>CM026205.1:19828219-20483219 GCA_014839995.1 Xenentodon cancila
CCCCACAGCCAAACTCAACTCTTCAAGTCCAGATAGTCCAACATCGGTCCACAAGCCCAGCCCATGCAAAAACTCACACATTCCTGCTGTGAACACGCAACACAGCAAACTTGGCACGTCCCTCATGGGCTGCAACCATTCTTGTAACGGACACAACCCAGGAACGGTGCCCCCCTCCAACGTAGGCCATCTAACAGCGGGGGCCTGCAGGTTAGTACTCAGGTCTCAGCTTTGCTTTGCTGTCATGTTAAATGTAAGAGTGTTTGTTTCTAGTGCAAATAAATTCTGAAGCTTCATCTTTGTCATTTTTTTTGTTGTTGTTTTGCAGGGATCAAGCATGTAAGGGGCACAAAGTGACAAATGGAACATTATGCCATCCTTCATCTGAGCTAGAAGAAGGAGAGGATGAAGACAGCAGCTCTGAGAGGAGCTCCTGCGCCTCCTCCTCCACCAACCAGAAGGATGGGAAGTACTGCGACTGCTGCTACTGCGAGTTCTTTGGACACAATGCGGTACTTATTGTTGGCATTTCCTTTCGAAATAGCATATTAAATACATTTTGCTGTGGCGGAATGATTAAACATTTATCCAAGCTAACGCGGTGACAAAGGTATTGACCATTTCACCACAGCCTCCAGCTGCACCAACCAGCCGGAATTACGCTGAGATCCGAGAGAAACTTCGCTCACGTCTAACCCGGCGTAAAGAGGAGCTGCCTCAGCGTCAAGATTCAGAACTGACAACAGCGGGTGCCATTGACAACAGGGATGTAGACGAGCTGCTAGACTTCATCAACAGTTCTGAGCCCAAACCTGTCAACAGTGCCAAGGCTGCCAAAAGGGCTCGGCACAAACAGAAGAAGAAGGTGTGGTTACCTTAGAAACCGTGTGGTTGATCACTGTCTGTGTGAATCTTTATCGTCTAATTCATAGTGCTTTGAAGCTTTGCTATGAGCTTATTATAAATGCTCAACAAAATCAGCAAAAACGTGCATTAAACGGCAACCGTGTATTAAATGATAACATGAAATCATATTAATCCATCGGGTGTAGATGGGCATTTTGAACTCAAATAAAAACGTGGTAATATAATCTGAACTATCTTTTCCGGCACTGCTCTCCATTTCACCTGCCGTGATGATATATTTTTGAGTGTGTTTACCTTTTTTCACTGTCATGTCTGTGTCATCTCTGTTGTAGGAAAAAGCTCAGCAGGGCAGCATGGGATCTGCAAGCGGTGACCCCCACTCTAATCCATCTGAGGCTGTCGATGAACCCATCCCTGACGGCACAGAAACCAATCGGTTGCTTGACTGGCCTCAGCTGGAGCTTGAGCGGGTCAACAGTTTTCTCACAAGTCGACTAGAAGAGATTAAGAACACCATCAAAGACTCAATCCGGGCCTCATTTAGCATGTACGACCTCAATCTGGATGTCAATGACTTCCCAAAGAAGGCAGCCACATTGGAGGGAAACCATTTACTGTCCCATCTCAATGGTTCCTCTGACTTGCAGCAGATAGACCTGGACCTCTCTCCTCTTTCGTTGGGAAACTTTAAGAGCCACCTGGACCTGGTTAATGGATGGGAGGACACAAATATTACCTCATCCTCAAATGCCGCCACCACCACCACTACCACTTCATCATCGGGCGTCAACGCTGCTTCAAAGGAAAACCAGCGGTTGCAGACTACCACCAGTTTCTCAAAGTTCATAAGCGCTCGCTCCCCAGATAAATGCACTTCTGCTGGATCTGACAGTTTGCCACAGGTGCCCGCTCAGGCAACGGCTAAATCAAAGGACGCCCCTGAACCCAAAAATGCAACAGCTGGAAATGGTGGCGCAAAGTCAAAGAAGAATAAAAAGCAGCAGAGACAGGAGCAACCTCTTTTGGAGCAAAATCTCAATAAACCCGCCAAAGCTGCCTCTGGGAATGAAGCACAGCAAACCAGTGAGCCTAAAGAAATGAACTTCAATGGCTCAAAGTCTGGCAGCAAACAGCAGCAACACACTGCAGAGAACCAGAGAAACGGCCCCAAGAAAGCAGAGGAGGGCAGAACATCCAAACATGCAACAAATGGAGCAAATGGTGGCCCTTTGGGTGCTCAGAGGGGGAAGAGCGATGCAGAGACACGAGGAGGTCGATCTGAGCAAGAAATGGTGAGCAAAGCCAATCCTGCCGTTCCAGCAAATGGGACTCAACAGCAGCAGTCCAAGGGGAAAAATAAGAAGAACAAAAACAAGGGTGAAAAGTCCAACAGTGCTATTGGTATGAGAGAATATCTTTAGTATTAACTTGCAATACTTGTTTTTTCTAACTTTACTCTAATTTGAAACTTTACTTTCATTCCTTAGATGATGTATTTCTCCCCAAAGACGTGGATCCAACGGAAATGGATGAAATTGATCGGGAGGTGGAACACTTCAAAAGGTAAACTCAACACTCTACTGTATTTGAAAGGCATTTGATCTGAACTGTTAGATTTACTGTCTCCACTAAAACAGATTTTTCTTTCTTTTTTTTGTTTTTGTTTCTTTTTTTGCTTCTGTATTTACCCCCTGTAGGTTTTGTCTCGATTCTGCTAAGCAAACTCGCCAGAAGGTAGCAGTGAACTGGTCCAACTTCACCCTCAAAAAGGTTCCCACCAATGCAGCTCAATAACTTGGATGAGTGCCAGAGAAAAACTTACCAGAAACTCTCTCAGTAGAGCTCTGTTCGGCCCGAGGCCTTCTCATTCCCAGTTTTCTTCTCCTCCTCCTTAAAAAGCCAAGGGACCCTGGTTTAAAACTCATACTCTCTATTCAGAAGACTGAGACTTTACTTGTGACTCACAAGCCAGGGCGCATTCTCGAGGCCAACTATACCCTTCGCTATTATCGCAATGTTCACTGAATGAGAGATGCAAAAATGGAAAGAAAAAAAGACGTATGTTGAAGTAACTGCATCCATGTGCTTACATATATAGTATGTAAACAAGTACCTTACATGAAATAAATGGTTTTATCACAAATCTGAGACATTTTAACATTGTTAAACTGCTGAATTTCATTCAGTTCAGTCTGGTGCTCGTCATCCATTACATCCTGCTTCTCTACAATCCAACCCAATACAGAAGTCTCAATGGGCATTTGTCTTATACTGTACGAGTCTTTGAAAGTAGCACAACACAACATTTTGACGCAATATTAATAAGAAAAACACATCTACAGGAAATGACTGTAATGGCACTTGCATTGATTTTACTTAGGCCTCTGTTACTTACTCAACATTTCTAATTGTCCCGAATTTTTATTCTGATAACCAAATATTTTAAAAATCAGTCTGAGACAAATGAACCTCCTACACTGTCTTGTTATGAAATGAGAAAAGGAAAAAAAATTAAGCATGACATTTAACAACTATTATGACAGCAACACTAATATAATCTATATCAATTTAGTGATTTAATTTTTTTTTACATTTGGCCCATGGGATGCACATGCATCTCCATGCATGATGTGTGCCACAGAAAAAAAAACTGAACTCTGATTCCCAGAATTGCACTGGGAGATGTGAAATGTGTGTGTTGCTTCAGTGTCAGTCCCCCTGTGGTGTTTAGTATTAAGCAGTTGTCTTTTTTTTATTCTACACACACTCTGCCATCTGTAAAAAAAAAAAAAAAAAAAATCCATTACTGCAACTTCTCACCCCTAAACTGCTATTTAAATCCCAACACCACATTAACCCCATGTGCAATGTTTCATTCTGACAGTGGTTGGAAACCTGTTTGAAGCAGCTAATTTAAATGCTTGTACATAATAAGTTAGTGAAAATGCTTTGGTCCATCCAAGCCTTTGTCAAGCGTTTGAGTGGTGCGAGTAAGTGAATGAGCAAGTTTCCTTTTAAGCCATGCTACTGTTACCTGTACTCTTACCCTGATGGCACCCACCTGTCTGAAGCGCCAGTCTTGATGATCCTTTAATGACAAATATTACTCGAGACCTTTGGGACAGGAGCCTTAGGTTTGACGCCAATATCAATGTTCTAGCTTATGGTTTTCATGAAGATGGATGATTCTTTTTCTTAAATCTGTACTGAGGTTTTTATATATATATATATATATATATATATATATATATATATATATATATATCTCATCTCTGATGCTTTCCGAGTTACACTCAATTAGAGAATATTATCTTAATGTTTCGAATGTAGATTTATACTATACCAATAATAGCCAAGTGTGTGTTGGCTTGTTTCCTTTTTTTATTATTCACTTTTGATACTGTGAAAAAAAATCTTTCGGTCCGAAAGATTAAAAAAATTCCGTTTTGACAAAAACAAATTTAAAGTGTGGTGTTTGCTTTCTTAGTTTACCTTTTTTGGTGAATATTGACATGTTCACAGCTTTGGTCTGGAAGATGCGACTCTTAGATTTGAACCTTCCGCCGTTCCGTACACTGTTAAAGCGCAATCTGTTGTCTAAACATGCGGGTTCAATATATTCGCTAAATTGTGTGAATATTTTTACATCTGTAACTACTTCTCAGAGTTCATAGAAATCGTCACTGGATTTATAAATACAATGGAGACCGAAAACCATTCCAAAAAGGTAAGTTTCGTTAACGATATAGTTTATAATATCAGGAGGCTAGAGGTGGCTAGTTAGCTTGCTAGCAGTTAAGCCGTCAGCTAATGGTCGTTTAAACGACATAACTTCAGTAATCAAAGCATTAAAGGAACGCTTTTGTTTTCTTTCTAAACGAAATTGGCTAAATATGTAGGAGGGGGGATGGTTTTTGTACTGTTAAGTGCGTACGTGTAGAAACGGGATTAACGGTAGCCACAATGAACATCTGCAAGTACGTAACGCGAACGTTTGTAAAAAACACAAAAAAACCTCTCAGATATTTATTAAAGCCTCATCAAACGTGCACTACGTAAGCAATGTGCTCGTATGAAGGCGAATAGGTCCCTTAAAAACGGCACTGAGTATAACGTCTAGTGACGTGAACAGAGGTTCTGTTACAACCGTAAACTTTGTTAAAGGTGACTAAAGGAAACTTTTAATGCACCTTTGTTGTAGATCAGAAAACCAACGACCCTGTCGGTGGTGTTAATAGTGATTCGTCTCAAAGGCGTTTTGATGACGGTTGAGGTCCAACATGCTACGAAGTGATGAGGCACAAAAACTCCTGTTGCAATATTGTTCTTTATCAAATTCCGATATCAGTGCATCTTTTTACAGCTGGATTGAAGAGATTCATTGGTCAATCACAGTGGATTTAAAAAGAAAAAAAACGTGTACCTGCATGCAAGATGACGAGGAAATTACAATATTGTCATGCACTAATTGTCATCTTGCATCCTCTTTAATCATTACATCAGAATTCATATGCACCATTTTTGAGCATGATTTCCTTCAAAGGACCGACTGAAACTAGATACCAACGTGGTTTATCGGTAACCTCTAACATTTATGTAAAGGGAGCATATCACTAAATAAAAAAACATTGCTGATGATTATGGTTTGTAATTGTTTTTACACAGAGACCCCATGGTGAGGATGAAAAGACTGGCTCAGAAGGATCGGAGGCTGATGATTATGTTCCATATGTACCAGTCAAAATCAGAAAACAACAAATGGTAAGTTATTCTTCTGTTTGATTTTTTTTTTTTTTTTTTTTGTCTGGTAGAACAAATCCATATACAATGTTTTTTATTGTTTTTATTCGGTCCCAATAAATTCTGACTTGTTTTTTTCTTCTACTTCCATTTAATTGTGACAAACCACAGACACAGTTTTCAGACATCTCTCATGCTACTTTACATACAAATGATCTCACTGAGAGTATAATCAGTTATGTATGTACAGACTTACTGCCTTTCCACTGCAACAATATAATTCCTCTTCATAGATTAATAAAATGGCAGGTAAGTTTGTGTTGATTTGGGAATAAGTACCTTGAAATATTGTTGCCAAGTTGGTGTTGAGAGAGAAAAACAGTTTGGTGCTTCCATAATAACAGGTAAATGATAGATTCATGCATGTAATACCTTTAATTCGCCCTAAAACGATTGCTGCAAACACATCCAACAGCAATTATTTATCATATTTAGAATTATAAAAATATCTCGAAAACAAACAAAACCTCTGGCTACAATATGTAAATATGTAAAGTCTATTTGAACATTTACCTCACAGCTTCAGAAGATGTTACGTCTGCGGGGAAAGGCGGTGGATGAAGAGCAGAAGGATAGTGGGGAAGAGCAGAGGGATGAAGATGAGGGTCTTGGTCCACGCTCCAATGTTAGCCTCCTGGACCAGCATCAGCACCTCAAGGAGAAAGCTGAAGGTGTGCAATTTAAAGCCAGACCCACTGTGTCATCATAGCTGTCTACTTTATTTTTTCTGTTTAATTTGATTATATTT
This sequence comes from Xenentodon cancila, assembly GCA_014839995.1. NCBI lineage: Eukaryota > Metazoa > Chordata > Actinopteri > Beloniformes > Belonidae > Xenentodon > Xenentodon cancila. The sequence goes on from CM026205.1 coordinate 19,834,635, forward strand.
TGTTTGTTACAACAGCACGTAAGGAGTCGGCCAAGGAGAAGCAGCTGAAAGAAGAGGAGAAGATTCTTGAAAGCGTTGCAGAAGGCAGAGGTATAGTACTGCTGTCAAGTTCCTGAGAAGTCTTGCTTAACTGCAAATTCGATTTATAAACTTTGAGATGTGAAAACCAACTGTGCCAACTTTAAATCCACATCTGTTAGCTCTGATGTCTGTGAAGGAAATGGCCAAGGGTATCATCTATGACGATCCCATAAAAACAAGGTGAGCTTTTGATCAGTGGCTTCTGGTAGATAAAAATCTGCATGTAGGTGTTGGGTTTTCTTGAAATTAATTTCACCAGAACATTTGTTGTAGCTGGAAGGCACCCCGCTACATCCTGAACATGCCAGACACCAGACATGAACGCGTCCGGAAGAAATTTCACATCCTAGTGGACGGCGACGGCATCCCTCCTCCCATCAAAAGCTTCAGAGAGATGAAGTTTCCACCAGGTGACGCCACTTTCTGTCTTGCACATGAAAACCCACTTTCTGAATGAAGCCTTTTTGTTGTTCCACGTGGTCACAGAAGGACAACAAATTTCTGTTTGATGTGTTTACAGCAATTCTGAAAGGCTTAAAAAAGAAGGGAATTGTGCACCCCACACCAATTCAGATACAAGGAATCCCTACAGTGTAAGTGGAGCACACGGCAGCACAATCCACATGGTGTGTGATCGCTACATGTAAAGGGCTCACGAGCTGACGGCGCTTGTGTGTAGTCTGTCAGGTCGAGACATGATTGGCATCGCCTTCACTGGATCCGGAAAGACTTTGGTTTTCACTCTGCCCATCATCATGTTTTCCCTGGAGCAGGAGAAGAGGCTGCCTTTCTTCAAGAGGGAAGGACCATATGGGCTTATCATCTGTCCTTCAGTAAGACTTCCTAGACGGTTGTCACAGTAACTGAATTTTACCCAACATTAAATATGTCACCCAACATTTTTGTAGTAGTACTTTTATTGTTTTATAGCCCTGGTAGTTTTAGCTTAGTTTTATTGGTGTTGTAAGCTGGCACTTGCTGCAAACCTGGATAGATAAATCTCCTCTGCAAAGTAGTTGTGTGGCTACATTTGTAATAATAATGGCAATAGATTTTTATTTAAGATTATTGATTATGCCCTTGTTTTTATTAATATTGTTTCCCAAAAATAGGTGTTAATATGTCTTCAAAATGGTGATGCAGTGCATCATATTTGGCCTATAAGTTAAAACATCCCTCCGGGTCAAATGCGGAGGGTTAAAACGATAACATACGTAACAAAATAACCAGTAGAAAAGTGAATTTGACTCTTTAAATGACATCATCCCTTGAAGTTTTTCTAATATCAATTTTAGTGCGCTATAATGGGATTCGAAATTTAGTTTCAGACTCTATAATCTGTATTTTTTTAAATCTAGCGAGAGTTGGCGAGGCAGACACACGGCATCATAGAGTTTTACTGCAAGCTGCTGGAGGAAGAAGGAGCTCCGCAGCTGCGCACTGCTCTCTGCATCGGAGGGATGTCTGTCAAGGAACAGATGGAGGTAGTGAAACAGTAAGTTAAACTGATTGATTTTTTTTGTTTTTTGTGGCAGTAGAGGCTGGATTTGATCCAGAATTTAAATTTAAAGCTGGTATCTGTGAAAAACTGCATGGTTTAAGTATGTCAGTCTGAGTAAATGAAAGTGAAACAGATCACTAACAGCACTGATACTTTACAGCTGAGGTGGAAATACAGATGTTTTAAAAATCCAACTGGTGAGTTGTAGTTTGCGTTAACTTTCTCAGTTTGTGTTCCTGCTTCTAGTGGTGTCCATATGATGGTCGCCACCCCTGGACGATTGATGGACTTGTTGCAGAAGAAGATGGTCAGCCTGGACATATGTCGCTACTTGGCTCTAGATGAAGCAGACAGGATGATTGACATGGGCTTTGAAGAAGACATCAGGACCATCTTCTCCTATTTCAAGGTGAGGCATTGTTTATGGCATAAACTTGCAGTAAACATATCCTTTGGTGATGCTGGAATTTAACATTTTTCTTGGATCATGATCTTCTCATGTATACAGTTGCTGTACCTGTTTGTTTCCTTCTCTAGGGACAAAGACAAACCCTGCTTTTCAGTGCCACTATGCCCAAGAAGATCCAGAACTTTGCCAAGAGTGCTTTGGTCAAACCGGTCACCATTAACGTGGGCAGGGCCGGAGCTGCCAGCTTGGATGTCATTCAAGTATGTTCATCTTTACCTGGATGTGTTATTTTTACTTATTAAGATTCAACTTACAAATACAGTGATGTTAAAAAATCATGAGGTAAATGTATCAATGTTTGTGCAGGAAGTTGAATACGTTAAAGAGGAGGCCAAGATGGTGTACCTCCTAGAATGTCTCCAGAAAACACCGCCTCCTGTAAGTACATTTGCATATATGTACATTCTTAAAATAGAGCCAAGTAGCGACATATGTCCATGCTTATGTCATAGATAGATAGATAGATTGTGTGTGTGTGTATAGTCCACAGGACTCAAACATTTAATTTTAATAAAAGCATGTAACGAAAATCTCAGTGCAAACACGACGAATGAACATCCTAACATTTGTTGGCTTACACTGCCGCCGGCTACATTTATTGGCCTTTTTGTGCCTTTAGAAACATCTTTTTTTCACAAACGCATCGCCAAAAAAATAAAGCAAAAAAAACATCCAACTTTACAAAAACAAACCTTAATTCCTTTCATTGTTAGACACTTAAAGCGGCTCATGTTCTTCAAGCACAGGCAGGGATGTGGTGAGTCAGCGCAGGTGGAATTATAATAACGCGTTTGCACTCAGAGTGATGTGTGACTGTTCAACAAGGAGCAGCAGCTGTACGAGAGAATAGAGTGGGCGTTTTGTTGCTCCTGATGGGGTCTATATGACAATAACATATTCAAATATATGTTTTATTTAAAACATTAAATAAAATATTAAAGCTGTGGACTTGATCCACTTTTGAACATGATTTTTAGTTTGTCTCGCAACAAAGTAATGCAATTGAGAGGGGGGAAAAATATTTTTGTAAACGTATTCGGTCTTTTGTTATAAATGAGACACAGGTGCACAATTTAATCTGCCCTGCAGCCTAAACTCACTCAACTTATTAGTTGTAGAAGCGGCATAGAAAGTCATGCATGTGGGGCCTGATGGTTTTTGTAAAGAGAGTAATAATGAGTGAGTGCAGATGGCAGAAGGAAAGGAAAAGGTAGAACACGTTTAGGACCTTGTTTTTAAAGAGAATTAAAGAATGTAGCATTTTAACTTCAATTACTTCTTTGTTTTTTTGTTTTATATAAAGACTTGAGTTTCAAAGAATTTTTTTTTATTCCATCAAAATAATCGTGATCCCAATTGTTTCCAAAGTTAAGCAGGTTTTTATTAATGTAAACAACATTCTCCACCTCAGCCCTCACCCTCTGCTTCTAGATGGATGATGAGAAAACGCTGAAGCTCTGTTTTCATTATGACAGGTGCTGATATTTGCTGAGAAGAAGGCTGATGTAGATGCCATCCATGAGTATCTGCTGCTAAAGGGAGTGGAGGCAGTGGCCATACATGGAGGCAAAGGTACGCAGAATCCCGTTTTACTCATTGACACGTCACGCTGTCAGTGCACAGTCAATGGAGAGGGTTTTTGCATTTGCTTGTACTTCCTGATCATTACCACCAGGCTAATACAGGTTTGTTAAAGTCAAACATGTTAATTGATATTTTTTTTTCAGATCAAGAGGAAAGAACAAAAGCCATAGAAGCATTCAAAGAAGGAAAGAAAGATGTTTTAGTGGCCACAGATGTGGCCTCCAAAGGTCTGGATTTCCCAGCTATTCAGCACGTAGTGAACTATGACATGCCTGAAGAGATAGAAAACTATGGTAGGAGTACACAGCTTCAAAATTGTTTTATTTATCAACCGGTAAACCTTTAACTCTTTAATTGCAATTTAATTTAAATGTTTGTTGTTTTTTTTTAGTCCATAGAATTGGAAGAACTGGACGATCAGGGAAGACTGGTATTGCCACAACATTCATCAATAAAGGCTGTGGTAAGGAAACGTGATTCAAGCCAAGGATCCAACCTGAAAGTCTCTGTTTCCATTCCTGACTTTGAATTGAACAAGCTCTGAACAGCTCTGTAGACAGAGTCTCAACAGTCCCTCTAGACCATTGGTTCCAAAAGTGGGGGCCACGCCCCCTACAAGGGGGCACAGAGTCTTTGTGTGTTTGGGGGGTGTGTGAAAAAAATGATTGCTTGGAGACTGCCATCATAATCAGAGGCGCCGCTTGCCAAATGGCATACCAGGCAAATGCTTGGGGCCCCCGAGGGAGCCCCTGAGGGCCGACCGATTTTGAATTGCGACAATTTGCGATTCAAAGGAGAATTTGCAATGACAGTGTGGTTGGCCGGCGGAGAACTCCCTGGGGGGGCACGACAGTTTTCTTATAAATCTAAGGGGAGTCCACCAGAAAGAGGTGGCGAACTGTTAAGAGTGATGCTGAAATGCGTGTGTAAATGCATGAATGTGGCTTGTAATGTAAAGTGCTTTAAATAGTCAATAAGACCATTTTAAATTTAAGGAAACATGACTCGACAAAGGTGTTCATATATACTACTAGTGACTTTCTGTCACTGCAGAGACACCGAGGGAGAATGTGTTGTTTATGTTGTGATGTGGATGAGGAAACGGCATTAAAAAGTAGTTTCTTTGTAATTTCTTATTGTGCTTTCAGCTAACTTGTTCAGTAAGCTCACAGGAAGTTTGTGCATTGCATCTCTTAATAGATGAGTCGGTGTTGATGGATCTGAAAGCTCTGCTTGTTGAAGCCAAGCAAAAGGTTCCTCCAGTCCTCCAGGTACTTCAGACCGGAGACGAGACCATGTTGGACATTGGAGGTGAGTCATCCCACACATGTTGCTTCGTTTTCCACTAAATATTAATTATCCTACATTGACCCATCCAAGGATTTAATATGTGCAAACCCTTTCTACCACAACTGATTCTTTTTTGTTTTTTTTTTTGTTGTTTTTTTTTCCCCACAGGAGAGCGGGGCTGTACATTCTGCGGTGGTCTTGGTCATCGTATTACGGACTGTCCTAAGCTGGAGGCCATGCAGACCAAGCAGGTCACCAACATCGGACGGAAAGACTACCTGGCTCACAGCTCAATGGACTTTTAGGAGCTTTCTCATCATATCAAACATCTTCCAATGCTCTGCGGAAGTGAGAAGCATTTCTGTGGAAACTGTACAGTCACACGTCTAGTCACTGAATTAAGGAAGTGTCTGTGTATATATATATATATAAATATAATCTAACAGTTTTGTTTCTGTTAGATTCAAGTATTGTTTGCTAATTTTCTTATTCTTTTCATAAATATGCCTTTTGTCAAATTACAATTTTGAATATTAAATTGTAAATATAACTAAACTTGTGCATATTGATGATTTTTTTGTTCTGTGGAAAGTGTAGCATCATTTAGTGTGGTGAGGAAATTGCTCAAGAAAAACATTTTGTCTGCCGGTTTTTTTTGTTTTTTTTGGGGTTTTTTTTTTGTTCATTATATCAGACATAACTCAAGTCAGCCATAACTAATTTCCTCTTAAGTCGTTCACATGTTGATAATACAAAAGTTGCTGGTGACGTAGAGGAAAGCGTTTATTCTTGTGGAAGAGAGAACCTAATTTCATCCTCCCCCACTTGTTGACCACACAGCACAAAACTGGTGTAACTGGTGTACTGCAGTGAACAGTTTACAGACGAAGCTGTCAAACATGGACGTTGTCTACAAGGAGGGGATGCTGTACCTTCAAAATGTCAAGTTTGGAAAAGTAAGTTTTAAGGTCATCATTTGTATGAAATGTATAATATTGTGGAGGGTTTTTTTGTAGGAGAGCAGGTTCTAGTTGATGTTGCTTTCTTCACATGTCAGTCTGAAATGGAGCTGTCAAGTTGTTGTTTTTTAAAGGTTCAATGTTTTAACCTGTTTTAACCCCACATAATTGCTCTTAGATATATATATATTTTTGTAATTTATCTTTTGCCTGCATATCTTGAACAGTGCAGGGTGCTCTTCTGATCCCATTTAATATTTGTTAAACAGTACTGCATTTCTTTTGAAAGTAAAATGTGTTTGGGTTCACTGAAACTCAACTAGATTCTATGATTAACAATGAGCATGTTTTTTTGTGACCTGACTCAAATACTTTTTTCCTGTACTTTTACTTCTAATTTCTCAAACTGCTATAATTTGGTCGGCGTTGGAAACTAAAGCTTAAGAGCACACCGTGTGCCTTCTTTACACATGTGTGGCCTCATACTGCATAAGAGCATCAGTAGGGGAACTAACCATGTGTCAATACGATTATAATTTGGTGCTTGCTTCTAATTTCAAATAAAACGGAGGTTATGTTGGTGCTTGCAGTGATGAGTCTGTTGCCTGGGGTGTGTTCAGATCTCTAAATTGTACAGACCAAAGCAGAAAATCGTACACTTAGTTGGCTTCATTAGTAGCCATTTCAGCCTGCTTCTTTGATGTGCACCAGTTGAATAACACCAAGTGGACCGAAGGATCGAAGTCCACTTTTTAACTAGGAATAATCTTGTGTCGATCACTTGATCCCACCAAGCACACATGCTCCTGATGTCAATGAGCCAACGGTCAACCGGTGAATATTTAAAGAACTGTACAGGAAAAAACTACTAGAAGATGGTAAAGTGTTTGGTAACAGTTGTTGGCGTGAAATGGCAGTTAACGGGAGCCGTGGAGGTCAAGTTGAAATCATTAAATGTAATTACAGGGGGAACTGCTAACGAGGCAAAACAAATTTCAGTTCTGTCCCACAGTTGGAGACGATGGTGTTGACTGGTTGCGCTGTGGGCCTCAGTTGAAGTCTGGTGCAGTTCATAGAGGAAAAGAAGGATGGAATTGCATAATTAAATTATGGAAGTAGTTGTCAAGTCTATCACATGTGAGGTTAATGCAGCGAATTGAAATTACATCACTCCCAAACCCTCGGTGCTAAACAAATAAATTTCACTCTAAAAACAAAGTGCAAATCTAAAAGAAACAAATAATAAAATGAAACTGGGTTTAAAACTAAAGGCAATAAAATTACAATAAAAATAATGAAATTACAGGAAGATGATGGATAGACATTGTTGTTAATGACCTGTATTGTAATAAGGACAGTGAAATGTACAACAGTTTTTATATGTGTGTGATAGTCCTGCAGGTGTTCAGCTTATCGGTCTGGTTAAAGTGACCTTATGCAAAGAAGGTAGTCCAGTTCTGCTAAAAGTGACTGGTGCAGATACGAGTGAGTGAGTGAGTGAGTGAGTGAGTGAGTGAGTGAGTGGAGGACGGAATGAGGAAGAGCTGGGAGAGTGTTCAGCTGCATGTCATGCTTTAATACAGATGTGGTGACATTGTTAAGTACATGTCACCACGTCTGTGTTTTTAAAAAAAAAAAAAGCTCAAGATGAAAAGAGGAAATCCAAATGCTCTGCATTGTTTTATTTTTGACACCTTGCACAGATATGCTTCACCGTCAGGTTCCCCACACTAACGCTGTGGTTTTTGCAAATGGGGCACGGCCCATCTTGTAAACTATATTTTGACCGTGTGGTGCACGGTGTGTGAATCCTTTCTTCAGAAGTTAATCACTTCCTGAGCTCTTTGTGAAATGTTCAACATGTGCTTTGGTCAAAATATTAAAATAATGCAGTCCTACAGCTGCTTTTACAAATGTGGTATGATGTAAGGTTGTGTGGAAATAAATATAGTGAATCTGAACTGTACCTCTCTAATGTAGGTCTATAATATCACAGAATCCTCATAGAGCCTGTAACATCATCCTTCATGAGTCTACCATATCGAAGTCCTTTTAAAGAGTGCTCAAACACCATTTTTGTGCAATAATTTTTTCAATTTTTTTTTTAAATGCCTTAACCTAACCAATCACTTTTGGTGCCACAAACTAATAAAAAAGGTAAACACAAGTACGTGTTAAAAGGCATTAATATAGATGGGAGGCAATCTGGATTCCCTAACACAGGATTTGTTTAAGCAATCTGTCTGGTACACTATTTCAAAATATATTGAAAATAGACACTTATGTAATAGTTTTCCACTAAATAAATACATATAAAAAAAGTTGTGCTCAAGCACATGACTCAGCAAATTACTTTCACAAACTGTACCTTAATTGTGTTTCACACTATGATCAGGATTAAAAGTGAAACTTTGCAGAGCACTGACTTTCAGAAAGCATGGCAGCGGTACCAGTATCTTCTATTTGCACATGATGACTTTAAACTGGGGCCCTACATGTACCAGTCTTAACTTCACCCTTGGATAAGATCATTAACAAGGCTGTACAGTGTTGCTTGTTTATCACAGATTCGGGAAAATAATTTGCCCCCTTTGACGTTGCTGTATTTGCGCTGTGTTTTCATAAAAACCAGATTGAACTTTGGATAAATAATTGTCAGGAGACAGAAACGTATGAGATTCTCTGATGTCTTGACATTTGAGGGCTTTATGCACCTCGGAGACTAAAACTGGGAAAAGAATTGATTTGACATAGATTAATTATGAGAGCAAACAGTGGGGGACTCTTAAAAAGTGATTATGAGAATCAATCATGGAACCAGAGGCAACCAAATACTCATTAAAACAGCTAAGCACTGTGGCTCTCTCAAAGATTATTTTTGTCCCTTTTGAACCTATGGTGGGTTTTCATTACCATCTATGGATTTTTTAGTCTTTTAAGATTCTGTGAAAAAACAATATTCTTTATCAGGATCTGTTCTGCTGGTTTTTGATTGTGAAGTTGTTTAAATCAGTCCAAAAAAGCTTTGCATCTTTTTTTACCTTTAACTTTGCTCTTTCTGAAGTGAAAATAGTCATTGACTATGTGAATAAAAGATCATCCATTAGGAATAAAATGAATGAAGTCAACTCTAAAGAATATTATATAAGTAAATATGTTCAACACGCAACTATGTCTAAAACTATCACAAGATTTTAAACCAAAGATGTGAAGTAGTTTAGAGAAAAGGTGGTGTTGTGTCTGTTAAAGTTAAAATTCACACTGTCAATGTGAATTGTGTTATCTCTCAAAATAGACACACTGTGCCCATTTTCCACAATTTGACTCACTTTCCTCACTTTTTCGCATTAAAATATGAGTTTAAGTGTCATTTGAAACAACACTGGATTACTTTTAGGAAGCATCTTCTGTCTCTCGAGGTCTCCTGTCCCTGGCTGAAACCCAATCTTTGACAGTATTGTAAAAGCCACTTAACCTCCATGTCAACAAAGGGATCTTCTGAGATAAAAAAACAAACAATAATAATAATTGTTAAAGTTCCAGTGTGATGCTTTAAGCTATGTCTACATTTCACTGTCCATTATGGGCTATATAGACCAGACTTTTACTGTCAGTCCACTCCGCTGCTTAAGAACACTGTTTTTACCGTTTGTTTAATGAATTTTGCCCTAATAATATTGTGTTCAAAGCATAATCAAAACACCCGAGCAATTATTACCTAAACAACGGCAGGTAAAAACTCCTCTATTGGGAGAAAAACCTTAAGTCAAACAGTGGCAAGAAAAACTCCCCTTTAAGAAGGAAGAAACCAGGACCTGGATCATAAGGAGGGACCCTCCTGCTGAAGGTCAGCCGGGTAGAGCAGGAAAAGGGGGGTCAGAAAGAGAATGAAGAACACAGAAAAAAAGGGGGGGACAAACCAGCTCAACAAACTACATGAACAATGGAGAACCATTATACTTATGAGAAACTTTTAATTAATAACTGAGGATTGAGCTGAAGAAGGGAAAGAGGAACAGAGGAGATGAGGGGCACCAGTCAGTGGATCATGCTGGTGTCCCCCTGCAGCAGGTCTACAGCAGCAGATCTAGGATGAAGCTGTGTTGAAGACCAGCTGCTCCAGTCAGCAGTACAGTAATCTAGTCTAGAAATTACGTGTGAATTAGTTTTTCAGCATCACTATGAGAGATGCTCCTAATCTTTTTGATATTACAAAGATGGAAAAATGCTGTCTTACAAACCTGATTAATATGCTGTTTAAATACAAATCCTGATCAAAAATAACACCAAGGTTTTGCACAGTTTTACTGGAGGCCATTGCTTGCATGGGTTCCCTCCGGGAACTCCGGCTTCCTCCCACGGTCCAAAAACGTGCATACTAGATATGCATCCATTTTTCAAATTGCCCGCAGGTGTGAATGTGAGCATGCATGGTTGTCTGTCTTTGTATGTGCCCTGCGATGGACTGGCGACCTGTCCAGGGTGTACCTCTGTCTGCGTCGGGATAGGCTCCGACAGACCCCTGTGACCCTAAGAAGGAGTAAGCGGCTATAGATAATGGATGGATGGTTAAATTACTGCAACTTTAAAAACCTGTGGCACATATTCTAAATTTAAGGATAAGTTAATCTGGTCCAGTATTGTCGCACTAATAAGACAACATACCATAAGACAACCATAAGAAAACATTTTTGAGTAGTCAAGATGGAATGTGGTCTAACAGACACGTGGATGGTTTAGCTCTATTGACGACTGAGGTCAGCTCAGGAAGGTCTACAGGAACGAAACAGTCTAGAGTCAGGTCAGAGCCCAAGGGAGTCGCAGAGGCTGAAGAAATGCCCACAGTCGGGTGGGCCTGGTTGATTTCCTCTCTAATTCTGATAATTTTGCTACTAAAGCACAGCTCAGCAGAGTTGTGACTCTTTGTCAGCCTGGCTACAGTGCTGAACAGAAAACATGGGTTATTTTTATTATCCTCTATCAATGATAAATAATATAATAATAAGCTGTTCTAGCTTGGCAAAGGGCTTTTTTATATACAATTACACTATCTTTCCATGCACGATAAGAATCTACAGACCTACAAGAGTACCACTTCCTTTCCATTTTTTGCACTTTTTGTTTCAGCATACAAATATGCGAATTATACCAGGGAGCCCTCCCAAAATGCAGCTTTATGGGATAGACATCTGGTAAATTAATGCCTTTTATTTTGCGCTTTAGCGTCTACAGTGTTAAATTCAAACGTTATTAAATAGTGATCGGATAGGAGGGAGTTTACAGGCGACACTGACAGATTATCGGGTTCTATATCGTAGGCAAGGACGAGACAGAGAGTTTGGCTAAAGCAATAGGTCGTTTTGTTTATTTTTTGTAAAATCCCCATTGATTCTAGAAGAGGATTAAAAGGTAACTTAAGACTATCATGGTCAACATCCATATGAATGTTAAAGTCGCCCACTATGATGACTTTGTCTGTACTGATCAATAAACCAGACAGGCAATCTGAAAACTCAGACAGAAACTCCAGATAAACACCAGCAGGAGGCCGGTAAACGACTACTAACAAAACTAGCGTCTCTGATTTTAAGTTTTAGACTAAGCGTGAGGCTTTCAAACGTATTATAATTGTATTTGAATTTAGATTTTATTTTAAGACTGGAGTTATAGATCGCCACTACTCCTCCACCTTGACCCGTGCTTCGGGGAATATGATAATTAAAGTGACCAGGCAGCGTTGACTCATTTAAACTACTATACTCCTCCTCTTGTACAGCCACGTTTCTGATAAACAGAAAATATCACTCCGGGTCTCGGTAATAAGCTCGGTTACTAAAAGAGACTTGGGGCATAAAGATCGTATATTTAGTAGTCCGCATCTAACTTTTCGGTCTTTAATTGGCAATAAACACATAAATACAAGGTTATTTATTATCACGCTTGCTAAACTTTTGGAGGTGGGGGAATCAAAACCAATTCTGTTTTGCTTGATACCTCGTTAGAATCGCCAGTTACATCATTTATTCCTACATTTTTATTGGCAGGCAGAAGCAGTAGATAAGCGTGTAAAACTGCAGCTCTGCATCCTGGCCTAGACCCTGGATTGTCAGGGGGAGGGTCTAATAAAATCAGCTACATTTTTAGGAATAAGAGCTGCACCATCCCGGGTGGGATGAATGCCGTCTCTTCTAATCAGACCAGGCCTTCCCCAAAACGTCTTCCATTTGTCAATAAAGGCCACGTTGTTTTCTATATATGCAACCACAGCAAAACCAGCAAAACACATCCGATTACTTGGAAAACATAACGTAAATGATCAGAAACACTGGACTGCGATCAGAGATAGTGGACTAACAATCAGATTTGTGCTTGTGTTGTGAAGGTTAACCCCAGAAAATGCCTCACGATTATACATCTTCCGACTCAGGTGGCTCCAAGCAAAGTGAAAGTGATGCATTATGTTGGAGAGAGATCTTTGTTTTGTTTGTATTGTGATATTTTATTTAAAACACAGATACAAAGCTGTGTGTAAACAAAGAAGAACTTTTATTTTTGAAAGAAAAGAATGAGCTGAAGATATTGATGTCCAATTTAGCCTCAAGTAGTGTTTGTGTCTTGAAATAAAACCTATTAACAGCCATTTAATTTTTTTTTGTTTGTTTTAATCTTCTCCTTAGAGAACATGGCGGAAAATATGGATGTTGCTTTTCAAGCCCAGCTCCACGGGCATTGGCCGGCTGGAGTTCTACAATATATCTGAAAGCAGTTTTATCAGTGACCAGCTAAAGGCCGGCAGGAAGAAAACACCGGACAGAAAGGTGGTGCGTCTATGCGACTTCCTCAGTGTCACCCCTGCTGTCAAGGAGCCCTCCTGCCCTGCGGGCTGCACAGCTTTCTATCTGAAGACCATGCAGTGCACCTACACGTTTGCCTCCACAGACAGCCAGGACTGGCTCGGCGCCCTCGCTCATCTCGCCTTCCAGGTATCACTCATCTCTCCTCCTCCCAGCCACTACAGCTTTTCTTCTTTCCCTTTATCCCATTTTATTTTGAGAAAGGTGAGCAGCAACCTTACTGATAGATAACACATTGAGGAAGTTAAATGTGTGTATCTGGAACTTCTGTTACTTCTCTAAATCTTGTGCTTGCACAAGCTATGTTCTTGAGTGCATCTTACCAATCAAGGCCATAAACAGTGATAAGAGGGACATGTAAACTCTGTGCAATGTTTACCATGTCACCATGCTTACAGAGAGATCCTTGGGAATCAGGAAAAGGGGATTTTGAAGAAGGAAAAGGTTTGCCCATGGAGGACAATGAACTTTACTCCTCTTGGAAAAATGGTAATGTGGATTCTTTATCCCACTTCTTCTGTATCATGTTTATAAGTTTGTACTTGTTCAGGTAACTTTTGAGCTTTAAATATAACCATAATTTGTAATACTCATATGAAAATCCAGTGTTTAATCACTGCCTGAAGTCTAGAGCCTGTTTCCTCCTGGTAGATGCTTTGCCTGGCCTTCAGCCACCCTCTGTTGTTGCTTCTTTATGGGCCTTTCTGTCCTCAGGTTTGTCTCTAGTAACTGAAAAGCTGCTCTGTTGGGTTGGGACCAGCTGTCTGACTTCACCGTTAAAGAATATTCTATTTCTTTGCCTTCAAACAGTCTTGGGCTGCTTTGGCCAGATGTTTAGGGGTCATCTGCACTGGGAAGCAATGTCAGTTTTGTAGTATTTGACCAGGTGTGAGCTGAGAGTATAGCCCTAGACACCTATACAGAAATCTATACAGAAATAATCTCAAAGAATCAGATTCCTGAACATATGAGACTTTTTTTCGATGTTTTTTTTTTTGTTGGTAAAAAATATACTCTGGTTCCCCTGTTCTTCAATGTCACCAATGGTTTACACCTTGTTGTAAACTCTATATTTACATCCATGAAGTTGTCTCTTGATTGACGGCTTTGACGACAACACACCTGCATTCTTAAGAATATTCTTGACCTCTGTTGATGTTGTGAAGGGGTTTTTCTTCATAAAGGATAACATTCTTAGATCATCAACTTCAGTTGTCTTATATGGTTCTCCGTGCCTTTTGATGTGGCTGAGCTCACCGGTGCTTTCTTTATTTTCAAGAATGTAATCACTGACCTGGCCACACGTGAGGTCTTTGCTATCTCTCTTATAGATTTATTTTTTTCAGCCTAATTATCACCTCTTCTATTTGCATTGCGATCTCCTTGGACTTAATATTAGTAGCCTCAGCCAACAGCTGCCAAATGTCAACTCAATACCTGGTATCAACTCCAGACATTTTATCTGCTTTACTTGTCTTAAAGCAACAAGGGAATGGATCAAACTTGGCCAATTAGCGTTTTTTTCAGTCAACTTCCCAAATACTTATAAGCCTTTGAAAATAGGAATACTGTGTTCAAAATGCCTGCAATTCTTATGGTAAATGCCATATTTTTAATTAAATGTGTTAAAATGTTTTTATGTTGTTTTTTTTTTTCTTTTAGTAGTTGTATGGCACCACACTGAACTCACTGTGTCATGATATTTTTTATATGTTCAGACCAGACTCCTTCTCCAGGCCAGTACCAAGTGATGATCCAGAGAACAAAGGCAGCCAAGAGGTGCAAGTTAGCTGGGCAGTATCTGGTGTCCCCAGAGAACGAGGCTCTGGTTCTGCTCAACAGCAAAACCGGTTGCGTCATCTTCCAGTGGCCATACAGGCTCTTGCGCAAGTTTGGTCAGGTGGAGGTAAAGAACGCAATAAACTCAAACAATATGATGAAGATGTCATGCAGCATATCCCAGCTGGCACAGGCAGAGAAGGAGAGTCTCCAGCTCACTGTGGTATTTATAAAGCGTCAAAGGATTATGTCAGTGAAGTGTCATTTTATGTTTAATTTCAGGGGGGATTCAGTATTGAAGCAGGACGTCGCTGTGAGTCTGGAGAAGGATTGTTCACCTTCCTGACGCCACATGGTCCCCAGATCTTCCAGGCTATATCCAAGGAATGCTCAATGGCGAGGGAGGCATGTCACCAACCTCCCAGTGCCCACAGGAGTTCATTTCCTGACACGTCTGCTGCTACTGTTGGAGCCACAGCCAGCGATGATCCTCCTGTGTACAGTCTTGCAAAGGTCCCCGCTGACACTAACTACCAGCCTGATAGCAACTACTATAATGACACAATAGTAGAAAATACAAAGCGCATGCCCCTTATTAAATCTGGCAGCAGGGAGGCACCGGGAAATGAAAGCGAGGATGAGGAGGCGCTGTGTCATTTTATGGAAAGTATAAATTTAAATAACATCCCATATGATACAATTTATGACAACGTGAAGAACGCCACGGCCCCCTTTGTAAGAAACACTGACACAAACGATTCAGACGATTCCATCTATTCAGATGTGAAAATGTCCGATTCGCTCTTAGATGTCCAGACACAGATTTACTCTTGTCTCCAACCCAAGCCCCCTCCCCCAAACCCTCCCTTCACCCTCACCAAATCTGATCAGTGCACCCAACCCAAGCGTCAAAGCCAGCATCTGCCCACCCTGGATATCTACTCGCAGTCAGGTTATGTAAGGGGAGCCGCGCTGCCCTCGACAAGAAAAACTGAAGCAGATTGTTCAGAATGCGTCTATTCAGATGTGAAAATAAATGATTCTTTCTCAGCTCCCCAGCCTCAGCTATACTCATGTCCGACACCCCAGTCTGTATACCAGGCTCCTCCCGAAGTCCTCACCAAATCCAATCAATGGGTTCAGCCTAAGCCTCCGAGCCAACATCTGCCCACGGTGGATGTCTCCCTCAAACCAGATTATAATGCAGAAGCAGAAGCGGTTGATGACTTGAAGGATGTGGAGGAGGAGGAGGCCATCAGCGCCACAGCCCAGCACACCCCCTCAGAGGCGCCTGGCAGTTTTAAACACAGGCTGGCAGAAATCATTTCTAAGGACCTGGCAAAGTTCCAGCCACCTCTTCCCTATGGAGCAGGCATCAATAGTTAATAGAAAGACAATAAGGAGCAATATCAACAATGATAAACTGTCATGAGGTATAATTAATTTCTGTACTGCTTAAAAAAAATCAATTTGGAGCATACTGTTAGGTAGTATTTGCTTGAAGATAGTTGCACTTTTTGTAGTATAAAAGCTTGCATTTTTATGGCTCCTATTATAAAAGTGAATATTTATTTGAGTTTCTTCACAGCTAACATGTAAAAGAAGCTTTCTGCATTAGTACTTATAAAGTTGTGTTGTTGAACCTGATGATTAGTGTTTTATTACACAAAGGGTTTGAAAAGATGGTGTGTCTTGTCATGCACATTTAAGGAGTTATGTACTGTCTATGGAATGATCTTTTCTTTCTTTTCAAAATAAGAATGACAATTTTTCAAATCTTTCTTTTATCAGTAGCTTTGCATTAAAGGCCAGTAAAAAACACTATTTATTTTGGTGTGAATGGTGCATGTATTAACAGCGTTGTATACAAAAAAACTTAAAATGCACACTCAAGTCTTAATTATATCTTTATTATAGTAAAACATCCCCCATAAATGCCACTTAGCTACACATAAATAGAAAAATATTTGTTTTTGAATAGAAATAAAATCCAAAATCCAACAAATGACTCTGGAAATGCCACTAGTTACTGTTAATATTCTTAAAGTGCATTTTGAAGCTCTATTGTAGAGGCATCATAAAATAAAAAAGTAAAACAACAACAACAAAACAAACAAACTAAAAAAAACATCTAATCTATCACTGTTGACAGGAGAAGATGCAGTAGAAGTGTCTCTGATGTCCGTCTACTGTCGTGTAAACATCTGTGAAGCAGTCACAGGTCATTATATTTCACTGTCACTGTCTCCCACTCTGAGCGTCCTCTCCGTCGCTGAGATGCGACGATTCCCCATCGCTGCTGTTGGAGGAAGCTCTTGAATAATTGGACTCAAGGTCAGATGGAGGACCGAGTATGATGAGCTGATTTCTAGAAACTGGGGGCTCTCGTTGCTGCTGCTGTTCTCCAGTCAGCAGGGTCTTGGGCTGCCCAGCGGCTGCTGGTCGGAGTGAGTGAATAAGACTCCTCCTGGAGGTCTTGTCACTCCCACACTCCTGGTGAACCACGCCGGCCAGGAGCTCGGACAGCTCTGTGATGTAAATCTGCGCCATTTGCAGGGTGTCATATTTGGATAACTTTCTTTCGTTCTCAAGGGACGGGATGACGCTCCTCAGCTCGTCAAAAGCTTTGTTTAGGCCGTGCATCC
The DNA here is from genome assembly GCA_014839995.1 of Xenentodon cancila. NCBI lineage: Eukaryota > Metazoa > Chordata > Actinopteri > Beloniformes > Belonidae > Xenentodon > Xenentodon cancila. The sequence goes on from CM026205.1 coordinate 19,851,797, forward strand.
TTCTCCTCTCCCTGGCGTTGGCTGCGACGCGCCTGTGTCTCTGAGGGCCCATGTTACTGGTCTTGCCTCCATCAGCAGCCTTGTCCGGGTATACCTCTGTGACGCTTGCAGTGGATGCGCATTCGTGGAGTTTACTCACTGGCACAAGTTTCTCTAGGGAGATGCCCACGTCTGCAGCTGCGTGCGCTTCCCTCTTGGAGAACGCGCGAATTGAATTTGGAGAAATCCACGTTTTGGAGTTGATGTGGGGCAAGTTGCGCTGCTGCAACAGAGCGAAATCCTCCGGGTACTCAGGCCAATTTGAAAGCTCCGCTTTTGCGGCCATCTCTCCGGTGGCCTCTGCTCATGCACTGTGTGTGTAAGTTCGGATAGGCGACTTCTGCTGATGGCCTCCTCTCTGGAGAGGTTTGCAATGCGCCAGCAATTTATAGAGCCGCCCCTCAAGCCACCTTGCTGTCACTCCCAGCTCTCCTGCAGCTCTGACAGCCAGCAGCCTCTGACCCTGTCCAAGAACAATTGGGCAAAGCTCGACTTTTTTTTTCCTTCTCCCCCCTATTGTGCATTGTAACTCAATCACGACCTTGTTGTTATCCTCACACAGAGGGGAGCCCAAGTATTAATCATTTAAAAGACCCGAGTATACACTGTATGCACAAAAAGCATTGGGGAAGTGCAGAGAAGAATGCGTAAATGATCTAACCGTCTTTTTACAGGTCTGAATGACATACCCAGAATGAAAAACTTATTCTACAAATAAATAAGCGCACACTGCATATGACTCAAGTGATAAAACACTTCATTAACTTCATTTGCAAGCCTGTTTACTATGAACTGAAAGTGTTACCAATTGTTTTCTTTAACTTTATCTGTTTTTTCTTAATTGACTGAGAAGAAAATGCATGGGACATTTTAAACGTGATCTATTTCAAAGAGACCTATAACCTCCATAAGGAATATTAGTTATATGGTCCAGCAATGCTCCCACATCGTGGAAAATGAATTTGACCTTGTTTCCCATGAGTAAATTGACTGACTTCTTACTGGCTTTTTCCCCCCCTCTGACACCAGCGATTTGGCTGCAAAACCAAACAATAAAAGATGGCCAATCTGGCCTTAATTATTTGCAGAAGCACAATAAAGCGAACAGGTGGGAGACAAGGCTTGACCACACCTGTCTACAGCAGAGCAATCATAACTGATAAGTCGTCTCAATTGAATTTATGAATCATTTAACAAGAGGGGCAAAACAATGCGCCGGACATTATGAAATGTGCAGTGTGTTAGATTATTTTCTTTTTCTGTGTATTTTCCCAGTATGATAAAGACTTGTGTTCTATGTGAGGCCAAATGAAGGAAGATAAATTAGACTACAAATTTTAGTTAGTCACGTGGCTCTCTGCCCATCAGCTGGTGTCCCTTGGCACCTCACACAAGCCACACACCTCTGGTATAGACGGTGTCACCCACGTCTCCCATATGCTTCCCACAATGACACCCAAGAGCTAATCGTTCATTAGAGCGTCAATTACTAAAGAGGAGCAACGTCAGCGCCTGTCCCCTGGGAGATCCGACACTTTATAGACCGTTGACGGTAACTTAAACACACATTAGGCTGCATTTGGACTTCTTCCCCCTAACCAGACCCCCTTTTCACTGTCTAGAAGTTTGTGAGTGTGTGAGACAGTCGGGGGTCGAGCACTGGTAAAGAAAATCACCGTGACCTGCCTCGCCGCCAGTAGTTTAATGAGGCCCGGTCTTACTTGAATAAATCGGCACGTTCTTCGTCCCGGGAAGTCCATTCATTTTCGTGAGTGAGAGGAGCTGCATGAATATTCCATTCCTTCAGCACCGCTGCCAGCGCAACAGCCTGCAGCCCTGCGTGCAGGCTTTAAAAATGCGGCCACACTTCCCATCTGGTGCGGGGCGTGAGCGGAGGAGTGGCGGCGGAGGCCGCGGAGGTGTGAGGAACATTTCTGAGGTCAACTTCCACTGACTCTCCGAGAGACCGGGCGGCCGGGCCGCCGGTCACTACTCTGAAGCGTTGTAGGGCCAAACCGAGCAAATGCAGGCCCGGTTAACGCACCTATTTACTGCGGATCATGCTGATGCAAAATAGAAAGTAGCGCAAAACGACTCTGCAGAGAAACTGGGTAACCAGCCAACAACATGACAGGAATTTATTCAGCTTGATTCGAAATGTGACAATATCTACAGAAATGAGATACGAAAAATATACAGTAGAAACAACAGCAGCAATAATAATAATGATAAGATAAGGATACGAATACGAAAAGTAAGAATAAGAACAATGCAAAGAGTTCCCCATCTTGAGAGTGAAATAAATTAGTTAATATTAAAAAAATATATATATTATACATAAATATATACCATGACTACTCCACCACATTGAAAGAAGCCAGGTACTAGATGTGTTCTGGCCATGAACAACCAGAAGAAGGCCACGGTCAGACCAAGGACATTCTTGGGAACACCCCACTATCCCCCCTGGAAGACCTGAAAGAGGTCTCTGGGGAGATGGAGGCCTGGGCCCCGCGTTCAGGCTGCTACCCCCGCGACCCGGACATGGATAAGCAGGCGTTAATGAATGGATGGCTGCATGGTATAGATGGTAACTTGTCCACTACAGGCTCTTTACAACAGAGACTGCATACAGCCTCTAGAAAACCACAACTCTGTATAGTACCGTTGACATCTATTTTACACATCACATTACCCTGCAACCAGATGTTATTTTTCTAAATAATTTTGTCTTATTTCAAACAAAGCAATGGCGATGGCCAGGACCGATGGCCAGGAACCAGGAAACCGCAGCATAATTTCAACATAGCAAACCGATTGCACAAACGACCACAGTAATTTCAAAAGTGTCTTTACTGCCAGTAGTTTCACATTGTGTCACAAGAGCTGCAGACAGCTGCAAGTGCCCCACAACGTATGCGATGAGACCTGGCACTGGTCCTAGTACTTTATTTCCTGACCCTTAACTAATCAAACTCTAATCAGACAACTACAGCAGCACCCACTTGTGTCAACACAATGTCCAATTGCTGCAGTTCAGCTGTTACTAACCACCTAAGTTGTTAAACCATTCAACATACGGAAGTGGAAAGTACAAATTCCTCCAGACCAGGTTATACTTCTTTAAGTAAACATCGGGTTTATTACACTTGGCCTTGTTAAGGAGATTCAGAGAGCAATTCAAATTATAATACTCTATGATATTTGCATTTCAAATAAATGAAAAAAGTGTTTCTCAAGGTGCACACACCTTAAAACCGTCTCAGTTTTATATCTTTAGTAAAACATACAATTTCCAGTATTTCAAAACCGTCATTAAGGCTTTATTTTGAAATGTACTCTCTTTGTTATTTTTTTTTAGTTAAAACCACTACCCCATGAATGTTTAGAAGTGTAACATTGTTATTACAGGTCAACATTTTAATTCTAGAGGTTAACGTTTGTAGAAATTGGCAGTTTGGCAGTCTTACAGATTTTATGGCAAAGTTTCATGATTTGTGATGTTTGTGAAAATTATGTACCTAAATATTGCACTATTTACATAGATTACAAATGCCCGATGTGTTTCGAAACATAAGAAGTTGAATAATTTAATAGACGTTTTTGTTCTTCAAGGGGTTCATCTGACCAAATTCATCTACAGCAACCTGCCACTTTGAATAAAGATGGATCTGCCACCATCATGAGGAAAAGTGTAACTTGAGTTTTGACGCAGTGAGTGGAATTTCCAGCCTCGGATTTGTCTCGTGTTTTAATTAAAGGCTCTTTAATGTCCCTACAAAAGACTGTTTGAAATTTTCCACACAATTGTGCACCAGGAACAGGGAACCTCTTAATGTTGGAAGCTGTCCAAAGTCTGTAATTATCCTCTTACACCCGAAGCTACGGAGGTGCTTCAAGTGAGCAAAGAGAGAAAGCTTAATGCCCGGGTTTCACACTCAAATTAGGACAATTAGCGGCCTCATTAATTTGGGAAAAGGGAAGTAATATTCTCGTTCCAGAAACGGTTCATTAAGTCAATGTTAGCTGCGGCAGAGGGCTAAATTATGAACTCAGAAAAGGACAGTAAGGAGAGAATATTAACTTTTTCTTTTTTCTCCCCTCCCCCACCCACCCACCCACCCACCCACCAGCGTATGGGCCATTGGTTTAAGAGCAGATTTCAGTTTGGGACGTGTAGATTACGCTTGATCGTGGCCGTCCCCGTTATTGTGAGAATAACTGTAGCCTACTACGCTTGAGGGAAGTGGAAGGAAACGTGGTGCCTAAAGTCTTTTCAGATGGACGGCAGTTTCCTCAGCACCAACATCAGAATGAGATATTCCTGAGGTAAACATGAAGCAGACATAATCCTAAACACCAGGCCTCTGGTTAAAGCTGTTTGGTTAAAGGCCTACAACATCTGCACTGAAGGAGATACAAAACAACCACAATAATAAGTTTCAGGGCTCTCCAGTGATGTATTTCATTGGCACTTCAATTATTTTGCATCTTGCAATTGTTTAATGTTCATTTTGTTTTTAAATCCATTATTAGTAGTAGTTTTAGCATTAAAAGTGAAAACATGTATTTGCATACATCTTGAATGAGCCTTTGTAATTTTGTAAAACTATTGCCGGCATCATGTCACAGTGAACGTTTTAGTCTCTGTAAAAGTTTTGAAACATCACAACACAAGGTTTGTGGTCATGGCAGATCTCTGGCTTACACTTCTTCCTCTTTTTGCCTCTTCTGAGTTTTATGTTGACCCCTTCCTGTCTTTTTCTGGTACACATATATTACCACTTGAACCCCTGGCACTGTGCCCAGTAGACTGCTAGATTATTTATTTATTTATTTATTTATTTATTTATTTATTTATTTATTTATTTATTTATTTATTTATTGGTAGGCTTGCAGTTTTACTTCCATACATTGGCATAATAATAATAATAATACAAACAACAGATACACTGTCTATTTTATTAAATCAATGTAATAGTATTAATATGATTATTAATAAAATGATAGTATAATAAGAAATAACTAGTGCATCAGTTATCTGCAGTACTGATCTTGCAGCAACTGATGTTCGGAAAAGCATTTTTGCAAACTTTCTGAGAGTTTTATCAACCTTAAAATAAGTTGCTTAAAAGGACCATCCGCAGGCCAGTGGAAGGAGCATTAAAACTTCATTTGTGATAGTATAAAATGCAGTTTTGGGCATGCTCTCTTCATGTACCAGCACACCATATGGCAGATAGGCAAACATGGAGTAGGCTGTAAAGAACCAGTCCATCAAAACAAGAAGAAAGGCTTCTAGACACTTGAACATCAGGGACTCTGAAAGCTGTCAGCAGTGGATAGACACTTATTATCCATTACTCACTGAATGGATGGGCAGGCCATTGTGCTTGTAATGACATCATTATATGTGCTTTTGATTGGCAGACAAGTACTTGAGAGCACTAAAACAACCCCAGGCAGAATCCATTTTTATTACGAAAACTCAACCAAAACTGGCCTTGGATCAACATGAAGGTTTATATATTTTACAACATATTGAGTCTAACAAGATGCACATAGAGGAACCAAAACAAAAAGTGTTTTTACCTTCTTTATGAAATTAAAAATGGTATTTGTCTCCCTCTGTCAGAGACACAAGGTGATGATTCTGAAGGAGTAGAACTCTTTGCCGTCTCTCTCTGTTAATTTGAAGTAATTACACATGTCTCTGTTCTCTTAAGAAATGTGGTATGATTGCATCTGGCTGTTGTTGTTATGAGGTTGTTTTGTACCTATTTTTGGTGGTTTGATTGAGTAACAGGAAACTGTAACAGTCTTTACACCCAGAGGTTCTGGACCAGGCAGCTCCTGCCTCCTGGGGCCTCTGCTGTCGGCTCCTTTGTCCACCATCAGCTTTAACAAAGATTACACACATTAAGGAAGACGTTACTTACTGTTGGCTTATTGTACTGGACTACATTATATCTTAATATTTTTGTAGTCAAGGGGCAACATTTATTTTAAATCCCATGGTTCCTAGAACATCTGAAATCTAAATTAATGGTGTTATTGAAAAAAAAAATGACTGTTCTGATCACAGACGTCTTCTTACTTCATGTTTTTCATTTTATGAAATTTGAGTGATATTCTTCTTTTCATTGAGGTTTGTTTAAAAAAAAATTGAACAAGACACCTAAATGGTGTGGGAACAGTACCGATTCAGAATTTACTTGTAAACCCCATATGGATCAGAACTGGGCTGCGTGGATCTCACAGGTTTGTCCGCAGGTCCCGTGGTGGCCCTGTCTTCGGTTGCTCATATGGACTGTGATTGGGATGTGCCTGGTTTGTAGGTGAGGCTCAACATGGTTTTATGTGAGGCCCAAACTATCCTCCCTCCGTCTTCTTTTTAGACCATGCCCATTTGGTCCACGTGCATCCCGTATGACCCTCACATACATAATCTTCCCATTAAGAGAATAATACTGAACCCATATGGAACTCATTTGCCTTTTTCAGACCAAAGCACACTTTGTATCAAAATAGTTCACTGTAGAAGCAAACTTCCTGTGTTAATATAATTATGTTAAATTTATGGCTGTCGGCATAAATTATATGTGATTCTATCTGATGCCAGCAGGTGGAGACAACGCAACATGCTACAGACATTCATGGTGTCAATGAAATCAGATGAGGTTGGGCTCATTATTCACTCAGAAGAGCGCCAGCACACATTTCCAAACTGCTTGAAAGACACAATACAACAGGAGAAACACTTCTGTGGAGGACAGATGTGGATTCTTCAGCTACAATCTGCATCCAGAAAGCTTTTAACGGTGAGGGTAAGGCTGTGACTCGTATGATCATAACCTCTTTCCGAGCGCTCTCAATATTACACTGGTCATGATACAGGCCATGACAACGTGTGGTCACGTCATCGCCACACCAGATCATGTTTAAAAAGAAGAAGAAGAAGAAAAAAAACCTCTATTATTAATCAAAAAGATAGAATATGAAAAATCAAAATTTTTTTAATGTCCTTTCTCATCATCAGGGCAATTTAAATCTGCAGTAGACTTCCAGGTGGTATAGTGGTATGCATCCATCAGTAGGGAGCAGTAGTGCTCTGTGTTTAGAGGTGAGGGGCTCATCATGCCAGTCAGTTAAGATGAGCATCGCTTTGTCCGCTGACCCCATTGACCTTGCAGACTGAATTAAACTTGCTGCACAAGGTGAGAACTTTTATGAAGTCATGTGGCTATCTCAGAATCACACCAGCCTGTTTTCACTAAGCGATCCTTGAAAGGCTCATGACCTTCAGTGTCTTTAAGAGTCCCTGGAGTCAGTGCTCTGCCTCAGAAATCACGGTGGATTGCATACGTCTTACTCGTCGTCCTCTTTGACATGGCCTCTCCCCGGGTCGTTATGAGCAGAAATGCTTCAATACAAAATGAAGATCCAATGTCCAATTGACAGTCTGCATACTGAGAAGAGAGAGGAATGATGTGAAGACCTGGCAACAATGTTTAGAAAGAGGAAAAAAAAAAAGATTCATAATAATGTCTGTCATGATCACGGTCGGAGGGTTAGTTCAACAAGATTATCTCTTTAAATTGATAGTGACAGCCACAACCAACTGCAATTATAATCGTGCAGTCTCTGTAATTTGGCTGTATAGATTGTTCATCAACCTTCACTATGGATTTTCTATGGTCAATAAAAATAATTGGATTGAGAAATACTAATGTCTCAGTCAGAACTGACATCTGAATGGATGCCATTTTGCAGTCTTCATGTTTATATTTGTTGGTTTTGAATTATTACACTTTGTGGGTGTTTCTGGTTCATGCACTGCATGTGTAAGTAAGAAAAGGAAAAACAAAGAGTGTGGAAGGAAAAAGAACAAAAGCTTGAACCAGTCCAGCTCGGAGAAGGGGTCTGTGTAAATAACCTTCGTTATGAAAAGAGCAACGCACTGCACCTAGTTACTAATTGTTCCCATGCCGACACGGGATGGGTGTGATCTCTCCTTTTAAATCACTGCCTCCAGATATGTGGATGTGATTTAGGGGTGTTAAAGTCTGAGAAATGCAGGGAGGCAGAGAAAGCATGAGACTGCTGATGGTGAACGGCGTCTTAATCCGAGCAGAGCTGATTTCCTGTTTTAATCCCTCAGTGATTTCCATCTATAATAGCAGCTGATGGGGATGCCAAAGGATTTGGAGGGATGGCTGTGGCTCCTTGTGGCACTCCCTGTCCATCCTCACTGCCCTTTTCTGTGTTGTGGTACACAGAAGATAAAATGCTTATGTCATGAAACTGCATGTATCTCGTACACGCCGTAGATTCCTGAGCCCCAAGGGCCAAGCTGAATGGAAATCATCAGCACCTTGTCCTTCATTGTGATCCTCTGTCTGCAAAGTGCGTGAGAAGGTAATGAAGGAAAGTGCCATAAAGTGTATTGGTTATTTGAAGCAGAGAAAAGAGATGAATGAGACTGGCAAGGCAAAGGTGAAGGGTGAATAAGAGAAAAACTGGGGGAGACTTGTCGGAGCCTGAGGAACCGGGAGGAGGCAAAAGCCATTGAGTGGTGCAAAGGATACATTTTTCCATTCATAGCTCAATCACATTAAAACACAAACCCCTCTCTGCTGACAGTTAAAGCCTTAAATCAGTTGTGAATCAGATCAGTTTCTGATGCAGCATTTTCTGCTTTTACTTCAAAGTGTTTCTTTTTAATTCTTCTCCAAAGGGAGTTTCTGTATGAGTAAAAACAGCAATTATAACTTTTTTTTAAAAACTTTTATTACGTTGCAAGCAGTTTGAACCCACGATATTTCATCTCACCTTCTTTTTACTTTTAATAACCAACCATTTCTGCATTTCAGGCCTGCAACACCAGTTACATTCACAAACTCCACTTAACTGTTCTGTGTAAAGAGAGAAAAAGAACGACAAGCATAATGTTAAACTTGTTCAGAGGCAGTTGGAACTTCTATGTGGTGTCTTGTGGTCACATGAATTAGTGTTTTAGATCTTTTTTTGTAAGAAATAGATAGTCTTGTGCTCTGGACCAAAGATAAAAAGGCCCATCCAGACTGTTATCAACGATAAGAACAAAAGCTACGCTCTGTGATGATATGGGAGGGAATTTTGTGCATATTACAAAGAGGTGGCTGAAGTAAAAGAGGATATGGGTACCGGACTGGCCTGTCCGACCTGTATTCAATAAAGAATGTGTGGAGAATTTTGAAACAAAAGTCACTACGAGGACATCTCTGTTCTGTTTTAGTTATCCTCGATACCAGGACACATTTTAAGTGTTTAGAAAGGAACTCTCATATTTCCATATTCTATAGCTCTTTTATTCTGAGCGGAGGGGAAGGGATGTCCCATAGTCCCTCAGCCCATCACACTCACACCTATGGTCAAATTAAAATCAATAATACATGTTTTGGTTTGTTTTGTTTTCTCTTTTTCTTGTGGGAGGAAGAACCCGTGAGAACAGGATGGCACGCAAACTCCGTGCAGCCAGCATTCATATCACGAGCCATCTTCAGGCAGCGCTGAAGATGATCCAGGATGCTTCCCTGGCTGCAGCTTAACAAATGAAATGAAGTCAATGAGACAAAACATGAATGTCATGTAATGGCTTCACACTGTCTGCAGTAAAATACAGTATGTACAACTGGTCAGAGCTCTCGGGAGTGCAAGGAGGAGGATCAAGCTGGTGGTCATAATGTTATGATAGAGCGGCGTAAGCTGACTACGTCACAGTTTATATCGAGGCATATTTCACATATATATTTACATATATATATTTATATGACCAACTTTAAATCATCATGTGCCCAAATCTCAAATAATAGAAATTATTATCTTTTTTTTTTTTTTTACTTTGTGCACACTGACATTTCAAAATATCAATATCAAATAATGAAAACAAAACAAAACAAAAAGATTAATTATAAAAGCATTAAAGGCAAGACCGATTCAGATGACTTTTATAGTATGGATTTGGAGTTAGTGTTTTATTTTGCAACACCAAAAATATATAACATTCAAGCTGTACTATCTTTAGACAGAAAAAGTGTTTTGTTAAGTGAGTAGATGAACCACGTAAGATTAAACAATTAGCCGGTAAAGTAGCAGACTGGAAACCAGAGTGAAACGAGTTCTTTTGTTTCTTTCTGTAGCCGAGTCTTGATGTCCCCCACATACTCACTCACGGGCTTCTAAGATCAAAGATATAAGTAAATTCTGTTTGACAGTGTATTTTTGCTTGATTATGACAAGCATTGTGTGGCTAGAAGCTCCCCCAGAAGTGTGTGGCATCCCTGCAAAGAAATAATGAATGGCTATTTAAAAAAAAGAAGAAGAAAAAGAAAGGATAGTGAGGAGTTATTGAAAAGAGGTGGGGTTCCTTACATGCCAGGCATCCCAAGGTCAGAAGTAATGCCCTCCAGTGGGAAGTGCTGTGAGGAATGGCAATGTCAGTCACAAACCTCCCTCACCTCACTGGCCCTGTCAGTTTGCCAGTGATAATTAATCTCTCTCTGGTTAAATATAAAGATTGTAAATCACAGCATGAACCTGCACCATCAGGGGGCTTTCATCTGTCAGCTACACACCTCAGCTAATGGCCTTTTGTAAGCAGAGCACTGGCTGAGGCAGCACACCAGCTTCCAATAGTCCTCCTCCTCATTTTATTATTTTTCTGATTTTATTTTCTAATTTTTCTATTTTTCTAGTGTCCTGACTCCAACCAGATCTGCAGAGGATCATCAAATCTCTCAGATGAACATACGAAGAACCCAAGGTTTTACTTCGCACACCTCCGGCAGCTTCGAGTAAAGGTGAATGAAAAATTTACAATCAATAAACTTTTCTATAATCTATCGAGATTATCTACGATAAAGTCACTAATAATAACCATCAGAAGCACTATTTACACTGCTAGTTTATTCTGTCTCTGTAGTGCCTTTAATCCACAGAGGCTTCGCTGCAGCCTCAATGCTGCCTTAACCCAAAGGAACAAAGTAACAGAGGCAAAGTAAGTGCTGTGTGAAACTAGTCACACAGCGAATCACTAGGGCTTAGTAGCCATCAGAGCAACTAACCAGGATGAAAGAACAGAGATTCAGAAGTACATCTGCAAGATTAACTGCCGGGTAATTGTGTCAGGCACCAGAAACCCAACGAAGAAGAGATGAAGAAGGAGGAACCAACATGGAAGGGAAGGACAGATGAGGGCGGTTCCTGATGCCAAGACGACCTTCTTGTGTCTAGAAAAAGTTTGTCTGAAAGATATTACTGAGGCACTAATAGTATGGGACAGCAAAAGAATGGGCCCTGAGAAGTAATAAAGGGCAGGGTCTTCAACCCCCGACATGCCCCCGGGTGCAGGCTGCACAAGGATGCACAGTCCAACTCATAACAGCAGGGTGGAAGGGATATGGGATTCATGGAAGGGCATAACCGAGTACCTGGAAATGTGTACAGGAGTATTTGTGTATTTGTATGGGCTGAAGTCACAAAGTGAAACTGTTATAAACCTCAAATGGTAGAGGACCTAGTCGACCAGTTGGACGTTATGATAATCAACTAGAAGAAGAATCGTCCCCTTCTCCTTCAGAGTCACAATCATTATTCTGAATCTTCTAACTGTGGTCCGAGTCCATCAAAGTCAGCAAAAAGTGGCATCTTTTTAATGTATACAGCTGTGACCCACTTCACACTGACCATTACATAATTACACCATTGCTTTAACTGCAGAGGACCTCTTCTTTAAAACGCTTCACACACATCCCTTTGGACTCAGTATTGCATCAACCGCCATAAAGATGTTTGTTTGTGAGCCAGCAGGGGGTAAACTCTGCTAAAGTCTTTGAACAAGCTGTTAGCACTGCGGTCTGTTGTGCTTGTTAAACGCTTTGTTGAAAGCCTCACACTCAGCTTCTAGGCTACACTCAGCATCACTAACGGTTACTAAAGTCATGCGGGTGTTTCATGCTGGGTCCCCATGGGTGAGAGAGGAATGACATGATGGCGGAGGAGGAAAACAACAAAAGTGGGTACACAGTCACCTTTAAATAAAACGAGAGATTCCAATGCCAGCACTCCCGCACTTTATGACTAATACAGCTAGTCAGCCGCTGTCGCTCCTGGACGACCTCCGCCGCCGAATTAATTATATGTCAAAGTGGTGCCTCTCACGCTTTGTGTCACAAACACAAACATGCAAGATATAAATGAGCAGCGATACTGTGGCATTTAAGTAAAAAGCAGCTATCAAAACGCTGTGCAACGTTCAGTGAAAGGTGCTTGCCGTTGTGAGAAACACATTTACGTGAACCATTAAGCGCTTCTTAAAACGGCTGATTTTTTTCATTCACAAACACACGTACAAACAAGACAGTTTGTTTTGTTTGCCAGATTTACACACAGAAGTGTATTTTTGGCCATTGTTCACCAGCAAATGATCAACGTGCTCCCTGTCATGTCATGTCTGCATTTGGATAAAGCTGTTGAGATTTACGATTAGTTCGTTTTAGCAGGAGGTAAGTAGGTAACCTCGCACACTTTGACAGTATTTCCAATCATCGTGCTAAAGTAAACAATGTCATGCACTCTGAATCGTGCTTTTGTCACGCGCGCATTCCACAATAAGGACTAATCAAAGCCGAGCTCTGATCTCCTACCTTGCTCTAATGTAAAACAATCAAGCACGGAGCATCATTTGGGTAGAATGGAAGTGTCGGCAATTTATTCTCTGAAATGCAGGAAACTGCTTTCGCGTTATTACACCTACTGTTACCCCCTATTGATAGCCTTTTAATTTCACTATTATTTATCCAAAATAGCTACTTTAGTTCTGTTTCGTGTTTATGAAACCTCTCATTTTGCAGTAGTAAATACATTAAATTAAGCAATTAATAATGTGTTGGAGGGGTTAGGATTCTTGGCAAACAGAAGTTTCCCGGTTCGACTCCTGGCTGGAGCCTTTCTGAGTGGAGCTCATATGTTCTTACCATGTACGGATTTTCTTGGGCTTCTTCAAATAGAGCAAATGTAAACATGTCAGGATCCATTCAGGTGTAGTGTGCGTGATTGTCTGTCTTCGATCCATCAGGAAGGATTGAGGAGGATGCAGGTTCAGCAGATGCACATGATGCACTGATAATGCTGACGTAGAACAAAAATCTTTGTTCTGATGCTTTTTAACATAGCTTTCGCTGTCTTTACTAACAAATGCCACCGTATTTGAAAGAAAAAGAGAGCGATAAAAGGCGTCTAGATTTGACAACCAGCAGATGAACGTGAAGGCGTCATGATTGGCGATGAAAAGATTATCAACCAAAGCCTTAGGCTATGTTACCAGTTCATGAGTAGACTCAAACACAATATACTACATCACATAGTAGTTCTGCATGCACAGTGTGCCGGTAAGTGTTGTCCCAGTGTATGAGTGTTTCACCTGAATTAGTGCCATGTTACTGCCAAAATGTGATCTTTGTCAGTCATAAATTCCAGACAAAATGAACACAGTTTTCTTTGTAATGTGTGTAAAGCTTCACCCCCCCAAAACAAACACACACTACACATTGTTTTAAATGAGAGGTTAAAGCTGTCCTCTTTTTATGAAAACATTGCAAACGTGTGCCCCACCACGCCTGCCATGTCAACGAGGTGATGATCCTTGAGTGTGTGAAGTGTCCAATGTTCCACTTTTAATTTTCTGACCTTTTTGAGTTCACAACATTTCAAAGGCAGAATTATCAGTGTGAATGCACTTCACTTAAGCACTCTAAATAGAAAGTGAGGTGCACAAGCAGGCAATTTGGAGCGTAGCTTTCATATTTCCAAGGAAGGATGGAAATTCACACCTTCATTATCTATGTTGCATTATTTTTCTTTTTTTTGAAAAGATTCAGGGAGTCTTATCTCGTTGCATAAAGGCCAAATCCTTGAACCCAAGTTGGACATGCACAAACTTTAAGCCCTCAGGTGACGATACTTAAGAAACCCACCGTGCAGCTGGAATCAATAAAAGCGCCTGGACTCGGGAGCACCTGGTAAAATCATTGTCAGTCAACCCAATCTGTTGCTGCATCCAGAAACGAAACTTGTAAGCGCATTTCAAACTGACAGGCAGACAGATAGACAGAGACTGGACAAATGATCTGTGGTCTGAATTCATGTTTCAGCTCACTTTTTTGAAAATCAGATTTCACGTTCTACTTGTCAAAGATGCAAAGGACCATCCAGACTGCTCTCAGTGAAAGCTAATAACATCTGTGATGATTACCGTCCATGGGATGGGATGGGTGACCTGCAATCTGCAAAGGGTACCCCGATACAGAAGGATATACTGATTATTCTGACAGACATACTATATGCTACCTGAAACTAGGTCATGTCCTTTCCTGGGATGTTTGTGGTTATTACAGCAGGAAAATACCAGATTTGATTCTGTTTGTCTTAAAGCAACATGACTTAATAGATAAAAAAAAAAAAAAAAAAAATTCCTTGTCATTTCCTGTTTGCTTGACTGACCTGCCTGCAGTGCAGATTTGTCTCCCATGGAAAATAAATGCGTCATGATGAAAAAGAGAATCAGACACGAATGACCACAAACTGTTGAGCGGCTGAATTGTGTTTAGGAAAAATGGGCACGGATTCCACTTGTAAAATTGCTAAAAATTTCACGTTCAGTTCCCCAACAATATCCTTCTGATGACAGTTTCACATTGTGTGAGTTTGTATTCTTTTTCTTAGTTTTTAAGTATTTTGCGTGAGTCACATCCCTGATTTGTTGATATTGTGAAGTTGACTCTGAAGGTCATTTTCTTCATTCTCGACTCAGATGGAGTTTGTTGAATTTTTAAAAATTAAATGAGAATAACTATATCAGTTATTTTGCCAGAAAAACTGCCAGTATGATGAGTTTGATGTCTTTGAAGCTCCATTACAGACTCACGGAGTCCAATATTCTTTACCGTTGAATTAAATTCATGGGGGGCAATTGTCTTTTTTCTTTTCTTTAAATAATTACCAAACTTAAACAATTTGCGTCAGTATCATCGGATTCAACGTAGACAGACTTTACACGTATGTGAAATGCAGCCTAGGAGAGGTCATCAGAAAAATGATGAAGAAATCTGCATCAAAATGTTTTCAGACTGATCTGATTACCCTAAACAACATTGCATTTGTCACTTTTAGCAGTGGAGCTCATCTCTGATCTATAAGTTTGCTGTTTTCAGCTCAGCCGTGACTCAGTACGTTACTTTCTCATTCAAAGAACATCAGAAGACCGTAAAAGCCGAGGAAACAATCATACTCTGATAACAGTGTTGCAAATAATAGACTGCTGAGCTATTAACCTTACGTGCAGACAGTGTGGGGGTTTATTTTTGCACCGAATGGAACCTCTGAATGTCTTGCCATGCGAACATTGATGTATTCACTGAATGGCAAATAGTGTATAATGAAGTGTGTTTAAACATTTCAATGATGCTTAAATAAAATCATGCTGATGAACTGGGATAAGATAAGAGTCCACTGAACATCTGGCTTGGGCCTTGTGTCGGGAGGAGTTGTTTCACATGGCTTTATTTTCCTGCCCCCCCCCCAATCAACGGATTGCCCTGACCGTACCGTACCATTGTCCTATGGAACTACAACTGAAGGGGGTCCAGAAATGGTGCGGTTTGGTTCGTTTCTAAGGGAATCCTTTATAATGGAAACACTTTTACCAGAATCGTTCATATCTCACAACAGAATGAAAGCACTGACATTTTGACCTTTTACCTTTGCTGCATAATCATGTTTGAGTTGTCATGCTGTGCAACAGCCTGTCTGCCTAAAAGTGATTCTCTTTCAAGGATTTCACTTTTCCTGTGAGCGTTAACGTCAATTTAAAATGCGAGCTGGGCTTCAGAAAGCCTTCCATTGTGCAGTGACTGAGATGTGTTATGACATGTACAGTACATTATTTCAGACTGAGAGGGCTTTACCTATTAATGACCTCGGGCATGTTCCACTGATGTATGAGTCTGGATGTGTGGGGGTGTAAAGGATGGTTTGTTCTGGCTTCCTTTTTGTCCTTAGAGCTTTCCTTTCCATAAGACTCCAGATGTTGTCATTCACTCATTTGGGATGAGACGGAGCAGTCAGGTGTGTGAAAGATGCTGAACGCAGGGAGAATAAAGGGGGAGAAGACCTCTGCCATGTGTTCCCGAGAGCTCATCCAGCTCTAAAGTTTTACATATCACAACATAAAAATTAATTATATTGTTTTTACCAGGTCTTAAATTAGTTAAATACAACCTCACATGAAAAATTTTGTAAAATATATAACCTCACATGTACAAGATAGCAAGTTTAAGGGTGTAATTATCTGATTAATGAAAAATATGCAAAATAGAATAAACAAAGTGTGAAAGTCCACTTTAACTGCTTCCACAGGAATTAAGAGGTTAGGGAGCAGTGAGGCGCTGGCTGCTAATCAAATACAATTGATTCATTACAGCATCTCCATAAAAGCAGACTTTATGGCAGTCTTGTTCCGGATCAATCAGGTGTTTAAAACAATGCGAAAGAGAAAAGTAATCAGTGAAAATGTTAAAGAAGAAGTCTGGAATGGGTTAAAATAAGATTTCCCCACAATTTGAAAGACACTTTAAGTTTGCAAAGTTGCATCCGAGCAAACCACAAGACAAGTCCAGACCGCTACCTGATCAAAATTTATGGCGGGACATTAAGAGAGTTGCGCCTGCAAACACAAATATCCGCAAGCCTCAGTGAAGCAATGTTGTAAAGGGAAGGTGGGCCAAAAGCCATGCAGATAACATCTGTATGAGACTGATAACGTCTGGTTGTTGCTTCTAAAAATAGTTCTACAAGGTACTTAACCCTGGTGCTTACTGGTGTACTTATTTATTTATTTTACACATCACTTTGGCATTTTGGTTTATTTCTTGTTAAATTAAATAACGGCAAGGTGTATTATGTCTCGTGTTGAAGTTTTCTGAGCTTTGTTTTTTTTTTTATTTTTAACCTCATTTCAAGACCTGGTAAGGGCCAGATCATTTTTAACCATGTCCAAAATTTCAAGAGGACATACTTGTTTTTTCACATGATTCATACATATGTTTATGTGTGTACATAAAAGAAAAGAACATTTATCAGTGACGTTATGATCAGGTTTTCATCAGTAATTGCGCTGCTCCTTTGCTGCCTCACTAAACTGTGGAAGTTTAAGATAAAATTTAAATGCCTTATATGGTTGCAGACCCTCATAAAAACAGTTTAAAGCAGGAAAGTAATGTAAAAACCCAACACACCAACAAAAACATTAAAAAAAGAACTCCCAATAATAATGATTAAGGGAAGACTACCCTATTGAAGTAATAACAGGATAAATATGGTGCTGGTCTCTCAGTGTGGAGTAAATTGGATGTCGGGAGATTTACAAAATAGCATGCAATGTGGGGCTAAACATACTTTTACACACACACACACACACACACACACACACACACACACACACACACACACACACACATATATATATATATATATATATATATATATAAAAGTGCCTGAATAAGTGAACCTGGTCCCTTTTAGAAGTACTGGTACCTGTGTCTTAAGAAAAATAACCAAATGCAAATAACCAAATTTGGATGAAAACTATTTAAAGAAAACCAGTTGAGCACTTTGAGCAACAATAAAAAAAGGCTTTAATAAAGAGAAGTGACAAACACCATCCCAGACACGATTTGCCTCCTGTCACTTACACTGTATGATGGATTTGAATAAATTTGCGAGACATAACAAAATAACCGACAAATGAGACTCACTCAGCATCTTTGTATAGTACATTTTGCCCTATGAGAGCTGAAATAAGCTCCATCTGCCTGCAACTTTGAACAGGACAAAGCAGGTAATGCAAGTGGATGGATGGATGGATATGACCTGAATGTGCAAAAATTATGTTTTTATTGTATACAATGAGGCTTGCTATTTTCAGTCTCTTTTTCTAAAAAGATAAAATAACAGCCTGTCTGTGAGCACTGAGAACACTCCTTTACTGTCCTGTTTACTTGAGGTGCTGAATTCATCCAGTCAATAATGAAAACTGAATATTTAGACAGTTCAGAGAAAAATGTCTTTTACATTTTAAGACCATGTTGAAAGTGAATGTCTTGGGTTTGTCACCATAATAATAAGCTTAAACACAAATCTAGAAGCACCAAGCCTGCCTTGTTTTGTGTTTTTATTTATGTTGAAAAAAAGATCTTCTATATTATTTTGGATGTTATAATAAAACAAACAAAAAAAGTTCAATTTGCATTTGCATCTCTGAAAATATAAAGCATTAAGTCCTGACCAGGGGGGTATCTGCAAAACTGACATTTCATTCTCAAATATCTGGAAATGAATACCTGTAGAATCCAAAATGACATTTTTTTCACTCTAAGACTAAAAAAATAATAATATAAGGTCTGCGAGGATCTCTTATATCTTTTCATTTTTTGATTTTTCAGGCTGCATGCATTACTCCAAGGACCTGACAAAATTAAATGTTTATTACAGAAATAGTGTTCTTGTGAGGATATTGGTAGCTAAGTAACTGCTCAGGCAGGTAGCATTGGCATATTCTCACTTGAGCTCATTTATAGTTACCAGGCAACACTTTAACTGCTCCGGAGGGCATTGAGGAGGTTCTTTTGTCAAGGTGCCTTGCTCAAGGACCTTTCAGTCAACATGACAGGGTGAGTGCACTATAGCAACAGATGTGACTCCAGCTAACCTTCACTAACTAACGGCAGCTGGCGTGTACCCAGCTCAGGGTGGCGGGGATCAAACTGACAACACTGATAATTGTGTGGCCTTTCTACCTCTTTGGTGACCTTCACCATTTGTCTGTAGTCCAAATGTTCTCATCCCCTTTTTGTCTCATCACACTTGCAGAGAAAGTAAAGTAAAATCAGAAAAATGTAATTACACAACATAAAATGATTGTTCTTGTCAACGACAGATATAAATGGTATAACATACCTCAGAGACAAAGAAAATCATCATTGTCGTCTTTTTTTTTATTTTTTATTTTTTTATCCTGCTGCGGCATTTAAGGCGTAAGAAGATATTGCTATGTCATTTAGCTGTGAAAAGCGGAGAAATATTATCATATTAACAGTTGATTTCCATTTTCCATGAATAATTTATTGCACTTTCCAATTTTGAAGAACATATTTCATTCCTTAGCTCAAATGAAGAAAACTATATTTTTGTCAGTGATGCGGCGTGCCACAAAATTATGATCCACTGCTGAAATGAAACATGTGACATGCCTTAAATACAGCCTCCGGAAATGTTCTTACCACCAGTCCACTGGAATCACACAGTCTGACAGGCAGCTATTTCTATTCTATTATCAGACAGCACGTTGACAACGGTTCAAAGTGTCTGCTGAAGAGCCTTTATTGTTTATTTTTCTGTCATATGTCCTGTGACAGCCATGCCATGGGAAAATCATATCTTAGTTGCTATTCACAGGGCATTTTGATATTTGACAACAGATTTCAATAAATTAATTCCAGAAAAAACAGGCTACGGGTAGGTGATAACAGCACATTTGTATTGACAGGCCTCTCCGACTGATCAAAGCGTTTCATGATTAACAGTGACGACTCCCCCTCCCTTGTGCTTGTTCTTTGTAGCTGTAGAGCAAAATGGAAGGCTGACATTTCCGAGGTTTCTTCAGATCTGCCTTGAAAGCAGCTTAGATTTTGAACCTGTTGACTTCAGACTTTGCAATGCAGCAAAGACAGTTTCATCGAGAAAGCACCTCATTTAGGTTTGTGTTTGTTTTCTTTCATGCTACGAACAAAGTTTACTTTGACTTTAACTTTCTTTCTTTTCAGCTGTTTCATTTGATTTTGATTATATATATATATCAATTTTTGCATTACGTCACAAGTCTGCAGTATGTTCCAAAAACATTTTTTTTGACAAAGCTTTTATCACTGTAAGATTTTCATTCCTTCTCAAAGACATTGTGGCATTGAGGAAACTAAACGATGGAGCGTTTCATATATCTTGTCCCATTTTTCTTTCAAACATGTCTTAAGGGCGCGACAGTATGTGGTTGTGATTGGTGCTCATTTTCTTTCAAGAGTTTCCACTTACTTTTCATTCAGGACAGTTATATAGCCCCATTCTTCTTGCAGCCATGTCTTCAAGTGTTTGGATGGTGTTTAACAGCTCTTCTGATCAAACTCTCCAGACATCCTCTATTGTGACCAGGTAAGCACTGCAGGCAGGCCAGTCCATTAACTGTACCCTCTACTTCCTCAGCCATCCCTTTGTAATGTGTGCAGAATGTAGTTTCACATTATCTTGTTGAAAAATGCATGGATGTCCCAGGAAAAGATGTCATCTTGAAGGCAGCATATATTGCTCTGAAATCTCAATGCACGTTTCTGAATTAATGCAGAAGTATAAGTGTCCTTTGCCAAGGGCACTGCTACAACCTCATATCATCAGAGACACAGGCTTTTGAGCTTGTTGCTGATAACAGTCCGGATCGGCGTTCTTCAGCCCAGGTCCTCAGGACCCACTATCCGGCATGTTTTAGATTTTCCTCTGCTCCTGCACACCTGATTCAAATGGATGACTATCAACTTGTCCTTGAGGCCAGCACAAGTCTATCAATAGCCGGTTTATTTCAGGTGAGATTGAGCGGGAAAACATGCAGGGAACTGAAGAATACTGGTCTGGATGCTCCGCCTCATCTTTTGCCCAGACCACGTGTCCAAGTTGAGTCTGGACAACGTTAAAGTTTTCCCCAGTTCCATCTGTGAGTGTATCTCTAAATGATTTCTCTTGACCAAGGTTTCCAAAAGCAATTCCTTGCTGATTGGGCATTATCAGCTGATTATTGATGGATCTTGATGCAGTGCTGTCTGAGGGATCGGAGATCTCAGGTGTCCTTCATGCACTGAAGTTCCTCCAAATACCTTGAATTGTTCAATGACAAGGAGAAATATGTAAATCCTATCCAATCATTTTTAGAGAAACAGAATTTTTAAACATTTAAATTATTTATTCACACAGTTGTTGACAAACTTTGACTTCTAATGAAATTATCAAGTCGTTATTATGTCATTAAGTAAATTCACTCAGTCTAATCAGCGGGTGGGTGGTCCCTTGGAAATCAGGCCTCCGAGAGATGTATTTCAGGAGGCAGGACTGATTCAGCTGGGTCTGTGGGAGTGACTGCATGTCATCTGGGGGAGGCAGGAGGTGGTTTCACGGGTGAACTGAATCGTATGCATGGTGGTTTGATTATGAATATTTTATTTCATCATTTGATGGCCAACTCCTTTTTTTTTTTACAAAAGTTGTTGCTGTTATTATTTTTTTAAATCAGTCAACGCTAAATATGGTTTGTTGTTTTGGTTAATTACAAATGCTCAAGGTATTGTAATACCCATTTTTATGTAAATAACCCTGTCCTCAATAAGCTAAGATTGAGATAAATTCAACAGATAGAAATTCTAACGCTTGGGTTCTAAAACAGTCCATAAACCAATGGGTGACATCACTCCAGCTCATCTATTATATACATTTTGAAGCAGAAGTCGGAAGCACTTTCCATTAATAAGGGCATAATGTGCTTAAGTAATTCATTTCTCATGAAGTATGCAAAGTATTAATCCTGGATTAAAAATCTACCATGGATGGACAACCTAAGGTGATTGTGTAAAAGAATGGGCAGTTGCAGGGATAATGTGTGTGGGTGTGTTTATGACGAGCATTTGGTGCATTTCTTATTTTATTTTTTTTAATTATTTTAAAATGCCTTGAAAGTTGTGACTGAGCTCAGGAAATATTTGCACTATGTTGAGATTAGTGTTGCAATTTTAAAGCCGGGGTGGTCAGTCGGGAACTCTGGGATCATATCTCTTGGAAAGCCCTCTGGCAAAGGTCCTTTGGTTTGGCTGTAAGACTATACCACATTATCAAGTCAGTGTTTACTTGATTTACCTTAAAATTGGACATGGTTGGCATTGTTTAAATAAATAAATAAATAAATAAATAAATAAATAAATAAATAAATAAATAAATAAATAAATAAATAAATAGAAAAGAAAAAAGACAAAAGAAAATCAGATATGGTCCCTGAAGCACTTTTCAATTTAGAAATTCTGAGAGGTGACTGAGACCACATGGTCTGGAAAAAGTTCTGAAATGAAAGGATATGATCCGGGGATGGGAATTTAAAAGAAAGAAAGAAAGAAAGAAAGAAAGAAAGAAAGAAAGAAAGAAAGAAAGAAAGAAAGAAAGAAAGAAAGAAAGAAAGAAAGAAAGAAAGAAAGAAAGAAAGAAAGAAAGAAATGTCAATTCAACAGTATCAGAATGTTCATCCAACGTCTTCTGAAGAAGAAAAGAAAAAAAGATCTTTAAAAAGAGTTTAAACCAAGACCTGCATGTGTAGTAAAATAACTCGCTTATCAAATGCTTTGGTAGCCTTTGAACAGTAAATTACCCAATCCCCTGCTGAGATGATGACTCCAAAATAAGTGATGAGAAATTTGACTGCTGAGAGGATAGATATCAGTTAAGCTATATAACCTGCTGAGAAGGAGAAGAAGAGAAGGAGAAGGAGAAGGAGAAGGAGAAGAAAGTAGTAAGTAACTGGAAAAGTGGTTGTCATTGGAAAAGTACTGTAGTCATGCATATGTTTCAGGGTATTTATCCTTAACTGATGGAGTGATAAAGGGAGACAGATCCTGGTTGTGGTTGTGGAAAACTCTGGTTCCGTATAAAGCAAACAACTGTGTTGGTTCTTGAATGAACTGGAATTGTGTTAAGAACTGTCCAAGGCTTTATTAAAACTTAGAAGGATTCTTTTGAACCGTCATTTCATGGTAGGGTGAAGTCAGAAACCACAGCGAGGTTCAACGTTCAAGGTAAAAGCACTTCCACACGAGTGAGCGGAGAATAGCGTGAGAGATCAGGCGGATTGAAGCAGTCTCTTTACCGGTCTGTCGTGGTGAAGCGAAGGTTGAACCAAAAGGAGAGGCTCTCTGCTTACTGGTCGGTTTACATTTTGAACCTCATCTATGGTCATGAACTATGGACAGTGACCCAAAGAATAACATCAATGATACAGACAGCTGAAATGAGTTTCCTCCGGAGGACGGCTGGACTGCCCCATAGAGCTATGATGTTTTTAGCTGTGTTTTTGGTCGTCATCCTGTTGGAGGACCCGTGACCTGTAACTGAAACCAAGCTCTCTGACACTAGGCAGCACATCTTGCTGCAGAATGCCTTGATAGTCTGGAGATTTCTTCTTGGAAATCATTCATTACTGGAGTCATTAATAATGGTTTAAAAAAAAAAAAATCAGATACCTGCAGCCGCAACAGCTTCAAGGTTCAAACATGACATTTTGAACCGTAGTACAACAGCAAACGACTACTTGCTACGTGACAACGTAGCTGTGCTCTCACGAGCCGATGTGTGCTGAGGTTCTCAGCTCTGTGTTGTGACAGCCACTCGGCTGTCTGTGTCATAGTCTAGAGCAAACAGATCTCCTGATTTTCTTCTGCTAAATAAACCATCTTCTCTGGTTGAAAACGGTTTCTTACATGGAACAGGATAAGACCAGAAACTAAGCTGCTTTGATTTTTTTTTTTTTTTTTTCCAGAATGAAGAGATCAAAAGTGCTCCATGCTCCATGTTCGTGCTTAGGACTTTGGTTTGGTTTAGAAGTTCTGCTTTAAAAATATTATGCTGAGTTGATATACAAGGCCGTAGAGGTATATACTTTTGAGCACATAAACACCGTAAACATGGAGATGTAAAGCTGTGAAGATCACAGGTTTAGCTATGGTAATCCATGATTCTCCTTGAGACTGGAAACCTTCCCTATGTTTTTATTAACTTATTTCAGGTGTGAAATACTTTTCAAAGGTAGTAAAAACATAAAATATGGCAAGCAGGAGTGTTGCTGGACATAAAGAAACTTTTGCAACGTTTATCTCAAAGACTCCCCCTACAGGCGTGGAGGGGAAGTCATTTTTTATGACGCTGTACAAGGTTTACTCATTTGGTTTCGTATTCGGTTTCCGCCGGTAATTTCTTGAGTCTCTCAGATGGCTCTGCTATGATGTCAACTGTGGCTGTGAGCTAGTTTCAGCTCACTTGATGTGTGCCATACCGCCGTAAGGTGACGTGCAGTTGTGGCAACAGGAATCAGAACAGGACAGGAATCAAATGTTTTTTTTGGTTTTTGCAGATAGTTGGGACAAATTGACCACAAGAGGTAGTGAATAATTCTCACAACTAATCAAATATTCCTTTAAATCAAATTGAAACTGCTATGATGGCTTAAAAGACTCCTTTGTGCTCGTTTAATACCTGCTACTGTGCAGTACAGTACTTCTATACCTGCTTCATCCTGTTCAGGGTCACAGGGAAGCTGAAGCTGATCTCAGCTGTCAAAATGTATTTCTGCATTTATAAAAAGTACCACTCTTTAGTTTCATATTTAAGTCTCTCCTGTTTTTCTTCTTTTTGAACTTTTCTCTTTCTTTACACTAAAATTCATCCATCTCTCGTTTTCTAGCAACGTACTGCTTTCTCTATGCAATATCAAAATAAAAAAAAAAAAGTATACTATTTGAAAGATTTTTCTAATATGCTCGCTAATTTAGTTTTTTTTTTTTTTTTTGCAGTGGTTTGCTCTAATGGAAAATGAACAGGTGGCTAAAGTGGGCAGGTAAGTCAGAACTACGGAGTCTACATGAACCGCAGGTTTAAAGTCAACGATTCATGTTGACTCTCTGTAACGTCTAGTTTTCTGCTGTTGTGCAGCGGAGGAAAACAGTAAAAGAAATGAGAACAATTCTTTCCCAATTTCTTTCATTTCAAATGATCCCACACTGCCAGCTCATTAAAACTCCTGTGTAAAAATTTACCGGGGCGCGGCTGATCAATAATGAGGCATGTTCTCCAGTAAAAACTGTCTGGCAACACTACAGGTAGCAAGTACTGCAGAGTTTAATCAAACAATGGCTTTTTGGTAAGGAGATGGAGCATTCACAGCAAACCAACAGAGGTGAGCCAAGCAGCGTCCCCTGCCAAGACACAAGATTAAAAAGCTTTCAATAAATGGCTCGTTCACACAACTTGTAACTAACATGCTTCACCTGCTGGTTTTCATCCAAAAAAAAATAAAAATAAAGGCCACAAGATCAGACGATGTTTGACTAATTCACTGAAATGGAGCCTTTTTTTTTTTTAATCATTGGTATTGCAATTTCTTTTATACACCACATTACAAGATAGGGAAATGACCAGGTCCATCATTTGCTTTCCTATGATCACTTGTTTAAAAACTTTGTTCTCCGTGTTTCAGTGTTTAACAGTATGAATTCGCTCACAAGCCAGCCAAACAGCGGCAGGCCATCTTGTTATTTACCCTCACAGTGTATTAAAACGCCAAGCAAGGAAATCATAATGAGTTTTTAAATCACAGACACTGACCAAAAGTGGGAGACAACCGCAATTTCCATTTTCATTTTCAGAGACTCAGAGAAATCCATTCTCTACTGCTGTGATAATGTGCAATGTGCCTTTTTTTTTATATGTGTGCATATAAGATATTGTTTTACAGTAATTAGACTTTACACTTGAGTGATTCCTTGTTTTAGTTAAATGAAACTCAAACTGAATAATTGTGCCTAAAGTCTGCTTTCCAGGGAAGAGGGCTACTGCAGGAGTAAAAACAGGATCTTCATTATTGATTGGAGAACGCTAGCCTGGTTGTGCATCGGAAATGTCTTGTGACCCAAACAATGTCAAGGTTTAAACCTCCACTGCACAGATCAAGCAGAGCAGCAAGTAATGAGCTGCATGTTGCCTGCC
Source organism: Xenentodon cancila (assembly GCA_014839995.1). Lineage (NCBI taxonomy): Eukaryota > Metazoa > Chordata > Actinopteri > Beloniformes > Belonidae > Xenentodon > Xenentodon cancila. Next base: position 19,877,768 of record CM026205.1, read on the forward strand.
TTTGTGAAAACGGAGGGCTGAATGATGACTTTTATTTTTTCCCTGCACAGTCTCCTGTTTCCCCATTGTCCCTTTAGGTGCTTTAGGTGCTACTCTTGACAAAATTCTCTCATATAAAAAACGCCATTCTTTGTTCTTCCAGTAAAAGATGTAACAGCTGCTTCTCAGGGAGTGAATTTTAAATGAGGCTTGACATTGCCCTCTGCTGTCAGTTCCCACAATGCCCCAGACTTCCCCTGCTTCCTGCCTGCCCTCGCCCTCCTCCTCCTCGCCTCTGTCGTCCTCCATCTCTCTCCTTCTCCTCCCTGCACCTTAGGACGAGCCCCTTGAGTAAGCCGATTTGACAGGCCTTTCTCACTTGGATGCAACATACGGAAGCTGATGCGTCCCATGCCGTGCATAAGCATCATGGCATGTGATGGCACCTTAACCCCTTCTCACAACAGAAATCACTAGAGTCCCTGCTGCAGGAAAAAAACAAACAAAAGAATACATATATATATACATTTATATGAAGAGACATCCTAAGCAATTGTTGTGGAGGTGTTTTATAAGTTGTGATGTGTGTGCAACAGCTGTGAGGTTAAGACTATGGTCCTGCGTGAGCAGGTTGTCCTACTTCTGATTGCTGCTGTTAGTCCTGATTGCCACAGATGAGCATCAAGTGGCACCAGGGACACAACAAAGTCCAAGTCCCACACATGCCACTCACTTAAACCATGCTGCCATGTGGCTAATTGAACGACAACTCGAACGGCATCTGAATGATTCGTCCTCCGAACACTTATGATTCTATAAGAGGAAGTTAAAAAAAGAAAATCCATTACCGAGGTTTATCAGCATGTGGGTGAAAGAAGAATGTGTTTGTTTTTACTGTGTCAAACAGTTCCCAATAAGCAATGTGTAACAGGGAAACATGGTGGAAGGGAGAGGAGACGGTGGAGTAGAACAGTAAAGGTGTGACAGAATTAGAGGATGAGTAAGAAGGGAGTAAACCATGCTGCAAGATGATATTTAGGCCACAATTCCTTTGCGTTTTGTTTTTTAATCGCCTGCACAATATGCAGGATGTCTGTTGCTTTAGCTGTCCAGCTGCTGATGCAGTTCTCTTGGGTAACTGTAATAAAATCATGCTGTGACTTCTTATGCAGAACATGCTATTGTTCTCCCAAAGCAACAGTGTGATCATTCGGCATCCCTAACCAGCAAGCCTTACAAATCCCTCGGTTTCTGCAGAATTCCCCTGGATTTTGTCGCAAATTGGGCTGAGGGATTGAATCAGCTTAACCTTTCACAAGTAATCATAGGTGATTAAAAACATTTGGACATTTTGTTATTCCGAATTAAAAAGAGATGTGTGGCCAGCTATGCTGTAATTACTCCGCAGAAGGTCACAATCATATAAAGGTAGATTTTTGTCTCACACAGTTTTCAGCTCAGTAGTGAAAAGGTTTAGCTGGACTGTAATAAATGGAATTTGACAGGTTTATTAACCCTTAGATGCATAAATGGGGTCAAAAGTGACCCCACAGGCTGTTATTCTTCAAAATCTTTGAAACTAAAAGTTTTTATAATTTTATATTTCAGCTATTCCTCATAAAACATGTTTGTGACATGAGACCATTTTCATTTTTGAACACAATTTCATTATTTGTAAGAAATTACAACACTATATCACTACCCCACTCTTTCATAAGCGAGGTCATACATGACCCCCAGCCTTTCCCATGGAGCCTCCTAGGAACCTTGATTCTCATCCACTCTGACTGTCAGTATACATTTACGGTCCCTCTCACACATCTGATGTCAGCAGTCATGTAAGTATTATCTTCATTTATGAACTTATTTTCCACATCCATGACTTTTCTGTGATATAGTATAACATTAATATTATTGTCATCAAATTAGCGTACATTGTTGTTAGACAGCACAATTTAGGCACTAGTTAACTAACTACAAAGTATTTAGTACTGTTAGTAATGTTAGTACTTACCTAAAAACCACCAACCAGGCCAGAAATCTGGGTGTAGTGATGGACTCAGACCTAAATTTGGAGCAACACATCAGGGCAATAACAAAGTCAGCGTACTATCACCTCAAAAATATATCAAGGATGAAATATCTGATGTCTCAGCAGGACCTGGAAAAACTAGTCCATGCACTCCTCTCTTTAGTAGGCTTGATTATTGTAACAGCATCTTTACAGGTCTACATAAAACATCAGTTAGACAAATGCAGCTCATTCAGACTCTGCTGCTCGAGTCCTCTCTGAGACCAAAAAGGTGGACCACATCAGTCCAGCTCTGAGGTCTTTACACTGGCTGCCTGTCTGTCAGAGGATAGACTTTAAAGTTCTGATGCTGGTCTATAAAGCTCTAAATGGTTTTTTACTAAAATACATCATTGACCCCCTGACCATGTATGAACCGTCCAGGTCATCTTACTCTTCAGGTCCTCTGGATACGTTTTTTTTTTTTTATCAGTTCCCAGAGTCAGAACCAGACATGGAGAAGCGGCCTTCAACTTTTATGATCCACATGTCTGGAACAAACTCCCAGAAAGCCTCAGATCAGATGAAACCCTCCAAAAAAAACTCCAAATCGTCACTGTTTTACTTTTAAGCTTAAATTTCAAAACGTGATTACATTTTAACCACTGATTTTATCTATTGTTCTTTTTTCTTCTTTGTTTTGTTTGTATTTTAAATCATGCTTTTTATTTATGTGATGTTTTAAAGTCTCTGTAAAGCACTTTGAATCGCCTTAATGTTGAATTGTGCTGTACATATAAACTTGCCTTCCATCCATCTATTATCTTTACGCACTTCATCCTTCGCAGGGTCACGGGGGTCTGCCGGAGCCTATTCTGACTAATTACAGGCGAGAGGCAGGGGTCCACCCTGAACAGGTCGCCAGTCCATTACAGGCCCACATACAGAGACAAACAACCATGCACGCTCACCCTCACACCTACGAGCAATTTAGAATTATCAACCTAACATGCATGTTTTTGGACTGTGGGGGGAAACCGGAGTACCCGGAAGGAACCCACGCAAGCACGGGGAGAACATGCAAACTCCACACAGAAAGACTTCCACCCGGGATCGAACCAGGAACCTTCTTGCTGTGAGGCAACAGTGATTTGGTAGCTGGAATGACTGCATTTTTGTGTAGAAAGTGAACCTCTTATTATATTTATAACTTCCTTGTAATAAAAGCTAACCTGTTAGGTGGCCTATTATATGATTATAGATTATTCAACAATGAATGTGTGTTTGTGCACGTACGTGCGCAATCATGTCTGTGCATCTACTTACATATAAATGCAGACGACATTAATTACATAGCTACCTATTGGTTTATGGTGTTAGTGTATAGTGAGGCCTGCTAGGATTTCTGAGGACCTTGACCTAAAAATGATCCTGGATGGATGGGATGAAGAAACCATCGGTGGGACTGACTCAAGATCGGACATATCAGATGTAGAGCACCTAGACTACTGTCCACGTAGACATGTGAGGACACCTGGAAATCAACCTTCCCCCACTGAACATTAGTCACACACAGAGGAGTCCTCTGATGAATTTTTCCAAAGAGGAAATAGATGTCTTGTCAAACAGAATGAGCCGCAAGTACTCTTACTGGGTAAAGTTACCTCCCAGCCAGGCACCTAGGTTTAGCACCATCTCCCCAATAGACGCATGGAAGCTGTTTATCACTGATATAATAGCAGAGGTGCTGACATGCACAAACATGACTTTTCAGGGCTGAGCACCCTAAAATTTATACAGGTGTCACCAATGCACGGCGACGCTTCCTCACAGAGCTCTCAAAGGAGCTTGTAACTCCTCACATGAAAAGTCATCTCAAAGATAACCTAAACTCACCAACCGACATTACTGATGCAACGGGAAGATGTGGAGTGACAAAAGCTGCAAGCCAACCACAGGAGAGAAGCACACAGGGCCAAGAGAAGATAAAGAGGTACCAGACATGTCCAAGTCACAAAAATCGGAAAGCTACCAATTGCTGTTGGAAATGCGGTAACCTGTGTGCAGCCAGAAGCAAGTAGTTTGTGACAGGACAAGAGAAGATGTTGGTGTGTACATATGTGTGGACAGTGTTATGATCCCCAGGCCTACTGAATGTTCTCTGTTTGTCCTCCATAGTCAAACAAACAGATGAACACACAAACAACAGATTTGGACATTTTTTATACCTGATTGTTTTTTAATAAAATGTGAATAAAAAGTGATAAATGAACATGTCAAAAATGAAATCACTCTTTGGTTAACCAAAATATAATAAAAATCAATTTTCTTTAACCAAAAATTAAAGAAATGTATTAAAAGTTTATTGCAAAAACCTATTGATTCTAATTGGGGTCATTTTTGATCCCACTCATGGAAGTGTATAGGTATTGGTAGGTCAGGCATCAAGAGTTAACAAAGACCAGGTTCTGTTTTTACAATAATAACACTACCAAAATCAACAAAACCCCTTTCCCTTGGGAAGATGTGTTTTGTTGGAAGCACTCATCCAACTAGGCTCAGCGTTACTTTCTCTGTATTCCAACCAAGCAGATGGATTTTCTAAAAATTTCAGTGAACAGATTTTTCTTCCATCTTTGTTTCCTTGACAACACATCTAAACAAGGAATGGTCTCCCAGACAACAGGTCTGCAAGTACTACAAATATCTTTGTGCATGTGTGTGTGTGTGTGTGTGTGTGTGTGTGTGTGTGTGTGTGTGTGTGTGTGTGTGTGTGTGTGTGTGTGTGTGTGTGTGTGTGTGTGTGTGTGTGTGTGTGTGTGTGTGTGTGTGTGTGTGATAGAGAGAGAAAGACCAAAGATGTGAGAGAAAAACAGGGTGCTAGAGCTGTGGGCGAAGCATTTATATTTCCTTTTATGTAACCATAGCTGCATATGTTGATTGATCTATTTATTTGGTTTAGTTTATGTACATCACAAACACTCTTCGTCTGAACCAATGGAGATGCAATAGTATATTACAATTAACTGTGTTGTCAAGGCTCTGCCTACAGGTAACTGGGATCCTTCCCATGAAGAGAAACAAGGTCGAGCATGCCAGCTGGATCTTTTTCATCACTCAGAAAAATGCTCATCATGATGTCAGATCAGCTCAACAGCCATGACAGTTCATGCATCCATCTGTTATTGCATCATACATCAACTGATGGGCTGTCTTTGTTTTTCCAGAAATGCTTAATTTTTCTCTCCTCACGCTACTGTAGTTGTTGAAAAGAATGACTGCATGTCTGAATAACAAAAGAAAAAAGAAAAAAGAAAAGGCTCGTTGGCAATATTGTCTATAATGAGAAATCATTTATATTCTTAGCACACTTCATGTGTGTGAAATTGTGCTTGTTTCTGTGTCATTTAAGCCATCTGCTATTTAAAAGCTTCGATTTACAGTCTGAATGCTTCTGCTCTATGATTACAAAGAACAGACATGGAGACGGTCAGATGTCTTTTGGACATGTTTCAGTGTCATAACCAGCCTAGTCTTTAAATAATAGTTTCTACGTTCTTCCGATACTTGTTCTCTTTGTGTTCAGTTCTCGTTTTATGTTGTTGGACAAGGCAGAGCACTATTTTTCCCAATTTGAAAGAACCGTAACATTAGACTTTTGAATTTTTATTTATTATACTGGTATGGCGTAGGACCATTATTTTTACTTTTATTATTGCTTTTATTCATACTTCTATGGATGTTATACACCAAAAAGATGGCAATAAGCATAAGGTCTTTAAAGTGAAGCCATGTCAAATGTAAATTTTGATGTAAAAATTTGAATGTTTAATAACGGCCGTGGTTTAATTTTAAAGCCACTCTATGTAGAAATATCATTTCTGACCTCATGGGGGCAGCGCGTGGCAAGAAGGTCATGTGTCAGCCCGTGTCGTGAGACACAAAGAAATGCACCTCTAATCGCACTAAGCGGTATTACAGTGTATATCAGACCATCTCCAATCATTAGCCCAGCTTTGTCAGAGGCCCTTTTGGCAACATAGAGGGAATATATGTGCCCTTATGTGGTCAGAAGTGGTATTGCTACATAGAGTGGTTTTAAAATAGACACTTCCCCAACATCCACCACATTCCTGAAATCAATAGTTTACAGGCTAGCATGATGGTAAATCTATCATAAAAATGAAAGGAAATATAATTCAATGTTGTGTGAAAATTGATCCACAAAAATGGAAAGAAAAGACTATCTTCCTGACTATCTACCATACATTGAATAAGCTGTACAATTTGAGCTCCGGTTGATAAGTAACAATTAATAATAGATGAAATGAATCAAAGAAGGACACATCACAGAGGAAAGCGTCTTTGTAAACAGAATTAATCTAAGTGATGTCTTCATTCAGCAAGAAATAGCTGTTCTTTATTTAGGTACACAAACATACATACCATGCATGAAGGAAGAGCCATTCTTTTCCCATCAGACTACAGACTATAGAAGCTGAGTCCCTGATGCTCTGCCTTCCTGTACAGCTTCCTCTGTCGGTACAGATTAGAGAATTGAAGCGGAAAACTTCAGAGATAGAACAACACCTCAAAATGCCACGCCAAACTCTTCAGCCTCAACAACAGATTGAAGGTTATTTTTGATATCTTTTATACATATTTTATGATAGACAAGGTGTGCATTGATATGTGAATTCGGATGCACTTTTTTCTCGAGGGTCTACATCAGATTGAATTAGTGCGGCAGTGAAGAGATGTATCATATTAACCTGTCTTTCTATTGAAAGATCTCAGCAGCTGTTATTTTGTATTTCATGTATATATAAGGCTTGATATCAATGAATATGTTAGTTTACATGAGTTTAACTTAATATAATAATTTTAAATGTTATTCTTTTATTCCTTTTCATGGTCCATTCCATCAAGGGTATTATGGAATTAGATCCTAAACGCAGATGACTGAGAGTCAAGAGTAGTAAATAAAGTCCTTTACTGAACCAAAACTGTTGCGAAAGCAAAATCTTTAAAGCACTTCACACTTGACCTCAAAGGTGAGACAATCAGGCAAAGCAGAACAGCACAGGGAGAGAGACCGAGAGCACAGGGAGGTGCAACAGATGGACCAACAAGGGGAAGAGGAAATACAGGATTATATTAACACAAAGTAGCTCAATATATAAGGCTGGCCAGACATAGCATACAATGGAAATGCACTTTCACAATGAAACATGAAGCCAAAGAGTAAAACTAAAAAAAGAACAGAGAGAAAAAGCAATAAAAATTAAGACAAAATCAAAAACAAAAAACCACATACCATGACATCAGCTTAGAAATGCTCCTGCCACGCTCTCTCTCTTTATTCAGTAATAAATAAATCATTCAGCAACTTATAACAAAGTACTTGCATCATCATTTGTGTACAGTTACACTTATGTTTTCTGTGTTTTTGGATTAATCTAGTATATTGCAACAATAAATGTGTTTCTTACACACCATTATAAGCTTAAATAAAAACATATGAGATGTTGTTGCATTTCTATGCAAAATAAACTGTGTTTAGAACGAAGGGGCCAAGCCCAGTTCCTGAGAAACAACCCCACCATTATCCCCCTCCACCAAACTTTACACTTGGCACAATGCAGTCAGACAAGTACCGTTGTCCGAGCAACCACCAAACCCAGACTCCTCCATCAGATTGCCAGATGGAGAAGCATCATGGGTTACTCCAGAGAAGGCGTCTCCACTGCTCCAGAGTCCAGTGGCTGTGTGCTTTACACCGCTAGATCCGACTCTTTGCATTTCCCTTGAAAATGTACGGTTTGGATGCAGCTGCTCGGCCATGGAAACCCATTCATGAAGCTCTCTGTAGACTGTTCTCGAGCTAATCTGAAGGCCACATAAAGTTTGGAGGTCTGTAGCGATTGATTCTGCAGAAAGTTGGTGATCTCTTCACACTATGATTCTCAGCATCCGCTGACCCCACTCAGTCAGTTTACGTGGCCTACCATGTGGAATATTTAGGAGCGAGGAAATTTCACGACTGGATTTGTTGCACAGGTGGCATCTTATCACAGTTCCACGCTGGAATTCACTGAGCTCCTGAGAGCGACTTGTTCTTTCACAAATAGTTGTAAAAACAGTCAGCATGCCGAGTTGCTTGATTGTTTTAATTTAATATTAGCAACTGTAGCTTGCTAAAACTACTATAACTGCTAGAATAGCAAACTATCTCTTTAACTTCAAACGCTGGATATGTTTGTATTATTTGGGCTACTTTGAGAAGATAAAGAAACGCAAGACATTTAAGGCAAAAAATTGGCACGGATCAGGTTCCGGGACCAGATTTCTCCTCCAAAAGGTCAGCAGGGTTGAAATAGGGACAAACTTCCCCCAAACTCCTGTGGTCAGAGCTCGACATTAACACGACTGGTATCTATAGAAGAGCCTCAGTGTTGGGGCAAACTTTTCAGACTCTGCATATACAGACATCATTAATATATCATACTCTATTTAAATATTAGTCAATTTGTAAAAGCTGTAACCCTAATGTGAACCCATTTTCTTCCCCAGTGAAACCTCTTTACTACAAGGAATCAAGAAATCAGATGAGACTACATTTTTTCATAAAGTATTATTCATAAGTTTTGAGCCAGTCGCCCACTGAGGATAATGAATTATCAATGCCACAGTTTAAACGCTACCAGCATTCCAAAGTACATTATGGCAGAATCGAGTTGTTTGGGGATGCGGCGTTGCGGCAGACATTTCAGCATTCACTAAATATTCATATGGTTGTACAGGTGGTAATCCGGGCAGAGAAATATCTGTGACCATTACGTCTGTCAGTTCAGTTTGCAGTGCATCTGGCCTGTGCTGTACCAAAGCCAATTTCTTGAAATAAGGACATACTTTTTTTTTTCTAATTCCCATCTTCCACCCTCTGCTCTGAACACAACTCTTCCACTCACCAGTGCCAAGCAGTTTAAATTAGATCAGTCTTAAATAAGATCTATCTCCATCTCTGTATGCAAGGATAGGCTGATCCTCACAGCAGCGCTCTGACATTTCTCTCAGGCTACGGGATGCCTCTGAAGGATTACCTCAGTGGGAGTGGGCTGCATTAGCCAGCCCATGACGACTCACTCTATTGATACCCGTGGCAGGTACACCTCAGCAAGGAGCCCTTGTACATCCCATGGAGAGATGTGAAATGAGTATAAATTGTGGGTGTCAATTCTAAAGGGGAAAGCTGGTCATCCGTAAAAGAAAAGATGTATGAGCACATAAGGATGGGTAATTTCACTCCTCCATGAAGGGAGGATGAGAAGAAGATGACATTCCCTCCTCCAGCCTGTGACGGAGCTCCAGAGTTTCTGCAGCTCTACTTCTGATTCTCTTTTACTTCCTCTTTCTTACGTGCTTATTTTTGGATTTCGGTCACTGCTGCAAATATCCACTGTTAAGCTGCAGACCTTCACACACACCAACATATTGATTTGCCTTCAGATTTTCAACGTCGCCGAGCCGTTGTTTATCCATGTTAGAGAGTGAAGGGAGCAATGACCCAGCCATCAATCAACAGTGAGACAAAAGCAACACCTTCATGGTCAACAGGCGTGCACGCTATTTGTCTGGAAACTCATCGCGTTCTCAAGGTTGCATCAAACTGACAGCTGTGCCAAAGCAAATGCTGAACACCTTCTGATGCAGCCCTTACAAATTAGTTTAATGAGGAATTGATTTTCACTTGCCTTGCCTTTTTCTTTTTTTTTTTCCATTTTATTTTGTGTGTATGAAGCAGGCTGTCCCTGACTCCTGTTAACAGCAGGCGGTTCAGCTCCACAGGAGCAACAATATGACGGAGAAGGAGAACTGCTCACCATGACACCAGGCAGTAAAGAGCGGCTCACTGGGCGGAATGACTCACGGACAGCGCCGTACGGATGCATACCATGTGAGGGCTGCAACCCGCCTCTTTCACAGCTACTCCAGGCTGCTGGGCCCGAACAAATGGACCCCTCTAATACTGATGTGTTGTGGCCTAATGTTGTGGAAACAGATGGAGCTCAGTCATCAGGGCTGAGTGAAACAGTAGAATGGGAGGAGGAAACCTGCTTCAGAGAAAGAGTGATCTCATCAAAACATCAGAGGGATCAAATACATCAGGTCTGCTGCTTTTAAGTTTGGCCCCCTGGACAGAAGTGTAATGAATAAAACATGGGTGTGGGGAGTAATCTGAAGTCATATGGCCGCCAACCAAATGGGAGGTTAGGAATTTTTAAATCCAACATTTATTCATCAGTAGCAAAGTGAATACAAAATATTGTTTTAGGGAGAGGAGTGGCTCTGACAGGAATGGTGAAATACAATTGATGGATCGCAGCTTTATTGATTTGTTAAACACTGGGATTTAACTGCCATAGACTGAAATGCAAATAAATCTTCGTCATCATTCCTATTCTGTTGGCCAACAGAATGATGGATAAAAAAAATGCCAAACAGAGAGGACGTCATCTCGGCTAAAGAATGCGTTTGGCCCTCCTGCCCTTTTGTAATAGCTCACAAAAGATGTCCAAGTCTTCTCTAAATGGGTTAATGAAATCTTAGACTTTACCAAGCTAAAGGAAGAAGCTATTGATCCCACTGTGGGGAGGAAATCCTATATCAACCTGCCAGTTCAGATTAATCATTGCACGCTTTGCATGACATTGCTCTGCAGCGATCACACCTTTTCCGAAAGAAGTTGGGAATAACAATGAGAGGATCATTTCTCATTGTGAGAAAACAAGCACAACAAATATAAATGGAGAAGGGTTAACTGGTCAGTTTAACAAGAGGAATCTAATCAAATGATTTCACAATTCTCTTGTCTCCTCTCCATCTATTTGTGTGGTGAATGAGGAGTAGTACTATCACTTCTGGGTGGAAAGTAATGTGTATTGTAATCCAGTGAATGCAGTAAATGGCTTGATTGCGCTCATTCTGTGAGAAATCACACTTCTCTCTGTGTGACAAACATCTTTGCCTGACCTGTCAGCTTTGCTGGGTCGTCGAGCAAATCAATGGCTCGCAACATTTGTGCCAGATAATTTGCCAGATATTGCCTCCAACAAGGGAAGGAGAGAGAAAAACGATTATTTTTGTTTCATAGGGAAGCATCCCTCAAGAGCAGTGACTGACATGTCCTCAGACATGAACAAGTCGAGGTGTGTATATGTCAGCAGTGATCCACGCTAAGCCCTGGTAGAATAACCCGGAGATTGGAGCCACTGAAAGTCCAGCTGTGGTGCATGTCTTTTCCGTGACATTGTAGGCTACGACAGGCTCCTCTTCTCCCACAGACAAGGAGAATTTATGGAAATGGAAGCAGACTGTTGAGACGGATGGTAGCTGATCATTGTCTGTCCCATGCAGCAATCAGGTGAAACCCCGCAGGGCTGAATTTAAAGCAAATGTTCCCTATAAATCTCCAGGTTTCCCTGGGCTGCCTAATGAAAACTAATAGACAGACTGTGAAAGGAGCAATCCATCCTCCTAGTTTCTCTGCCTAATAACGGGGTTCTCTCCTGTTGGTGGTGAGGTAAAGCTATAAAGTGTTTGCAAACAAGCTTCTCCAGGGCAAAGTCATGCTAAAAGTAAACAAGCTTGAGCTACAAGACCTCTTTAACTATTAATGTTATTAATGTTAAACATAGATCACAGCCTGTTGGAAATATGGAATTCTGCTTTCTATTAAACCTAAGCAGATGGAATTTTTACTATTTTCTGGGGGTGCCCTGCATCCTTTTCATTATACATCTGCCATAGATTCGGCACGCAAAAAGGATTTTGCTAGTGATTGAAACGTATTTGACGTTTATCAGAAGATGTAGGCATGTAAATAAAGGTAAACATGCTGGACATTTGTTCCAGAGAGCAGAGAGAGGTCCTGGGCTGTTCTGGAACCACAAGGAAAGTCAAAGAGAGGATGGGAGGAGAAAAGGGAAGAAGTGGGGGAGACTCAGGGACTGATGGTGATCTCAGCCTGCAGATAGGCTCCATGGAGACGTTCCCAAATAGAATGTGACTTTGATTTCTCACCTCATTTCACTCTCAGCTGTCAGATAGGTTTCTGCTCAGATGACACCTCCTTCACAACGATACGCAAAAATGTGGAACGGTTCAGAAATGAGGCAGCTGCTGCCCTATATGCCAGGCACTTTCAGTGACATCATCCCCTCTGCTGCTCCTCTGTGACTCACAACAAGAATAACAACAACAAAACTTAAGGCACAGCTATGCAAACGATGCACCGCACCTCCCTAAGGCCCCCACCTCTCCCACTCCTCCACCGTTCCCCACCTTTTGCTTTTCTGTCTCTCCGTCTCTCGTTTCTGTGAACAGTCGTGACCTATTTGCCTCTGATGCATCGACATCAAGGCTTCACCTGTGCAGACGTTGATGCACAGCAGTCTGCACCTCAGAGTTTCACATAAGTGCTCCATTAGCACTGCGGGGCCGTCTCCGGCAAAAGAGAAAAAAGACATTTCTGACATCATAGTAAGTGCACAAGTTGACTTTATGGTTTTAATAATATAGTAAGTCCTGCGGTTGTGGGGCAAAAAAAAAAAAAAAAAAATCAGCAACATCAGACAAAGCACAACAGTGGGACTAAACTACACAGCAACATTTCGGAAATCAAATGTTCATAAAACTAGCAAGCAGTTCAGTTTAATGTCTTATGTTTTCTGTTTTGCAGCCGTGTTCTGAATTTAGGTCATGCTTTAAGTTTTCTCGTTCAATTTTCATCCAAAGTTGTTGCCTTTTGCACTTCAGGGTAAGTACGTATTGTCATATAGGAAGTCAGTAGTTTACTGACTCTTTAAGATTTGAAGCAATAGCATCAAAATGAAGTGATGGCTGTTTTTTTGTCTCATCTAGGGTGCCTCTACATTAGCTCTGAACCCATCGTACCTCCATACAGTTTGCGATTACTGTGGAACAATAAAGGAAATACATCAGGACTATAGAAGTCCTGGAAACATCTTGATAGATGAATGTCTGCCGATTCGTCTTCTGATTGGTCAAATGTCTTTAAGCTTTAAATGTGCACTTTTGCCGCCTGTCAGGAACACAAGCTTCCGGTCTGTAGCTTGGCCAGCCATCCTAATTCCTGTCCTCTTCCATGCAAAACATGTATCTGGTTTCTTCAAGTTTGACTTTAGATGGCGGTACCAACGGGTGCAGAAGAAACTGCAGGGTAGCAGAGCCTTTTCTTGAAGTAAATGTGTATGTCTGGCCAAGCTGCCAAACCTTGTTAAGCTATGATAAAAACAAAAAAACTACTTATGTTTTCAACAATGGCCTGTCCCAAAAATCCAGCCATACATGTTTTAAATCAGGAGTATGAAAGTGCATGTGGTAAAATCTGACCAATCAAGGCAACCCCACCTTATGACATAGTAAATAAAGTCCTGCACCACAGAAATCACAAGATTTCCATACACGTTGTTTATTTTGCATATAAAAACAACACCCCATACATCTTTTTAAACTTAAAATGACATCTAATGTGAGACTATATAATTAATATATTTTATTATTATATTACCATTTGATAAGTCCAAAATCATGGGAAATCACGTCCACTTTAAGTGATATTAAGAAATGTCCAGTGAAAACCGGTGCTTTGCTTATTATTTTTCCATCTGTTTATCTTTATTTATTTACATGAACTGCAGGATTTTCCTTCACAGGTTGAAAAAAATAAGTTTATTTATGAAGAAATCTCCAAGTTGGGTAAATAAATGATGAAAGACCTGATTGGATTAGATGAAAAAAGAAAAGCTCTTAAAAAGTTTATGTTTTGGGGGTGCAGGAATTTCACAGGTCAATGACAAAATATTGGTTATTCCTTAATCAATGCCGTGGGTTTTAAACATAATAAATTTGCAATAAGAGATAAGGTGTTAACTATTCAATTGCTGGTCAGTTTATTTTCAATAAACGGACTGTCTGCACGTATTTTTCTAGTTTTAGACCCAGCTGTTAGAAGTGTGTTATATGTTAATATAAATTGTCAAACATGACTAAATATAGTGTCAACCAATAATAAACCCTTTTCTTGCAAAATATAATCCCTTTTTGAGATTGGCTTTTTGTTTTCTTTTAGAAAGTTGTACATCCTGAAGAAAGAGTTCCAATACATTTTAATTCATGCCCACAAAAATCAAGATCACAAATTTTAGACTCTCATCCATGTGTACCAGAAGTACATTCACTTCAAAATGCACACTGTCTCAGATGGTTTCCGCTGAATTTGTCTCACTTGGAAAATGATGAAAAACAACAGTAACAAATGGCTATTTCCAGCTAAGCTCAAGCCTCCTGAGCAGTCTGACCACACACAATAAATAAGATATGTGTCTTGCTCCGTAACTTCATACTGTCTCCACCTTTGATCGTGTTCTCATCTTGAATCTCACGGGGGCCTGGACGGTAGTGAGGAGTATAACCCAAGTCAGCGACAGTCTGCCTGTAAAGAGGATAAAGTGGCTCAAACTACAGTTGCTGGCCATGGATTTTTTTTTTTTTGTTAAGCCATCAGGGACAGCGCTGCAACAGTATCTGTTGAGGCCATCCAGCGAGAACATATCGGACTCATGTCTGTGATGGGCCAGCTCAGACCGTGTAAGAGACACCAGAAAAGTGCCGCTGTCTTTTTTGAAGTACCCTTCGGTAAATATCGACACTGAAGCGATCTTCCTGTGGCTGGTACACCGGGTCATTTTCAAACCTGTTAGCAGTCACCCCTGTGGTGTCATGAGGCTTACGTACCACCTGCTTGGCTTGTATTCTGACCAGCCTTCCTCCATTTGGCGAGCAATACTATCTGAATGAGACAGCTGGGTACTGGTAACTACTCTCCAGCGTTTCATCAACGGGGATTCATGTGTTATTAATTTGCCTGAGCTTCTGCCCGATGGTGTTGTAATGACTGTTGATCATTTCGGCTCTATACTGGATTAAGATTTTCACCAGTTCATTTTTTTTTCCTCAAACATCCCCAATTCAAGGCATAGACCTGTGGTCAAAACCATATGAGCGACGTAATCAAGTCGACGTCCTCAGGAAGCATAGCTGGCTTATAATCAAATTATAATCAGATTCCTACGGAGTTTGAAAAGCATCATAAAAGTGTGTTCAATTATTCACATAGTAAACATATTACAGTTCCTGTTTATAAAATCTCCAGCCTGCCACCCATCAGTGCACACTTTTTGCCCCAGAGCAACTCTGGCTGGTCCTTTCACTACAGAAGTAAGAGACGGCTCACAGCCGCAATATTAAAAAGGGAAAAGCCACTCGCTGGGTCTGCAATATAAGTGTAAATACGGGCACCTTAGAATAGCTGAGTTATGAATAATGGAAGCTGACTGCCCTCGGTATTCGTTTGACGGGAAAAGTTCTTCCACTCAAAAACAGAGAGAGAAAGTTCACAATGCCTAGTTGTACTTCTTTATTCCTAGATGGCTGTTTGCACACATGGCCATCAGACAGCAGTTACACATGAAGATGTAGGAGCAATGCTGGCCAATGCTTCAGGGTTTTTACTTGTTTATATGTTTTTCCTTAAGCGATGCATTGAAAATGCAGCTGAAGGGGTATTTGTTGCAGTCTGTCACAATAGATAAGTACATGGCGCAAATGTTGAGAATTAAAAGAGGAGCCAGGTGCTACAAGGTGGCAATGAAGGCAATGAAGGCTGGCGATCTTTTTGCAAGAGAGTGAGAGAGAAAAAAAAATGTTGCATTAAACTTGTCACATTATCCATATTGATTTTTTTCTCCCATCAACAGATTACTGTCTCAGTTGTGAATTAGAGTCTGTTCGCTGGTCGGTGAGATGCAGCAAAGCGGGGTCAGTGGTCTCATTAGATATTACTTAGTAAGACTGGGTTGAAGCGTAAAGACAGGACAGCAGTAAAGACCTCTGATGTGTTTATGCTGACGTGGTCATTTTGTGTTTCCGTCCGAGTCCTGACTGCTATCTCAGCATCTGTGAAGTAATATCTGGGATTTTTAAGAGGGTTCACACCTCCAATGTGTGATGATTTAATGGCTAACCTGCTACTGAACCACAGCTAGATTAAAATGTTTCATATGCCATCCCCAGTATGAAAAGCGGGTCTTTAATAGGCACCTGAAAGCTCAGATCTACACACAATATTTCAGTGAAATATTAACAATATAACAATAACAGAAAAACAACATCATAAGACTTCAATGCTTTTCTTGGATCTGTAATGCATTTTTATTGGGTCTAAGTATAAAAATGTCATATAAATTATTTTACACCCGGCTTCACTGTCCACATCGGACTAATGGTGATTGCGTAAGCCCAAGCTGCTGACACCACGGATATATCGGTGGATGTTGTCCATCTCATAATGCTGTGGTCTTCAACGCAGATCTAAGAGGCTATTGGTTCCTGGCATTGTCCGTTTTAGGATGATGGAAGCTGCTGTACTTTGGGGCAATTTAACTACATTTTTTTCCCGTATTTTTAACCAGATCGGTGGGTTGACATACACATATCTTGCAGGTCCACAGACCATTCTTCCTGTCTGATGGCTTGGTTTTCTTGTCCTTTCAACTGTGAGAACCCACACAAACAGGTGAAACAGGTGTGTGTTTTGGTAATTGTGTCCAAAGAATCCAGTTAGACACACATGGATTAAATCAGAGGATGCATAGAACAATAAAGTATTTAAATACTAATGCAAATGAGACATTTCAAGCTTTTATTCCCAATGAATTTGGAAAAGACTAAAGAAACCTGTCTTTGTTTTGTCATAATGAGGAATTGCGAGCCGACACATGAAAAACATCAGCATGAGGATAAGAAAAGTCTGTTTTTTTGTTGGCATTTAGTTAACTGCTGCTGCAGACAGCAATTTGCTCCTGAGCTTCATGCTGTGAATTAAATGCAACAGGGTTATATGAGAAATAGGTTGCTCTAATTTAGGCCACAAATTTACTTGCACTTTGATTAAAAAAAACAACTAAAAAAACAAATAAATGTAATGCCACTTTAAACATATGTCCATGCACGTCTGTTTCTTTTTCTTTTTTCAGTTGTCACTGCACATTTTTTTCAGTGTTTTTTTCAGCACAATCATCAGCAACAATCCACAGCCTGTGACATAAACGTTTAAATCAAAACAAAGTTTTCTTAACAACATTTAAATACATGTGTAACTGATCTAGAAATGTCTTTCATATTGTATAAATAACCTGACATTATAAAAAAATGTTGCTTTGGTGGGATTTTCTAATCTTGTGTACAATAATGTTCTCTTCAGGAAAGTTATGTATATTTGTGCTGTAATCAATAACAGACTGTTTGCCCAAATACTGGGATGAGCCACAGCAGGGTAACTTTTGCCGTTTTTATTTTTTTGAGATCATTGATGTACAAAAGCCTGAAGATGATTATGCAGAAAACAGTGGAAAGTTCCCTGAAAGCATTGTGTTTCAAGTTTCTTTTTTGTCCCTTCACATATTCATCAACATACTCAGGCACCGTTTGTGTCCTCGTTCTTCCCAAGTGTCACAGTGGCTTCCGTGACTACAGCAGTCACTCATTTTATCCATGTAGGAGTGGCACATGGTAAAATTGTCCTAAAAGTGTTAAAATAAATAAAGATAAAAACAAAAAGTCTCACCAACAGCAGGTGCATTTGCTGGTCGTCTGACTTATGGCTGTTAATATGATTTGTAGGGAAACATTATATGTAACATCCTGGCTGACACGTCTGAGTGAAGAGTCAAGCGATTAACAGAGAAATCATGCATGAGTGAGTTTTCCTATCAATCTGCTCTGTGTATTTGCCAAAACATCCACATATTAAAGCTCGCTGAGCCTAATGAGCATCCTGCTCTCATTGATGATCCCATTGTTGTGTTGAAGAAATTTACATAATCGCTACTTTACGCAGATTAAATTTACCTCGATTAAACGATCCCCCTCTTCTTTGCTTCAGCCGAGGTAATAATTTAGTCTCATACAGCCTACATGTTTGAGTGTTGAGAAGAGTTGTTTTTTTTTTTCTTTAAACGATCCTTTTTAAACAGACTACATCCGCTGTGTCACAGAGCTTTTTTTCCCCCCCTTTCTCTTATTAATTTGAGTTTTTATCCAATTTCTGCATCCTGTATACCATCATCATTATTTTTCACAATATTTTCTGCTGAGACAGAGACTTGCAGAGAGTGTTTTTATGTTCATGGGTGAGAGTGAAGAGGAGAAAGAGGAGGGTGCAGAGGAAGAAAGTGGAGAGATAATAGTTTGAAGGCTGTGTCAGTGGTGGGCATGCTTCAGAAAACATCAGGGCATGATTCAGAGATAAAAACAGGTATACCACCCTATCATGTCCTCAGAGCAACCGTGCTTTGATATTTTGTGAAAAAAATCCATTGATGTCTCTGACAGCAGTTTTCCCCTTTTCTTTCCCATGTAATGACAATATGCTCTGTGAATGTTAAACATTGAAGCAGAAGTGCTTTACAGTAGTTCGGAGAGTGAAATGTAATATATTCATGAAATTTGAATTTGCATGGATGTATTAATCAGCAAGAGGGTATAACTTTTAAACCCCAACAAATAATTGGTTTACTTAAATACAGTAAAGAAAGGTAAAAGAACATGTGTATGAGCTCTGATTTTCTCTGAATTTGAGTAAACCGCAATGACTGATTGAACTTTTGATTTATTTCTGTTTCAACTTTCCACATGGTGCACACACTGGGATTTAAAGGTTTTTGAGCAGTTCAGAATGATCTTGATGTCTTTCAAAATATGAGAAGAAAGGGAAATTAATTCACCTCCAAGTCTTAAAAGTAAACAGAAAATCCAATTAACTAAAAAAAAGATGTACATATTAGACTTTTTCATGTGTTTATTAAAGAGAGTGTACAACTTCAAACAAGTGAAAAATGCAGGATTTAAGCCACTCTATGTAACACTACCCTTTCTGACCAAATGAGGGCAGCAAATCAAAATACAATTCATGTTGCATAAGGCAGAATGAAGTGAACCTCCAGTGGGAAAAACTGGTATTACAAGATGTGCCAGACAATCCCCACTCATGAACAGTTTTGCCAGTGGCAAATTCTGTCAACATATACGCCCCCATGTGGTCAGCAGTAGTACTGCTACATTGAGTGGCGTTAAGATTTAATTTTAATGTGTATTTGGAGTCAAGTGTTTCCAGTCAATGGGATGTTAGCAGACACTCTGTTTTATTTAAAGGTACAGAATCCATGAATGTCTGATGTTCCCACTTTTATGAGGACAAGCATGGCATGAAAGAAGGAGATTTAAGAAGAACACAAAGACAGCGTTTGATGCTCATCAGACTGGAAAAGGTTACAAGTTATCCATGGCAAGGCCACGAAGATATGGAAGTTGTTCCAGTGAGAACAACACTGCCAGAATTTAAAGGAAAGACTCAAGACATCTGAACTGAACTGACTCCAACAAAAATGTAGGTAATGTAGTAACGAAATTGAACTATTTCTAGCAGAAAATGGTAAAAGAGAAATAAAGTTAATGTTGAGGAATAGTCGAGTCCAAATCACAAACTTTATCTGAGAGAAACATTATGGAAGGACCTGAAGTAAACTGCGATGCTGCGTTTGGCTGCTCACTACAGATGAAGTCACTAACATTTAAGTTTACAATAATTAGGGTTTATTACTTCAAGTGGAATAGATTACGATTTAAGTTAATGTACACATATGTTTTATAAGAAATCTTTATTGGGCAAATTTGTAGCATGCACATTTAACTTTTGTACAGTATGTTCATTTTCATAGCATTAATTAATGTCATTTTTGGAGTTACAAGTGTGGAGGATTAGTGGAGACTGAATGGAAGTAAAATATGCGTTTACGGAAGAAGAGCTCTTTAATACCCGGAGTGGCCAATCAAGTTGTATCAAGTACCACAAGCCAAGTTTAGTGTATTATTATTTTGGTTACATTGTTAGGTTTAGATTTGTAGTTTGTAATTTTTTATATGTTGCTTTTGGTTTTGTATAACTGACAGATTCACGTTTTTGTGTATAATTGTAGATGATTCAGTACTTATCGTATTTTCTGTTATCCCCTTGTGTGTTTATGGTCTGACCAGCCATTCTATGTCTCCCTCCTGTGTCCAATTGTTAGGTCAGTGTGCTTTTGTTTTTTGCTCTGTTCAGTTATGCTTTTGTTATGTTAAATTTATGAGTTCAGTTTGATTTAGTTGACCTCTTTTATGGGCCTAGTTTTTCTTGATTTATATAAAATTGTTTTTCAGTAAATAAACCCCTTTTGTTTTTTAAACTTTTTGCCTGATTCCGTTTTGCCGGCCTGCTCGGTTCCTCACATGAGGAATTCATATATTTATTGCTTATTTATCCCTATGATTACCAGATATCTGTAGTGTAAACGCTGCACTGACTAACATTATTATTTTCTAGGAGTTGCAAGCCACAGGAAGACATTTATTTACTTTTTCTTGCTGTCTAAAAACCTTTCTAACCCAGTCCAGTTTTCTTCTGTATTGATGCATTTTCGTATCCTCTTTGCCGCCATAGTTGGAAAGTTGTTTTCTGTATTTTTTCTTTTTTTCAGTTGTAACGAATTTAGTTCTCAGAGAATCATCAAACCAACTTTAAGGCAAAATATGATCAGCATGATAGCAATGAATAATTTATAATTTATTGAAATAATACAATACAAAATGTTGTTACCAATAATAATTTTTGAAAAAAAAACTTGACAGATTAGTTCAAATGGGTCAGTTTTTTTTAAGTTAAAGGTATGGTGGGGAATTTCTGGTTAATTTCTGTTGATATTTGAAAAATGAAAACATGGAGAGGTAACTCCTCCCTCCCCCTCCCCCAAGACCTCCTTGAGAAAAAGCTGTGATGGAAAAATTGTTTTTAGTCCCTATGCGAGTTCATTATGAGTACACTCAGGTCAGACCAGTGTTACGTCAGTGCACTTTGGTTTACATTTCTCCCACAGCTGGAAAGATGTTGTTTTGAGAGCTGCATGTTATTTTGTCTAAAAAGCACCTGGGTCTCGTCTGGTCACTAACCCTAACCCTAACTACTGTACTAGTGAGTCTCTGTGTCACTGCTACATCAAGCTGAACGTTTCACCCTTTTGCATGCAAAACATTTGTTTTTTAAACCACTAACTCGAGCGATAGTCTTTATTCTTGAGTTTTTCTTGAGTTTTAATAATATTTCAGTCTTACTCAGATATTGCAATCAACTAGTGATTAAAATGTATTTATACAGAGGTATATAGGTATTTTTTTTATAACGTACGCCCCATCAAGAACTCTTCCAACCCCCCCCCCAGGCTGTCAGATGTAGCTTTTTGCACATTTGGTGACACTCCACAACCTTGGTAAGGAGAGTGTCAACAAGTGTGAAAAAAACATTGTTCTGGGTTAGAAATTATGTAGAATCATTCACCCTACCTTTAATGGGGAGTACGTGAAGCCTTTGAAAGCATCATTTCTATGAAACAAACTATAATCTTTTCCTGTGTGAGAATTATTCTGTCACTGTCAGTCAACTCATTTTAGCTCTCCAAGCTTTCAGACAGGGCTGTGCATTCATGCACATTTTTATAAAATCGTAGATGCCCTGGCCAGTCATCACACACATCCAGACTTCCAGGATGCATTATTCATTACACACTCACACACCCACAACATTTAGTACAGCTGAATAGAGAACCATTTGCCAGCTCTTGATTAATTCGTTTGTCCGTTTACTGAAACACATGAGGAATTCAATTAGTTTCATAAAGTGGAACAATACTGGGCCTAATCAAAATAAATGAATCCACAAAACCATATCATTGCTATTTATTACAAAAACACATTTATCCAATTTGGTATCATCCCTTGCTGTATCCATGGTCTGACCTGATATTCCCATACTCATTTATGCTCAGCTTTGCCCCTCACTTGATATATAACATTAAATTCATTTGGCACAAGTCTGGTTATATATAAGTCCTACCTTTGATGTAGTGCAAAGTCACTCTGGCCAAATTATTTTCACTTGAATTGAGCTTTGTAGCTCTTAAGAGGGTGGCAGATTTCAAAAGCAATAAAACAAAAGAAGAAAACCTCCATGAAAAGGCATGTTGAGGGAAAAGAATGGTCTTAAAGGACCAATGGGTAATGTGAAGCCAAAAATTAAACTCATACTCCACATGCCAATCAAAATGGGGGCGGTATAGCTGTGCAAAGTGAATTAGTCTACCCTCGCGTAAGAAATGAGAAAACACACAGTCCCTCCTCCCATCAATCTTTTTCATAGGGGTGGAAGGCTGCAGTCCTTCATACTTTTAGCAAAATATTGTGGATTAGAAAAATACCTTTGAAGCCTTTTCGATCGCCTGGTGTAGTCTCATCTCAGTAATCACAACTAATCGGTCTAACTGATCACCACTGCTTAGGTTACTTGACCATGAACTTACTTTGTGTTGCCAAAACAATAGTTCCCTAGCAGAGGGCAAACTGATAAACTACTCACAGCTCCACAGGAACATAATAAATACGACTAAAAAGACCAAAGTCGGGAGATGATATTAATAATACATTTGATTCAGAAGCACCTTTCATTATACCCAAGGACAATCTTATGACATCACATTTGGCATCTGTCCAACGTTAATTTCCCAGTTTACATGTTAGTCTGTTTGGATCTCATCATTAGCAAGACATCTTTGCAATCAAGTGTCGTCAGTCAGTCGTTACGTTCATTACAACATTCATTACAATTCCAAATGTCTTCATATGTTACTTTCATATAGCTCAAGAGATCCATTTCATTATCACTGAAGCAACGCTTGGATTATAAGCTACTGATACATTTTATCAATGGTTTGGTGGATAACATTTGAGCAACATAACAGTGCCAACAAATTGCTGAAATGGTTGGACATAGTATTTACATTTTAGGCTACCCTGGCAGATCATTACAAACCACCAGGTAACCTGACTAACACTACCATCCAAATGTTTAGTGAAACCAAATGACCAGCGGTTTACTTGTGAATCTAAAAGAAGTGTTGCAAGTTCAGCATCATCATTTTTTTGCTGTTCATGAGCTGTCTCCAACCAGGGAAAGCACTGCCGGTATTTGCTCTGGTTTTAGCCCTGGTTTTATCTGCTCTTTTTTTTTTTTTTGCTTCTGAACAAGGCCAAAGTTTTATTCCAGAGAGCTTCACACATCCTTGCTGTTTCTGTTTACCTATCCTGAAATGATAATCTGGATGCGGTACCTACCTGACTGGTTAGTTCAAGTACGCCCACAAACCATGTAAATTCTTCCTGTCATCATGTTGTACTGAGGCCGCTATGTAGCCTGCTACCGCCACACATGGCTGAAACTGATATTATGAAACTGGACGGGCCGAGGGTAGTTATTTAGCACGCTGACTCGGGTAGATATCTCAGCAGCCAAATACACTGTCATTTTGTTTTTGTGACATGACTGCACTTATTTCTTCTCATGCTTCTGTTTCTAGGGTTATTTAGGGATATTTTAACCTACATTTTACGCATTGCTCTTTTAAAGATATTTTAGAATTGAGCAGAAGATAGAGGGTGAAAGAATGGCAACAGTTTAT
This sequence comes from Xenentodon cancila, assembly GCA_014839995.1. Taxonomy (NCBI): domain Eukaryota; kingdom Metazoa; phylum Chordata; class Actinopteri; order Beloniformes; family Belonidae; genus Xenentodon; species Xenentodon cancila. The sequence continues at coordinate 19,901,444 of CM026205.1, forward strand.
GCCAGAGCTGAAGTTTCTCTGTAAAACTTCAATAACTCAGAATTCACTTCTATGATTTCACATTAGTATGATTGTAATGAAATCCGTTCTCCCTGGTTCATATGAAACTGTAGGTTTACCAGTTAATTATGATTATTTATAATTAAATCCATTAAAAGGCTTTGTCTGTAAGCCTACCAACTTAAAACATATATACTTAATATAAAATATTCAAGCTTTTATGATTATTTTAACGTGCTTGCAAATAATCTAAATTCAGCAGCATAAGGCAGAAACTGATTCATTAAGCTTTCTTCTGTTTTTGACACCAAATGACAAAGCATTACTGAATTTTAATAATTATAGCATCACCCACATCGTCTAATGAAGTTTTGTCACTTGGTGCTCAATGTTTTAAAGCAGTCAGCTGCAGCTCCAACAGCTCTGATTCACAGTCACAGACTGAGATCGACTTGTTTTGCCTTCATCTTTCCTGTTCTATAGACCCACAGAGACTTGCTGTGCTGTGCCATCAGTAACCTATACGGCACAGCATGTCAACTCACAAGTGACTGCCACAAATATCAGACAACCCGGATGAGACACTTTATCATATTTCATTGCTTTTCAAACGCATTCCTAGACAAGGACAATGTGATTTATTATTTATACTCTCAAAGCCACCTTATCCTTTTGTACCAATGGATAAACTAAAAATAAACAATTCATTTAGGACTTCTGAGCAAAGATTTGGATGCTTTGTGCTTTGATTGCCTCATCTTAAAGATAACATCCTTTGACATAGACTATTATTATGCATTATTTAATAGATATCTAGAGCAAATCTTCCACATTAAAACTGATTTAGAGCTGTTGCTCTGTTCTCCTGCTTCTTGGAGGAATAAAACAAAACAAAACATAATTCTGCAATACAAGTTTAATGCCAAAGGATTAAATCAAGTAAAGGTCAGTTGCATCATTATTGAATGTGCTAAAGTATTTGTCTTAACAGTGTGTATTTTTTTGTTCCTTAATCTAACACAGGCTCATGCCCAAGAAGACAACAGGAGTCCAGGTTACAGGACAAGGTTACCTTGCCGGGGTGCTTATCTTGGAGAAAGTGGCCTACTAGGACAAAGCAATTCAGAATTTTATTATCATTGAAATTAGAACATATAGAGGGGCTTCTACCCGATTGGTGAAATAATGGGAGTCATTTATCTAGGTCTCACCGACCTTTCATTTCCCATTCATGTCTTATTAGCAGAGCATACATCATCATCCTGCCATAATTAAAAAGAGAAAATCAAATTGATTGTGGGAAAAAAGGTGCATGCAGGTAGAACCTGAATAGAGTGGTGTTTTCTTTGCAGAATTGTTTATGAAGGGGGCTTTGTAGATTCTTGACCATACAGAGGCCTGGGAGGGACACTAACAACCATCATAGGTGTTTATTAGCTCTGCGTGAGCCTCTTCCATAATCAGGCCAAAAGCATAGTAGCGCTCCAGTGATTAATGCACCATGACATTAAAAAAATACAGGTCGCTCACAAATATTAGCCTTCATAATAGCTTGATGAAAGCATTATGGTCCGATGACTGAGTAAAGACAGAATTTACAATGTTAAATTGGGTATCTTTGAAGTTTGGATTCTTTTATTTTTTATCTACAGGCACCACAATGAGATAGCCAAATTCAATACAATACAAGAAAATGAGGTTATAGTGGATTCTGGTATGTGAAAGAGATCTCTTGTCTCTTGGACAAGTAAAAACAAACACACTTGTTGAAACCAAAGCAATTTGAATATTGAAGGATGTTAATATTACCAGAATTACGTTTACAGATGTCCACAATGGATCAGCGTGAAAGAAAAAAACATCCTCACAGGAGCTGAGAGGAAAGTAGTTAACTACTCATCACATCACAGTTCAGTAAGTATAACTCAATACGGCGTCTCTTCTTGTCTCAATTGAAAGCTTGCAATTCACAAGAGGTCTACATTGGAAAAGATAAATGGGGTGAGAGTTACCCTCAAAGTGACCCTAATGAGAAATCTTGGGAAGATGCTCATATTTTATCTGCAAAATAGAAGAAAACAATTCTCCCCAAAGTCCTCTTAAATGCTAATTGAATAGCAATGTAATGCCTCTGGCGTCTTGTTGTCAGCTTATTCGGGCAGTGATTCATCTCAATCCGTCATAGGATTCTCAATTTTGGCACACTCTTAATGAACTTCCCAATGTGCCATTGAAATTCAATTTCATAAATCTCTGTGCTCTTCCACAGCCTCTTTGACAGGATTGTTCCACACTTTCTGTCATCACAATTCCCCTTTTGCTGGATGATTTGTTCCTTAAATACAAAAAAAAAAATCTTTGCACACCTAGTCTAGAAGATGAAAGGCAGACAGAGATCTTGTATGATTATAAGTCAAATAACCTCCTACTTAAAACACACTGCGGCATTCCTTGTCATGTTAAAATGTATTCCTTGAGACATATAACATAGTGTTATCTTACTGCTTTACTAATAAAAAAGATGGATAACATGGGAGCGTGATATGATTGGAGACAATTGGGTTTCACTCGCTTATTCAAGCACCATTTGGAGAAGAAGCAGCAGTCTTGGGTTCATTCTGACTTCTCTATACCTGGTGGGGTTATAAAGAGGCCAAGATGAACCCTGCTGGGATGAAGAAAGTGTCTGTTTCCACACCACAGCTCTATGTTTTAACACTCGAAAAAAGAAAATGGTATAGATGAGGACAACAAAACTAAAAAAAAAAACCATTCACCTTTGGATATCTAGAAACAATATGTAAAGCATGTTTTGCCATTTGGCTCCAGTAGGGTCAATACTTTTACTCCATTTTTGGACACACTGGTTAAATGTAAGATTTGAGCAGACTTAGGAAATGATTGTGGAGTTTTGTGTAACACAAATTCAAAGGGCATACACTAACCTAAGCTCGACTGACCCTTAAAGTCTGGTAATTTGGCAATTCCTAGTGCAATATTCCACGTTTAAGCACGGCCTGATTCCTAGTCTCTGACATGGTTTGAAGAGGTGTATTTGGGCACAGTACATATGGAGGGAGTGTATGCAATGTATGCATAACATATCATTAATCCTTAGATTAGGAATATTGGTGGTAAACACACAAAAAGTATATATATATATATATATATATATATATATATATATATATATATATATATATATATATATATATATATATATATATATATATATATATATATATATATATATATATATATATATACTTTTTGTGTGTTTACCACCAAGATTACACAAAGGCTGTCAAGCTTCCATTAAACTTAGTGGAGAGGTGGAGGAGAGCACATTCAATTTTGGTCAAGAACCAAATTGCTTTCCTTAAATTTGTAAAATAGGGTTTTGTCTTTTGAAGAGGAGGCACTCTGCAAATGGCCTGCTGTTCAGTAAGAAAATGATGATTTGTACAAAGGTGTTTTCATTTGGTAGGTGTTAACGACAAATGGCAAATAGGACTCTTCAAGCTTAGTTTGACTGATGTAATAAAGGAAAAAACAAGGAATTAAAATTGAAAGCTGTTTTTGCCAGAAAAAAAAAAGATTTACATAAGTATAAACTTTGTAATAAACATACCTTTTGCCTGTTTTTTTAACTTTGTAAGAGGAAAAAAAGAGAAACATGTTTCTTTTCTTTATTATCAAAATATCTTTTACTTTCTGATATAATATGCAGTCTTTGTTGAGCACAGCACGTCCACTTTCATTTTCAAGCCTACCGCCACCCTGCTGTCCCTTTTGAATTCATTTGCCACCCCTGAAGTTCAGCTCCAGTCCAGCAGTCCCTCTCAGCGTGGGGTGACAGAACAGGTTAATTGCTGAATTTTGACTGTCATGCTGTAACAGATGATTGTGGAGGAGAAAGTATGGCGTTAACACACAGATAACAGATTGCTATCTCATCCTTGCAGCAGTCTGGTGTGGCACAGAGAGAAGAAATTTTAATCACAGAGGTATGTAATGACATAAATCTACATATCATGGATGAATAAAAATAATAGACGTTCTCCTTCTAGCTGAACAAATACTCTGCATGTACTGTATGTGTCAATGAGCTGCATCATTCTCATCTGAGGATCAAAATTAAACCAGTTGCCACTCTTCTGAGATACAAGTTTTTAAAGAACAATCCACTCTAAAATGTGACTCAAGCATTTACGTAAGACAGCCTATGAGCACCACATTACTAAAGAGTGACCTTCAGGACTTTTGAAGTTCAATAAATATTGCAGAAGCAGGAGAAAAGCTACTTTTTTATTAATAAATTCAGCATTTATTTATTTTTAAACTTCTAACCTATCAAGAATCATCCAATGCACCAACAAACACACTTATTCTTGAGTTATCACACTTTTTCTTGAGTATATTTTGTTTATTGAAGAATTTTCTCTGCTTCCAAAACTTTCCGCTAGAAAAAGAGCACCATATGGTTATAAGATAATGCAGATTACTTCAGATAATAGCATTTGTTTTCCAAAGAATCAGATTAATTGAGCTTGTATGATGGATTTTCTTAGCAGGATACTTGTCGGTCACTGCATGACACAACCATCGGATCTGTCGCTGGTTGACAAAACCAAGGCAGAATATCACACCACATTATCACAGGATTAGGCATTATTTTTCATTGTTGCCGATGCCTAAGTCCTGTCTAAGCCCTCGTTATGTTTAATGGTGTGAGTTATTGCCTGCCCTGAGCATTGTAACTCACAGGACGCCGAGCATAGAACATTTATAGACCCTTGTGTGGGGATGGAGCCTGCTTTTGTAGTGAACAAAGGGTAAAAGAAGACTATTCCTCAGAGTCATGCTGTTATGTGATGCCTGAAAAAAAAAAAAAAAACTCACTTCAGGACAAGATGATTTAAATAATTAAATCAATGAATACTTCATCTCATAGTTTTTGCAAGCAACTTTAGCTTTTCAGACATGGAGTATTTATTCTAAGGAAACACTGAAGTGAAGTGTACGGGTTGTACCAGGGTCAACCCATTATGCCCACTAATGTGCTGTAAGATTGATAGCTAATTGATATTGCATGCTAATTGATATGGGTCCAATTGCACACTATCAGCCATAGGCTTTTAATACTGTCCGCTGAGATAAAATTAAGACAAGCTGTGGGGTAAACTCATTTGGTTCCGTCTTCTCAATTTCCATGGTTATGTCTAGGCAATTTCCATTTTATATTATTAAGTTCCTGCATAGAACCTTTATATGTGTATAAATAACTTTGTGATGGAGAAACCATTTCTGGTTATGTTGTCAAGTTGTATAAAGCAAGCAAAACGGGTCTTCTTTTACTAAAACAATCACATTTTTTGGCTAAAAAGCCCCCCACTAACACAAGAACAAGACTGGAGTCCTTATTGTTCTGCTTTCTGATGGGGGGATCTAAGAGCTTCGTGAAGGGTTCCACCGTTGGATCATTCTTCTGATTCTGAAAGAGATGAAACCTTAACACAGGGGGCAGAAAAACTTCAATATTAAGGCCTTACCTACTGATTTTATTTTTTTATTCAAGGTTTAAAACTATATACAGTAATACAAAAACATCTCATAGTACATCCAAACCACTGACAAAAACCCTTTTTTATTATCTGTTTTAATGTATATGAGACCTGATTTACAAATTTAATAAAAAAAAAAATTTTAAAAGCTTTTTAGGAAGTATTATAATTAATGCTTAATTATTAGGGACATATCTGATAAGTTGACAGTTGTCTTGGTGCCCCATTTATGCCTGTTGACACTGCCAGTCATTTATTCCCTCCATTGTGGCTCTGTTACTACCTCACAAGGCAGACACGTCAATACAGCAGCGGAAAAGATTGTCATGACTTTCCATCTCTGTGCACTTCACACAACACAGTGGGATGGGATAAAAGTGCCACAGGGGTTGAACAAACTGGCAGTACAGCTGGGGCCTCAAAGTGTTTCATCGTTGATCGCCCTATGGCCTGACTATCTAACTTTGGGACTACCTATGGTACGGAAATAGCAAATGACATCATCCCAGCAGCGAAGTATGGTGGAAGGAGTGTCACAATGTCACTGTTTCAGGACCTGGACCACTTGTCATCACTGACGAGGAAATGAATCGCTCATTTAATATGAATATCTTAAAGGACAAGTCAGGGCGACTGTCTGCCAGCTGAAACATAGTAGAAGTTGAGTGATGCAGTGACATCGAGCATCAACATCAGCATCAGCATCAGCACCAGAACTTCTTACCAATGGAGGTTTGATCATCTATTAACTCAAAGACTTCCTTTTTCAGAAGTTCTTAATTTTGAAAATAGCATTTGTATCTTGACCCCTGTCCATTTTGACTGGACTCCCCATTAATGGTGATCCACATTATGAGGCACATTATAGTCACCTGTCTTTAAAGAGAAAATAGCTTGTATAATTTAGATTTAATAGGATGCGTGAGTTCCAGCAATACCAGCAAAGTAGTTCAGGACACTGGATCCTTCTTTTTCTTCTTCTTGCTTCTCTTATCATTATTATTAACATTCAAGGTACAATAAAAGCACAAATACCTGAAATTTAACAGGAGAATTTGTGAGCAAAGCACTATGAAATATTTAATAAGAGCGAAGCTGTGGCCAGATACTTTTTACTGCAGCTTTGAACCAAACCAAAACTCAAACTTATTTGTTAGATGTAATCCAACATTGACTGCATTCACCCCGATGAAACCTGTCCTCAAGACACCTTTAGAGTGTATGAAAAATACAATAAATAATTAATACAGTAAACTGAACGAGACTGTGTAGTGTCACCTTGAATTTAAATAATGTGGGAGGAAGAATTTAGTGAATTAAGTAAATATTACTCATTTATAAATAAGTAAATAGCTTGCATAAAATGGATACAAGTATTTGCAGTAATATGTAGCAGTATTAAATCAACAGTTCTGGTTCATTCTTTATAAAATATAGTATACTTTCATTGTTTTCTTTTTAATCTAAATACTAAAGGACTGTGTAGTCCTTGGTGCACTGGACTGTGTATGCAACCCATTCACACCTTAATTCCTGTGACTAAAACATCTCACATGCAGAAGAGGTGAAAGATGTATGAGAAAAGACCCCAGCAATCCACAAGAGGGACAGATGGATTTACATGTGACTTCAGCTACTCCCTGAACTGAAACACACATTTTGTGTTTAGCTTGAATTATTTACTCCGTTTACAATCAACCCTGTTGTGATTTCCATCTCAGTTTGGTTCATGTGAGCACGTGAGGACAATCACAGAATTATTATGCTCAATTGTGAAGCAAAACAAGTGGGCCTGGCCAAGAGCAAATTAGTTATGGGCGTTTTTCCACATTCAAATGAAAATTACTCACCCAAGTAGCAACTGGTGTGTTTTGTAGACAGTGACCACATCTTTTTTTTTTGTGTTTTTTTGTTTTGTATTGTTTTCCAGTTTCATACGAATATACTAGTCCTAGTCAGGAATGGTTAGTAAAAATAGGACCTGACAAAGGAAATGGAAGGTATTTATATGTACCTTTTTCATTCATTTGCTTTTTTTTAATGTATATTTAATTAGTTGGTTAACTTGTAAAATGTTCATAGTCATTTCATAGAAGTTTATTATAGAAGTTTATTGTGTGTAACAACTATCTTTACTTCATTATTGTGTTTGGGATTCATTTGCATTTTCACACTGAAACATTTCCCTTTCAGAAGGCATTTCTTTCTTAAGTCCACTTTATTTCTCCCCACCTCTTTCTATGGTATTTTTCTACCAGCATATCACTGTTTGTACAGATACATGGAGGACTTTCAGGCATCTTTAAATTTTACCCAAGGATGCAACAGACTTGTGGAAGTCCACAGTTGTTTTCCTAATGCCTTTGTTGTTTTCGTCTGATTCTCAAAAGGAGCCTCGTTTTTTGGAGGCGTGCAGCTAATGTAAATGATGTCAGTCAGGCAAATCATCATAATCTGGAGTGCATGCATACATCTGACTTTGTTAAATGTAACCGTCATTTTGAGATTTTAGAAGTAAATACATTTCAGGAGTCAGAAATGACCTGCAACAGCAAATATTTGCTCAACCTGTCAGACATAAAGAAACAAAAGTGCCTTTTTTAAAACCTCTGATTGTAACTGTACATGTTACGTTGCTCATTTTATAATTCTTATGAAATAAATGCATTGGCATACCTGGTTTTCAGTTGATTGGTATTGGTCACTTGTGAAGTTGACTCTTGTTGAAACTATCTGTTGATTAATTTTTAGTCATTCATATTAGGTTTTGTTGTAAACTAGAATGCTGTAATTGGGCCTCAGCGGGAACAGCCCACTGGCTCCTGATGAAATTAAAGCCCTTAGGATTTTATGAGTATTTGGGACTGGGTGGCATTCTTGTAATGAGATGTGTTGTTCTAGACACAGTTAACAAGCTCCATGTGAGCCACATGTCCTGCAGTCTTGCTGTTTGCCAAGGGTGTTGTCAGACGAAGTGCCGTACAAAACATTCCGCTACCCCAGTTTCCATGGATACCACACCTGGTTTGACATGAAGTCATGCAAGCACTGTCTGGATTGAGTCTGCCACATGAGGTAGAGGACATCTCAAGATCCCGTGCTACTCATAAGACAAGGGTCTGAGAAAACGCTGTACCGGAACTGCTCGTCATCAAAACATGTCATCAGAGTTCATCCGGTTTAATTCTCACAACCCCCAGCAATGTGCAAAGATGTTGACTTTTCTTCCTTGTTGATCTCCCATTTCAGTCAATAGTCAAATGTTTGACAGTCTACAGATATAATCGATTTTGTTCTCTCTCTTTTACCATTTAAATCCTTTTATACACTTTTCACATTCGCTGGCTCCATTTCCTATTCCCTCTGCTCAGCATGCATGAAGCGGACAACACCGGGAGACCAGAGATCCATAATCCCCCTGCAGGAAAGAAGTGGATGACTTTAATGATTTAAATCTTGTCAATGAGCACTTTCTCTGATTTGAAATGAGAATTCTGAAGGCTCGCTGGAATCAGCCCAAAACAGCGTCACACTCAGCACATCAGCATTCCCCTCAGTCAATGGTCATTGACTGCAGCAAATGGGTGCTTAATCATTTTTAATTAGGGATAATCAGACATCTTGTCCCTTCTTGTTTTAAGATGCCAAAAACCAAGGTCTTCAATAAACAAAGGTCTTGATTTGACAAGTCTTATTTCAATTCTTTGGACGTGACGGCATTGTGAAATGAAAATGTTTTCCTTGTACATGTCAGATAAGTCAACATCAATAAACCACACGTAATTACTGCTTGAACATAAGAAAATAAAATTATAAATGTAATCCATTTAGTATCAGTGTTTTGAAGCTTATTTATTACGTGCCAACAACAATGACAGTAATTTATTTTTTTTAAAGGAAAAAAAACAAGAGTGATGTTTGGGCTGGGTGTGGCAGGGCAGTCGCTTTCACGCTGGTATCTCTTAGTAATGAGGCCCTGTGAAGCCAAGGCTCTCACCCCTCGCTGGGCCCTCATACATCATTAATGCTCCCACATCATAGTCCTGATAATTACCGGGGACGTGAATGTCACCTCAGTCGCACCTCCTCAGCAGAGGCTGACAGCAAAAGGTCTGTGGTCTGCCAGACGTGCCATGAGTTCTGCATCTCACATGCAGTGTTTGCACGCACACACTCCCAGAGTCACTCTCACAAACAAAACAATTCTACCCAAAGTGAACCATATGTGTCCTCTTCTTGTAATCAAAACACATGGGACATTAGACTCCTCTGGATTTGTTCCAGCTGGCTGCTCAACTTCAAAAGTCATATTAAAAAGTCAGTTCACACAGTTTACAAAATATCACACTTTTTCTTTTCACTTTTCAGTGTTGACATATATTCCCCTCCAGAGGGTTTCGGTTTAATTCAGCCAGATTGTAAAACGTTGTCTCCGAGAGTTCAGCCTACATCGTATAGTATATTTGCCTTAACATACCTGAGGAGATAAATTTAATTGTACTGCTCAAACCCAGTGTTCAAATTAATTCAGTGGAATAAAACAGGACTGAATTGATTCACACTTTGTTAATCCACAAAGGTCAACAATATTGTTGGAAAGTAGGGGGTGTAGCAGAAAGAGAGAGGGATCTTTGAAATCTCCAGAAATCGCCAGGAATTCATTAAGCGGTTTCCATTTGCAGCTTTGAGCAGATGATATTACAAGCAGCATCGGCAGGTGTGCCAAGTGAACTTTCCTGATAGAAAGGATAGATAGAAACGGTTCAAACATTTCAACAAACATTTCCTCTTCAGCCTGTCTGGACCTTGGTCTTATTCTGGACATCAACTTGGTTTTTCATAGCTCAATCTGCTAATTCCATATATGAACAAGTTTCCTGTTGTCACGGTTACTAATCACAATGAAAACTCTCAGATTTAGCACCAAAATCCCCTCAGTAGACCTGCATCCAAAAATCAGTTTCTCTGCACTCAGGAGCTGACGCTGCACCTTCCAGTAAAACATCCAAGTCTACAGTACCATTAAAGTAGTGTACTTTTGAGTTGTCCGGCCTAAATATTCATCCTATTTGCTTGAACACGATGTCTTTAGAAGGCTTTGAGGCATCTCAATTACAGTACAAGACTAAAAAAGTACTGGTAAAACTTGTGTACTCAAAGGAGAGAAGTTGTTCTGTATGTCCTTCCGTTGACATTGTTTTCAGATAATTTAACCTGCATCAGGACTTTGTCCAATTTTAGATCTTAGCTAAGAGCAACCTTTCCAGCTCTTCTAAAAGTGCAGATTGCTCATCACATTTGATACTGGAGAGCGGGAGACATCTTTCAGGAAAAGACGCTGTTGCAGAATTGGCAACAACCCACTGCACACAGCACTTAAAAGAAATGGGTGATGTTATTATCAAAAACAAACTGACAATAACAAATTAAATCATATGTCAGCGTTGGCAAAGTGTGTTGGTGGGAATGTATTTACCCTAGCTTTAAACAAAACCTTTTTTTTTCAGCATGCTGAATACAGATGGACCATTTACTAACACATCTAGATGGTTAAAGGAGCCTTCACTGTAGTTTCCAACAGAAAAAGTGTGAAGAAATATACTCTTGCAGTTTGGAAGCGCTGATCATTTAAAGTATAATTTAAATTAATTTCAGCGAGGCGATTATCTCATAAATGTGGTTGTTGTGGCTCTGATGGTTGTGCTAACTTTGTACCCGCCACCTCCTTACTCATGATTTGTGAAAATGAGAACACGTATATATTGGAGCTGGCAGTTTAAGTGTCCTACAGCTGTCCAATTAAACATTATTTATGCACAAATCTTTTCAAACAGTTAAAACAAATGGACAAAGAGACTTTTGTATTTAACCACAAAGATATAAATATCAGTTGGCATATGGTAATGCTCGAGGAGTTCTGCTCGCACTGAAAGACAGCATGCAGACTTCGAACTTTTTGCATCTGGATTACACAAATTCCACTTCTGATTAGTTGCATTGTTGCAACAAAACTCCAAGATGTCTCAAACATTCATCTTTTCATGAGAGTAATTATCCCCCAAAACTTGCAGCTCTTTCACATTATATACAGGAAAAAGTAGAGTCAGAGACATGCTGTGCTGTATACGACATGTACGTACATGTTTGCAGCCGTCCTATAGATTCTTATCACATTACATTTTCTTCATATGTAGACAGCAGGTAAGATCCTCCTTATCTTTTGTTTCAATTTCCTTCATGTCAGGAGGAAGATGAGATAATAAATTAGTTCAGCTGGAGATTAATACCTTTCTTTGTCACTCTTTTTTCTTTTTTTTAAAATGCATGTCAGACCAATTATTGAACTAAGAATATTTCAGTAATACAGACGGCATACGTGAAGACAACCGTTACCGGGAGAGAAGGAAGATATGGGGATAAGATGGCTTTGCAAGGATTTAGTGATGATACAGTTTTGACAATCCTGCAACAGGTGTAGCAGATCGGGTTCTGGTAGATGATTAATGGATATTTTTGTAGGTTGGACAGTATGGATTTGTTTTCATGGTGGGTCAGGTGGGTTCTGATATTAAAAAAAACAAAAAAACAAAAAAACGACCCACGCATCACAATAACGTGTACAAAAGGTAGAACTGGGTCTTCAGTCAGTCAGTTCAGTCTTTAATTAAAAACAAGCTATTCGGTCAGATAGCAATTATTTTAATAAGCCAACACAACTGTAGTATGAAGCAGGTTCATGTTTGTTATCCAAAATCCAAGCCCATGTTAAACCTTGAAACAATCACATTAAAATTCAAACACCTGAATAAGTTTTGGAGGTGGAAAAATAAACAGTAAAATTCATTTGGATGAAGTAACCTTTCTTTACCTTTAAACATTTGGTAAGACAACATTTAGAGTTGGCACTTCTGAGAAACCTATTTTCTATGATTATAATCAAATCTTTAAAAAAAAATAAAAAATCCAAGTTCCACTAAATGGACACTTTCATTGGGGGATAGAGACAAGATGCACTCTGATGAGGAGGCATAACTTTGTATAGAACAAAGAGATCATGAAAAAAAGAAAATAATTGTGCATGAACAGTCTAAACACCTTACTTCAATTCTTCTTGATTGCTGCTCTCCTGCATCTCTGTCCCTCTTAACAGATGCAGTCACATGCATGCAGTCATGGTGACACACTCTGGGTTTAGAACAAACCCTCATTTGGCCAATTACTCTGACCTTCCAAATTGCAGACCATCCAAAAGCCTCTTACAGTGAATGTAATATCCTCTCCTCCCCTGCTCTCTGGAGAGATATTCAGCATGCTCCTCTAACCCCACTGATAGGACAGTTTAGCTTTAAATGAGCCTGTTTTGCCTCAACACATTTCTTCCCGCATGTCTTCCAGGACTGTGGGTTTTATTGATCGTTGTTCTCTCGGGGGTGTTGGTGCCTGGACTGGGGCACTCAGCAGCAGCTGCTTGGCCTGCTGATGGTTGTTAGCCCTGCTGGCTGCACTGTTCTGGGTTTTGTGTGGTGCCAGGCTCAGCGGCAACCCTGCACCCCTACAGCCCAGTCTGAGGATGCTTGTTAGGAAGCCGCCTAAAAATAGAGGAAAAATATCTTGTCTCCCTGCACAAATTCCATCTCTACACGCCTGGCTGATTTAGCTGGATGGCTGGCGCTGGCTTACCTGGTTCCTCGAGTGCAGAGATTACTGTACACAGCTGTGTATTTTTATGAGGTATAAGCTGCGGCTGATCTCTCTGCTTTGTCTTAAAACAAGTCTAGGTTGTTTTGTTTGTCCATTTGCATTTTTATTTGTGACATAAAGCTGCGATATGTCCCAGAAAAAGGTGGCCAAAGGGGCCTGCAGGGGGAGTAAGGACACAAAGGTTGCTTCTTCACTCTGCTGTAACAACAAATATTAACTGGTGAGAGGCTTTTTGTTCATTCATCTTCGTTAGTTTAATAGATGCTACGATTCTTTTGTTTTGTTTGCTTCTTCTTAATCTAGTACTTTTCTTAAGGCCAGTTTATTCAACTCAGTTGTTTCAAGGCAATTGTTTGTCTGGGATACATAACAATTGTTTTAAATGTATTCATAATTGTAAACTAATTGAATCAGTAAATTTAATTGCATTATGGCTCTTTTCCAGGAAAAACAAACTACAGCTATCATCACATCGGGCAGTTCAATAATTGTCTCCCAATACTGTAATTTACACGTGAGCCCGGTCCTCCACAAATATCTGAAACTGTTGAGGGGAATTATGCTCCTGGCAACGCTGAGGCCAGGTGGTGTGCATCATTACACACAAACAGCCAACTAATCAATGTTCATATAACAACCTAGATACACACTCTGACATGCAGGCTATCAGACAGCAAGCAGTCGATAAACTTTCAATTGAGATCGCTCAGAAAAGTGTCAAACCTGTCACGGCACCTCTGTATTTTATTGTGATTTATTATACTGCTGGCGGAGTAATTTCTTTAATTATTTAAAAAAAATTTTTTTTTTTTTTTTTCCCCCACAAGTAATGGCTTGTACATAAATTGACTTCCTTGATGAAAGGAAGCAAAAGTGCTGTTATATTTATGATCTGTAACTTGTTCCAGCAGCTCATGTACATCTTCGAAGTTCAGCCGCCACGTCTTCTGTCACTCAGCCTTTTTCTGACAAAGTGCTGACCGGCAGCGATCGTGACATCACCCACTTGTCCCAAACAAATATCACATAATTATGAGCAAACATGTGGTGCTACGTAATGACACTTTGTAATATTCTAAGTTAATGGGTTTAAGAGAATAAAAAAACATGAGAAAGGCTCTGCCTTCATCTTTCATTTTGGAAGATTCGCTCCAATTTAACATTTATAGCTTTTCTAACATCTGATTCATTATCATATATTGAAAATGTGAACACAAATATTTGGGATCTGCTATTTGGAGGAACATGTAACGTCTTCTCCTCATTTCATTCCTTGAATACATACAATACATTAAATATTTCCATGGAAACTGAAACAAGTAATAAAGCTGTAGATAAATCATAGTAGGCTATATTATTATATTGCTATCTTGCTGTTGTAAGGTGTGGGTTTTTATGATATATGGGAAAAGTGATTGTTAATACATACTGTAATAATAAACTGCCCATCCTTAGAATCCATTTTTATTAATTATATGTGAATTAATAACCCCGTGGCAGTGTGAAGGTTTTAAATATATACAATGATTTCATGTTACAGCATCTGTGATGATAGAATAAAGGTGTTAAACCACTTGCTCTTCTCCCCCTGCAGACGGTTGACCTTTAAGCCCAGGTTCTCTTCCAGAGATATAGGAGGTTTCTAGACAGTGTCGTGGTCATTCTCAGGAATGGGATCTTTGGGTTTGGTCCTGGAATCTGCTGGAAATGTTCTCTCAGTTTGAGGGTTAAAAGCCCCCACCCGGGAGCGTGCGCATTCAGATGACAGTACAAACAACAACTACAATCTCAGATGGAAAAAAAATCTTTTAAAAAAACAATATATTGTAATATGTCATTATCTCTTTAGCACAATCTGAACCAATATGGGAAAACAATGTGTAAAAAACTAATTATACCTTATGATTCTATGGTTATTAAAGGAGGAATGTGTAATGTAAAGCCAAAAATTAAATTCACACTCCTGTCAAAATGAGGTGAAATATTATCAAAGTGAGTTGTCTACCCTCGCATAAGAAACGAGAAAACAACTCCTATGGCGTCAATTCAATGCCAAATGTACTGCAAAGTTAACCCAAAGTCTGATAATCAAAACACAGAATTTGTAACCATGATATCAAAATCTTTAACTGAGACTGCAATCATTTTTCTCAGTTACACTTTTCTTTTCTCGACATCATTTCATCATCGAATCTGCCTTGTGAAGTACTTTGTGGCTCTGTGAAAGTTGCTATATAAATAAAATTGACTTACTTACATAACATTCTCTAAACATCTCCGTTTCCCAGCCGTAATCTCTTTTTTCTTTTTGTGGTTGCAATTCTGAAACGTGTCAATCAGCAATCTACTCCAGGCAGGCGCGACATACACTTGACATGAATTGGCACCATACTAAAAGTAAATCTAAACGAAACGTTGCAAGTTCTGCATCAAAGTTCTTTTCTTTGCCGTCCGTGGGCTGTCTCCAATGGGGGGAAACGCAGCCAGTATTTACTCTGGTTTAAGCCCTGTGTTTGTCTACTCTTTTATTGCTTCTGAACAAGGTGTTTTCCTTGTAGCAGGGAGTTGTGTTGGTGTCAAAGTTCTCATCTCTCCCGAGAACTTCAGCCATCCTTACTGTTCCTGTTTATCTGTTTTAAAATGGTAACTTGGGGGCGGTACCTACATGACCAACAAGTTTAAGAACGCCCAAAAACTGTATGATTTCTTCATGTCACCATGTTGCATTGAGGCCGCTATGTTGCTCGCTACTGTCACTCATGGTGGAAACTGGTATTGCAAGACTGGACTGCTAGAGGCTCGTTATTTGGCATGTTAATTCTGGTAGATATCTCCGCAGCCAAATACATAGTCATCATTTTTGTGACTTAACTGCACTTATTTCTTCTCATTTCCATTTTGTTTCAAGGTTATTTTGAGATGTTTTAATCTACAAGCTTACACATTGCTGTAAGAGTCTAAGTAGCTGCCAGGTGTTGTCAAAAATGCTTTTTGAGAAGTTATGTGAGTCTTTTTAGTAGTAACCAATTAAAAAAGTCAGACATAAAACATTTATTCTACTTCAACATTATACTTTGGTAACATCCAGTTTTCAAAGCTGAATCCACTTCATCGAGACGACTATCCTTCAGTTTTCATTGTATAGGTGTCTGTGCAATGGCAATAAAGGTCATCTTATCACATCACTAGAAGCTGTATACAAAAACCGTGGTTAAACTATCCACTTTATGGCAGAAACAAATATAGTTAAAAATAGTGAACAAAGTGGTTTTGGTTGCCAGAGTTCACATATATAACACCTGTACAGGGAGCACAGGTAGGGAAAATTATATTAAGCCATAAATCTATACATGATATGGGGCATTTTTCTTTTTTAATGACAGCTGCATTGCAGTTTATGCCATCTCTTATGTCTCAGATCAGATGTCAAGTTTAATGAAAATGGAAAGTGCTAGTGACTAATTAATGATAGTTCTCCTTTAAATCATAATCAGTTTTCTTTTAGAGATAGTACGGCTTTTTGGACTATTATTAAAACTAGCAGACTGCTGTGTGTCTTTGGGTTGCCCGGAAGGGTCCGGGGACAAGGTGGCTGTGGCTGAGTGCACCAGCTGAGTGGGTAGCCCCCTGCTGGCTACTTAGATCAAGCCACCTTCAGCCTCAAACGCTTCCAGACCTCCAACACGGACAGGCCTGGAAGGGTTATGAGGGAGTCACCTCCTGCCAAGATGACATCTAGCTTGGGTCCAAAGACTGGCCCCCGAAACCACGCTTCAGAACTCTACGGGTGATGTTGCTCAATGCTTATGCCTGTCCCGAAAATATGTAATTCAGCTTGCCTTTCAGAAATTTCTGCCAAATAATTACATCAAGAGTCAGAGGTCATAGTACAATTATGCAGCTTCGCTATCTTTAACCACAAAAAAAACATGACATCATGCTGCTCCTGTTATAGCTGTGAAGTGGGAAGTCAGCACCCTTCTGCTTTTTCTCCACCGCTATCACCAGCCAGCTCTCATCAGACGTTTTTTAGTTACATTAAGTAAGAAATTAGGTTTTAATGCTTTACTAGTACTTCCACCAAAGTTTTAATGACATAACAAATGAATAAAAAATGAAAATGACTAAAAATACCAAAACAAAAAGGCTGATAAATATTATTTAAGCCCCCCTGAGTGTTTTTTTTGTTTTGTTTTGTTCCGTCTTTTTCAAGCTCAGAGTTACAAGTTCCATTTTATTAATGAATGAACCATGAACAAAAAGATTCAAATGCAGCAAAAAAAAAAAAAAAAAAAGATACTTGTAAGCAAGACTTAAGATAAGCACGTAAAACTGGAACAGAAGAATGAGCGGACATGGATGTGAGAGCTGTATCCAGCTGGTATGTTACTGAGGGAGGACAGATTAAAACACGAGTTTTAGTCATCCATTTCCCACATAACATTCCTGTCCATGGTGCTGTGTTTTTACAACCTGGGTCAGTTCAATTCATGACTCATGATTAGATTGTCCCTTCTAGAGGGATCGATACCAAATGTCTGTGGTTGTGCTGCAGACGAGGAAAATTCAAGTATTTTGGCCTCACGTTGCCAGTCAAGCATTCCTCAATTAGCTGTGTGTGAGTTTGGTTTGATGTTCGTTCATTTGTATGCATGTTATGTGAGGTAGTTCAAGGCTGGACACTGATTTCAAAAGAGACTGAGACCATGTGGCGTTACCCTCTAAAAGTCTGAAAGTGGGACTAAAAACACTCCTTTTTTCACACTTCAGCTTCATCATAAGCATAATAACAATAAGAATTAATGGTATCATTAATGCTGATAATTTGCAGCTTCCTCCAATAATACTCTAAGGTTGAAACTTTTATCACTGATCGAGAAGATCAATCACTGCCAATAAACTAACAGCATAGCGTTTTTCTTTGCTTATAACATTCAAAGACAGGCCGGAACATCCAGGACATCTGCAAATGTAAAATATAGTGCATCGTATTCTCTCTAACACTTATAAGTAAGTCCTGGGGATTGAGTTTTCATTTGCTGAGTTTAACATATACTACAATAGCATATGTGTTGGAGAAAGTACAGATTTGCCAGCAAAGAGAAGACATAATGATAAGAAATTGTCACTGATTTCAGGTGCTTTGAAATATTCCATATCACTGTGGCGCAGTTACATCTTATTCCCACGTAATTCCAATCACACTAGCAGTCTGTACTGCATCTTGGACAGGTTAATGCACTATGATTATGTGCATTTCCAGTTCTGTTTTATAACGTATCTTATTTCAAAACACTTCCATATTGTTGAGATATTTCCATTATTGTACATTTTTATGTTATAGTGTATGATGGCACGAGGAAATGGTCCAGAAAGGGTGTACAAATTGGTATTGCAAACAGAAAATAGACCTAATAGGTCAGTTTTGCAAAAACTCCCATATACAGGATTGCAAAAAAACAAAACAAAACAAAAAAAAAAAAACTAACAAACAAAAAAAACAAAAACAGGAGAGGGTTTTTCTGGTGACTTACAAAAGGAATAATTCACAAAACCAAAGTGAAAACACCTTTTTGGAGCTACAGATCACATGATGTAACAGAAAAGAGTTACTTTAAGAGCTGGTTACTACAGAGACGGATGTAGCAGGTGGAAAAAGAAGACTTAACTTATCAACAGTTGTGTAAGCCATGCTTGAGTTTTCAATCCAATGCTCCTCTGTGAAAACGTAGACAGTGACGTTCCGAAAAACCCTCAGATATGGCCGACTTGCCTTGTGGCAAGCGGAAACAGAAATGATCCTGCCAGAAGTAACGAGGCTGTGGACATTCACTGCTCTTATTCTTGAATGGACTTATTTCAAGAGAGAAAAACAAAGGTTGGCTTCCTAGCAGACGTGGAAACAATCAGTTTGTTGTTGAGTGCGATCAACTTTTTAAAATGAATGAAAGTCTTTCTCAAAGATTATAATGGAAACGTCATTAGAATACGTAATGAAAATATAACATGGGCCACAAAATGATGTTTTTGGTGCTGCACACAACAATCGTAGTCACAGAGAACATGTGGATGTGTGTGCTGCCTCCAGGAAGCAGCAATGGACGTGGACTCTTATGCTTTTACTTTGAAAAACATTTGAAATATGAATTAGAATTTAGGGTACTTTGGCGTAACGTTTCTGATCGTTTTTTTTTTCTCTAAAAATATTTTATAAACCTTGGAAAAGTTCTTGCTTTTCATTTCCACTTGAACATATTTTACCCAAAACTATATTGTCCTGACAGAATGACCTGTGATCAAAAGAATACACTCAAATCTTTCATATTCACATCTCACTCGAGCCATTTCGAACAGGTCTGTGGCAGTGGATCCACTCCATGAGAGCAGACTTATGCACCTCTCCATCACCACTCCACAATCTCCCAAAAAAGGGTAAAATTAATTAAAGTCTGGGTGAGACAAAGGCTTAGGACATAAAGGGCTGCTGTTAGCATTTTTCTAGCCCATTGGTTCCTTGTTACAACCGCACATTATGGTCCCTGAACCCTCATAAATCAATTCATACCCTATTGTCCTTTTCAGAAGGCTCTCTTCATAGTTGGCTGTAATGTGACGGAGGTGACAGTAATCTATTGTTTCGGTGCAGCTCGGTGCTGCACTCCGGACCCATGGCCACAGAGAGCTGGAGGATGTGTGCACTGCCTGCAGGGAGCAGCCACAAAGGTGGGAGCCGGGGCTGCTGATTTGTGGTTGACACAGATGGGTAGTGATGGATATGTATACTGTACCAGCCTCAAACTTGTTCCTTACAACTACATAAAAGAATGTGATTTTTATCAAGCTGGAGTTTAACCCACATCTGAGAGGGAAACATCCTCAGTTGAATGCACCTTTTCTTCATTGACTATAATTTCATTCAGTCATGACTGCAGCTTTAAATGTTTTCAGAGGATTATGTTAGGTTTTATTACAATATCTTTGATGTGAAGCTATGCAGTTATTCGTTTAACTGCAAAAACATTTGATGCATTTTAGGACCGGTTTGCTTGGGTACGATTGCAGATATCAAAAAGTTTAATGCTGTCTAGAGCCCTAAAAGTGTGTCTCCAATTTGGTGAACATAGGGGGGGGGGGGCTAGGATAAGAAGTCTTTTTCTGAGCAGCATTGTTTACAGCTCTCAGACATGTCATGATCGATTGCAACTGGTCAGTGGCTGACATTAAGTAGACCAGTGAAGCAGCTAGTTGGACACAAGAGCTTAGGCTGAGATCATTATATATCTTGCTGGCTGCATAAGCAACATATCGTACTTGTCTGCTTCATGAGAAGAAGGTCTGAAAAGCAACTTCTGGATGACACAAAATAGTTCAACTTCTGTGTACCACAAACAGGAATAATGTTCAAATGAACACAAGAAACCCGTGCTAGAAATTTCTTGTTAAATGTATCAGCATTAATGCCAGTGTTGAGAAAAAAAGATAGATTGTCTAACACGGTAAAGGTTCGTCCTCTGGAGAGCAGTAGCTTATGTGTTTTAATGTGAATATTGAAAATTGTTATTAAACTGTAGTATGTGTTATGTAGATATTACAGTTTTTCTCTGATAGGGACAGATAAATTGTGGATTATATTTCATCCTCTGGAGAACATGAATATCTCAGATAAGCACTCACAGAATATAGAAGAAAGGAAATTATAAGTTGCCAGTGGAGCTGTGACATATTCAAAAAGGTTATACAGTAAATACTTTGCACAAATGAATAAAGCTGACTGGTTACAATATTTCAAGTCTGCTACTGCAACTTAAATGTATGTTTATCAATATGTAAGTACTGTATTTCACATATTAGTGAGTGCAGAGTACAGAAAATAAATTTGGTTAGTCAAATATATGATGTTTATTCGTCATTTACATTATTTTTAAAGCAGAATTTTGTGGAAGTTTCGTTGTACTTGCTGTTGGACTTTATTGAACTTATATAAATAATATTATAATAATAACCAGTAATAATGACCAGTTTAAAAAGCACATTTACCACTTGAGGCTGATCAAAAACATTTTACAGACAAGTCGAGTCCTCAACATGTTGCTTCCAGGCAGGCAGGTACGAATACAGTCATTTTCATTTCACAAACACAAAGTAAACGTGTACTGGAAGCAGTAGGGGGGCCTTTGTGGCCTGATTTATGTGCTGCTTTCTTCATGTGTTTGCCATATTTGAACATAATGACAGTCATTAACCAATCAATCAGTGCAGCTGTAATTTTGATTCATGCCTGTCATTTGTACCTTTGCTGCAAAAAGCATTTTCACAACTGCTTTTTTTTCTTCAAGTTCTACTCATAATTGCAGTTAGAGCATGCAGTCTTTTCTTCAGTCTGTTTATTAAACCATTTCTCGTGTATCATCGGCCCAAAATCCAAACCTGGTCACTTGACAAAACACTTCATTGATATCCAGCAGCTGTAAGAGAAATGACCTTCTACCTGCACACGAATGCTTCATTGACCCTTTCTTTATAAAAAGTATCACTTGCTGTTCAAAGTGCAGCTATACAACTATCTTTTGCCTTTTACTTCACATATTTTTATGCATGCCATTCGATTTCTCGATGACTGTAAAATGTAGTTGGACCTATGACTTGCAAAGTTGCAATGGCTGCAAGATATTGATGTGGGTAGGTGCTGGCAAGTGCTGCGAGGTCAGTGCAGGCCAACAGAAGCCTGACAACAGCCTGTGGGTACAGCTGTAGGCACTCTTCTAAAGGTTGCTCTGGCTTGACCAAGCACCCCATCAAACTCCATCACTGAATTCTGTGCCAATAAATTGACTTGTGCATTATTTTTTCCTCACTTTAAAGCAATTTACATAGTTTTAACCCATGGACATGGAGCTTTTTTTTTTTGTTCTTCCACAGCTTACTTGTTGTATCCATTCTGTTGTTTGGCACTAATATTTTGCTCTTTCAACCAATACAAAACTAAATCTGTTAAATGTTGTATAATTCCATTCTTGCTGCAGTGGGCTTTCAAAGGCTGCTTTTTTTCTTCAGTCACTAAATTTCCCTGTTACTGTTACTCTCCTCAGCAAAGGCCTTTCTCTACCATCACTTTAGCTGTTCAGCTGGAGAGTCCTGCAGGGACAAATCCATAATGGAAGTCAGAAATAAGTGCTGTTACCCCTTCTATGTTTTTTTTTTCTTCTCAGTATTGTTTTTGTGTGTGTGTTTGTGTTTGTGCATCTATTTGCTATTTACGCAACATGGTGCAGCATTATTGCTTTTTTCTTTCTTCCCTGCACACACTTTTCTTGAGTGGACAAATTATAGTTATATACTAAAGTCAAATCATACACTCAGCTGCACATTCAGTATGCAGCAGCAGCAACATCATCTACCACAGAGGGATGCATGAAGCACTGGGGAATGTACAGAGTTAGACATACCTTTATAAAAAGCTGACTAGACAAGAGGTAAAAAATATTGAAACAAAACCAAACAGCTACACTTTTTGAGAGGAAAATCTATTGCTCAAAGGAGACACATTACACCTTTTTTCCCTCCCACAAGATGACACAGTTTTCTGAGATTATAATAAAAAGTCTGTGATGTGCTTTGGCCACAGATTGTCTCCCAGTTTTATCTCTTTTCACCTTTTTTTGGTGGAGCGGGCCACTCTTCTGCGAGCCGTGCCTTACTTAAGATCGTTAGTTTGGTGCAATCAAGCAGTCTTATATTTATGCACAAATTGCACTGAGTAATAAGCTTTTAAGACCATTATTTTCATAAAAGAAAGCATACACTACCTATTCTGAATATAGAAAAAATACTTGACTGGTAATTTTATCAAAACGAATAAGAGCCATTTGATTTTCATCGTCTTTTAGATGCAATCGTGTAGCAAATCTTGCCTTAACAATCCCAACTGAAACATATCACAACAGACAGAAATGTTGAAGTAATGTTTAAGCCAGTGTTAGTCTGGTTATAAATTATGTCATAGTTCCTCTGTCACATATTGACTTAATAAAACTGGTCTCTTTACACTTGCTCTACTTTTTTTCAAAATGACTGAAATCTAAAGTTTTAACATGTCATCATTGATCCTTTCCATCCTTGGCAAAATCCTTGATTCTTTTCTATGGTCAGTTTTGACCAAACTTTAGCTGTAGGACAGATGGAGTCACACATGACTCTAGAATACGTTGGTCCGTATGGTCACAACCTGGCTCACAAGATCTGACAAAAAGAGGGTCAGGGTTTGGCAACCCAATGCAATATTTTTTAGTTAAATCATTCATAAAGAGGAAGCAGAAGAAATAAATAGATAAGAGTCAGAGATAAGTGTGTGTCATGTCTGAATGGGTGATAGATATATGAATGCAAAACATAAAACCAAAACGATATCTTATCCGAAGCCTGCCAGGCAGGGAGGAGAGAAATAAGGCTCTCTTGACATGAACCTGCAGGTGCAACTTAAATTCTGCTGATCACAGCCTGTCCAGGTGTGTAGCATCTCTGACAAGGACAAAGTTCTACCCACTACTTCTTGAATCAGAGGAAAACACACAGACAACAGGATGCAAGACTAAGCCCAACCCCCTTGGCCATTATGAGATGTTTGTGCTGATATACTGTGTAGGTTTTTTGCAAAAATGTCACGCTGTACATTAGGGTTAAAAAAACAAAAACATCCTCAGTTTGGTTTCATATGTGCAAAAGACATTGCGCCATAAGCATTGGAGTTTGTTCAGATACAGCTCTGCAACTTAAGCTACAGGTCAGTGTTCGTTTTTTTTTAATTGTACATGAATGAACTTGTTAACTGAGATGCAGCTGTATTTTATTTTTACGTTTCTTTGGGGATTTTATGGTCTGATCTTGGAGTGAAGTTTCAGGAACATCACCTCCTGGGAAGAATAGTAACGGTCTTGACTATATTTCACATGTGAATAATCTTTCCCACTGACTAATGATGGCATTAAACACTCTTCACAACAACACTTCCTTCTCTAAGACCATTGAGAGATCAACACTTATGGAGGCGATCACACGGTGATTGCTTAATGACATGTATTTGATTATCAGGACGGGGCTGTACCTAACCCCGCTACTTATTCAAGTATATGTAATAAGGTTATTCTTGGTTTTTTCGCAAACTGCTTCTGCATGATTTTTTTAGTTTTGTATAATCAATTGTGCTTCTTTAAGACCTGTTATTGATCAGATGATTTATTTTGCGTATAACCTTTACATTCAAAGAGGGTATACTTTTTTCCCACCTGGCTCCATAGCACATAGCTTTAAGAATATAGATGGTCTGAGAAAATAAACCTTTGTTATAGTATAATTGATTTAATATTTATAATGCATGTTATGCAAATAAAGATGTCTACAATTTATAAATCATTACATATATCCAAAAGCGATAAACTCAACAAAGTTACTGTGATAGAATGTAAATGTATGTTGTCTATTCCTCTTTTTTTTTACCGGCATCATGCAAGAGTAAAACATCTCCAATGACCTCCAGGGCCTGCAGTTTTCCCTACATACCAAAAATATGAATGTATTCAGGGAATTGACTTATTGTTCCTTCAAAAAAAAGCCTTATATTATGAGAAAACAGCTTTCAAATGTATGTTTTGACCTCTTTGTAGTTGTGGGTCAAAGGCCAATGGATCATCCACGAGGGATCATACGTGGACATAAAAATTATAAAGACAGAGCAGAAAAACAGCAGACTGCAGAGCAAAAAGTTCAAACAGTTGCGATTATGAGTGGAAATAAATAATAACAAATAAGTAAGCCAAATAACACAAAATAAAACAAAAATTTGATGAAAACAAAACTGTCAAGGGTGACCAAGATCTGTCAAAGAACAAAGGAAAACAGGAAATACACAGGTGGACAAAATTGTTGGTACTCCACATTAAAGAAATAAAAACAAAAAAGAACTTTATTTAACAAAAAGCCCTGCTCAGGCAGGAATTCAAAGCAAAAACACAAAAAAAGAACCCAAGAAGAAAGACAAAGCAACAGGATGGCAAAACAGACGGGTAAGTAGGGAAGAAAGGTAATACAAGACATGGTATACACTCACAGGGGCTGAACATAGACTTTATGAAACACTGCTTGAAGTGTTTGGTCATGTGACCCACTGGTGTCTGAAGACTGGTTTACGATCCCGTTTTTCTTCGTGTTGCTTCGGAAGCCAACCGAAACACGCTCACCGTATGTCAATCAAAGTTAACATGGGAGTCAATGGAGATTGACTCACATAGTTCAATCAATGTTGACTTAGGATGGTTGGCGCTTGGGGCCGACGAGACACAGGTGCAAACAATCAGATCAGGACATATGAAGATAAGGAAATAGAAAACAAGACAAAGATGCACCATCAATGTAAAAAAAAAACCAGGAAGTTAACAGAAACAGACAAGGAAGAAGAGCAAAACAAGACAACACAAGACCCAAGAATAGCAACATCAAATTGAACCCAGATCCTAACAGAAAACACCCAAACCTAAGAATTATGTATGAGAAAAGGATAAAAACTCAAAACTTAACCACAGTAACCCTACACCGTAATAAAAACTGGTCACTGAAGTAACTAATAAACTAATAATAAATGATAATTTACTATGGAAATATTTAGTTTGTTTACCTAGTAAAAGATTTGACTATAGTGACATGTTAAACTAAACTGTGTCCTGTAATTAGCATCACAGGTGTCTCCAGTCTGACTATTTAAAGGGTGAAAAGTTGTCACTCTGCTGCACCACACTAGACATGGAGCAGAGAAAGCAAACGAGAGACTTGTCTGAGGAGATCAGAAAGAAAATTATAGTCAAGCACGTTAAAGGTAAAGAAGAGCATCTCCAAAAAGCCTTATGCTCCCGTGACAACAGTTGAAAATTGATGTCCAATTGAAAAAAAAAAAAATAATAATCTCAGAAAACCAAAGAGATTCAAAGAGAACTGCAAGGTCAAGGTACAGGAGCGTCAGATCAGACCATCTGTTGCTGTTTGAGTCAACATGGGCTTAAAAAATGACTGTGGAGGACACCATGGTTGAAATCAAATCTTAAAAAGTCAGACTGGAATTTGCCAAAAAGCATATTGACAAGCCACAAAGCTTCTGGGAGAATGTCTTTTGGACAGATTGACAAAAACCTGGAGCTTTTTGGCATGTTGCATCAGCTCTACGTTCACAGATGTACAAATAAAGCATTCAAAGAAAAGAAGACTGTGTAGCTCCTGTAAAAACTAGACTATCAAGACATTCTGGAGCAAAATGTGCTGCCCAATGTCAGGAAGCTTGGTCTCGGCCGCTGGTCATATGTCCTCCAAAAGGATAATGAGCCCAAACACACAGCTAAAAACATTGGACCATTCTGAAATGGCCGTAATGGGAATGATCTAAATCCTGTTGAACTGTGGAAATAGCTGAAACATGCTGAAACCCAAACCTGAGACGGCTGAAGCAGTCTGCTCCTGAGGAGTGATATATAGAATACCTGTGTACAGGTGCAGAGGTCTCATCGAGAGTTACAGAAATTGCTTGATTGCAGCGATTCCCTGACAAAATTGCACAACAAAATATTAAGTTCAGGGACTATCGTTTTCGTCCAGGTGAGTTTGAATAGTTTTTTGTTGTTTTTCTAAATGATGCCATTGAACAACAACTTTGCACTACAGGTGTCCCCTTTAACTGTTCTTAAAGGCTAAACAGGGTTCCTAGCTGCGAGAAAAGTGTCTGATATGTTTTCAGCTCACTTGAAGCAGGCGCCAGTGCTGGGCTGGCACCAGAGCCAGTTAAGTCCTAGCTCAGGTTTATAATGTTTAATGAACTGGAGTCATGTCATCACGGCATTACATTTTTTTCAGCGTTTGAACCTCCCTTTACTTTGCTCTCAGCCTCTACAGAGGACCATGGTGCAGAGAGACCACAGATCACGTTTATCTTGTTTTCCCTCAAAATCAGTGTCTTAATATTACCAGTCTGTGTTTATAAAAGGTTGTCATAAACAGCATTTGGCATTTGTGAATGCTCTTTACCGCTGCAGCAGGCATCTCTACATGCTGACTGGTATTTATGAACGCCACTACAAACAGGATTTATTCCCGGTGTTTTGAACAGAACCGACACTTACCAGCTGGTGACATTGAAACACCCAACAATCGTTAATGAAGATGCAAATACTGTTTTTAAATTCAGCTTAAAAACAGCCATTGAAAATGTTGCTCTATACAGCTCATTAGACAATATTCACAGACACTGACTGTATATTTCAAAACATCAAAAGTTACTTTTCCACTGCTGCTTCCAATTCACTTCCATGTTGCAGCACAAATTTTGATTCTACTTCGAATCTAGATGTAAAAACAGAGGCTACAGTAGCTCTAGTTGTTTGAAATAATGTGATCAAAGTGTTTTATTCCAGTTGGTACCTTTTTGCACCACAAAATTTGGTGCAAAAACAAATCATGTTTGTTGGTTTCTTTTTTTCTTTGCTTGTTTCCTTGCAACAAACCATGTCGCAAGGAAACAATCTGCTCCATCGACAACAGCTGCTTGAATTTGGTGTAATTCTCTGTTGATTTAACTTTGTTTCCTTCCTACTTGCTTCACACAGATGTGACTTTAACTGTGGTGGTCAAAATGACTCGGTTGGTCATCATAACCCCACCAGAGCCCCTGCTTGAGCTTGTTACTGGTTTTGGGGAGTTTCATCTTCTGGTGAAGCCTGCCAGAATGTACAATAAGGCATTTCAGAATAAAAGAAGTAAACCTGAACAACAGAACAGGGGAAAGGAGGTCAAACTTAAGTTAGAAAAAAGGAGCATAACAAATCCCCAAACCATGACAGAACTATGTCAACAGAGTTCACAGCTTTATTGTTAAACTGTAATATTTCTGAGGTAGATGTTGACATTTTGGAGGGATAGAGGTACTGCTTTAAATCTAAATTAATTCTCCAGGGACAGTAACTAGTAACTGGTAACTGTTTTGTTTTTTTCCCCTTGGTATTACAATATTAGTGTAGATGAACTCTTCTCTGTATTCTTATAGAAATGTGTGATTTGTGTTGCATTAAGTGAGCTCTTTGTTCCACTCTTGCTGATCACAGCTGGACCTTCAGTTCAGAGAGAAAATGATGCGTGTGTTTGTAAAAGCAGTGGTTGGACGTGATCCTAGTGAGAACTGCTCAGTAATGAGGTATTATAACTGTTATCACACCTACTTCAGATTCATTTCATTGCCAAAAGTTTGAACAAACATTCTTCCTTGTAAAAATTTGTTTTTACATAAAGTAAAACTTTGAAAGAAATAAAGTATGTATGAGTGCATGTACATTTCATCCAACTGCAAAATGATAACTTGAATGCCGCTGAATAGACTAGAAATCACTTTCATAAGTTAGAGCTATAATATAAGTTATTTCTATTAGGTTTCTTTGTGATACTGTCATAAGATTGTTAATGTGTACTACTAACGTTTCTTTAAAAAAAAAAAAATCAATGTTCCTAGTCTACATGTCTATTTGAATGTCTACGCTTCCTGCTTTTGTCTCCCCTGGTGTTTCTTTCAAAAGCAATTTCTACTTCAGGCATCCTTGCAGTCAACCTAATTTAACCAGCTGGAGAGAAAGAACCAGCATGAGGAAAGGACATAAGGTTAAGCAGATAATGTGCTTGCTATACCAAGCTGTCATTCCCTGTGTGTGTACTGTTGCTCTCTTGTTTGTTTATTTGAAGTTTTTTCTAATTGGCTGTTATAGTCCTGAGCAACACCCGCCCTCGGCTGTGTTGTTGCTGTTGGTCACTGTTCAGGGCGAGGCTAGGATCACTGTGGCCAAGGGCACGTCCACTCGTCTGTGACTCCACTGTCAGCACTAATGCACTCAGGGCAGAGCTACATACTTTTTCAGGTGTGTCGCAGGCAGCAGCGTCAGCAGATTGTAATCAAATCCAATCTGGTATTAAAAGACGATCTTGACACTTGACTCCATCAAAAGAAAACAGCGAAAGTTCGTCTGTATAATGTGATCACAGAGAGGTGCTTGAGGATGAAACCTCGACGTGGATTACATGCTTGACTCAACCATTTTGAACAAAGTCAATAATGACTGTTTGATCTGCACCACTGTGCATGCTGCTGTACGGTGTAAAATGCTAATGTGCAATTTCTGCTACGAGTTGGACGTGACCAGAATACAACAACACAGCACTCACTGCTGTCGTCGACATATATCTTGAAGGAGGTCTTCACTCCTGACTCGTCCACCTGTTTTTGTGCAGTTTCCAAATGCCACATCGACTTGTCCCTTAAGCTACTTTGAGCAGACTCAGTCATGCAGGCATATGTGGAACTGCCCTTAAACCTCAGTCACTGCTCAACAAGGAAGCCATAAGCATTTATCTACGTTCTCACTCATGTATTCATCCACGCACAGAGTCACTTTAAAGCGAGAAACTGAATTCAGGAGAAAAAAATCAATATGATAAACTGCTACTTGTTTTGTCCCTAAATTGTTTCAGTTTGGAAATCGATACAGAAACCAGAGCCATTCATCACCTTTTGAGAGAAGTGGGCGCCCCACGGGAAAATATCAGGTCCTCCATGTGGAGCAGGAAAAGAGAAAAAAAAGATAGAAAGAAAGACAATGCAATGGGTGGGTGAAGAAGGAGCTGAGCCGGTGTTAAGCAGGGAGAGAAATAAAGACAAAACGAACGAATAAATACAGAGTGGGAAGAGGTGAATTGCAAGAGGCTCCTGTCTCACCATCTTTCTCTCTTGAGTTAGAAGAATGGATGACATGCAGGGGTTTATCAGACGCTGACAGGCAAAGTAAAAAATAACCCTTCCAGTATGGCGCCCGATCAGATTAATACATTGCAGCAGGCGACGTCTGATCCGGGTCATTAAGGGCCACTGACAGTGTCATTAAGACAATGTGCAGATTAAAGCAGCTACAAGTAAAAAAAAAAAAAAAAAAAGAAATGTCAATGTGGACTGTACTATGTTCCTCTGTTGCCCTTTTGGGGAGGTTCATCATGACTCCATATATCAGGGGAGAAGGTAAAAAAATGAAGGAAGGAATACCGTATGTTGTATTATGATTATTGTGTGCTCTTTTTTTTTGTTTTACTTATCATCAGATAAATATTCAGAGGTTAGGATGCCAAGATCTTCTTTAAACGTTTTCATAATTACTTTGCCTAATAGATAACACACAGAATCATGTAATAGAATGACATTTAAAACCTATAAAATGGTGATGTCTCCATTTAAGACATTCAAATGTTAAGTTACATTTGAATTAATCACAAGATGTGAATACTGTAAAATGAGGTTTCAATGCCTGTCTGATTGGCTGTGCAGTGAGGAATCTACGTCTCTAGCGGGTAAAGTAGCAAAAGTTAATTTAGGAAACTCTGATTTAAATGTAAAATAACTGAAAGGGGGTTAAATTTGTGACCTTTGTTTTTGTGTTACAAGAGAAACATTTGACAGATAATCCTCATCCGGAAAAAAAAAAAAAAGAAAAAAAAAGTTTTACATCTCATTTTTGGATGAGTTCAAGGATGTAAGTTTTATTTATGATATGACTCAGAGAAACTATTTAAATATTGTGTTACTCACACTCTTAAAATTGTTAACAATCTTGCGACAGAATTCAATACTACATTGGGTTTAAAAAAAAAATTAAAACTGATATATGGCTTTCGTCAGGGCCTATGTGTAAAGCAATGAACTTTGTTGTTTTCTTTTTTTCTTCGTGAAACTACTGTTGTCAAGAATGGGGTATTTAGATGAAGACAAGTCCTGTCAGAAAAGCCTTTATAGTATAAAACTAATCCAATCTCATATTTTACTGGGCCAGAGAAAATCCGAATAATACAAGTATTAGCCATTTAATGCACTGCAGCTTAGAGTGAAAGAGGTGAAAAGATAGACAAAGAGGAGGGAAATTACTTGGCAGTCAGCACTATCTGTTTTCATTCAGTTTTAGTAAGAGTACAACCTGCCATCAAATTAAGTCAGGGGCCTCGTACAGCGGTGGTTTCACATTTCACCACATCAGACTGTTGACTGGTAAAGAGAATGTTCAATGATAATGGTGAGTAGGTTAAGAAAAAAAAAAAAAAAGATTTTACTAGTCCATAACAGTTCAGAATAATATCTGACTCAATTCCAAATGAGGAGCTGACAAAACATGAAATCAAGCTGGGGCTATGCTGGCAGAAAACAAACCAGTAGGGAAGATGAGGATTTGGTGCTGAACAAAGGAAAGTGAGGCATAAACTCCATGGCAGGAACTGTCATGTTGTCTGCAGACGCCATGAAAGTAACTGGTGGGTTTGTTTACAGACTCTGTGACAGGAACTGGCGGGACGTTTGCAGACTCCTCATCACTGCCTAAGCTGGATGCAGATGGAATTGTAGCGGGCTTCAGGGTAGGCAGCACACCCGCTTGCTCGGGAGCAGGGGCAGGAGGGGCGACGGCTGACTCTAGGACATCTGCTGACTTCGTGGCTGATGTGCTGACTGCAGAACCAGCAGCTGATGGGCGATCTGCAGACCCTGAAGACAAAATGGATAGTCTTGCAGCGGGCTCATGAAGTGTGTGGTCTGCAGGTTGTAAGAGAAGAACAGTTTCAAAATTTAAAACATATTTTTTTTTAAATGCAAAACTTATACAAATTTGAATGGAAATCCGTGTAAATGCTATTCATAATTTAGACACAATATCAAAATTCATAGCCCAAAGACTGTTTTTTGAAAAATGGCTCTAACTGACAGAATAAATTTGGATATCAGATTATATTTTGTTATCTCAGGGTTTTCTTTCAATTTAGATTTTGGTTTTATCAAAGTGTTGACGCTGCGTAAAGCACTGACTATATATCACCATTTGCAGCACAATGTAAAAGCATCTTATCTGTCTACCTTGTCACTGTGTCAGATTCCCTCTGATTCCAGCACTCAGCAGTTTGCTCTGTACATCTGTCACTGTTGCTTTGTCTGGGTAGGCGCAACAGCAGCAATGAATAAAACACTGAGGTGGAGTGTTTACCATGCTGTAGCGTACTGATCACAGAGTTCATTGCATCACTTTGGAGTGAGAGCATTCTGGTTTTCACATCATTCTTTCTTAAAGTGTGTGCACGCATGTGGTGTGTGGCGGGTTCAAAGATTTAAGAAACCTATACTAGTGCTGGATGATGCCTGTTCAATAAATATCTATCAAAAAAATCTGATATTTTATGATGACATATTTTAGTAATCCAGTGCTGCTCCATGAAATATTAAACGCACAGGTATGTTAGTGTTGACTTTGATCACTGTCGGCCTTGCCTGTCTTCTGCAGCTCTCCTCCACTGGCAAGCTAGATCAAAGAATACAGCAACATGTGTTTCAGGCCAGTTTTCTCCAGAACTCAAATTCACCTTGTTCTTCTCATCTTCAACAATGATCACATCTTAAAATTCAGGGTGCTGCATGGACCTTGTTAATTTATTTATTAGACTGCCTCATTGTAAGTGTCACTCTGAAGAGTCACTGCTGGTATGCTCATGTTGACTCACAGACAGGAGCTATGATTTGTGGCACCAGTAAATGGACCAACGGGGGACAAGGGATTTCATGCAGGCAAATAAAGCCTTGCTTTATAAGGCAAAGCTGTTCTCACAGAGCTGTTTTCTCAAAGTGGGAGTCGGGCAGGAGGATTTACATGACACAGCTGCAGCAAAATACTTCTCTGAACATAAAATACCATGCTGCTTTATTATAAAACGGGTTTTAGACATTTCTCTACAACACTGACATGTAACTAAGAGGCACGCAGTTCTAAATCAGTACATTTCAAACTAGCAAGAACAAAGTTATTGATCCTTGCAGCGGGATTAAAGATAAACCTCCAGTACACTATACAGTAGCTATGTTTTTGAAACTGCTGTACACATGGTTGTAACAAGGATTTCTTCAAATTCTGACTTCTGGATTTTTCCAAGAAGAGCTAATCTCACTGAATTATAAATTAATTTTAATTAACTTAGTATTGTTAGTCTGTTGAGATTTGTGGCAGAAACACTCAACATTTGAAATGAATATGTTTGGGTGCTCTAAGCGCATGTCTAAGCTTACAAACATCTGTGTGCTTCTGTTTCTGGACATTTTGAATGCGTCATTAAATAGTATGTTGCAAATGGTAAATTATTGGAGCTAGTGGAAAATATAACCACAAGTTAATAAAGCATGTGTTTCTTACTCATGGCCTTGTCATAAGTCATGTTTCCACTGAGTAATACAGTGAAGTTCAGATCAGTACGGTTTGGCTTCTAATGGTAAGCCCTGATTAGTGTTTTTACAACCAGGTGTGTAAGTCAGGTGACTGTAAGCTATGTCAGGTAAAGCGCTATTCATGCTGGCAGTTCAATCAACCTCTGAACCCTTTTAATTCCAGTAGTGTATGAGTTGCAAGAAGAGTGACATAACATTTTGTTCCTTTAAATGTAATATGTTATGGATGTGGTCTATCATTGGAGGCAGTAACTGAGGTGTATCGGGGCAGACTGAGTGCCGTGTGAACTGATAATGCAAAGACATACGTGGGCCCAATAATTCTCAAAAAGTGAACACACAGGATCAAATCAGTCCATCATGGTAATACTGCAAATGTCAGTCTTAGTTTTGCTGGATCTCAGTGCTGCATTTGATACAGTTGACCACAATATATTACTTAAACGACTGGAGAAATAGGCAGGTCTTTACGGAACTGTACTAAACTGTTTCAAAACATACTCAGATAAGAATCAAATGTGGAGTTCCCCAAGGTTCCAACCTGGGACTTCTTCTGTTTAACATCTGCAGGCTCCCATTGGCACAAATTATAAAGAACAACAAAATAAACTACCACAGGTATACAGATGACACAAAGATATGTAATACAATGTCACCAGGAGACCGAGGCCCTATACAGGCTCTTGGTAAATGCATTGAGGAGATAATGACCTGATGTGCCACAATGTTCTCCAGCTGCACAAATCAAAACGGAGGTAATTGTCTTTGGAGGCAAAGAGAAACAATCACAGGTCACCACAGAGCTTCAATCTATACACCTAAAAACCACCAACCAGGCCAGAAATCTGGGTGTAGTGACGGACTCAGACCTAAATTTGGAACAACACATCAGGGCAATAACAAAGTCAGCGTACTATCGCCTCAAAAATATATCAAGGATAAAAGATCTGATGTCTCAGCACCTGGAAAAACTACTCCATGCATTCATCTCTGGTAGGCTTGATTATTGTAACAGCGTCTTTACAGGTCCACATTAAAAAATCAGTTGGACAACTGTAGCTTATTCAGAACTCTGCTGCTCAAGTCCTCTCTAAATTGAATGCTTAAATGTGCTCATACTGACAAATGGCAGTGGCAAAATATGCTGCAAATAACAATATATCATGAACTCAGTGGTCACCATCTTGTTGATGCATTTGAATTGGTGAAACACTTCTTTGCTGTGATTTTTTTAATAAAAAGATGACTGCACCCCAGCTTTAGTGCCAGTGATGGTGCATCTTTCACTAAAAGGAGAGAGATTACACCAAAAACACATAAAATTGGATTTGTTGTATTTGGAATTTCCATTCAACTAAAATTTTAATTTTGGCAGTAATGTGGTTTGAAGTCCGGTGAAGCAGCCAAAAAGAAAAGTTGCCATTGTAATTTCTGGCAAGAGCACAACAGCACATAGGGAGTTATTAAAGTCAGTCTTGTCATGCTGTAACGCTTGAGAAACACATAAATGGACCAGTCATCCTTCTGTTAGGGTATTCCGTCAACTTTGTCAGCCATACCTTGAGGGCCAGTGACGGGCGCATCTGCATTTCATGTGTGACTTCAGTGACTCACCATTATAAAAGGCTCAACAAGAACTTACATACCTGAAACTGACTACCAGAAGAGGTCTGGGTCTTTAAGAAATAAGAAAAGAACTCTAATAACCCTCTCCTAAAAAAATTTTGGGATTATCCAGACCCGGGGCCTCATGTACAAAAAGTGCATTGTAACTATACAGAACCATTGTATTTACAATTTCATCGTGAATCCAAGAGTAGAAATCTCTCCCACACAATAACATAAAAAATTCAGATGTTCAAAACACAAGACTCCGCCCTGTCTCCTCCCTCAAGTAGTGTATTTTGAATATGATAGTGAGTATAAATAGTAATGGGAAACCGCTCAACCAAACAATGGAAATGGCAAAAGCAAGCATAAAAAAAGAAAGTATACTGACTGTGAGCTGGAGACACTCCTGTCAGAAGTGGAGGCCAGGAAAGCCATCTTTTTCGGTTCCCTGTCCTCTGAAGTTAACAGTAAGAGGAAGAAAAGTTAGGAATCTTTCTGTTTTACTTCATATGTCAGGCTTTAAAGGGTTAAAACTTGGGCGCCTGTAGTCGAGACTTGAGGCAGTGTAACACATAGCTTGTTAGGCTGCAGTATAAAATGTGGAGCCACAGTGTTGTGTCATGTGTCCTCCCTGTACTTGAAAAAGATAAATAAATAAAATCATACAAAAACTTACATGAACCGTTGCTGCAGAGTGAAGAAGTGTTCACAAATGCTCATGTGAGGATGCAAATGGCAGTAAAGCCAACTATACTAATAGATACACTAAAAATATAAAAAAATACTCCTCCAAATACACATGGAAATGTAAAGATTAACACAAGGCGATTATGAGACAAGCACCAAAGGGAGTTCAAAATCCAAATATACAACAGATAACTGGCAAAGTAACAACTTGAATCCAATCATGAACTCTTGTCACAAAACAAATCGCTATGTCAAACTTTCCTACACTACAAGAAGTTATTAGATCAACGCAATATATACACCACAAATTCAAAGGCAGACCTGTATATAGTGATCACTACTGTGGCTCGCTACCATACAAGGTTACATTCTTCAGTGAGGTAGTATCATCCATCTGTGATTCAACAAAGGAGAGTATATTTCTCTTTAACACTAAAGGTCATTATTATCATAAAAGTCTCCATAAATGATGTATATGCACATAGTGCTCTCAACATGCACTATAAGTCTGTGTCCCTGGTTTAATTCACTGACAGCCTGCACTAACCTTAAAGAAGAACGTCAAGTGTAGTCTACACATTAAGTTCACTATTTCCCCAGACGAGCCCCCAATTTATGTTTTGACCTGGCTCGCTTGGCTGCAACATAAAAAAAGAGGCTGAACACATGAATTAGGGAGGTTTTATTATTAAAATCTATTGTGAAGAGTGGTAGAAAAGCACGACACAGCCAACACCAGGAGGGAAGGTGAGCCCCACTTTGCAAGCCACAAAGGGGTGCAGAGCTTAGCTACAGACAAGCAATTAGAACTTTGCTCATGCACTATGACTCTTGTAACGCCATTGTAAAGCCCATGAAGCCACCCATAACTCCCTGAACATTTCACAGATTGTTGCGTCGCCAGCTGAAAGAGTGGAAAACATTTCTCTTTCACAAGTCGGTGTCTTCAAAACGCACCTCTGCCTTCACTTTCTTTTTGAACACATTCGTTAGTAGGTATTTTTCTTAAGGATATTGTTAAAAATAAAAAATAAAAAGATACAAACTGATTTTACTTCAAGTAACTGTGAATTTATTTTTAAACTGAGGATCCAGGGTAAAATCACATCACGGGTGCTCTCTGGTGCAGCGTGGACACATTAAGTCCACAGACGAAGCTGAGCAGCTCAGTGTGTCCAGTGTTTGGGAGGTGATTGAGAGGAACAAGGGTCCCTGGAGACAGTTCTTTAAGTAAGAGCGATTCTCTCTGCTCTCTCAAATTATAGATCATAATCCCAATGACCTTCTGTAACCACGAGGATGAAATTGGAAAATCTTTGCTGGGCCTGAACGGGAGTGACAGGGATCCAGTTCCTGTCTATAATGCCATTTATTTGCATCCCTCATTTATCTTAAACATATAATTTTATCACTTATTAGTTGCCTTTATAGCTCCATGTCACTGGATCCTTGAGATGTTTGATATATTCACTAGACTGATTTTATTTCAAATATTTGTCTGCTAAAGTGGAAACAATTCATTTAAATACTACAATTATGTGCTGTTTTTTTTAGGTTAATGGGAGAGCTGGGTCTTTGAAACATAATCAGCTCAGGACATATAGTGGATCCGTCCACAGCACAGTCCCAATGAGCAACTTGTCTCTAAAGCTAGAAAACCTTAAAGAAGTCAGACTCTAATCTATGACGACGTGCTGATATACAGCCTGGAGAAGCTTCATTGGCCATGAATGGAAGACTAACTTTGTGCACTTGTACAATGTTTGTCTGACGTTTCACATCTAGCTGAGTTTTATATTGATGGTGCCATAACTTTGAAAGCAGCAAATGTGCTCAGTTCCCAGGAAAATAATTTTGAAAACTGTTGCGGCCCTGTTTTTCATCATTTGGAATTCATCTCTGTGGAGCAGCAAATCACTGAAACAACAGAAAAACGCGCGTGTGCACGCACAGGAATGTGTCTATCAAGGTAAACACAATAACAGAGACAATCACACACCTACAGGTACACACAAACATAAACATTCACACAGCTCACATGACTGACTCATATTTTTTCCGCCACCCAGTCTAAGTAGGAGTTCATTTCTGCACCCAGGTCACTATGGCTTATTGAAACCTTGGAAAAGCAGGCCTCCTGGGAGTATAACCACGGCATCTGAGGTTGTTAACATGCACATGACTGCTTTTCTTTGTTGTGTGCTAATATTGGACAAATGAGTCCTTGAGCATTGTGTTTCTTCAAAGAAACATGGATGAGAAGAACAACAGATTCACCTCTTTCCGCTCTTGTCTTTGTTCTTAATTTTTTCAGTATTATGGGTGTAAACTGGCTCACACTGGTATTCTATTCACAGACAAAATAAAGGGAAAAAGCCCAAATAATTAATGAATAAAAACCTTCAGGGAGGGCTTTTAAATCTACATAAAATCAAACTGTAGCTTTTTTTTTTTTAATAACAAGGCATATTGGGCTCTGTGATGTATTTCTCGCATGCCTAATTACTGAGATAGGAATTATCTTTCGTCCTTTGCAATTTAGCAAATAAATCCTGAGGGAGCTCATTTAAAGCAGGAAATAGGCCATATTTCTAAGTGCAGAAACCACAAGTTCCATATGGGAAATATATAACCGAATCAGCCATGTAATGGAGAGAATCAAAGCAATACACAACCTTGTTTACTCAGAGGATGGTGTCTTCAACGTTTGGTCAGACAGAGTGATAACAAGGCAACAACTCTCTGCCTTCACACCCAAACACGTGTGGCACTGCTTGTTTGCAAAATTATAAGGGGCAACTGATGTTAAAATACCATCATAGGCTGTTGTATGCAGGCAAAGGTGAAGACATGGGCAAGTCCAAGTGTCCGAGGTCTCCATCAACAGGCACTTGATACAACCAGGCCTGATTCACTCCGAATCTTCAATTACCAGCTGTGGTATTGACATGCTGTTAAAGATTATCATACTCTATGCTGCTTTAATTCTTTGCAGAGATTTGCCACGCAAAAAAAAAAAAGAATAATAAGTAAAAAAAATATAATTTCAAAGCAATATTTATAATAATATTCTGAGTATCTTGGTTTACCCTGCTACATCCATCTGTGGGGATTTGAACACTGCTTTAATTCATCACACGCCAAAATAATAATACCCAGAATAGCTAACCTACAGGTTGGTTATCCTGGGTTCTCCTGATCAGACGATGGGCAGCCCTGCAGGTGCTGCTCTCCCTGGGCTAAGACCACTCCAGACAGATTGCAGTAATTTACACTGACAAAGCTGTCAGAGGGGATGTGGCCTCCTGCATGGTGATGGATGCAAACCCTTTGAGGAAGAACAGAAAGACTGGAAAGTTAAAAGAAAGGAGGAGAGTAGGGTAGCAGAAAAAACAAGAAATGAGCAAGAACCAGACATCTAATTTTTGTTGTGTAGTATCTGAATGAAACTTAACACAGTGATATGACAGTGAATAATGCTGTAAGAGGATTTTCAGTTGTTTCGAGAGATTAAAATCAAACTCCTACAGTTTGAGAACTCATGTCCCTGCGTATCTCTGAAGACGATCAATGAAAGCTGCCTGAAACTTGCACCTTTATGTCAGAATACAATATGTGACACATTGGGCTGTTTCAATATTTTATGCCTCTGTCACAGGAGGGTTAGTAGAGTAAATAAATAAAGTACAGTAACAGGAAAATGGAAGAGAAGGAGGCCAGGTAACTCCTTATCATCTCTGCTTTTCTGTTTCAGCTTCCTTGTGGGAAAATGTGCTGATGCAACATGTCTTGAGGCAGGTGCTGTGTGGTGTCAGGAGCCACCGGTGAGCAGTTTCTCGCTCCTGCCACCTCTAGTAACACAGGTCCTGTCAGCGGGGGTGGACGCCAGGGCTGCAGCCTACTGTCACCTGTCCTCACGCAGGCCAAGGTGACTTTTGTTCCCCCTGATAGAAAGATGACAGCTATTGCAGCTACAACATCTGAAAAAAGTCAAGGCACGACCATGTGGCTTCTCTGTCCTTTTCTCTCATTTTGTATTTCTCATTTGACCTCCCTCCCTCCCTCCCTCCCTCCCTCCCTCCCTCCCTCCCTCCCTCCCTCCCTCCCTCCCTCCCTCTCTTTCTAAGTCACTGTTTTCTCTTATTTGAGCTCAAAATCCAACTAAAATCAATGCCCTTGGTTATATTATTATTATTATTACTATTACTTTTCACCTGAAGGACTAACTAACTTTTGGCCGGCACAGCCAATGGCAGACCTGTCATCACATTTCCTACTTAGCAGTGTATTGACTTCTGAGTGTTATTTTCATCTACTGTACTGTAGTGTTTCATTGACTTCCCTGTATAGCGTCTGAGCTGTGAATAAAGACCTAACAGAGTAGGTGTTGTTAATTTTACTAACAGACCACAGCAACTGGCTGTGGGTTGGTCTACAAGGTTGTGAGGACGAGGCTTTGCTGGGGGCAGGCAGCATGTGCTACCTGAGTATCGCCTAAATGCGGCAGTCATTCCTAATTTCGCCAGCAAAACAACATTCAAAGCGAGAGATCCCTCTGCAAATGTTAGATCGCAGCTCGTCTGGTGTGGATCATCTGGAGGAGCCAATCCACAAGAAGGCTTGGCTGGTTCTAATGCTGAGAAGCGACCAAGGTGTTCAGTCGGTGACTAATTATTTGCTTTAGGATAGCGTTTTAAATGGATTTTAAAAGTAAAAGGAAGGTCAGATATTGCTGAGTGGTTGGATAAAACATCATGATCAACAGTCCAGACCACAGTTAACAGGATGTTCTGCCCCAGCTTGCTGGGAAAAGGAAATATAACATAAAGTCAGTTTATCTTTTTAAATTCTCTTAACTTCCAATTAGGCATAAAAAAAATGAAAACAATTGGATGCTGCTTTAATATAAGTAACAACTGGTAAAATCCCAAAAGAAAAGCTTGATTGGAAAGCCACAAACATGCAAAAAGGAAATAAAAATCCTTCTATCCTGTCCTAAAGGGGACATAACATTAGTTTTTCTTTTTATTTTTTGTCTGTGTGTGTGTGTGTGTGTGTGTGTGTGTGTGTGTGTGTGTGTGTGTGTGTGTTTGCACTGGCAAAGTGACTACCAGCTCAAAAACGTTTAGATAACAGCCTTGTTACTTTGCTTGAGGCTACCTAAGTCTGAAAATGTGTCATTCTGTGTGCACTTCTGATTTGCAGGGAACTGTGATTTCACAAACCGAGATCAGACTATCACCCTGCTTCTTCATCTTCATCTCCACCTAATTTCACATCTTGCTGCATTTTCTGTACCTTTGAAGTAAGCAGCACAAAGCGGTTGCACAGATTTAAAAGGACACCTTCTTAAGAAGAGGTGAAACAGAGTTGACTGAGGACTTTCACTCCAGACCAGCTGCTGTGGATAGAACAAGGAACGGTGTGTTTGGAAAGGATGTTTTTGTATTGCATCTCTGTCCCAGTTTGACTGAACCTTTAATTAAAATCATGGGCAACTGTGAGAAATCCTGGGTGGAAAAGGTCAAAATATGTATCATTTAACAAAGAAAAAACTTCAAGGAATAGCAGAGCCATTTTTTGTGAAAAATGTTTATGAAAGCCTCTAGCAAATGTACAATACAATACACAATAACAAGCAGCAAATCACAGTACACAGGGGCTTGGCAAGCTGAACATGGAACAGCACCCTGGCTGATATTCAGGATAGACTTTATGGGTTCTTTGGACCCATATGTCTGCAGGATTGGGGATTGGAAAGCGCAATTCCAATTGCGTCCTCGGGTTTGTGCATAAAGGTGGAGCTGGAGTCCATGGCTGGAGGGCATCCAATCAGAACCATGGTTCCACACAGTTGAACTTATATTCATGATTGCCTCAGACCCCAAAACTATATTGTCTTCACACTGGGAGGGAAAGCTGTGCAGGATTATGAGAGAAACCGATTGCTCAGGAGGTAGTGCTTTTACAAAAAAGTATGGACGCTGTAAAATGTAAATCACCAACTGACGACAGAAAAAAAGGAAACAAAACAAGTTTAAAATGAAAAAATGTGTTATGTTCAGAGAAATTAGGGTCATTGTGAATTTAATGGTAATTGACGTTTAACGTTTAGCAATAATCCATATACATCTGAGAAGTGAGGAAACCAGTTACTGGACTCTTCAGAGAGGAATGTTGACCTATTCTTGTCTGATACAGGATCTACGAAGCTCAACGGAAATGGATTGTACACCTGGTATACCTCATTGTTACTGGTGAGTGTATTTTGCATTGTCTTGCTGGATCAAGTGAGCTCTTCCTTGAATAAGACTTGCTGTTTCCTTTACAGATATGCAAACTGCCCATTCCAAAGACACTAATGCATCTCCGATGGGATTGGAAGTGTTTTGCTTTTTGCCTCAGTCTATTTTAAATACGCTTTGGCCCAGATAAGATGGCAGCATTTCTGGATCATGTTCAGATATGGCTTCATCTTTGCATGGTGGAGCTGTAATATGCACAAGTGAATGGGATAGTCAACTGTGTTCTTAGACCGTCATTTCCTCAGGTGTTCCTGAGCCCATGCAGTGATTTCCATTACTGAACCATGCCTGATTTTACTGTAGTTTTGCCTGAGGGCCAAAAGATCACAGGCATCCAATGCTGCTTTTCAGTCTTGTCCCATGCACACAGTTTACTTCTGACCGTCTCAATCTTTTGATATTACGTACTGAGGAACATACATGTACTCACTTTTCCTTGGAAAATCTTGGTAAACCTCAGTCCACCATCACCTCAGTGAGATTGTATCTCATAGATGCTTTTTTTCACACATAATCACATCAATAACCTTTTGTCCATTGACTTTATTACTTGCTTGGTGTTTTTCCATTGTTTCCTTTAAGGACCATTTAGTCTTCCAGCCTATTTTTGCCCCATGTCCAGATTTCCAGATGTGTTTCAGCACATCACATTCAAAATTAACTCACATATTTTTATGAAATGTTCAAATGTCCTGCTTTAAACATTTGACAAGCTTGTTTGTTGTTTTATTGTGAGTAAAATACGGTCTTATGAGAGCTGCAAACCATTGCATTCTGTTTTTCTTTACATTGTACACGGTATCCCAGCTTTGTTGGAACTGGGATTGTAAATGTTTTCATCTTTTGAAAATCACTGTTGCTGGAATGTTTTAATTCCATAAAGATTTTCTATGGCAATACCCGCCATTACAAGGTGAATCAGCTTTACGATAATGAAATCTTGGAATTAAACCTCAAGTCAACTCAATTTATATGTTGCTTTGTATTTCAGATGCCTGCTGCAAATCCATGTAAATCATGCAAATTGACTACTTTAGTGTACTGTAAAATCTCACTACAAATAAAACCACGAAAATGTGCTGCACCTGAAGAAACACAAGGACATATGAATCTTAACAAAAAAAAAAGCTAAGAATATCAGAACACATTGTAATAATTTCTTTTTCCAAATCACGTTTTAATGTAGATTTGAGATTTTACAATACGTAAGGGCTGGTAAAGGCTGGCATGAAATAAGATAACATTACACACAACCAAAGATGCCTGCTAAAAAAAAAAATCATATTGTTTTTTCAATCAGAAGTATGTTGAGCAGTAGTATCCATACCAAGTCAGCAGAACACCTGCAGTCATGTGCAAAACTTAATTTTTCCACATTTATTCATATGATTTTTGTGTAAAAATATGAAAACAACAATCATCTGATCATAGTACTTTTTCCAAAAAAATACAGCATCAGATGAACAACAACAAATAACTTCTATCTATCTATCTATCTATCTATCTATCTATCTATCTATCTATCTATCTATCTATCTATCTATCTATCTATCTATCTATCTATCTATCTATCTATCTATCTATCTGTCTGTCTGTCTGTCTGTCTGTCTGTCTGTCTGTCTGTCTGTCTGTCTGTCTGTCTGTCTGTCTGTCTGTCTGTCTGTCTGTCTGTCTGTCTGTCTGTCTATCTATCTATCTATCTATCTATCTATCTATCTATCTATCTATCTATCTATCTATAATAAAAAATAGAAATGAAAAGGAAAAAGATGAAAATCATGTGATCAATACACCCCGTGCTGCTTCCATAGGATTTAGGATGGTACACTGCAGCCAGGAAGTTCTGATCATCAGCACCGGATGAACTGATCACCAGCCGACTTTTCCGAAAGCAGATCCAAAACCAGACTTTTAGGGGGTTTGTTGTTCTGGAGCATTCAGATGTGTGCTAACACAATGCCAAGAGGGAAGATAAAGGAAGTGGTGTCAGAGAAACAACTGCTGCTGCCCCTTAGTCAGAGACGGGATGCAAAGCCATTCCAAAGATATTCCTTGTTATTGTAAGTCTTTTCCGTTGTCCTTATACTGTGAGGATTATAAAGTACAGCTCTTTGTTGTGTAATTGAGTTACACGTGTAGTTTCCAGGACAGCTGAGAGTTGTTTTTAATTATATAGCTTGAAGAAAAATCACATGTGATAAAAAGATGAATATCTAAACATATAAACAAATCAATTCTTGCACAAACATTGACAACATGGAGGCTAATTGGATTTCAGATTCCTCCAAATGAACACGGTGCAAACGGAAAACTGTTCAAACGTGTTCCCTCTCAGTTATTTTTTTTTTTTTTAAACCAAATCAAATTCAAATCTGTTCCAGCTCCCTCAGTAAATACAGTTATTCTGCTATGCTAACACTGTTTGTTGGGTTGATGACCAATATGGATCCCGTTCAATAGCTCTCAGCTCAGGGGCTCCGGGATTTACTCTGGCAGAATTTGTATCCCGTGGTTACTCTCATGCAATAATTGGCAATTACAGATCATCAGATACATTAATGTCT
This sequence comes from Xenentodon cancila, assembly GCA_014839995.1. NCBI lineage: Eukaryota > Metazoa > Chordata > Actinopteri > Beloniformes > Belonidae > Xenentodon > Xenentodon cancila. The sequence goes on from CM026205.1 coordinate 19,946,187, forward strand.
AACAGCAATATGTATAAAAAAAAAAATCATTCTTCACATTTCCATTATGCTGCTTCTTTAAAATTTCAAGAATATGTCATAGGGGATTTAATCAAGCTCTGCAGTCTGAATTATCTCTCTTGACATGCTAGCTCTAATTTAGGCATGATATACTGGCTGGGGAATCTGTGGAGTAAACAGTGAGATTTCCGTGTTTAGGGTGATGGCGTTGAAAATGCTTCATTTGAATTACAGATGGCTCTCGAAGCATTGTGGCATGACTGAAGTGAAAGTAATTGGTGAAGTCTAGATGACAGACAAAGCTGTAAGCATTAGTGCTGCAGCACATTTTGAAATCGAAGCTGCTGTCGTCATTTCTGAACGCGAGCTGTTGTTTTCATAGCAGGATGATTTGTCTCTTCACGTTGCACTGTAGATTGCGTCTCGAGCTTTTGAGCGGCTGCATTAAAAAATGTACTCTGTCAACATGGTGTGTTTCCTGGACAATGGGAGCCAGAATCCCGCTTTGAGGGCATTTTCAATAGGCAGAGACTAAAACCTGATGAAATGGAACAGTTGTGTTGCGTTGAAAAAAAAAACATACACAAAGGGTAGATAGACGGAGGGAGACGGTGGATACAGACAGAGCTCTAGAAAATGTTGCACAAGAGACTAGCTTTGTGAAAAAAGGAAATAAAGAAAATACCACATTTCTCTGTCCACCTGCTTTCATCTTCCAGATTCATCTTTAGACGAAGTTTTCATACAGATCAGTTCTTAAACTGTATTGATCAGTTTTTACTGGATTCTTAAATAAGACAATGAGATACGTGGTTAGCACCACACCTGGAATTTTGCATCACACTATTAGACAATTTCATACAGAACCAACAATAATAATACTATTAAAAAAAAAACCTTTTCAGTGGTGAGCTGTATGGGATGGCAGGATACTCTCAGTGAATAAATAGAATAAATAAATACATGCACGCATCCACATATGCATGGATCTATAAAATGCCCTTACATTTATGTAGGGAGGAATTAATAACATAATTCACAGGTTAAAAAAAATGTTTAACAAGAAGTAAGAAAAAAACAAAGAAGTTGATTAATATGAAAATCTTTTTATCAGCTTTTTTAAAATATTGGCAAGAACTTTGTGGCATGGACTACACTACACAGCATAAATTGTGATCCTGGTGGCAACAGAGTTCAAGGTAGAGATTTTCCTCCTCTCTCTGTATCAGGACTTTAGCATGGCTATCCCATAATGCTGCTAAGATCATATATACAGTATACACAAAGAAAATATCTGAGTCCTCACCTCAGTACTAAACTTTACATCTATATTTCGTCCCATCCATGCTTTCTTCCAAACTCTTGCAATGGGAAGGAAGATAGGGAGGAATGATTCATGCATACAGGGATTTAACACTCATCCTGGGTGAAATGATTCAGAAAGCCAGAGTCTAGTGTGTATCTTCACTGACTTGGAAACTGCAGGGTCAACACCTGGCAAGCTGGCAACTGCATCCAACAATATGACACCCAGAAGGGAAGATGGGGCAGAAAGGACAGACATGAATAACGTAATAAGGCACACACTGGTGTAACACATGATACAGTACACCCACACACACACACACACACACACGCGCATGCGCGCACGCACATACACACACACACACACACACACACAAAATTTTTTATGTTTGTGGTTTCAATAATACTTTTTTTTCCTCTTTCATTTTCACGTAGCTTTATAGATTTATTTATTTTATATCACTCTGAGGCTTGGTCCTAACTTTGAAAAAACTTTAAACTTTTTAACTTGTATACAGAAAGTGAAATACTGCATCTGGGGCTCTTTGAGTATCGCAGAGGACAGGCTGTCACAGAGACATTCATATATATGTGAAGTGAAGTCCTGTATGCCGTGCTGCTGAGTGAGAGATAACTAACAGCCTCATGTTGACTCATTTAGCGTTTGGCACCGCTTGTTGCCAGACTCCATGCATCCCTGCATGCACAGCTACTATTGGACGTTGTCCATATTTTCACCTCATTTTCAAGATCTTTCACACCAGGGCCAGAGATGGTTGGTGATTATAACATCATCATTCAAGGCTGCAAGGGAAGGTAAACATCTGGCAAGCACTCAGCACTGTTACTGAAAGTTCTGGAGATATTTACGGACGGCAATTCTGATGTCATTTGGCAGATGCAATTTTCTCAATTTCTGAGCATTTCCTTCAGTTAGATCTACGTCATTTTTTTTTTCCCCACCAGGGGTAATAACACAACAATGTTGAAAACTACATATTATGTTCCGGGGTTTCATTTTATACTCGTGTGTGTAGACAGATGTTTCCATCGCAGAGCTCTTTCCACGTAAGCCCCCAGCTGTGAGGGGGCGTTGCTACCTGACTCTTGTTTTCTTGTCTCTTCAGTTAGTTTACTTGTTGTGTGTCAACTAGATTTTTTTTTTTCAAAAGATAATTTCCGTAGCAGCATATTCCAATTACTGTAAAAGTTATTGCGATATAAAGTTAGCACAATTTATTAATACTCTTATGAATTCAAATTTCTCTCCAAGGAATTTTCTCTATTGTAAGGAATTAAAAAAAGACAATCTGCTTAAAAATGTGTTGCTGCTACATCAGTTTGGTAAGGGTTATAAAACCACTTCCAAACAATTGCTTAATCAATATTCTACAGTCAAACAGTCAAGACTGTTGCTTATGTTCCCAGGAGTGGAACTTGATTTACCCACCATGCAGTCCATGCAAAAAAAAAAAATAATACCAAAAATAATAGGATGATCACATGATGACTGGAGGTTTGCAACGGTTGCCAGAAGAATGGTTTTTCTGTCTAAGAAGAACATAATAGTATGACAATTGTTCACAATACGTCTTTGAAACAACCGTAAATGTCTGAAAAAAAAATGAGGCTCATATGGAGTTGTTTGGATGTTAAGTGTAGATTCATGTTCAGTGAAAATAAAAAAACACCATTTCAGCACAAAACAAAAATACTTCATACCCAATGTTAAGCATGGCAGTGGAGGCGTGATTATTTTGAGTTGTTTTGCAGACAAAGGAGCTGGGTATCTTGCAAAGCACACCAGGCAAATATAGATTAGAATGGCTAAATTATGGAGAAAACAAATACATAAATACAAAAATCAAGGTTCTGGATTGGCCTAAAGTCCAGACCTCAAGTAAAGTGAAGTACTGTCATGGTTATAGATGAATATAAATGTATGGATCTTTAAACAATCTATTGGGCCTTGAATCTCATATAATTTCACATATATTCTTCCATCAGAGCTTGAGAGATAAAAACCTTGATGAACTGAAGCGTTGCTGTAAAGAACAATGCACCGAACGTCCTCCACTACAGGTACAATCAAAGTCATACAGGAACCATGTACTGCAAAGTATCAATGCTACAGCTGGATCTCTGCAAGCTCTTCAATCGTCGAGGGGTCTTAGTGTTGGGTTGTCGGAGGCTACAGTTGCCAAACACCAAGATCCATAATGTATTCATACAAAAAAAACCGCATGTGAGTAAAAGCAGGTGTACAAACATTTGCACAGCTTTTAACTATTCAAAATTCATCAGTGACAAGTCTGTGTAAGTTATCTTTTTAAGATTAAGCATTAGTTCACCCGTCTTGTATTGCTTATTTCCCATGTAATATAATGTTTATTATCACAAGTGGCTTTTCATTGCTCCTTTTCCATGTATTATGTTCTCAATTCCCAAGGAAAAATAAATAAATATATAAATGCACTTCCTCCACATCGTCATGTCTGCGGCATCTGTGAGCTTAAAACCCTGAGCTGGAAATCAAGAATTCCTTTGTTCGCTGTTCATTTGGAAGCTTCACTTTGCTGGCTTGTCCCTCCAAGCAGTGTTATTGTGGAAGCATCTCATGGCAGGCATCCTTGAAAAGATATTCTGCTCTTCTTAGCAGGTTCATGAATACTGAGCAGCATTGTAAAGATCAAAAAGAACGAACTAGGTGTTTCAGCATGTGAGGTAAAGAGAAGAGCGAATGACCCTTTGACACCTGCAGTTCTGTCATTAGCAAGAGGCGCTGATGGTTTTAACAAATATTTATTGAAATGAAATTCCTTTCATGGCAATCTGTCATGCTTGTGTTCAAATTTATAATATGATGTGATACTGTGATGTGATGTTCTTTTTGTTTAATCTGTCATTTCTTATAATGTTTTACTAGTAAAAGGGTTTGGCTGATGGTGCCGCTTGTTTTATTTAGATTTTTATTTTATGTTGTTTTTTGGGGGGCATCCTTCTAAAAGACATACTTGGCAAGATTTCTGAGACATTCTCTCTTGATTTGTTCTGAGTGTTGCATAACTACCAGAGAGGAGAAAATAAAACTTTATTCCATTTTTTTTTTTCATTTGTTCTTGCGGGTGGATGGGGTACTTAAAACTGTAGAGGACACAGTAGGCCCATTTTTTTTTAAATATATATATATATATATATATATATTTATATACCACTGGCATACAAGGGCAAATCTCTGTCCTTCCCTGTGTAAAGCAGTTACCCCTTTCTCTGTCTTTGCATAGCTTTCTTCTTTGGGTAAATAAAGTTCCTGACCCTGGCTTTCTGCATCACCAAACCCTCACATACTGTAGACTCCTCATGGTTGAGGGGAAAAGGCTGGTGCTCACATGGAAAGAGCTCTCAGCAGACGGTTTAGTAATTACACACTGGAAAGCAATCAGCCAGAACACAGCTTCTTAATTAGCAGAACAAAACAACAGTGCATGGATTGGAGGACCCTGGAGGTCATACACTCCCACTCAGGTATCCCACCAAGGTGCACTTTAAAAGAGCTTTGATCCTTTTTGGCCGCTCTTCCCCCGCCTGATCAGATGAACAGGCTTCCACTGATCTTGGACGCACCTCAGCAGGTGAAAAGTGCCACCATGTATACCAGATGACGGAGCCAGACCCCACTGGATTCGGTAGAGATGCACTTTGAAGGTGTGGCTGCTTGATAGCAAGAAGGGGTGAACATTTGGGCCTGTCTTTGTGGATGTAAGCAGAAGAGAAGTGAGAGTTCACCTAATCCATTTTAATCAAGGCTACAGCAGCAACACACATGGTATTCATTAGTAAACAAGAGAAAGAGCTGCTGCACGACAAACAACTTGGCTATAATTAGCATATAGAGGATTTTGCAGTGGACAAAGCCTTTGATGGGGTCAGAGCGAATGAACCTTTAGTTCTGTGTGGAGTACAAGCATTCTGTTTACTTCTTATTTTTAATTCCTCACTTCAGATTCTACAGTCTAATTCCAGAGCGTCACAGTTTGATAAATGTTTCATGCATTGCATGCATTTCTCTTGCATATTTAATATTTACAAAGATATTCCAAACATCCCATAAAGGACAAAGTATGCTTGCAATAATTCATCATGTAATATTACCCAGCTTTAATAATACTATGAGATTTTTATTTTTTTTTTGCATGAAAACCTCTGAGATAGCTGCAACTTTCCATGAAGGTCCATAAAATATCCGTAAAACATTCGACTTAAAGAAACCCTGAAACGTGTAGATGGTAAGCACAAATGTTAATAAATGGGAGAAAGACTAGAGGTGCTGCAGTCTGACAGGCAGACAGAGTTTTCTCATTGCCTGCTATTAACACCTAGGTAGAGCGATCTGGTACTTTTTTCCCTTTCCTTTCTATTAATGTCTTTTTCCTGAGCCAGTAGTTACATGCTGTGTCATGAAAGGTCAGAAAAAATTGGATCCTTAAATGAAGACAGGGTGAAAAAGAAAGAAAAAAAAATCAGCACTTTTTAATAGCTGTCACATGGATTCCAATAAATGCACTGATTATTATTAATGATTTTCTTCCGCGTATTGATTTGGCTCCGTCTTGTTGTCAGGGTATTTGGTGGTCTCCCACAGTTAAACTGCAATGTACTCTGCCACAGCCAGCAGGGTATTTGCATACAATACACACAAACATTGTTTTTTAGGGTTACAGTATATGTATATTTATAACCAGTAGCCTGGCTATAAACAGTAAGATGTTCCCCAATTCCTGGAGGATAGTAAATATTTTATTTTCCACTTCTTAATATCAATGATATGCAAACATTGAGACATGATCCAGGCCACTTCTAGATTATTTTAATGGTGTGCAGAGGGAATCCAGCTAGCTCGTATGGTAGATCAGAAGTTATGAATTTAACAACAGAACAACAGTTCTTTAACTGAACTATAGTAATTTATAAAGGCTACCAAACTTTGACAAGACTAATTAACGCTTGCAAGAGGGACACCAAATGTTATGCTCAAAAAAAAAACAAAAACTAAATGCAATATTGACCTACTGCAAAGTGGATCCATATTACTCATGATTCTTTACACACATGGACAAATGAAAATCAGACATTCTAATGAATTTTGGTTCAACAAAATCATAAAGAAAGAAAAGGAAGAAACAAACTGACTTGTAAATTAGTTAGTAGCCCTAAAAAAGACTGAAAATACTTTGACTGTAGTGACATGTTAAACTAAAGCGTGTCCTGTAATCAGTATGACAGGTGTCTCCAATCTTCAGTCAAATCTGACTATTTAAAGGCTGAAAAGGCATCACCCTGCTGTTTGGTATCATGAGGTTCACCACACTGAACATCGACCGGGACAAGGTGAGAGCTGTCCGAGGATATCAGGATGAAAATTCTAGACACGCATGTTAAAGGTAAAGGCTGTAAAACCGTCTCCAAGCAGCTTGCTGGTCCTCGTGCCTACAGTTGCAAATTTGATTCAGATGTTTAGAGGAAAATTGATGACTAAATTGAAGAGAGGAGTAATACAAATAGTAACCAAAGTGCCCAGAACAACTTCCAAAGAGATTCAAAGTGATGTCCAAGGTCAGAGTACATCAGTGTGAGACTGCACTATCTATCAGCGTTTGAGCCAAAGTGGACAATCAAGAAAGACTCCACTCTTGAAGGAAAATCATAAAAAAGCCAGGCTGGAATTTGTCAAAATGCATATTGACAAACCACAAAGCTCCTGGGAGTATGCCGTCTGGACAAATGAGACAAAACTGGAGCTTTGTGGTAAGTCCCATCAGCTCTATGTTCACAGATGCAAAAATGATCCACTTAAAGAAAAGAAGACTGTAGCGACTGTGAAACATGGCCTTGAATCTGTGCAGGGTACAAATAAATCTACAGACTATCAAGCCGTTTTGGAGTAAAGTTTTCTGCCAAGTTTTCAGGAAGCTTGGTCTCAGTTGCAGGTCATGGGTCCTCTAACAGGATAATGAACCAAAACATGCAGATAAAAACAGCCAAGAATGAATATGAACAAAACATTGGACTATTCTGAAGTGTCCTTCTTGCTATGAGCCTTGATCTAAATCCTATTAAACATCCGTGGAAAGAGCTGAAACATGAAGCCTGGAGAAGAAATCCTTCAAAACTGAGACGGCTGGAGCAGTCTGCTCCTGAGGCGTGGACCAAAATACTACAGGTGCAGAAGTCTCATTGAGAGTTACAGAAATCGCTTGATTGTAATTATATCCCAGAAGGATTGTGCAACAAAATATTAAACTCAGTGACCGTCATTTTTGTCCAGGCCAGACAGGCCGGCGTTTGTTTGGTTAAATGATTCTGGTGAACTACAGTTCAAGGCAATGTCTGGTTTTCATTAATCAGTGTTCTGTAAATTATTGTTCATTATTAATTTTGTCAGTTTTCGGACATTTCAGTGACCAATGTGGATTTTTCTTTTTTCAATTAAAGCACACATTTAAAAAGAATTTTTGGACAAAAATGTTTAGTTACTATAATTTTCTACTTTGCTGATAACGCCACTCCAATGCAGTGTCGTCTTACCATTTCAGGCCCAAAAGGTACAGATGTCGATCTCAGCTTGTCACAGAGAGACTCTTGGACAAGAAAATGCAGTGCTGAAAGGTTGTGTTTTAGGATAAACCATAATATTTCTATTTGTGCAGCCTGTCATCAGCCGTGTGGGAAGAAGTAGATGTGAAATCTCAATTGGACTCATCATCCAACGATCTAAAAAAAGGCAGTCTTTGAAGTTTAACTAAAGTGCTTGTCGACTTCGATGATCATTAAGTAATCATGTAGCTGGTTTAGTCAAAACTGCTGTTTTCACAAAAAAAAATATACTCCTACTGCAGCTGAGTTTAGCAATAAACTATCCTATCATGCACTAACTAACTGGATTGGTAATAACACAGAAATAACACAGAGCAAGCAAATGGTTCCATGGCAACGCACTCACAAACATCACTCTCACGTCAGCTGTTATGGGTATGCAAAAGGTAGCATAAGTATTTTGTTTTTTGTAACAAATATATTATGCTTTTGACATCCTCCAATTTTAGTGGGTGGCACTATTGCAACAAGGAAAGGCGCGTTTGTTTGTATAGCACATTTCATGTACAAGACAATTCAGTTAAAGAATTACACAAATGAGATGCAAGAAATAGAAGGTTGTAGTGCATTATGGTGGATTACTGAAATGCTGCAGTGAATAAAGAGGTTTTTAACCTTGACTTAAAGCAGTTGAGAGTTTCAGCAGCCCTGATGCATTCTGGGAGTTTGTTCCATAGACGAGGAGCATAAAAGCTGAACGCTGCCTCGCCGTGTTTGGTTCTAACTCTGGGTACAGAAAGTAGGTGTGACCCTAACGACCTGAGGGTTCTGGTTGGTTCATGATGGACCAGGAGATCACAGATGTATTTTGGCCTGAGACCCCTCAGAGGTTTATAAACCAACAGCAGGATTTTCATATCTGTTCTGTGACAGACAGGAATCAGTGTAAAGATCTAAGAACTGGAGTTATGTGGTCCAGTCTCTTGGTGTTGAGTGAGGACTCGGGCAGCAGCGTTCTGAACTCACTGCAGCTGGTTGATGGATTTTTTAGGGAGACATATGAGAGCAGCAAAACATAAAAAGAGTGATTAGGTCCTGAAACTCCAGACTTCAGTTCTTCTGCAGACTTCTGCAGCTTCTGCTCTTTCAAGCACCGTCTGCTTGCATTTGTGAAAGTACAAGTTTACCCAAACATTTCTAGTAAATTTGTAGTCATATGCTCAGTTTGTTTATTTGAGAAAGATGTATTATAAGGTAACATTCACCTTCTGCTCAAAAACAAAGCAGCTTTTTCCCACCATGTCTTGTACTTCCCACTTCCTCCATATAAAAAGGATGAGTAGTGTAAAAAAAAAGGGAAGTGCTTTTTGATTTTTCCTCATGTTTTTGTAGTGTCTTCAGAGACCCTCTGACTTGTTAACCTGTGACCTCCACTGGTTGACATAATGTCAATACATGGATTGGAGTCTGCTCATGATGTTCTTTTCTGAAAATGTACCAGTTTTTTTCTGCCATTGTTGTGTCTGACTTCCAGCCAGCTTGATTAACAAAACTATTTGTAAATTGATGAGGTTCAGCTACAGGTGAATGCCAAAATAGAGTCAATACATATCTTTACTGGAATTGAGCAGAGGTTTGCTGCTGAAAAGTCCCAAGACTGCTCTGGTGCGGCCCCTGTCACTGACTATGTAGCTGCGATTCACAGTGGCTGTCCCGGCTTGGTCGGATCGCAGCGGTTCTGCACCTGGTGGGGTCCAGGGGTCGTTCATTCTCCATTTATCCTGTTCAGTTTCACAGAGAGCTGGAGTGCATTCCGGCTGTCATCCGAAAACAGGCTGGACAGGCGCTGGACATGATGCCACTCTATGAAGGTGCCATACAGAGACAATCCAGACAAACACACAGACGCGTTCACTTCTATGGTCAACTTAGAAACGCCAGTCAATCTATAATACATGTTTATCAGACTTTGGCATATCCGAGAAAAATCCCAGTTAATTGCTGGGAGAACAGGAAAACTCCAGCCTTGTTGTCTTAGTGGAGCATTACTAACCACCAAAACATCATCCAGTGTCTGTAATTTCTAGAAATATAATTAAAAAAGCCTGTCTTTGCAGACTAGTTGACCCATTAGAGCTGACTGGGTGTTTGGTGAACTTCTATAAGAAACAGACAGACAGTTAAAACATTTAAAATAGAACTGTACAATGCTTTTTTTTTTTTACTTTACAGTATATAAAACTACTTTGGAAGATCGTAAAAAGTAAAATTGTTAAATTGTTAAAAAAATGGTTAAAATTGCACTGCATCCACAGAGAAATGCGTATGATTATGAGCATCTGTGCTTTTCAAAAGGAGAAAATGTCTACTTTTAATCGGATTGATTTTTGATTGATTTGATTTGTTTTTTCCATTTCCAGGACAGCTTGCTGTCAGGATTATCTCTCGGAGTCCACCGTACTACTGGGAACAGCACAAGACACAAGACAGAAGCACCTCCCTCCCGTCATTTATTTGCCATATCGACTGCCCTGTTGATATTTCAGGGTCTGTTATGTGACATTTGGCTGACAGAACAGAGGTGTCAGGGACAGCCATCACATGGGGGTGGTAGCATGGGTGGGTGGAGGGAGGGAAGAAGAGATAGCAGAAGCAGAAACAGAGGGAGGAGCGTGTTAAAGGAGACACAGAAAGAATGAGGAGACACTGAGTGAGCTGGAGGGATTGAGGCAAAGAAAGAAAAGAGAGAAAGAACTGTCATATCCACCGTTATCACAGCTGTCTGCAGTTTTCCAAACGTCTTCTTTCAAGCAGCAGTGCCTGGTGCATATTAACTGTCGCTGCGTGTCTGTGTGCAGGCCTTATAGGCCATTCGCATCCTGCACAGCCGCACCACACACCAAGCTCACCAAGCCCTCAGTGCTCACTACAAATGCACATCTCCTTGTTTGAGAATTAAAGCATCTTCTCCTTTTGATTCTCTGGAACTGAGAAGGATTGCAAATAAATACAGAATGAATGTAAATGTTGAATACTTAATGCAGCACCATAGATCAAAGAAGGTTTGGCGTATACATTTATCAAAGAGACAAGTTACAAGCCCCCAGTGACTGGGAGCATACATGATCCCTATAAGCGCACGCACTTCTGTCGGATAAGCTCACCCCATATAATGTCCCTAGCGCACACTGGGTTGCTCATCTGAAAGCTGTTACTGTATGCAATGATAACCTTGAATTTCAGCTTGCTTAGAACCCAGTCTGCGGATGCGGTTGCGTAGAAACGCGAGACACAGGAAACTGCACATCAGATAAATAAGTGGCGTTATACCTGGGCAAAGTTTTAATGACATTTTCTCATAACGCATCTTTTAGAATCTGTATTCTGTCAGTTCAACACGCAGGCTCATGGATGTTTGTGCAATGTCAGCTTGAAGGATATACAAATAATCTCAATGTGTAGTCAGGGACTTATATTATTAGAGGACTGAGTTAGCATATCATTTTTATAGTCCTGGAGGTATCCTGGGAAGACGTATCGCAACCAATTTAGGACACGCATAGGCCAGAAAAATGCATTTTACATGCACTGCATCTTTTGTACTGGCAGCAAATGTTAGTTTTAAAAATCTCAAATAAAAAGTAAAATATGTAAAACCTAGTGATATGTCGCACAATCAAAGTTGGGTTTAGTTTAAGCCGAACCTGACTACAAGACCAAAACAATCTGTGGGTCTTTAATTGCACTATTAGTAGTTGTTATGAAATGCTCTTTTCATAATAACAATTCAAGTAAAAACAAGCACATCACAGTTTGATAGTGATACAGCAGCAGATGGGTGGAGTTGAAAATGTTTTCATCATGCACAGAGCATACATTTTAGTTGCAGCTTAAATGCTTTTAAACAGTTTTCTTACGTTTATGTAGCCTAAATGTTGAGAAACGTACAAAAACACTGCAACTAACTATTCTAGGGAAAAAATACAGCGAAGGAAGGTTGGGACAACACTTTACACTATTTAATAAATAATTACATTTGTTGGATTCTTCAGACCAGCAGATCACAAACCTCTGTTGGGCGTGTGAACATAACTGTCGCTGCTTGAACGTGTGCGGCTTTGAAATGTATATGTATAACAGTATACTGTAGAGTCAACTGTCACAAATGTTACAGGAAACTAGTAGGGTGATTAATTGACATTATACTGAGGTCTTCAGTCGCCACTGTAATGGAAATCAGTGTTTGTCTGAATGGGGCTCAGATGGCTTTACAGGAGCATCGTGTTCGTAGTTGGAGGCTTGGAAAGTTAAAACACCACTCGTCACCTCCATGAGATCAGGTTACCGCTGGACTGGACTTTTAAATTTATTCACTTAATCTTTTTCAGATTTTTCTGTGCATTTTTGTCAAACGAAGAACTTATGACATCGCAGTGTTAAAAGGAGCAGGCTGTCACCACACATACAAACAGAACAGGAGCAGCAAGAGCAAGGTTGGAAGACCAATCTGGAGGAAAAGTGATTTTAGAAAAAATCTTCTGTACACGACCCCTGGTTCATTCATTCAGTTACTGTGTGGCACTGGAATTACTGGCGCTCCTTAGCATGGAGCCTGTAGCTCTTCTTCACTGTCTGTGCAAAGGCAGGAGTCTCACTTACTCTGGTAATAATAATACGCTGCACAAGATTGCATCATTATTTCATATCGCAAAGATTCCTCATAAGGTTCTTCTAAAAAAGGCGTAATATGACCACAAACAGAACGAGTGCTCCTGTTCCTTCTGTCTTTTTATTATTATTATTATTATTATTGATGCGTCCAAATTGCATCTCCATTGCTCCAAGTGGTCCACAGCTTTTAATTTTATTCTTTTGAAGTCATGTTTTATTTTGTTTTTTGTTTTTTTTACTGCAGTTGTTAAACTCTGAAGATAACAAGTTATGAAAATACCAAACCTCACACGTACTATTAAAACAGGTTTAATAATCCAAATCATATTGTTGCTCTATTCTGTAGTTCACTGCAATTTACAGGCAATTTTTTTCCTGTCTTTTTTCTTTTCTTTTTTTTCTTTTTATAAAAACAATACTATTCTTTTATAGCACCTCTAATCTAGATGTATGTCTTCTTATAATAACTGAAAACTTCTCACATAAATCTTGGACTCCATGAGAGGATCTCTGGTCCAGTGTCAGTGCGTGCTGTGTAACCTTTGGAAGATCTTTCACAAACCTTCCTTATGTCATAGTTAGTTATATAAAACAAATACTCTGTAACCTTTAGTGATATAACACTCTATATTTACAATAGGTGGCACACTGGGGGTCACTCACTTCCAATTATACTGAGAAGACAAGTAGCTATAAAACATTAAACAAAGCTTATATGTATGCTGTAAAGTTTTTATGAAATTTATTTGTATTCTTGCATTAGTCATCTGGGATTTATTAGAATTTTTTTCTATCCTTTTTTACTGATGCAATTCAGAATTTTTTTTAATCTTTTCATCGAATAGGTTTCAAACTATCTTTGGGAGTAATTTTCACAAGAAAAATGTAATGTAAATTTTCTTGTGAAAATTACCTTCATGAATTTGAAGGCCAGTGTTGTGTGGAAAACCTGCGTGCATGCTTCAACAGCAGGGACTGTCTTTGTTGGATTTCCTCTATGAATAGAGCTCAGAAAAAGAGCCCAGCAAGGTTAATGCAGGTGCTAGTGCTTTCTTTTTTTTTTGACAAGCAAATAAAACTGATATCATATGCATTTCTTGGTTGTAATTGATGGTCAACAACATGCGTATGTTTTCAAACATGACTTTTTTTCTAACATGCAGCGCTGTGTTCCGACACCACAGAATACAAGATTTGGTTATCCATTTGTTTTATAGCCAACACAAGGTATCGTATTTTTTAACAGATAAAAAGCTCCAGACTGACAATATTGGCAACTTTAATCAATGCTGAAACACTACATATATAAAAACAGCAAGAAAGGATATTCAAACAAAGCTGGGATATCGAGTAAAATTTGCAAATCACATCAATCCATACATTTTAATAAAGCACAGAAAACATATCAAATGTTTAAACTGAGGTATTATCCCCTTCAGAAGGAAACTGGCTATTTTTTTTATTTTTTGGCACTGAAATATCTCAAAATAGTCAGGAAAGTGTTCACAACTGTGTAGCATCCCATCATTTTTAACAAAAGTCTGCAACTGGGAACTGTGGACACCAGTTGGTGGAGTTGTGGAAAAGGAATGTTGTCACACTCTTGCTTGAAACGGGATTCCAGTTATTAAACTTTCCTGGGTCTTACTAGTGATATTTTTCACTGTATGATCCACCAAATGTTGGTGAACTGACTGTTGGTGCGTCCAGATTACATGTAGGCCAGTTCAGCAGACTCTTCAACCAGAAAGACACATTTTGTAATGGATGTTATTTGAAAGGTTCCTCACGCCAAGCCACGATTGTATTACAGAATGCTGCTTCTTTTCAATTCAGTACCACCTGAAGATCCCAGACATTCAATCATCATATTATGATGACATAGGTAAAGTCTGCAGCTTTATATCCAGTACCAGTATCCTGAACGGTTTCACAATCTCCCATTGGTCACAGCTCGGTGAACCTCTGTCTTTACTCCTAATCCTAAAGATGTGGGTTTCTATTTTAATACCCGATCATGTTCATTGAACTACTGTCAATTAACTTGATTAGTCACATGATGTTCTTCTAAATAAATATATATATATATATATATATATATATATAATATATATATTATTTTTTTTTTTTTTTATATTTTTTGTATTTTTCCTCAAATAGTAAAATATATATAATTTTACATTTTGACATGTTTTCTATGTTCTGTTGAGAATAAAATATGTCTTTATAAGATTTGCACATCTTTACCATTTGTTATTATTTGTTTTACACAGTATCCTGATTTTTATAGACTTGAGGTTTTAAATACCAACTGAAGTGAAAAATTCACTTTAAGGGTCTCAAGTTGTAAGTGTTCACATCTCTTTTTTATCAGATACTTTAAAACTAATATTAAGACAGTACTGGGGGTGAATTGTTGTCTGAGTTGATTTTACCAGTCTTCCCTGCTTTAAAATTGTGTCGGTTTTACAGGGGGGTGAAATATTCTTGACATATAAAGTCAGATCACATATTTCCAATAAATTGGGATGTCAGAGTTTCCTGTGTCCTTTGTGACTTGCAGTACCAATTTTGAAAATCGTTACTCTATTACAGAGATATTGGGACTTGAGAGAAGTGTTTAAAGTGTGTTGCATGATCGACAGGTGTCTTATCAAGTCACACATTCACTTGTCACACGTATTGATTTTGGCGCTGTGATACCTGGCCTGTCTGAACCGCAGCTTTGTTATTTTTTTAGACTTTTGCTAAGAGCTGAAGCAATTAATGTCTATAAAAGACTCAAATACATCAAAGAAAAGATACCTATGTTTTTGCTGACCTTCAAAATTACAGTTTAAGTAGTAATGAATACAATTCTGTGTCTGTTTTGTAATGCACGTTTTTATAACACCTCACCTTAGTATACAGTAGTTGTTTGAGCCTTCAGAGATTTCTTTATATATATTGAGTATGGTCAAGGAGTTGACTTGTAAATGGATTTATCCTATTTTGAGATTCTCCTTGAAGGCATTTCTCTGGGTGAAGTTGCATGATTTAGTTCAACTTAGGGTAAGAGTTGTTATGCAAAGATGATTATAATCACACACTTTAGTTTGTTTTCACGTTATAAAAAAAAAAGCTATTCCATGGCAGTCTAACACATAGTGCTGTGAGCAGCGGTATGGGGAAAAAAATGCTTCTTTAATTGTTAATTTCATGGCAGGAGATTGGCCGTGACATTTACTCACCTTACACTAATAGGGTGGCACATTGCATTATTCACTTTGTTTGCAGGTACGGCACAGTACAGGACAATTATGTATGCATTTGATTCAGAGTTCCCCCTCCACGTTTATACATCCAAACCACATGCAAAAGAGAATTTTCTTCATTTATAAGACGTCCGAGAGAAACAGAGTGAAAGTATTCAAGTGACAAAGTGAATTAATGATAAAGATGACTGCTCCATTATCCGTTGTGAACAAACCAATGACATGTAAAATATGAAAAAGAGCTTTTACCATAAGGAGCTGGTATTAGTGATGACCCTGGCTGTAATTTAATGATTACTGTATTCATTTATAACCTGCGTATGTCTGACCTGGTTGCCTCCTTTGTGCTGAGCTCTTTGGATTTTGCCTCGTGGATTACTTTATGTTCCTCAGACTGATAACCTGAACCAACCTCCAAACTTGAATTTGACTCCACCTGCCTGCTATACTTCTCGGCTCCTTGTTACGGTGTGATCTGGAAGGACTCAGAAGGCACCCATCGACATTAACATGAATAAGTGCTGTGCACCTTTTAAGACATTGTGCAGGCCTTGGCCACCCAACAGGGGGAGTCCAGACCACCATTTTCTTCCCAGTTTGGTCAGTTAGTGAACCAAAACTAGCAGCTTGTTTCCATTTCATCAGAGCTCTCATTCTAATTTAGTCTGACCCAGTTCTGCTGTCTCACCTGTCAACTTCTGAATGTTTTTCCAGTGAGAACAACTCCTTTTTCCTGGTGCAGTGTGAGCGAGACGTTGAATTCCCATCTTTATGCCTGAGCAGCTCACACTTTTCCTCTCACCTATCTGGCTTGGGCGGCTGCAGTCAGTCACCAATCTGCTTCTCTGTTGCAGACTTGAGCGATACTTTACTGGAGATGTTTTGCCACTCCACTCCTGGTCATGAAATGGTGCGCACCGGGGTAAGCACACATTTTCACATTAAGTCATGCAATTGTGTACCGTTGCAGCTGGAACTAATTTTACATAAACTAACGCTAGCGAGAAAATATTTAAGTCAAGAGCATGTAGAGAATATTTTTGGATCAGACGATAATCCAAGTGATTGCCTTGTTTTTGTGATCACTTCTCATCAACAGGTAAAGTGCATGTAACCCACGCTTTTGAAATCTTGTTAGTGACAAACTCTGGTTGCATTAAAGAAACATCCTCCATCTCTGGTGCTTTCTTGTAACTCGTAGGCTCCATATAACCATTTGCAAAAGCAACAAATCTGGTTCCCTTCATTTTGGTTTGATTTCATCTATTTTGTACTCGCAGGTTGCCATAGTAACCATGTGGATAAAGGAACGTCAGCAAGGATGCACAGATTTGATCTGTTCAACTGTGATATATGATATAAACAGTCACTCAGAAAGATTGATTTCTGATCAAATATTCCCAAATTGGACTTGGGCTGGCAGCCTTAGGTCTGTGTTGGCGTATCTCGTTATATTGGTGATCATTTTTCATCAAACCTGATGAGTTGATATTCACCTTGAAACTGTTGCAAGGTGTCTGTCTCTGAAGATTCCTTCAGCATTTGAGCCGTCACATCTAAAATCATCGATTCAGTAATTAAAACTAGTCTGTAGTATTTGTGTGTGCTCAATAAATATAAGTTAAATATCTATATAGATGCTGTGGATTTTTTTTAATGCCGAATCAGCAAATGACCTGCCAGGTGATACTAAAAACAACATCTGGATGCTCTTCCACAAGAAGGAAGAACTGGTTTATTCTGAGAATTATGTTTGTTTTAATTGAACAGCAGTAGGTTTTTGTTTGCATGTTATTTTTCTCCATTCAACTGGCATTTTGCATTCATTCGAATATTCTGTTTTGTATTTTCCCCGTAAGCACTTAGCTACTGTTAAAATCAGTGTTCATGCGGATGAGACCTTACTCATCACCACTGTGTCTGTTTTCCTCTGACTCCTGACTCTACTTGCTCCATGTCTGTCTGTTGGTCCAGCAGGTCCAGGTGCAACATATTAGCATGGTCAAGGTCAGCGTGAGTGTGTCCATCTGAGTGAGCAACAGCAAAGGTGAGCAGATTCACCTGCTGGCCCCGCAGATTGATTTAATTAAGAATATAGCTGCACATTTGTTCCTGTGATACTATAAAGGCCAAAAGGAACACAAGAGAAAAGAAGAGAAGCGAAGCGTTATCAAAAGAGTGCGGTTGTATTGATGAATGAGCTTTTAATCTGCATAGAAATAGCAGGGTTACAAAAATGGAGCTGTGGTGGTCATAGCCCAGCCTGATGAGGGATCCTCGTCCAACCAACACCCACACTTTATTAGACTATGTTTGTCCTTCCAACACTGACCTTATTCTCAGCCTTAATTAAATACTCCCCTAATGACCTCCCTGTAGCAGCATAGCTTTGCTGACTTGTTAGTGAAGGGACATGCACATGCCCCTACACTAACCTGCAATATTTTGCTGTGTTACATGTGCATGCTGTGTAAGAAGGGGTAGATTAAGTTAAGAAAAAAAAAATGTTAGATTAAGTTGAATAGAAAGAATTACGTGCAACTGCAGCTTGATGTTGGTTTGTGTGTGAAAATCACAGCCACATACTTGCCTCATACTTGTTTTTGCATCCTTATTTCATTAACCTGCATGTGTTTAATTGCATTGCAAATGAGCTACGGCTGCAGGAGTCACTGTGGAGACTTTATATGAACCACCAAAACCTTCTGATTAAAAGGAGGTGTGTAAACCTGGGAGAGCAGGGTAGAGAGAGGCTACTTAATGAGATTTTTAACCCACTAATTCAATAGTCAAAAGTAAACAGTTAGGAGCTGCAGAGAGGGAATAACACTGGGGGCGTAGCTGGTTAGTATGGGAGCGTGCACACAATCACTCTTACATTAAGTGCTATTTTTCTCTGGTGCTAAACCAGCCAAGGATTAGTGTGCACATGTTCATCGCTTTCTTCCCGACACAGGCCCCTCCTTTCATTCTCACCTTGCTTTAATCCATCATCCCTTCGACTTATCCTTTTTGAACATTCAGCGCAAGAGCCACGGAGGTGGCAACCTGATCAATTACACACTTTCATCTGCTGTCTCCATCTACAACATCATGCAAAGATCAGTACAAGCAAACATTAATTTTGTTGATGCTGCTTCTCCCTTTTTTCCTGCTGCGTCTTTTCAGTTTGTGCCAGCCTTTTTTCTTTGCATCAGTAGCGTTTAATAACTTTGTCCCACTTGCCTGCTTAGCTTACAAGTAATATAGCTTGTTCTTTTTCACAAAGCTTGCCTCGTCGAACCAATGCAGATACACATAGTGTCCTGCATCATGTTTTTTTTATGTTAGTTTAGTAGGATAAAAGATGCTTATTCACTGGCTTGTCATTTCTTGTCCTGTTCTCTGAAAAACAACACCTTGGACATTCTTCATTATCCTCTCTTTTTAGGGCTGCGGTGCAGCGCTCCATAGTTAATTCCTCGGCTGTGTTGGTACAGCCAGACCTTTTTCTTGCATTGTTTCTCTGTGGCCTACATAATAGCCAGTGTGCTGCTGAAAAGAATCCTGAGGGGGGAACTTTAATAACCCAGATAGATAGTGCTGCTACATTTCTTTCTCAAAGTACTCTGTCTTTGCCTGCCAGCGCCCAGGTGCCAAACCCGTACCATTCAGAGCACTTCCTCTGCCATGTAAATTTTATCTATCACCCAGACAAGAGGTTGAAACCTGGACGAGAAGGTGGGGCGGCAGCTGAAAGGGGGAAAGAGCCCGACTTCCATCAGAAATCGGATAAATACCACAGCTATGTGTTTTGTCAAATGTGAGCTGATGGGACTATTCACGTCTTGTATTATGAGCTGCAAGTTTTAAAGAGCATACACCTGACTGTTTGTGTGAATGTGACAGCTCGGATCATCCGCCTGAGATCAAATGTTACCAGCAAAATATCAAATTGATAACAAATGCCTCGCTATTGTCTGTGGATGTACTCGTGGCAGTGAAATGGACGGTGAAACGCTTGTATCATTTTCCTACTGGTCAGGCTCAAAACACTATTTTCTATAAGACATAATTAAAGATTAAAGTTTAGTTTCTGATTTTCCATAGGTTTGACAAGCACTGCCCTCTGGAATATATCACTCAATTCCTTGCACTGATTAGAAAAACTGCATGCTTACATGACATGTCGTGGGCTGTTTTTGTGCCATTATTATTTCACGCTTGGTAGGTTTTAACTTTTTAATCCATCTAATTTGAGGAAAGAAAAAAGCCTTCACAAATCACAATAAATCTGGTGAAAGACTGTGATCATCGTCACTACTCTGACATGGGTGTCAGCATATCCAACCATATTCTTGAACCATCCAGATACTCTCTTTTGACTTTTATTTTTTCACTTTTGGCCAGTTGATGTAAACTGTATATGTCTTTAAAGGGAAACAAGTAAATTGTCATCAACTGCAGCAGTTTTAAAGGAAAAATATTGCTCCACATGGACTTTGTGTTGCCAAGTCAATGGAGGAAAATACAATAGCAAAACTATGAGCACGGTGTAATTTCAAAAAATCCAAAAAAAAAAAAAAAAAAATAGAAGAAAACATTCACCCACAAAAAGAGCAAGTACATTTCTGAAAGTGTCACTCAACACTGCTTTCATAAAACACAGCACTCAGAACTTTCATACAACATGTTTTTTGAAATGTTTTCTATTTTGTTGCTGTGCTGCCTGAAATGAGTCTTGGGGTCCTGCTAGTAATTTTCCCCTGAAACTGAACCAGATTGAGGATGGTGGTGCGTGCGTGTGTGCTCAGGTGTGGAAGACGCGGGACAGTGGCTCAGGGAACCTGGAGCCTGGAGAGACTAATTGCTAATCTAACACAGCTGTATTAATTGCTCTCTCTCTCTATTTGTAAGCAGCAGCATGCTGGAAATCAGGGGAAGAAAATGCCAGCAACTGCCACGCTGTGCGCAGGCTGACAATCAGCACAGTTCACGGTTCTCTTGAAAAAGATGAAAATAAAATCACAGCTGCACGGATCCAGCGTTTGTAACACAGTCTCTGTTACAAACTTTACCAGTTCTTGATTGATAAATATCCAAATTTATACTGACATATAACTATTCAGAAGATGTTATCCAAAGCGATTTTATAAATCATGAGCAACATTGAAGATTCAGCACAGTGAAAAATCATGGCTTTTGCATTTTGTGCTAAATCTGCTTATACATTTATGGCAGTCTTTTTATAGATTTAGCTCTTCGTGATATATTTAAATGACAGGAATAAAATGGGCGCAGAATAGCAAGTGCAAGTTAAACATATTAAAAACAGAAATATTTTCTGAAGAGACACATTTTCAGGAAAGGATTGAAGGTTTGAAGGAAGAGGGATTCAGCAGCTCTGATAACGTTTGGTATCTGGTTCTATCTTGATGGAGCCACAAATAAAACTGTCTGGAGACTGAGACTGTCTTGTGCAATGATACTATAGTTAACAGACAGCCTTCCTGAGAGCAGTGTAGCCTAGATGAAGCATAAGTCTGTTTAAAGTTTAGTTACCTTGGTACAGACAGTGAAATCACTCTGTAGGCTGCTGTTAGGGATCTGGATTTTATTGAGTCAGCTACTGGTAACCGCCGGAGGTCAGTGAGTGATGGAGTGGCATGTGCCCTTTCTGGTTGATCAAACACCAGATGTGCTTTCGTGTTTTGGACCATCTGTAGGGATTTCCCTGTGCATGCTGGGAGACCTGCTAAGAGGGCATTGCAGCAGTCGAGGTCAACAATCACATGTTCTGTTTTTAGGAATTAGGTGGCACAGTGAGTCAGATAAGACCGAAATTGTATTTATTGTGAAGCAACATGACAGTTACAGACAACACAAACAGAGAAGGATGATAAATTAAGATAGTTAGGAAGGTGGGTTGTTGTGTTGTATGGACTTATCGGCTGGAATAACATCCAGGCAGAATGTCAAAACGTCAGGCTTAGTCCAACTTTATGCAAATAAAAGCATCTAAGGCGAAGGCATTACCCAGTCAAAGTAAACATTGTTCTCTACATCACTGCATTAAAAAAGATGTTTCTCTTTAGGGCTGTTAATCCACGGGGGCTTTTCCGCATTAACTTTGCCATCACAGAAGTGTAAATGACTTTTGTCAGGGATACTAATGAAACTCCATGCTATCATAAAGCCTGATAGTCTTGATAATCATTTTCCTCTTTGGTCCAGAGCATATAGTGCCCATTTCTTCTAAAAAAAAAAAAAAAAGAAAAAGAAAAAAAAAACGTCTGAAATGGTGATTTATCTAACTATAATACAAGTTTCCACTGTGTGATGGTCCATCCTACATGTCTCCAAGCCCAAAGAAGTCAACAGCCCTCTGGACAAGGTTAACATAACGCTTTTCTGCACAGTAAAGTATTAAGAAGAATTGTCACACTGTATTGGAAGGCGTTTACACAGTGAATCCTTTATATTTGTAGCCACAAACGAGTGCATCAGACAAGGAAGCTTTCTAACTGCCGTAAAACAAACATGCTTTTGAGGTTCTGTTTATGGCACGTATTCTGATCCTTATCCTCATTGCCTGCCTCTGTGGATAGCGAGCGAACAAATAGCGAACAAAAGCACCAAAGTTGAAATAAACCCTGAATGTTGCTGTTACCTGAAATTTTTAAGTACACCCACGAGTGCAGGCCTCTACGTGACAAAACACTGGGAGCAACGAGTCTGCCCGCAAAATGGCTCATTGTGAAGTAGACACTCAACCAGAGAGAGATGCAGCTCAAGAAGGCTTTTCATGCTTTAAACATTTTCTGATTTCAAGTTGTAAATCTAAAAACTAATTCTTACACAAATCCTGTGCTGTTGGGCACAGCCTTGAGGAGAGCAAGAGAAGTTTCAAGAAGTTTCACATGTATCTGTCAGACGTTTCTGCTGAAGTTGTCTAAAGAGTACAATTATGACAACCTACCGTGCCTCGTATGATAGTTATGTAATTACTAAACTGTAAATGTTTAGTATTTACATACTAAACTGTCAATGTCAGTTTAACCCATAAATAAATTCATGTAACTGAGGGGTTAATTAAGAACATGATGCATAAAATTAAATGCATGACTTTGGACAGCTGCATTAGAGGAAGAAAGACTGAAAGCCAAAGCAGAGCCTTCAAGATGAAACGTGTTTGATTTGGCTAAACAAAACTGGGGATGTTTTCAGGGCTTCCGCGATAATTGCTGTACAGAAAAAGGTTTCTTTTCTGTTATTTTGGTGTGAGTAGTAGTTGAAAATGATGAAACTCCGGGGGCTTTGTCTGGGCTGGCATGACAGATGACTCTGTCGTGAAAATAGGGCATTGTCCCACACTATCATTTATTACAAGCGTTGGCCAGGTTTGATGGAGGCAGTCAGGCAATTGGGAGCGCAGATCATTCATCCAGAATGAGGAGCTGTACGTTGGTGGAGATCTGCTCTTTTTTTTTTCCCCCAATGGTAGAAGAGCTCCTGCAAACTCTGACAACATTCCAGGCGAGGAGCAGAGACGCAGTGATGCTTATTTAGGTAGACTTGGATAAACAACAGTCATACTGGGCGCGACTGTGGAAAACAATGGCCCCATCTTCAAGTTAAGGAAAAGCTTGTCACTGTCTTGTTGCCGTTTTCAGAAACTGTGGTTGATGGTGTTCAACAGTTCGATGTCTCAACTTCTAGGTGCAAGCAAACGCACAACCCAAAACTGTTGTTCTTGTATTCATTTGTGTTTATTTTCTTTGAATCCATGCCGTTAGCCATGAAGCATGAAAATTCAGTGAGCTAAAGCTCTGATGTATAGTTACGTGCTTTAATCTGCCACAGGGATGTGTTAGCTGACTGAGTGAGTGAAACGGAGCAAGGCACTCTATCTCAGATGTCACTTGAGGGTAGAGTCTACTAATGTATCCAACTATCTGTTAACATATCTAAGAGGAAGAATGGGACTCATTTAAAGGGATTAAACTGCTCGTCATCAATCAGATTTTCTGCAAATGAAATTGGCAAATATTATCAATTAATATCCCACAGCTCACTGTAAAGTTTCCGCACCACAAAAACAAACAATGTTGAGGTTCATGCGGAGGAAGAAAAAGGAAAAAGAAGTCCTTTTTCTTTTTTTTAAAAAAACCCATCTGCAGTGCACCTTAATATTTTATTAGGCTGCATGTTTAATGCCCAAATCTCGAAATCTGAGCATTTCTGTCAGTAAAACAATAACCTAGGCATTTTGTGATAACATGGAGGCACTCTGCTGCCTGAACAATGCAGACACTTTCCAAAGCCTTTTTTAGAGCTGCTGAGGGAGCACAATCTTGGGCATGCTACACTAACTTCAAAAAGAACTTTGAATTTAGGTACAAATAAATAACCTGTAATGATGGATCAACTGAGGGAGGCAGCCAATTACCTATAATTAAAGCAATCAAAGTGCTCAGAAAATAATCATAATGAAGTGGGAGTTCTGCAAATCTGCATGAAAGTCTATGATTGTGCACATGCCAACATGCACAACTATTAATGTGTGTGCATTTTCTGTGTGTGGGTGAGAGGAGGCCAGTTTGGGTTCTAAAAACACTTAAACAACTGCCTTTTTGTGCAGTGACAGTATTGCAGCTCATTTGCATGCATCCCCCAGCTAGAGGGGCTTGTTTATTTTAATTTAACAATGGTGCACTTTGTTACTGGGTGGTGGTGATGGATAGCCACAGTTGTTGTAAAGTGCTGAGAGAAGGACCCAAACGCAGAAGATCCAGAGTAGGACGTACTGGCAAAATCCCTTTAATTAAAAAAAAAAAAAGAGGAAAATAGATTAAACAAACAAAAAAAGCAGAGTAACGGAAAAACTAGGTATCGTCAAAAAACAAAACAAAACAGAGAAGCAGGGAAGAAGGAAAGGACAAGACCACGGACACTGACAGGGGCTGAAGAGACAGGGAAATGGTCAGCGGAGATTAGGCCAAGATAAGTCAAATGAGACAACAAAAAAAAAGAAAGACTTTCAGAATAAAACAGGAAGTAAGTTGAACAGGGCCAAAGCAGGAGAACCAAGAAAAAAAAATCCCAAACCTAACAGAAATGTAGGAGCAGCAAGCCTCCACAAATGACTGCAGTGCACAGTCTCTCTGCCAGTGTGCACACTCTCACACAGACGGACACTCCCTGAGTTGTAGCCCTAATGCATCTTTACTCTTGCAGTCATGTTTGAAACTCCACCGATCCATTCTTTGCTCCGCATCAATCACTTGATACCCACAAGATTTCTCCACACTAGTGTTTTCATCATTCATTCATCATTCCTCTTTTGATACATTTGCATAACTTCTAATGAAATGCTTTAATTATGACAATGTTAATGTTGAGAGTCAAATGTTGGTTGATCTTGGCCAGTCGGTCAATTCTGTAAGCGTTACATTTTAAAAATGTTGTACTTTCATGGGGTTGTTTTCAGAGTCCCTGTCAGTTATTCTCCTCGTAAGATCTGGCAACCCTGGTGCTGGGTACAGAGCAGGACTGCGGACAGGTCAGTCCAGTACCCTCAACCTCTTCCACCTCATTCATGTTTAATAATGTGAGCAGAATGTCGTTATGCAATGTTTTAATGACAAATGCCCATAGGTCCCACGAAAAGGTCATCTTGAAGGGAACATATTTTGTGCTAAACTCTTAGTGTACTTTTCTGCATTAAACCTTATGTCACAGAAATGTAAACCACCATCATAAGCCCTGGCTTTTGGACTTGTTGCTGTTGATAGTTGCTATTTGTCTTTGGTCAAAAGAACACAATGCCCATTTCTTTCAAAAAGAAAAGAAGAAAAGATCTTAAATAGTGATTCATCTCACCTCAGTGCAGGTTTCCACTATCTGATGGTCCATCTTAGATGCCTCCAAGCCCCAAGAACACTCCTCTGGACACGGTTAACATAACATTTTTTCTGCACAGTAAGGTTTTAAGAGGCAGCATGCGGGTTGAAATAGCCAAAATGTGGCCACGGCAACTATTGTGTTGTCACAAATTGGTATTTTGTGCCTATAATGCACTATTGTTCCACCCCAAGTTATACCAATTTGAAGCCACAAAATACAAATTTTGTAGCCATATTGTAATTTCTTGAATTTGATTTTTTTCTGGGGTTCTGTACAAACAAAATATTGAGAGCTTTACTTACATAGGACACTTTATATTAAAATATTAATTTGAGGCCACAAATGCTAATTTCTGAACAAATAATAGTGATTTTAGAACATACATAATTTATTCCTACATAAAACAAAATTAAGTCCTCCAAATAATATTCAGTGGTCACAAAATCTGAATTCTTGGACCAAAAATACAAATTTGTGGACACAAAGTACACATTTGGGTTAATGGACTACAAAGTCTTGACTGCAAAATACTAGTATTTAATTTTAAAAAATATAATGTGGGCACAAACTATTATTTTGTGTAGCAACATAGTAATTACTGTCCACCAATAAGTACTTTGTCACCACAGATTAGTTTGTGGCATCATGTTTGTTTTTATGTAGTTACAAAATACTAATGCACAAGTGTTTAATCACATATTAATTCAATTTGATTAAATTCAACTTTAACTATAAAGTGCCAAATCATGAAAATAACATAAACTCAAGGCACTTTAGAAATACAATTAGGCACATTCCAAATTAGTTTAGTGAATACAAAGCCAATAAAAATGAAAAAAAATAATAATTGCATAGCTAAAAAGAGCATATACATACATACACTTACAAATTAAAGGAGGTTGATGAGGTTCATGCGGTCATGCATAAACCGTCTATGAAGACAAACGATAATGACTCAATCAAATTTGATATTATACAAAGAATGTTCTCTTAAATTTTATTAGCAGTTTATACATGTTAACTATATAAATATTTGCAATTATTATTAATTATTGATTCAATAACTACTAAGATCGAAGCATGTACAATGTAAACCCTGCAACATAAGTTAATCTCTTTTAACAAAATTTATTCTTTCACTTTTAAAAAAAATTAAATCCTTTCATCCGCTGAGCTGTATAAAAGTTTGGTGATAACCCCGCACACAGCTCATTAAGATTTCATGAGAATAACAAATGCAGATAAGACCCTTTTCATTGGCAGATTATCTAAAAGGTTTGTTCTTGTGTGAAAGGAAGCTTCAGCTAATTTCTTTTTACAAATCAAGTGGGTGAGCAAGATACTGCGGAGTGTCTATTGGCACAAAAAAAGGCAATTATTAATCAAATGATTTTATTTCATATGTGCCCTTGAATAAAAGTAAAGATTACCTTTTTTCACATATCTTCTTCAATGTTTCTCACATTTATGTCTCTGAAATTTGCGTGACTTCAGTGGTAAATGACAGCAGATAACGTGTCATGCCTGGCCTGGAACGGCCTTCTGTTCAAATGTGCTTTGTGTGACAAAATATTCATGTATCTGTTCATAAAAAGCCCAACTATTTCTCTGCTATCATGTTCCAGGGCTTCATGTTACATTGATCTTCACCATTTCCTTTGCTTAGATATCAGTTCCCCTGATGTTCAGAGCGAGAGAACACAAAAACGTCATTTCGCTGTCTACTCATATTCAGTGATTTCATGATATTGACAGAGAGATGCTAAATTCATCTAAGATTAAGTATCCCTTTCTTCTAAACAGCAAAATCCTTTTGGACTAATTATTCTCCTCTCCAAGAGTATCTTCAGGGTTTAGCACATGAGGGGGGCAGCCGAGATGCACTCGGAGATGGCGGGGCAAGAGTTATTTTTTGTTTTTTTTTTTAGAAAGTAATTACCTTCTAATAATAGCCCAAAGTTAGAAGAAATCCCTAATTGAGAAAAGTGTAGTAGGGGCAACTCAAGCTAAATGCTAGGCTTATCATACGCTAAAATCAGCCTAATAATACGGTTAATTTTGAGCCAACTGCTACGTTGTACTCAGGTCATGTGAAGCAATAAGGACATGGACAAAAAAAAAATAACTTGGAAGATCAAAGTGCAATTAAAATAAATTTACCTTGACAAGAAGCAATTTAAACGTGAGTTTGATAAATGAACACTGACCGATTAAGGTAATTAACTAGATATGTTAATTTTCTGTTATCATTCCGTTGGTTTAAGGAATCAGTGATTCCCCTGGGTGCTGCTGCAGGCGATGACTGCCAAGCCCGGTGTGCAGGGACCTTGTGTAACTCAAGAAGCTGCAACTCACGTTGGACTATAAATATACTGCAATAAATTACATGTGATTTAGCCTTTAACAATCTTAAGATTGACTAAAGAGTTCCACAAACTTATAACAATGCTGTAAAGGGGGTAAAAGATACTCTTTTTTTTTTTTTTTTTTTTTCTTGAACAAAACATTTTTAAGTCGCCAGTCAAACAGTGCTGGATAATGATCATCTCAAGCTGACAGGACTTCGCTTATCGCACGGTATATTTGTACCTGGACGTTTTTCTTTTTACAACTCAGAGGTATAAATTACTGAACCTGCAATGATAATTTTATGTACTCAATTAACAAACAGGATGCGTTTGTTTTTGATTGCAGATGAGTTTGAAGCAGAGGTGATGCATGCTGCAGGCATTTTTAGCCAGAAATTTCTGCTTTTTCATGAACATTATAACAAGAGATAAACAAGCTGGGAGAAAGACTAAGAAAAGCAAGCAGACAGCCTGCAGGGCAGCTTCAGGAGCGATGGGAGTCCATTATCGAGCCTCTGCAGAGCTCTAACAGGTAACACTGCCAGCCACATGTCAGGTGCTACAGAATCCACATTTTTTTGTCTGGATACCCTAATTATAACATTTCTTCTGGTATAAGGGCCACATGCTATTGCCAAGGTGTTGCTATAGATGCATTAGAGTGGCTGAGGTATACTTAGTTGCCATAGAGGCTTGAATAGCACAAATTCAGGAGCTGCAACAAATGACTGACATTTCACCACGGTATGCCATGACCGTATACCAAAGTTTCAATGGACAGATATGTAATAAAGAATATATGGCACATACTGTACCTGCACAGGCCTACTGAAATCTTTAAATCCCCATTTATCGATTTTTCTTTTCCTTTTTTTGTATTTATCTGCTGTGGATCAGGCAGAACCCCATCATCTTGAAGCTCCATCCTTCCTGCCTGCTCAGAATGTTTGAGAAGTGTGATTGATCACATTTCATGGAGTGTGTGCGAAAAGCAACCCAGTGTGTGGAAAACTGCTTCTTTGAGCAAAGAGCTCCAAGGACACTTAACTCCACACTCACGGATAAAAGCAAGAAAAGAAATTTAAGAAATATAAACAAAGTCCCTCTAATCCAGTGCATGTGGATGTTGTCTGAACCCTTCTTTCACTCTTCACCTGAAATCTGGCGCTGATCTTCGCAGCTCAAGAAAGATGAATTTCAGTGATTTAGGTATCTGTGATTCAGTGATTTAGGTAATTCATCACTTAGGTATTCATCCACTGCTATTACCTGGATCATTTTTGTTTTACTTTCTTATGAGAAATGTCTTGAACTTCACTGTACAGACTGGATGAACATTTGAGCCAGACCATTGTGAGTAGTTCAAAACATCAGAGATCATCTGACATTTCATCGTGCACATTCATCAGGCTTAAATTTCAGTTATGTGCAAGACTTTTAGTGTAAAACGTCTGCAGAAATAGAGGTATTTCTTTACCCAACTGGATGGGTGGATGGATATGTGTTGACTCCACAGAAACAAATGCACACTGACATCAGCATGGTGAGTTGTACAGGTCAGCAGGCATGGATGCAGACGCCTTTTAATGATGGAGTTTCTTGGTAGTTAGTCTTTTCCATAAATGATCTTTGATGTTTCTTCCTGTAGCCTGCACAGTTTGACTATTACTTATCGTGGTTAATTTGTACATCCTTCCATCTGTCCATCAAGCCTATCCCAGTTGTCCCCGGGTGAGGGACAGTGCACACCCTGAACATGTCAGTTGGTGCCCTTCTTGTTTACGTTATACTGATAATTTGTGAAGGATGTTAGGTGTAATGATTCTTGACACTAAAGTTCTTTTGTTGAATTGATTAAAAATTGAACATGCGTGGGAAATGTTGTTATCAGTAGGAATGTGACAGATTGACTAAACTTTGAAGTATAGCATAACAAAGTCCACAATAATAAACCCCTTTGCAATAAATGTCAATGTTTCTTGCACATTTTGAACTAAAATGTCAAATGATTCAATATTTCATCAGATTAGAGTACCGGTTTTTGTCTCAAAGTTGAGCATTTAGATTTTTATTTTTTTTATGGAAACTGGCAGCTTAGATTTAATATTAAAAATACAGGCTCATTAGTAGGAACTCAGTGCAGCATAAATCATTTCAGCTTTCATCATTAAGATTTCAGTCCATTCTTTTTCAAATTCTTTTCATGTTTTCATCTAAGACTGTTTTCCTCAGCAGGGAGAATACCAGCATTGTTTAAATTTCTTGAGATTTTCTGAACTCATTGGAGGCATTTCTTCATCCGCTGTTTGCTGGACGGATTGTGTTGCTCCCTTCTCTTTAAAATACCCCAAGGGTTTGCTTGTTAGCTTGGATCAGGCTGCATTCTTTCTCAGGACAAAGTTTACCCTTTCCTCCTCCTGAAACTTTATTGTGATTTTAGCTGTCTGCTTTTGGTCGTTATGATGCTGGAATCCTCCTCCAGACACTGGGAGTCAGATAATATTTTGGAAGATCTGCACGCTTTTCTTGTGCCATCTATAATGCCGTCAGAGTCTATTAGGATTCTGATGCTGGTCTGCACTGGCTCTGGTAGTTCTGGCCCTGTTTGAGCCAAATGAGCAGGATCCCATAAGCCAAACAAATTCGTTTTGGTCTGATCTGACCGAATAATGAGCTCCCAGAATTCATAAGTCCTCTTTTTATGCTTGTAAACACAGTTTAATCACGTGGTCTTTCTTTGAAAAGAGCAAGTAAAGCTTTTTTCTTTTAATTAATTTATTTACTTTTTCATTCTTGGATGCCCATGATGTAAAGACTGCCATTAGGTCGAGGCCTCCCGCCTTTCCACAGCTACAAATAGTGGATTATCTGTGGTGGCTTCAGCAGTGGTTCTACTTTTCCTGTTTTTCTATATATTATCAAATCACCTCAAGGCACTTTAACAATACCGTTCAACTCATTCAAAATTAGTCCAGTTAATAAAATAAAATAATGATAATAATTATCGCTTTGCTAAGGAAACCAACAGACTGCATCAAAACATTTCTTCTTCTTCACAAAAAACCCTATCCAGAGCAAGCACCAGGTGACTGTGGGAAGGAAAAACTCCCCTTTAAGAGGAAGAAGCCTCTGGCAGAACCAGACCCGTTACCCGCCTCGACGGGTTGGGGCTTGAGAGGACAGGAAAGAGGAGAGAACAGCAACAACAGAGGTGCATCACGGGAAGTGCCAACTGATTTCACCTCTGACTCTCTTTCAGCACCAACTTTATTGTATTTTTATTTCAAAATAAACTTTCTAAGGTATTGGTTTTTGATTATTTATAAAATAAAACACATATTTTCTTTATAATGCTGTCATTACAAGGAGCGACAGCTTTGAATTGCTTTACTTGACTATGAGTGATTGTGCACTTTTTTTCTTGTGTCACAAGTAGATGTGGGTGAAAAATTCTAGTGAATTATTAAAACAAAAGGAAAGAAAAGACCTTCATACAAATGGATGAAATGGTTGAAGTGTTTGCTGAGGTCTGGGATCAGTCAGAGCTGAACGCAAACACACTCCCACTGTCTGAGCAGGGCGACTGAACACAAACTGCATAAATGCTCCACCAGTCAAACCGAATGATGTGTCTAAACAAAGCCTGATTTAACAAATATTATTCCTGTAAAACCTTTTACATTAATGTGTTTATTCCAGCTCTATCGTCCCCCTCCAGCACCATCTCTGTTAAACAATGCAGCAATAACAAGGTTTTCCTAAATCCAATCGCACTTTAAAAAAAAGAAAAACTTTTTTGAGCCAAAATGCAATTAACCTTTTGTAACAGTGGGGGGAAAAAAACCTCACCACGTCTCATAAAAAAGCAAAGACTTCAAAAAAATTCAAACAATATATTGCTTCAAAAACTCCTTTTCATGTCTCGCATATTAACATAGATGTAGTTAATTAATGATGCGTTAATGTTTCAGCTCAGAAGAAACTCCTAACAACTTTGATCCTGTTCATACTTCACATCATGCTTTGAAGCAGCGGCCCGGAGAGCTTGTTTTAATCTTATTATTCTTATTTGGTATTTGAAATGAACGATCGATGCAGAAGGCCTCTTTGAGAGACGGCGTTTCTCAACATGTTCAAGAGCATCTTTATCTCACTGTGCCCCTCAGGCACAAAAACCCTCAGTTACAATCTAGGTTCAAATCCTAACATGTACACCTATACACAACTAAAACTTTGATGCCTGCAAATCCTGAAAGGGAAGTGAAATTATCTTTGTGCCCTGGGTGCACAGAAGGAGAATGCAGGGGAACATATGCAATACTCTCTCTGTAGCATGTGCAGATAACAGAGCGGGCCAAATGTATCGGCAACACGCAGCACTCTGATAAGATTTCAGCGTGATTACCTCCTATCAGTCACTGATGATCAGCTGTTCGGGCTGTCCAAGAGTCAAATCAACAATTTCTGAATCCGCTTGCTGCTCCCAACAGCTTATATTTAGCACAAATTACTGCTGTTGCATCGGTTGACTTTCTTGGCCTGCAAAAACAAGTTCAGGTTTTTACTGCAGCAATGACTCTGCTGAGCATTTTCTCGTGGATTCCTGTGAAGTAAAAACCGATTTTATGCATCATGCGCGGTTTCCTTGCAGTAGTATAGTAGCAGTATAAGATGTCTTTTTTTTTTTTTAGGATAAATCAATTGAAATAAACCCCAACAAATAAAAAGAGTTGCGCACACACACACACATTCATCACATTTCTGGGAGAATCTTACTCAAAGAAGTGGAAGAAACAGTTTATTATTTGACCTGTTTTGTTTTTTTTGTATGTTTTTTGTTTGTTTGTTTTGTTTTTTCTTACCTACTTATTGGGGTGATCCACCAAACTTCACCCTTTTGCACTTGTTAAGCATCTGCAATAGCGTACTCCTTTGATGTGCAAGTATTGATTGTAAAGGTCCAAGACTCTCAGCTGACCTATAGCATATTGATTTCAGGAAGCTGTCTGCTTTCTGCCTCATCTCCAACTTGATAAAACTGATTTTGAAATATGCTTGAAAAATAAGTTCAGAGATGCACGCAGAAAATAATCTGAGTCTTAACAGACTCCCGTCTTTTACAGCATTGCCAGTGCCGATCCGCTTTTTCTTCCCTGTCCGAAAGCCACTTTTGCCATTCGTGATTGATTACGACTGAATGCTACATTTACTCTGCATATTTCTTTCCCTGCTCATTCAAAGGTCACAGGTCATTTCACATCTGCTGGTAATGGAGCTGACAGGGTTCATCTGAGCTGTGTACTTACAGCCTGTGGGGCCCTGAGTAAGTTCATGTTGCCTGCAGCCCCGAAAACACACTTGCACCCTCCACTGGTTTGGGTGATATGTGGGCTGATGGCTTGGTAAGTTCAATAATTTATGCAAATTTGGACAAATAGTGTGGGTGTTGGTATAACGTTTGCGTGTGCGTACAAAAGCCTGGGATGTGATTCAGGTAGTAAAGCTACAAACACTTTAGGTGGAAAAGATAATTTGAAAGAATGAAAATTAGGTGAGACGACAGAATCGTGGCTGAAACACTGAATCCTTTAGAAAAACAATATAATTCTATATCCACAATGTCATTCAACCCCTGTCATTACGCTGTTACGTAACACAGATGTCCATGGTTATCCTTCATCTTCTAACTAAGACTGAAGGTATCTAAGCTGCAGATTCACATGTGCCAGTTCCACAGGTTAGAAAGTAGAAACCACAACTGTGTTTGAGCTGGAAGTGGAGGTTAAAGGTAAGCTGTGCAGAGAAGGTAAAGCAGTAAATACGGCACTTTCTTCTTCTTTCTTCACTTTCTAATTGTTTCACACCAAAACACATTTAAGGACATCAACAACCACATGTGACCTCACAGAGGGGACATATGCGGGTGAAGCCGTCTGCGCTTTGCTGTGTACGTGTGCAGCTCAGGTCACATGCAGATGTCGCTGACAGGGAGGACTTTTGCATTAATTGATTACATTTTTTTCAATCTTGTAAAAAAAATGTTTTAATCTGTTTTGATGAAGAGTATGGTTAAGTTTTACTGCCTGCTTCATTTTGCAAATAGGTCATTTTAATTTTTTTTTGTAAATCAACACACACACGCACACACACATACCACGCGCGCGCACACACACACACACACACACACACACGCACACACACATACCACGCGCGCGCACAAACACGCACACACGCACACACACACACACACATTGCGCTCTTTGAGGTGGCACTCCTGTATAGTGACAAGACTGCTGCTTTGGGTTGGAAAAGCTCCAGTAACCGACTCAGAACAGATATATTTGACTGATTTCATAGACAATTTATGAGAGGCAGCAGTATGCATATTTTGTCATGCTCGGTGGTACTTTGTTTTTCCATTATGGTGAGAGCTGAAGCGCTCATGTTGTTTTTTTGTTTGTTTGTCTTACTTGTGATCTTGTTACACCAGTGCAGCTGTGACACCATCAGTGCAGAGGGTTGCTGGGCTGATCAAGACCCCGTGTAAGCAAATATAGGTTTTTATATGACAGGGTGCCATACTTAGCAAAACAGAAAAACACACACAGTCTGGTTTGTCAGAAATTAGTTGTCTCCTGTTGTGTCACTGGAAAGTTAACGCGACAGCTTTTCTCATTTACATCTTTGATGTGTGTAGCTGCTTTGTAAACCCATTAATAATTGAGTATATGTTAATAAACAAAAAAATACAAAATCATTTAAGGCTACGTTTTCTATTTATGCATTTAAAAAGGTAATTCTTTTTTCCAGCTCTGTTTTTTTTCCCTGCAGCATGTTCAAATCCTTTTTGAAATTGGATTTTCTAAATCATTTACCTTCTAAATTTAGCCTCTCCTTTTTACATTTTTCTGTGGCACTAGAACAAAGAAAAGCAGGCTAAACAATGTAATGACCAATCAGAGAGCATTCCTGTGGACCTGATTCGGATTATTCAGCTTGCTTTTGTTTTCAGTCCAGTTTGAAAATCTATATTTTCATTTCCAATTATCTGATTCATCAAAGTGCTTTGATTATTATTCCAGCCACGTCTGGTCCTCTTTAGCAGCTCTGTTCAGTCTGCATCAAAGTGTGCCGTGAGAAATCTGATCACCAGTGGCCTGCACTTTACACATGTGATATCAACGGGCATTAAAACGTGCACGCAAATGCATCTTGATTGATCAGATCTGACCATCACGCTCTATAGGCACGTAAACATGCATGACGTTTTCGCTCATAAACACCAAATGTGTTATTTTTAATCGGTAAAGTTTGCAGCTGGAAATACTTCAGCACAAAAAACACAAGAGAAGAAGATTTAAATACAAAGATAAAGATCTACCACAATTGTTTTTCCTAACGGGTTTTAACGAAGGGCATGTGCAGTCTAAATCAGTCCACTACAATGAGGTCTGTTGGGGTCATTTGCGAGCAAAATCAAATGACTTCTCAGCGTTAGTTTATTCGGTGGTCCCTGAATCCATCCCAGGATGCTTTTGTGTGAAGACTATGAAGAGAATTTGGCCACAAGTGTCCCAGAACACTTTCAAATGCATCCTGAGTGATCAGGTCAGAACCCGTATTGGACCGTGTTCAAGTCTGGCATTAGCGTTGGCCACTTGTGATTGGATCTCCTAGAACACATTTTAATATATACCGAACTGGTCTGAAGGACATGTTTTATGACTTAGGTTAACCCCAAACAAAGGGTAAACGTTTATGAGCTGGAAATCCTTCCAGATATCAAAATAAATCTGAATATACGCTGGTGCTTCCATAATATGTCCCATTTAAAACTACACTTATAAACTAAGAAGAGCTCTTATTTAGATGTATTAACATAGATCTTTTAATGTCTACTAGATGTAGATATTAAATGCATATAAACTGATATCCTGAACATATAAAGTGTGTGACGGATATACTGTACATAAACCTTGCCTAAGCCGATACCTAAGGTAAAGGGTTGTGACCCAAAGAAGTTTTGACCTGTGTCCAACTTTGTCAAAGAACGAACAACCTGAGTCTTGGAATGTAACTATGACCTTCGTCAAAGTTCGGTTTTATTTCTATCTTTATTAATACCAAGCATAAAAAAAGATTCAAGCAGGCTAAAAACACTTTCAAGTGCACGAAACACAGTGGGGAGTGGGCATTCATGGTCCAAATGAGAACCTGATGAGAGAGTATAATGATGCTGCTCCATGGTTCAGTCCACGTCCAGAGGGTCCAAATATCCAATTAGAGCAATCTCTCTCTCTCTCTCTCTCTCTCTTTCTCTCGCTCTGTCTCTGTCTCTCTCTCTCTCTCTCTCTGTCTCTCATTCAGTGAGGTAATTACTGGAATCCCTGCATATAAATTCAATTCAAGAAAATACCTCAGGAGATATGGCTCACAACAACATACAAAATGTCATTGCTTCTCCACAACTGTCATTTTGTTGGATTCACTCCACCTTTCTGAGCGTTGAGCATCACAAGCAACAGCTATAATCTCACACTGTGCATTACGGCCAGTTTGAGACTAGACGTTTCCTAATCACAGTAATTCCTATTTTTGTTGTGCTCCATTAACTCAGACTAAAACGATGGCTGTAATTTGATGCTAATTGCTCTTTCATCTCGCTTTACCAGATAAATAATTCACTTCAAGAAAGGTTGTATCAAAATAGGGCTGGATCTGGGGCTGACAGGCTAGAAAGGGCAGCTGAGCAAAGCTGATTGGTGATAGGATAAGAGTGAGAGCTATACTTTATTTCCTGACCTTTTGCAGCCTGCGTTTGCGCCCTCTCTCTTCTGTCAGTATTACCGATCAGCTTCACAGCTGTGCACGGGCCAGGTCCCGCAGTCAGTCCAAATGATCTCGGTACACAATCTGTCTCTGTAATATTCCCAACCCCACGCCCTGCCTTTTCATCTTCACACTAAGATAATGCATTGGATATGGCAGGGCAGCCGAGCAGTGGACACTTCCTCTCATGAATACTGTAAATTTTCTTCCATGTGCTGCAGCAGGATGGAGGAGGGCAGCTCTGCCCCTGTGCTATGTTTCTGGGTTATGATTAAAGAAAGGCATGTCACGGTGCAAGCAATCCATGCTGCCATATCCATTTCAGTCATCCTGTGTTATTTGTCTGATTCTCAGGTGAGTAATTGCTTGTAACTATGCCTTATGAGCTGCATTCACATGTCATTTGCACTCATACTAATCATTCCAGCTCCTCTGGCTCAGTCTCTCCAAACAGCCTCTCTGTTTGATTGCATGACCTGAAATAACTATCCTCGGTGGCTGGGTTAAGATCAGTTTAACCCGTGTTTTACATGCCATAATTATGCTTGACATGGTTTTGTTTGATGATTAAACTGCAAGACCGCGGCACAGTTTTAAATTAAATTCCAAAGCCTTCCAGTCTAATGATGCACAATCCCTTCAAGTTGGATGAAACTATCTCCAAGCAGATTTACTTCTGACATGTAAGAAGAACTGCAAAACAGCATAAAGCCACCTGCTGAAAGTCAATTAACATAACCCTGACACAAACCAACACTACAGAAAGATATAAACAGCAAATTTAAATTCAGGAAACCTGCAGGCATTCAGATAAAGCTGGCGTCAGAAGTGGCACAATTTACCTGCAAATAGAAAAAGTGTGGATAAAGACAACCATGGGAGACTTTTTTTTTTTTTTTTTTGAGGAGAAACTGATCTCTTTTGAAAATAATATGAAACCTGACTTTGAGCGACTAACTTCTGTAATACTTTGCTGCTCAACTTTTTTAGAGGCAGGTTATTTCAGGGTGATGAGAGCACACAAAAAAAATCATACAACAACAAAAACTTCCATAATTTGCCCAAATAAACATCCACTGTGCGCCAGATATTACAATGATCTATCAACATCTTAACCTTGCTTATTCTAATCACTAGCTCTGCCATCCTCTCTGCGGTAGAGCACCTGTAATGGCAACCATTACTGGGCTTGTGAAAGTGAAAGACATGAAGCTTTTTGAATGCCTCACACTTAAATGGCCAGCTGGACAACAGAATAGACTACCTTTCAAGCCTTGATTGCAGCCACACAGCCCTCACTGTGTTTTCATTGTGTGCAGCCACTGTTAGAAAATCGGAGTGCTGGTAATAGGGAACCATTGTGTCCTTGGGAGAAAGTTTCAGCTGCAGTGGAAATGGATTTTACTCATGCTGCAGTCTGCGTTTGATTGTGGCTGCCAAAGTGGTTCTTGTTGGGTCGCAGAATTAACTGCTATACTCTAAACATAAATTACATTATTTAGCAGATTGTTGGTTTCACAGATTAATCTCCCCTTACTGAGAAATTAACCTGTGCTCTGTGGTGAAATGTGCTAAAATACAGGTCAGTCCGGATTTACACATTTAATCGGGTTCTTTCAGCTTTTCTCACCTTCAAAGGCATTGATAATCCTGATGATTTCAGAGTGCTGCCTCTGGGATTTGCCAGATGATTTAAGCACATTGACTAATTGATTCATACAATGTAGGAGTAAAGAGGGAAAAAAAATGTAGCTACTGTATGATGAATGCCAAATAACATTAGCCTTTAGTGAAACCACCCAAATACACTGAGTCTCTGTTTCTGTGTATTCCTTTAAAGTGTGAGGATAAAGGACTGGGGATTTAGTTACCCCCAAGCTCTCCCTTGTCACAAGAGCAAAAAACATGTAACACCCTCCAAACAAATTAAGATGTCCTGCCTTACAATTACAGCTTAGAAGGAAAAGCCCGCCA
Organism: Xenentodon cancila; assembly: GCA_014839995.1. Classification (NCBI taxonomy): domain Eukaryota; kingdom Metazoa; phylum Chordata; class Actinopteri; order Beloniformes; family Belonidae; genus Xenentodon; species Xenentodon cancila. The sequence goes on from CM026205.1 coordinate 19,985,047, forward strand.
AAGTAAGTGATGGTAATATCCTCTGGCTGGTCTTCTGGAGCTTTGTGGTCACTTTAAAAATACCCTTCTACATAAATGAGGCGCATTCTTTAAAGGTCACTAAATCATAGGAGCGTGGCCTCGCGGGGCTTTTTTTTTTTTTTAAACAATATTTACTTTGACAAGTGTTGTTGTCCCATGAGTAACACTTCATGATAAAGTAACTAAGCAGATCTGCTGTGCGCCTGACTGTCCTGTCCAGCAGGCTGCATGAAAAGCATGCATGTGGCATGTGCTCCCTGATGGGGCCAAGAGGGAAGGCTTTGGACTCACAATGAATTTATGTTCACACACATGATCAGTGTCAGCAAAAGAGCCCGAATCCTACAGCGGCCGATGCAAGATCGGGCTCTTTATTGTCAAAACAGCAAGTTATTGTTAGTTAGTGCTTCCTTTGGTTTTGATGTTTTTACTCATGGAGGTACGATGTGCTGTTATTAAGATACGAAAAGTCACAAGTAGACGTACATCGCACATCACCCTGAACCTGCAAAAACCACTGAATCTGTGAGATCTGGAATGGTGATGGAGTGTGAATCTTCTCATGATTTTCTATAGGAATATTTAAGCTGGTGGTGAGACTTGCTTCTTATTAAAAAAGAAAAAAAACATTTTAACTTTGCAAGCTTAAGAAACTGAGCTAACAGCAACCTTTTTTGTTTCCTGCCTGAGTTTGTAGTTGTCCTTCATTGTTTTAAAGAGGTTTTTCTTTTCTTACATTCATGTATTTGCTTTTTTTTTTTTTTTTTTTTTTTAACCAATTTTAATAAAACGTAAATCAAAGACGCGTGATGAGTTTGGGCTCAACTAGTAGACTCTCAGCTTTAATTCAAGGGTACCCAGATTTTTAAAACTGGAGGAAGGATTTAGGTACTACAGCTCTTGAACATGTAGAACCTCTTTTTTTATAATCAAATTAGAGCCCCTTGGCATCTACCTCGGGAATATGGACAGCACCAGTTGAAGGGTAAAATTCTCAAAGCTGCAGAGCGAATATGGTTTACAGCTCTTGAACATGCAACAACTTGGGACTTTTGTATGGTGTGTCATTTGTTCATAGTGACTTTGCAGATGATGGCTGTCTATAATTGCTGAAACCCGTAACATCACAAGTTAAAGGGTTTCCCATGATGCTCAGGACTCAAATTTTGCTCCTTGGTCTTTCTGCCTCAAGTTTCGATATCCTTCTATGTTCAGTTTAGATCAACAAATGATTATGTCATTGCAGAACACTCCAATACTTTATCTTCAGCAACCTCTGGCTATCTGAAGGTAAAGCAGTGGTTTTGATAAATGCTTTGAGTCATAGGTGTCATATGTTTCAATCATGAGCCATTCTGGTACCAAATGGTATGAAACTATATTTCCAAACAAAGTTGTTCTTAGATTGCTATGATTTTTTTTAGTATTTTGTTTATCCTTCACATCCAATTCAAACTTTTTCTAAGGCTTGTAAATTGTTTGCACCAACCACCTGTATTTGCTCTTCTCTTTTTATAGATCACGTTGATAATATCCCTCCTCCCTTGCAACGCTGTTATAAGGTTTAGGGAAACGACTGATTATTTTCCACAGTTGTCCTCAGGTTGTCACGAGTACATTTTTTTTTTATACATCACTCAGCTCTGCATCCGTCCTCTCTCACAATGTCCCAAAATCTGTAAACCCTTTTACCTGCTTAACTGGTGAAGAAATAAAGGTTTAGCTCACATCAGTCCAAAAAGCAGATTTTGTTTCACTTGATCAATCAAATTTTAACCCCATTTAAAAGCAGCATCTACTTAAACGGGATGTGAATGGCTTCAAATTGTAGCTGAGATTCAAAACTGTACATCTATAACCATTTTACCGTATAACTGTGTTCAGATTGTTCTGGTAAACACACATAATGATCTAATTAATATATCAATCATCTAAAAAGTGCAATAGTCATAAGGGTGATACAGTACTACATTTGAAACGTACTAATTACAGTTTACTAACTAATAATCAACATGGTGGTGTTACAGAGCAACAGATTTCTTTTCGATTTTTGCTGGGATGTATATGAATTTTAATTTAAAATTTGCAGACCTGAGATAAGAAACATAAAAGTCCTCATCGGTCTGTTAAAGCGACAGCATTCAGTCATTTAGGCATTGGTCACTTATCTGTAATTTCCCCGGCTTCTTTCAGAAATGGATGTGAAAATGACAAGAGAGAGTGGCGGTGGGCACTTAATGTGCCACATAGTCTCTGTTTTTACACAGCACCCAGTCATGTCGCCATAAGAAGTCATATAAACCTGGAAATCCTGCAAAGTTGTTTACAACTATGAGCACAAATTAAAACTCAGCCGAGCTCTCTTTCCATTAAAGGCAGGTGTATTTCACACATAGGGTGTATGCCTAATATTAAAACCCATCCTGAACGATGCCAACACAAGCAGACACTCTGTTTATACCTGGTATTATTATTATTATGTGTCTTTACATGCGTCTCGAGGGCAGCTGGTAATCAGATCTCACTCGCTTCCCTTATATGCAAATAAACAGACACATGATTTCTGCCTGCAGACCAACTGTGTTGTTGTTTTGTTTTTTTTACCTGTGGGAGACAGCAATTCAATTCAATTTAAATACTTTAATAAATAACCAAATTTTAATTAACCAATGCACTAAGCCACAGCAGGAATAATAAATAAATAATAAGCACTGTTCCTGTCTCTTGCATTTTTTTTTTCAGTTTTTTTTTTAACAGATGATCTTAAAAGCTGAACCATACATAAACAATATTGATGGAAAAGAGAAAACATCCAGAAACATGGATTATGACAAAAGGACAAATATAAACGTGATATGTCAGTAATTAAGAGAAGATAAAGGTAGATAAACCAAGTCCACGAGACTGTGGTGCTACGTAGTTGGTTGTCGTTTTGCATTTTAACATGGCGCTGCTGTTGAATGATTAGTCTTTCCTCTTAGACAGAAGAGGTCAGTTATGTAAGAAGCTCTTCAAAGTGGACCAGGACACATTCTTTTTTACGTTGCTTGAGGAATCTGTCCACATGTGGCCCGGACCGCCTCCAAACTTGGTTTGAGTGATTGCATCTCAGTGCATCCTCAGATGCATCCTGGGTGTGTTTACATCTGTACTTGAAGCTGCCCACTTGTGATCCTGGTCGCTCAGATTATATTTCTGGGTGTACAAAGAATGCAAGATACAAACAAAACCAAAAAAAAACTACATCTATACAGATGCAAAGCACAAGTGTTACTCTGAAGTGACAGGAACAAATTTTGACCCTATCTTTTTAGCTAAAACTAACTAAAAAAAAATCCTCATGTAAAATATTGTAATCTAAAATACAGAAATAAACCGTTTCAATGTGTATAAGTGATAAATACTGGTGTCCTTGCTTTGTTATACAATGAGGCTTAACATTTTTCTAATACTGCATTATTGTTTCATTCATTAATAACAGTTCTTGTTTATCATAAGAATCAATAAATTAATAAATGTGGTATTAATGTAACCATACTTACAGTCACCTTTAACCTCATTTATTTGAGCTTGATACTAGAACTGGATTTTTGCTGAAAAGACACTGTAAATGACTGAATTAAATTTTGAAACATGTTACATTTTTGTTTGTTTTTTTCATCCCTGTATGATATACAATGACTTAAACGCAACAAGTAGGTAAATGCAAACAGAAAAATGGGTCACAGTGGCTTTTCAGCCCACAGTCATGTCTGTCTCTTCCCTTCAGACTGCCAGTGGCCACAACCAGCCCTATCAGTCAAAAGGTTAGAGCGGAATATATACTTGAGAGACTAAACCCAGGGCCAACAAAAACATTCATGACCACCAAAATTGATGACTTTTCACAATTTCACTCATCTGAATTATGACAGGTTGACACTAGGAGAGATAAATGGCTCTTAGAGTCCAAGTGGAAATGATGCCTTTGATTGTTTCTCAGGAAAATTCCATTTTTTCTCAGTTTTATGTGGTGTTCCTATTTCTAAAAATCATATCTTTCAAACTTGATTATCATTTGGTAAAACTATACACAATTTTTGTTGAAGGGTTGCATAATAACTTTTCACTTATTAGTTAATAAATGGACAGAGATAAAAGTGCTTCTGAACCTTGATTCTGAAAGTCAAAGTGTTTAAAAGGTGCCTGGCTGGAGGCTCGATGAAGAGTGCGAGCTGCTTTTTGCACCCTTTATTGTCATAAACACAAACACCAACTCACACAAAATACTTTAAGGTGGTTGGAGGGAGGATGGGACCAAACCTGAAGGGCTATGCGGATGTTTTCCAGGTCTAGATCCACTGCATCAAGACGGAGGGAGACTAAAGTGGTGGAAGATCAGCAGCAGCAAGTGAGCGAGGTGAACAAGTGACCTGAACTTTAACAGGATGCAGCCGACTCCCCTGAGGAGTAAACATTCAGTAAAAGCCGAGCAACTCATATCAGTGGCGTAAATGGACAGCAGTGTGGAGCATGTTTCTCCCCAACGGCGCCGAGGCAGAGTGCCCGACGATGTGAACTTATATTTCCCTTTCACTGTTGCTGTTCTTGGAACTAGCAAATCTTCACAAGAAAATAAACCTTCCTTGGTAGGGATCAACCTAAGAAATGTCACTGTATTGCAAAAGCAATATGAGATTATAAAAAGAATGTCAGTCTCTGTCATGAATGATCACTGATATTGCCGAAGTCAAAATGTCAGTTCCACTTACTATCACTTGTGTGTTGCAGCTAAAGGCTATTCACTGCCAAGTCACCGGTCAGAGTTTATATTTATAGTCCACTCTGCTTCATAGTTGCTCCAAAAATAATTACTTTATTTGTATTTTTTTTTTTTACTTATCAATGTGTTCCAGTATAAGACTTTTTATAATGTGAATGCTGAGGAGCAGCTATATTTTGCTGGGGTTGCTGACACATGTTGGAGCTATTGGTTTGTGTTAATTCATCTAAAGTGTGCGAATATAAAGCCAGACAGCTCTTGATAATTGCAGTCCTCTCAGGGAAGCTGAGGGCACCCGTCTGTGAATGGCTGAGGAAATAATGGCATGCTTAAGAGCCGCTCGGGGGAACCAAACACATTTATTTGTGCGAGGTGCCATGTTCTGAAAGGCACAAATGAATCGCAGACTTTTACTACACGCGGCTCTATTTGGAAAGATGAAGATTTGTTTTGTTTATAAATGGGGTGTCATCCTTTTCAGAGGGTTAAATAATGTCACTTAAACAAGCTGGGTTGTTAAAACTGCACACAGCCTCGGGACACAGGATGCGAGGAGTTTCTGTTTTTGGAGGAGGAAAATTTCCACCTGCCTCTGACGTGACACTCTGACAGCGCCATTCCCTCCTTATCTGTCCTCTTCTCCTATTGCCTCCTCCCACCCTGCTCACCCGCGCTCCACACGCCTTCCGCTTCCATCAACCATGTCCGCACCAGTTTCAAAACCCTGCTGTGATAGAAACGCTGAATAAAAAGGATTTCTTTTTAATTACTTTCATATTAAGCGCAATCTGAAGCACATGCATTATAGAAGTATATTTCACCTCACATAAGGATTAAAGTGACGCAAGTGAACCTTGCCTGAGGGCGAAATACACAAATGCAATTAAACTAACTTCCTTGGCAAACATAAATAAATAAATAAAATAAATAAATACTTTTTTTTTTTTGTTCCGTCTCTAAAACTGTCAACTGTGAGGAAGAAAAATAAGGTGTATTTGTAAATGTAGGTTTTTTTTTCTATTATTCATTTTATTAAATACAATGACTGGAAAAATACTTTTCCTTGATTAGAATGAGGCTTGTTTTCTTACCTGTTTCTATGTATCTTAAATGAATGTGAATGTAAGCCAGCTGAGAACATCTACTGTATGTATGGTTGTTGTATAGTTGTCACTGCAGCAGCATATGAAAATATTAGGCCTTCTTGTTTCATTTTTTTTATTTTATGATATATTAGTATGCAGGTCTTTTTCTCTGTACCCCTTGAGGAATGAGCCAACGGGGGTACTTAACCAGAATCACATGTATTTCTTACAATGGTCACTGTGCATTAGGCTCATGCCACGGCTTGAATTCCTGCTGCTAAATTACGTTCTTTATATCCTCAAAGCACAGATCAATAATGTGTCTTTAACTGTCAAGAGACTGGCCAACAAACAGATAAGAAAATAAATGGAACAGAGACCAATTATAGCTGGCAGATCTCATGTCTGTTGAGATGTCAGCAAGCTCACCTACACACACACACACACACACACACACACACCTACACACACACACACACACACACACACACACACACACACACACACACACACACACACACACACACACACAGTTGCCACTCCAGGCTCATGCTGCCTCACCAGGAGCAGGAAGCTGAACATCAAAGGTTCTCCACATGAACTTGAAAACTTGAAATTGCCCATCGTCAAACCAGGAGACATTTGTGTCTTTCAAATCCATAAGGGAAGAGAGTCAACCCACACGAGATCCTTGATGACCCACAAGGCATAACATGAATTTAACCTCCCCTTTCTGTCATGCTCTGTTTAGAGTGCAAAGACACAAAGACAACCTGATGTGTATGGATTTTCTTTTAACAGTAATAAGGCTGTCGGGGTGGGGGTGGGGGTGGGGGGCGGCTGCTGCACTAGCTTCAAGAGGATTTGGAGCCATAGACAGTGATAATTGAAACTGACATCGGGTTGAGCACAATGACTCTGTGGATATCAACGGTCATAACTACCATAGTAATCACAGCAGCTCTGCATGCGCACAAACTTTTTAGGAAAACAAAAATTATCCCTGCATCCTTGTTGATTATTTGGACCAGGGCTGGGCAACTCTGGTTCTGGGACTGGAAGGGGGGGGGGGGGGGGGGGGGCAGCTGCTGTCCTGCTTGTTTCAGATGTTTCCCTGCTTTAACACACCTGCTTCAAGTGAATGGATCATCATCAACTTGTCATCAAGGTCTGCACAGCTCTGTTAAGGACACAGTCATTTCTATCAGGGTGTGCTGAAGCAGGTAAACATCTAAACCATGCAGGACCGTGGCCCTCGAGGAGCAGGACGCGCCCAGCCCTGGTCTACACCATCCCGATGACAGGCTTCTACGCTTTAATTCACGAAGTCCGGCATCATCCCGTCGCTTTGCTCGTGTGTACTGGAAGATGTCATGGAGTTTTTTAATGGCACGAGTTGCAGAAGCAATTTAAGTAAACACCATGCCAATTTACTTTAACTGATAAAGGTTGTTTGTTTCTTCTTATTTTCTTAAATCAAAGTAAGACAATAGATAAATATAGCTCTCATCTAAAGGCAGTGTTGGGTGTCAAAATGGATGACACAAAATGTTTTGAAAGGAGGGAAGTAATTACAGTGTACTTGCTACTGGTTTCAAAGATGTGCAACTCAAAGGGGATTCTGGGTAATTTTTGCTTTAAATTCTTTTCATCTCCTACTTTTTCATTTTGTTTTCTTCTTTTATGACACTGCTCATTACTTTATACTTATTCTGTTGTCTATACAGTGTGAGGGGTTTTAATTGCCTCCATACCCTTAATGATGATGGTGGGGGGTGTTATGCAATAAATGACCCAAGGTCAACATGCAGTTTGCATCTGCTGCACCGAGAATTGAACTTCTGTACACAAGATACAGAAAAATAAAGGAAAAAAGAATAGTTCAATTTAACAAGACAGAAAAATAGCAGGTTTGGAGGTGGGATTTTGAGCTTTTCGCAAGTTACAGTGACAGAGTTTGAAGGAGGAGTAACCGATCGCGTCTAGCACCTTTTAAAATTTTGTCGGTTAAAAACGTTTTTTACATTCCACCAACAGATGATGGAAATGAAACTTCTGAGATTCATATGAAAAACACCTGTCACCTCTGAAAGCTGGGGCACGGAAATGATATATCACCCTGTGTGCCAATCGTCCAGGCTCGCTGCGTGTTACTTGGACCCATCTCAAACATATCCAGTGCACGTGAATGGTGTTGTAGGAAATGAGGTGGTAGGGGACGACCTCAGTGGCCGAAAACGCACCAAAAAATCAGTGTTGGTTGAAAAATGTAGTCTGTATTGGAGACAACTTCTGCCAAAATACAGACAGGATGCTGCAAGAAGTAAAATGAGAATTAATGTCGGTGTGATGTTTCCTGTATCGCGACAACGGGTGAGACAAAAGGGACTGAGGAGCCGTGCCATGGTGGCCATATTTCCATATCCATCCATCATCTATACTTGCTTCTTCCAATTCAGGGTCGTGGGGGTCTCCTGGAGCTTTTCCCAGCTAGAGGCAGGGAGGGACGGGGTTTTGATGGGCATTAGCAGAAAAACTCACCATTATTTTTCCAGGTGCCACATACTCCACCTTTAAGGATGTTCATTTGGTTCCTGTCTGCAGTTACACACTGCTGGATAAAACTAAACTCTTAAAGTGAAATATAAAAGCCAATGGATGTTTGCAAACATTTGTTTGAATAGTTTAGTAGAGAAACTATGTACTCAGTAAAGTTAAACGAATCCACATTGTAATTATCTATAGGGGATAAAATGGGTACGGATAAGTGAAAGATTTTAAATGTCTGGGTTTTTTAGTATCATAGTCCACCAGATACAAGCTAATCTAACAGAAACTCCCTTAGCAGCACAGTGGAGCTCCTACAGGACAACCAACATATCGACCCGACTAATAGAATCAAAGCAAATAGCTTCACATAAAATCGAGACTTTTTTCTACACAAAATTAATTAAAGTGAAAGATGCACAGTGTGAAGAAATCAGTCATGCCTGCCAAACGTGATGACAAATGTACAGAGCTGCTTCTAAGAAGGAAAAAAAAAAAAAAAACAATCTTTTTTCCATATTTCACTTTCAATTAATTTCTCGTTTTGATGAAGTCAAAATCTAATTGCATGTGAGTCTGAGCAAACATCTGTCATCATCACTTTCAATAAGTGCAAGCTGTCAGGCATGTAATCAGAAAATCATGTGCAGTCTTATTCCACTACAGTCAGCTCAGTTTTTGTCAAGATGTGGGTTTTTCAATGTTTTAATAGTAATGTCTTTGTGTTAACAGATGCATAAACGTCCCGGCCTCCATGACTGACATCCACAGCTCCGAATCTCTTTGGTGGTGATACCAAACAACAGTAATACAAATGATTATAAATTGATTTTTTTTTTTTTTTTTCAATTACAATATGCGTTTGGCGTTCTCAATCAGTCCAGTGAATACAAACATTTTAAATTATTTTTGAATATTACAGAGGTTGACAATGGTCTTCAGCAGGACGCAAAGGTAGACAGCTTGATGCTGATAGATGAAAGAGGTGGTGAAGGGTTATTATGGTTGGAGTGTACTCAAAGGAATGCAATAGATGGCCACTATATTGGGTCAACTCTGCTCACTTCGCTGTGGGGGAGAAATCTCCAGCTGAAGTATCACCTGCTTTGATACGAGGATGGTTTTAAAGCCTTTGGCTTGTTTTCTTCCCAAAACACAAAGGTGAACGCACCAAATGCACGGACAGCTGTGTGCAAAGACAGCAAACAATTAATCGTGCATCCGCAACCATAAGAGAATAATGCGGACATGTCTTTAAATCTTTGAGCATAATAAAGTTTAAACATGAGTGCATACAAATTTGTTGTACAAGTATACATTTGTGTTTGTTCTTTGGATTTATGTGTGACACGGTTTGTGATAGATCTAATCCACACAATTAAAGCTGTGCAACATGCAGATTCGGAGGTAATGTGACAGGATTCAGATTTCCTGTATTAGTGAAGCTGACTGCGTGGTAAAGAAAGCCAGTTAATAATCCCAGTTTATTTTAGGCTCTTTTTACTTTTTCTTTTTTTCTCTCTGTACCTTTGTGATCTCTTATGGTCTTCCAACACCCAAACAGAGCCCTCCTGGTCCTTTTAGGCTCTCATTAGCCTGAGCTGAGGAGTAGACAAATGGGGAGAAATGAAATGGATACGCTTTAAAGTCTTTGTAATGGGTTCATGCGATGCCATGAACGCGGCTAATTAAGGTCAGGGGAGTTCACATCACAGACAGTCTTACGGATGTGTATATTTTTATCAAGGATTTTTATTATGCATTACTTGGGCATAATGTTATGCCTGAGTGAAAAAAAGAGGGACTTTGTCTGGAGCTACAGTAATTGTCATTCTTTCACAGTGTTACCAAACTTTCCCAAATTCAGTTTTGGCTTTGCTGTGCTACCTCCACACCAACGATGCATTTTAAAATATCCTTATGTCCAAATATACTATTCTAAAGTAAGTTTTGTGATGGAAACGACACTCTAAACATGATTACAGCCGTCCCTCGGTAGCCTATATGCTCATATCTATGACTCCATGTGTTTATACAGACATAAGTAGTAATTAGCGTAACAAATTGCACGCTGGTAATTTAGGAAAAAGCTCATTTAAAATGCGTAAGAATTCAGGTGATCATTCACACCAGGAAACATATTTATGTTTGCTTTAATCACAAATAAATGAAGCTATAAGATCTGGAAAATTACTTATTAAGCTTTTTTTTTTTTGTTGTTGTTTTTAATACTCTCATCTAGGTGTTGCCATAATTTGATATATGTGATAAATATTTGCAATGAAAACAAGAGAGGTTAATGTCTATGCTATAGATGCAACAATAATTTACTTCCCTTTAATCACTGAGTAATTAAAGGCAAGTAAGCATTTAAAAAACATTTCTGACAGCACAAATGGCACAATATAAAATATAAACAGTGCCTCTTAAGCGTTGCAGCTAATGGTTGAGCTGTCTTCATCTAAAACGCACCGAGTAAATCTGTACATGCATCTTTAAGGGTTTTGTAGCATAACAACCTTTGAGCCGAATAATGCAGCACTGTACAAAACAATCACACAAATGCTCCTTTAGCTCACCTTTCCCTCCCACCACACACCCCTGACCCCCTACAGCTCAGTCATCACCCACAATTCATTCCACCCACCACTTTAGGTCTGACCACTTACTTTTTCAGAATATGTATCCATTCAAACCAACAAGGGCCACTAAAAGAGGTACAGAGTATTGGAAAAGGGCACAAAAGAAGAAAGCTGCAGAAAGGGAATGAATGACAACCCCTGTGTATTAATTTAGTTGAAAGACAGGGATTAAAAAAGAAAAGCACAAACTGTATAATAAATGTCCAACACATGGCAGGTTGACTAAATACTTAATTGAAAAGAAAAGGAACATTATGTTGTAGCTTTCGTTCCCAAAAATGTCAGAGAACCAAATCTTTTTAAACTCTCAAAGTTTACCTTTCAGCCTGTGCATACTATGTACATTTGCTATATACTTTAAAACAGCTTCACCTCCAATGACTCCCATGGTCAAATGTTCATATTTCAAGCATAACTAAACATACTTAGAACCTGCGTGGCATCACTTTAGCTACTAAGTGCTTGAGTTCTCTAAATCAACCCCTGAGTATAATCATTTTTATTTTAAAGATATGTCTTATTGTGCTGTTAATTGCACTAACAGACCACTGTGACCTGGAAGGGTCCGAGGATGAAGCTTAGTTAACCAACATGCACATGCACATGCACAGCTGTCTTTGCCCACTGCCAGAGGCTGCTAACTGGGGGAAGGGCTCTACCACATCAGCTGCTAGTGAGAAGAAGATCTAGCCCTGGCAGCAGCTAGAATAGCTGCTTTCTCCAACCAAGCCAACTTGGGGGCTCAAGGCCAATCTGGAGATCCTTGCAGACGGGCTAACCAAGCTTGAGCTCTGGCTAGAATTCCCAGTGGAGCTTGGTCGGAGCTCAGGTTGGCCTTGTTTCAAATGTCGACTTAGTAGTGACAACAGAAATGAGGATGGATGGATGGATGGATGGATGGATGGATGGATGGATGGATGGATGGATGGATGGATGGATGGATGGATGGATGGATGGATGGATGGATGGATGGATGGATGGATGGATGGATGGATGGATGGATGGATGGATGGATGGATGGATGGATGGATGGATGTAAGGTAATGCTAAATTAAGGTAATGCATCATACCTTACCATGAGTTAAGCCAGGGTTACTGAGGTTGACTGACGTTAGGGGAGCATGTTCCAACCAGTTGTTGAAACATGCTGTTTGTACAGTTTATTTACTTTTTTTGAATTAACCAAGACTGGGTGGATTCAGCCCCTTCAGAAACATTTCTCAAGGTATTCAGGCTATTTCTTTAAGTTTAGATTTTCTCTTTATAACACAATCAATGACCAGTTGTCAAATTAAACAATGCCAGTTACTTGACTGATTTATGCATAGCTCATCTATATTAATGCAAGTGAACTCGACAATGAAAAGCCTTTGTTTATTCTGATGCAATAAAGCTCATGAACTGTTGTGATAAGACACAAACATTAAAAACAATACAGCATTCAGTTTTCCATCACCAGATTTGATCATAGACTCTACTTCTATTATTACACGGATCAGTTTAACACTGATTATCACAAATATTTATTTATTTATTTGCTGTTTTGAAGTATAAAAATCCCTAGGTGATAAGCATCAGTGCTTTATTTTCTTGCTCACAATCAAGGATAGCATTACTGTTTAATCTCACGCTCTAAGAAGCAAAGCTAGATGAAGATCTGGGAGATTTTCACTTCAAATCAAGCATAAAGATCTCTGTCTTTCGTAATCCTTTGAATGTCATTTACTTTTGATTTTTAATGCTAGTCTGTGCAGAGGGACCTCAGCAGGAAGAGCATGGCTTTGTGCAGTGCTTAGAGGAGTTATAAGAAAGGGAAATATATTATGCATTTAAATACATTATGCATCAAACTCTACAGTACTTTAGCTCATGTACAGTGGATTTTTATACAAGGACATTTATAGTTTAATGATTAGACCAACTAAGTCAACATTACGGGTATTTACATTTCTTTATGTTAAAAAGAATTCTTTTATCTTCAGTTCCTAACAAAGATACAATGATAAAAGGTTTCTTTAAAATACAAACCTGCAATTATCTTACACACCAAGCATTGTTACTTTTGTGTATATTCAAAAATTTGCATGTGATTTTACAATTTTTACTTTATTCTCAAACCTAGAAAAATGTGTAATTATTGTTGCAGTTGTGACAACTAGGTTCAGTTAGGAGTCGGCCTTTATACACCATCACTTGGCACTGAAATAAAGAAGTCAAGATGTGACAAAAGTTACACAAAAATATGTCGTGTATTTTAGGAAATATTCATATCATGCAAAGTCCTAATCCCAATTTTCAGAGGCTCAAAAATATTTGACCAACTCACTGACAAGCGTTTATTGGCCAGGTGTGGTCCATTCTTTCATTGCTTCAAGACAAATGAGGTAGTTGATATCAGGTTCTGAGTTTGGCATTTGGCAGCTGTTTGATCAAAGGTATTGATGTGAAGTCCAAGGAGATCTCATCGTATGTGAAGGAGGCCAACATTGGATAAAAATCTAGAGAGAGATGGCAAATCAAGAGTTTATTAGATTCTTAAAAAGAAAGAGTAAAAACAAGCAGTGGTGACCTCAAGAACGTAAAAAAGATTAGAAGATTGCACAAGACGAGTAAAGTGAATGATTGCATTTTTCTTTCCTTGGTGAAGAAAGAAACTCCTTCACAACATCATTAGAAATCAAGACTACTCTGGAGAAAGTAGATGTATCATTGTTTAAGTCTACTATCAAGAGACACTTTACTGAGTATAAATACTGAGGATTTAAAACAAGGCTAAAGTCACTGGTAATATTTAAAAACAGGAAAGCCAGGTTAGGCTTGTCAGAAAACATCCAAAAAGCCTCTTATGTTCTGGAAACAGATTCTTTGGATGGATGAAACCAAGATGAACTTGTATGAGAATGATGATAAGAAAACAGTAATGAGGATGAAAACAACAGCTCCTGATCCACAGGATACTCCAAGTGTCAAACATGGGGGAGGCAGTGTTGTGGTATGGGCATGTGTGGCTACTAGAGGGATGGGCTCCCTGCTGTTTATTGATGATGTGACTGCTGACAGAAGTATCAAGATAAACTCTGAGGTATTGGGTTGTACTCAGCCCACATTCAGCTAAATCCTACGTAACAGATAGGACAATGCTTCACAGTACAGATGAATACTGAATCTAAACAGCTCAAGACGTCCTGACAGCAAAAAAAAAACAATGAATATTTCTCTCGATTTGCTGATTTTCATGGGCTCCCGACTTCAGGCAGTCATCATCCAATTATTTAAAATTATGGTTACATTAACAATAATGTCACTTTGTTCAAATACTTCTTAGCACCTGAAAATGTAGGTAATTTGATTCAAATGGATGCAAAATTGTAAACGCCTTGTTTTTTTAGAAACCTCTTAAATTAAAGCTGAACGTCTACACTTTGATCACATCTTTGTTTTACTTCAAAGCCCTCACGGTGGTGTATAAAGGAAAAAAAAAATCACACAAGCTGTCTGGACCTACCTTTATATGCTTCATATATTTACTGTTGCCCATAAAATTGGAATAAAACATTTTCCACATCTCGTGAAATGATTGTAAATAAAGAGAGGAATAAGGAAATTGTATTAACTCTTTTATTCCTCAAACAAGATAGATAGATAGAAAAATAGATAGAAAGATAGATAGATAGATAGATAGATAGATAGATAGATAGATAGATAGATAGATAGATAGATAGATAGATAGATAGATAGATAGATAGATAGATAGATAGATAGATAGATAGATAGATAGATAGATAGATAGATAGATAGATAGATAGATAGATAGATAGATAGATAGATAGATAGATAGATAGATAGATAGATAGATAGATAGATAGATAGATAGATAGATAGATAGGTAAAAACTCCCCTACTGGGAGAAAAAAAAAGACCAGCTGGGTAGAGCAGGAAAAGGGAGATAGAAAAGAGAGAAAGAAGAACAAAGAGAGGAGAGACCCTGACACACCGTCAAATGTACAAAGACAAGATACATAAGTATGTGTGTCCAACTTTTGTCTGGTAATGTATTTATTCACATTTTGTGTATTTGTTTCATTACTATAGTACATCTTTAATGTTAATAAGGTCAGATGTCCAGTTAAAATGTTCTTAAGATGCATTTAATTACATTTTCTTTTCTTTCACTTAATTTATTTCTGCACTTTTATGGATTTGTTTGTTTCAACATCAGCCTCTCTGTCTAACTGTCCAGCATGATTTAGGGAACATTTTGAATTAAAGTATATTCATCTGTTTAATTAGAAACAGTTTCCTTACTAAGATTACATTGTCACTAATTTCTAATTTACTATTGCTATCGTCTGCATTAGTGTTTAACTGTTCATCCCAAGAGGCAACCTCTGAGCATGGTAAAGGCAAAATTGATTGTTGTTCTTATTTGTTCAGCTTGTTATGCCCGTTCTAAGCCCCATATATACTTGTTGTTCATGTTTTGTGTCAGCAAAAGTGTTTTTAAGACATTTAAGACATTTTGCTCTTTTTTCAAACATTTACACATTTTACTGACATCTAAACTACATGTTTGTGACCAACTTTAAGTTAGAAAAACTTCATGAATACAGCACAAAAGCTTAATTTTCTGGGGTCTCTGTTTTCAGCATCTGCTTTTAGGATTTTTATTTTTCACTCAATGTTCTGTGGGGTGTGTATCATCTGAAAGCCGTATTACAGCTTTTCCCACCCACTTAAGACCGCAGCATGGTGTGAAGTTCTCTGGAGGTGACAACTTGGTGAAGCTGATTAATTTAAGTCTGATCTGAGTCTGTGATGTCACAGCATCCTGCAAGCCTGAGCTTCTGAATGTCTTATTTTTAGTTAAGGTGGCCATAGGCTGTGTTGTTTTCAATTTTTGGAGTTTTTAGTCATTTCTGAAACCCACATAATATGTCTGAAACACTGATTTTTTTTTTCATAAAATGTTCATCTTGATTTTGTTTTGTTTGGATTATACAAAAGTTGTTTTCATAATCGCATTTAGTAAGGGAAGGCAAGGCAAGTTTATTTATATAGCATATTCCAGCAACAAGGCAATTCCAGGTGCACAATGGAAACCTAAAAGTAAAGCAAAACAAAAAGATTATGAGTTTCAGTGAAGTGGCATAGTAAAGAAAAGTTAGACTTAAGCTAGTAATACAGAGTAGTACTGAAAATAACATTCTTTAAATTTAAATTCAGAATGGTTTTAGGAATTCACGAGAAGCTGTAAACACATGAGTTTTTAACCTTGATTTAAAAGAACGGAGATGTCAGCAGTCCGGCAGTTTTCTTGGTTCAGGTCTGAGTTCATGACTACACCTAGAATTTGGGCCTTATCGGTGGTTTCTAGCTGTAATGCCTGAAGCTGCATCCTGACCCTTAAATACTCTTCATTTGGTGCAAAATGACTACTTCAGTTTTAGTTTTCTTCAAATGAAGAAAATTGTGTCACATCCAGTCATTGATTTGTTCTATGCATCTTCTCAACGCTTGTATGGGCTCATTGTCACCTGGTGACATTATAATGTAAAGCAGTGTGTTATCTATGTAGTTATGGTAGCTGATCGTATTGTTTATTTTAATCTGAACAAGGGGAAGCATGTAGATGTTAAATAGGAGGGGCCTCGGGACAGAACCTTGGTGAACTCCACATGTAATTTTTGTCAGTTCCGATGCAAAGTCACCTATTGACACAAAGTAGTCCCTGTCCTTTAAGACTGAAAACCAGTCAAGTACTGTGCCAGAAAGTCTGACCAAATTCTCCAGTTTCACCAGGTTAATTTTCTGTTTTTTGGGATACTATCATCAGAATTTGTAGAAATGGAATAAAATAAGTCACTTTAATTGTTTTCACTTCTGCTAGAGGACCTCCAGAGTGCATTTTGTCTCAGTGTTAATAATTCATCCTCCAACTTGCACAAGGTAGACCCCACCTCCAGTGTCACTGAGAACTGTGTTTCCATTTTAGCACATTTGACCAGTCTGGGGATCCTGCTATTAAAAGAACATGAAACAGTTCCTTCAATAATATTACTATTTTTCAGACTTAGTGTTGGTGAGGCGGTTCTTTACTTTACAGTTTTTTTTTTTGTTTTTTTTTTTGCTTTAACCATACAGACTGTGAGGTGGTAATGACAATAGTGACACAGATTTTATTTTAAAATTCTCCCCAGTGGCTGCACTCCCAGAGCCCTCAGAGGTTCATAATAGCATTACTAGAACTGATGTTACTTGTGCTTGGCATTACTACAATAGTTTTAAAACATCTGACTCAACATCAAAGCATTATAAAAATAAAAAATAAAAAAGACTTTGTGAATTTGATGAACATGGAGGGACTATGTGTCTTGGCTGACCAGGGAACGCGTTGGGATGCCCCCCAGACAAGCTGAACAAAGGGGCCGCAGAGAGGGAAGTCTGGGCTTCCCTGCTTGGTGTACTGCCCTGTGACCCAACCTTGCAGAAGTGGAAGAATATGCATGGAAGGAAAGATGAAAGGATATACAAATTTGAAAACTTAGAATGTTAATCATTTACGTGTTCATTGTGGTTTTGAATATACTGTGAAAAAATGTCCTTGTCCAACAAATTGGTAAGTTTGACTCAGAATTTAGACTGTTGTAAAATAAAGCAAGGCCTCATAGTTATTACTATGAATAGTTAGTATAAGTATATTTTTAATAAGGATTGAACCACCTATTTAAACCAGAGACCCAAATTCTGACTGCTGCTTACTATGGACAAAAATAACCTCATGAGAACAGTGAGAGTACAATGTTGATAAAATATTTCTACAGCTTTACCACACAATTTTTCTGAGGATATTAAAAACATGACCAAATAGTGATGTACAAATAAATACACTCCCAAATCTAAGGGTAGTAGCGACTAAGTGGCACTGTATATTATGTCCCTGCACGTGCTCTCTTCATGCAGACCTAGACCTCATCTAATCACCTGCCCTACAAGAAGCCACCTCAGACCTGCAGTCAGACCTCTCATCCCCAGTTACTGCTCAGGTAGTCTCAGTGCCATGAATCTGACCAAGGTACCGGTCCCCGTAATCATCTTTTTGTTCCTACTACTGTCCATTCCCAGGTCATCCAAAAGGGCCACACATCTCATCATCCCTGTCATTCCGGAGGAGCCCACACCCTTTTCTTCCTGCAACGTTACTTCTGGTCAGAGGCATGTCTGGGAGTTTGTTGCAGCTTGTACCACCTGTGTCCAGAACAAGGCGTCACATCAAGCCCCCGTGGGCCATCTCCGACTCCTACCTGTCCCACGCCCTCGACTTTGCTGCAGGTTTGCCTGACTCACAAGGTGATGCCATCATTCTCACTATAGTCAGCTGTTTCTCTAATTAATTAATAATTAATATGTTAATTATGTGGCTCTCCCTAAACTTTCTTCTGCTCAAGAAATAGCTGATCTACTGGTCCATCACATCTTCTTTCAGCCTGTCCTCCAGATTTCACCCCCACACCAATGGCCAGGCCGAGCGTGCAAACCAGGATCTGGAAACTGCCTTGCAATGTGCTGCTAAAGCCAACCCCCTACTCCGGGAGTACTCACCTTGACTAGGTAAAATATGTACACAATTCACTAACCAGTTCTCCCACAGACTTGTCCCCTGTGTCCCCTGTGGGAGACAAACCTGGGGGTACAAACCCCCGATTTTTCCCATCCAGGAGAAGGAGATGGCTTTTCCCTCAATTCAGCAACACATCCAACGATACTGCTGGATCTGGCAAATGGTGCTTGAGGTGTTCCTTTGTGCCCAGGACTGAGGCCGACGCTCTGCAGATGGTCATCACTGTCCGGCGCCTACAGGTATCCCAGGCCAAAAGGCATGGCTTTTCTTTGCTACCATCCTCCTATGTAATTAATCCCAGAAGCTGTCCCCTCAGTACCTGGGTCCTTTTGAGATCGTCAAGATCGTAAACCCACTGGTAGTGAGACTTCGCCTTCCCCCTTCTATGAAGATCCACCCCACCTTCTATGTGTCCCTGCTCAAACCTGCGTCCACTAGAGACTTGGTCCCATCGATCATGAAGACTCTGACGATGTCCCCTCCTCCTGCTCAATTGGTGGCTGGCCGGCCTGCCTACTCTGATATCCGATATCTGCTGGATGTGCGTCGGCGGAGTCGGGGCCTCCAGCTTTTGGTTGACTGGGAGGGTATGGTCCTGATGAGCGGGCCTGGGTTCCCCACTCTTTCATTTCAGAGCCTCCCTGATCCAGGATCTGCACTGCCACCGCCTGGAGCAGTTTGCATCACCCATTGGCTCTCGTTTAGATGGGGGGTACTGTTAGGACATTAAGGATGTGTTCCTACACCTGCACTCTACCTGCACACCTACACCTCATCTAATCACCTGCCCTACTAAAAGCCACCTCAGACCTGCGGTCATCGCCAGATTGTTGTTGCACTCGAAGGATTATCCTGCCCATCCACCTGGAACATCGTCTACCCACCTGCTCCCATAATCATCTGGTTTTCTGATCCATCATCTCTGTTCTCTGTCCTTTGCTCTATGCTCAGCAGCCACACCAACTCTGCTTCCAGCACTGGCACCCCTGGCCTTGATCCCGCATCCCCTTGGTTCCCGAAGAAAAAAATAAACTATTTATTTTCACCCATCTGGTGTCCACTCTCTTAAAAAAAAACGTTTGTGACTTTTAAGCATTTTTGGCAATAAAAAGATAAACCAACAGATTCTAAACAGGGATTAATGTGTGGGCATCTTTCTGTGTGTTCTGTGCGCTTACATGTTCTCCCTGTGCTTGGGTGGGTTCCCTGTGTCCTGGTCCTGTGATAGACTGGCAACCAGTCCAGGGTGTGCCCTTCCCTCTCGCCTGTAATGAGCTGGGATAGGCTATGGCAGACCCCGTGACCCTGCAAAGGATTAAAAACAGGTAGAGAAAAAAGGGATACTATTTCTAATAATAGTAATCTATTAAACATGGTTTCCAAATTAAAGCCATCAGTTTAGCACTGGTTAGAAAAGATGAGGTGAGATGAGGTGAATTATGTTGAGTTGTTTGAGTTCACAAAGACTTCACTCGTCAAAAAGCCACATTTGACATTTTTAAGGTTGTTGCTTTACCATCTTACCACCTTCATTGTAAATCTAGTTTGATTTCTGCTGCGGTCAAAGATGATTACACATTTAGATTTGAAGACTGCATGTCTGCTGCCCCACATCACAACACTTGTAAATATACAAAGTAAACGACTACAGAGCAGGGTGGATTTGTTTTAATGATACCTTTATGTAAATGACCCATTTTACATCTCTGCTTCTCATCTCTTTGTTTTTCCACACAGCCAGTGCTCATCAGTAGCGACGACCATGAGACTTCCCACTGCGAGGAAAAATCTGGGCATGTTAGGGAACTGTGCTGTCTGTGTTGAAAGGTAGCTTACCAGGGGGTCTTTCTAATTAAAGTGGTCCCCAAAAGGCTGTGGGAGACGAGGCATCTGCTATGCATAGGGGCTTGAAATCCTCCAGCTGCCCATCTGCAAAAACTTTTCATCCGGCCTCCATCGAAGGAGGAGGTTTCAGAAAATACCTTTTTATTTTTTCATAATCCCTCCCGCTCTTTTTCTCTCCTTATCCATATTTCATGAAGAGGTCTGAAGGTATGAAATTGTCTGAAACTAATCCACTACTGGATATTTAGTCCCAGATTAAAATCACTCGCTTCACTGCCTCATAATTCTGTTTTTATTGATTGCCTGGGTCCAAATATAAGTCAAGGATGTACAGAACATTTTTCCTGTGACTCTCTGAAACAGTATCGGCGTGACTTCTCTTCACTGAATCCATGCAAACAGTGCCATCAGGCTTTTGCAACTCAGTGCCTCTGTTTTCATTTTCCTTTTTCTTTCAGGCTCACAATCTGTACTTACTGCAAACCCCACATGTCTAGAAAGTCCCATCTGCGTTCTACTGGGTTCTAGTTTTGAAGAAAAGTGCAAGCAAAGCCAAAAACATTCCCCAATGATCAAGAAAGGCAACTGAAGATTCGAGGGCTTGGAGTCTTTTACCGTTTTAAAAAGTAGAAAGAGGATGGTGGGAGTATTGTGACATGTCAGTGACACCCAAGAACAGATCACACATCGATCCTTTGCTGCCTGAAGGAAACACGTGGGTCTTTTACTGCTAGGATTTAAAACAGGCATGTTTATCAGCATAAATTACACTATAGGACCCTGGGATCTGACTTGAATAAATTATATCCAGCATAAACATACACATCCTGCAATTTAATTCTGGTACACAATTTCTTCTGAAGCATCATTTTCTATTTTCTCTCTAAGTTGTGTGTCACTGCTTTTTGGCTCAAATGTCCCAACAGTTGAGATATTTCATACAAGACAACAACAACACAGCCTAAACTAACACCAATAAGTCCAAGTAAAAAAAAAAAAGACACCAACACAGACAAAAGAAGTCCTTGAAAAAGTCTGAAAATTCTCGAACTAAACCAAAAATACCAAAATTAAAAATATGCAAACAGCTTTCCAACACTGTATCCAACTCATTTGCTATAGTATGAACTTGGCAAAGAATGACGATATAAATAATAAATACAATTTTACTTGACAGTGCCGTTCAACTAAGCTATCCTGTAAGACTGCTTTTATTATTGACATGTCCTTGAGAAGTACGCAGCTCTTCTTCAAGCTGAATGTGTTCACGATGTTTGAGGTAAGCTGGCTGCAGAACAGAAGAGAAGGGACTTCTCAAGGAGAACTGCAGCAGACGACGACACACACACACACACACACACACACACACACACACACACACACACACACACACACACACACACACACACACACACACACACACACAAACCCACCACCCCCGAGTAATGTGTTGGTTTCCCACAGGGTGCTCTGCAACACACCGTTCATGAGACTGAGCTGTCAGAAAGCTAAGGATGGAGATGTGTTGATGCCTGCCTGCCAGAAAATCACAGCCCAAATGTTCAGTGCCAAAAGCAACACAAGCGTGGCAGGTGAAACAGTGATGGAGGTAAAGGAGCAATAAGCGGGGTAGAAATGAAGCTTGAATTCAACTCCATAGCTGAAAAAAAAGGAGATATATTTTAAAAGAATAAAAATGAGATTTATCAAAATAATACACAAAGCAACAAAAGACTACATGTTACTTAATTTACAAGCCAACAATACCACGGCAACAACAACTAATAGCTTATCTTTGTCTGGACGGAAAAAGTGAATTACTTCTATAGTATTTGCACCTGATTAATTATGTAAATCAGTAATTGTTTGTTTTCTTTGGCTTTTTGGTGCAATAATCAGATTTTCAGCAGGCACTAGCAAGAGTAACATACCTGGTACTGTGTGTGTGTGTGTGTGTGTTACTTTGCCTCAGAGGATTTTTCCATCTACGCAGTCTGGCAAAGAAACAAGGGAACAGGTGGTTGTCTGCAAATAGGCAAAGGAATAATACAACTTCCGCAGGACATGGCTGTATGTGTGTTTGCTCTACTGGGCTGCTGAGCTCTTGCCTCTCTGTCTGTGAGCATGGGCCTAATGGCAGTATTTAGTCATCTCTGAAATCTCAGAAACATCCAGAAGCTCTGAAAATTGGGTTGTGGTTAGAAACTGTGTTTTGTATTCCACTCTTTTCCTATTGAATTTGACACACAAATATTCACCAGCTGTTAGTCTGTATCCCATCTTTCAAAGATCTGCATCAACCTCGAGTGGAAAACAGCCTGAAAGAATACAAATACACGTATTTAAAATACCAGATTTAAAAAAAAAGAACATTAATACTGCTATAATATGAGGCTGAAGCAGGATCTTACCTTTAGCACCAACCCCCATTTATTATTATTATTATTTCTTACAGCAACAGGACATAATGTCCTGCAAATGACAGCGCCTCAGAGCTGCTAGAGAGCAGATTTTTATCCATGCTGTCAATCTGCCAGATTTATCAAAAATATGGCTGAGCGAATTCCTGCTTGGACCAAGTTACTGTTTTTAAAATGACCAAATACTTATAACAGGAGATGTAACAGGATCAGCTCTTACAAGTTATCAAATTGTTGGTTGACATGGTAACTTTCTGAGAAAAACTATGATGGTGAACATCTAAAACGGAATGATACCTGCTAAGTGCAAGGAGACCAGCGGTGCCAGCAGTCAAGCTGGATCTGTTTGGTTAACGTGGAAAGGTTATATGTCTTGTTTTTTAGGAGCTACTGTGTCATTGCCTTGACTGACAGAAGGATTATTCTTTTCAGGAAAATACTTTAACAGCTGCAGTTATTTGTCAAGATGAATATTTGCCTTTGAAGCAACCAGTTGAGGTCAAAAATCAAAACTACAAATCTACAAATGGAGTCAGTGTGCCAAGTTTAGTTTTGAAGAATTCAAGGACACAGTTTAATTTAAAAAAAAAAAAACATTTCTTTTTCTTTAATTGTTTCCTAGAGGGCAGCACTTGACTGTGCTGGAAAATGTTGTGCAGAAACAGGAAGATTGAAGGAACATCGTAAAGACAAAAACAGACACATCTGTGATGCTGGTAGTGAAAACTACAGATGTTCAAAAAATAAATTCAACAAAAGCCATATTAACTCCTTTACCTAAGAGATTGCTTTCAAGACATTGTATTACCCTGTATATGCAGCATCACACGTGCATATAAAGTTGTAGGATTAGTAATCCTGACCAGTAAAGAAAAGGCCCCAACACAATACTGTTCCCATCACCCTCCTGTTATCACATTATTTTTCATTTATTTTAATACTGCCTAAAAAATTTGAAGTTGTTGTGGATGCAAAGATTTCTGCAAAAGTTTTCTCCTTTTCTTTGATACAGAAAATAAAAGACGCACTGAGGCTCTTTTCTGTAGCATTTTCTTCTTTTCTTCTGGAAAGTGACAACCTGCTGCAGCTGCTCTGTCAAGTTGTGTGTTTCTTCATATCTTCTTTTTACTGAACCTTTCTT
This sequence comes from Xenentodon cancila, assembly GCA_014839995.1. NCBI lineage: Eukaryota > Metazoa > Chordata > Actinopteri > Beloniformes > Belonidae > Xenentodon > Xenentodon cancila. The sequence goes on from CM026205.1 coordinate 20,009,128, forward strand.
TCTTTTTCATTGAAATTATAGTTTGGTTGCTGCACACTAAGTCAGGAAAAGATCCTAAATACAGATGAGTCGAAGAGGAGAGCTCAAGGAAGTACAATGAGAGAAAGCCGGAGAGCCAAGTGGAAGAAGTAATGACCGTTTCGTTTTTCTTTTTCCCCGTTGAGAGTCATGTGGAGTGTGAGATTTTTGGAGGGTGAGATGGATGAGAAGTATCGTGTTTTTTGAGATGTGGCTACAGAAGCCTGTTCTGGACTCTAGCATCTCTTCACATAGATTTTGGATGATACATGTGCACCGACCAACACCCAGACCAACAGAAGTGAGGCAGGGATGCTTGCAGTACGTTTTTTACTAATAGATAAAATCCTGTGAAGGAGCGCCTCTATACCCCAGACGTCCAATATATCTTGGTGCAGTGGTGCTTCGTCAATGTTAATGTATGATATAATGGTGTAAAACGATGTGCAGCTGTCCCACTGGGACATAATACCAAAGTTAACTTGGCTGACTTTTGATAGTAGCAGGAACAGAAGATGGCTATAGGCAATAAGGTAAGTAAATATTATTTCAAATAAAATTCCATCTGTCCATTATCTACATGCATTTAACCCTATTCAGGGCCACGGGGATCTGCTAGAGCCTATCCCAGCTCTCTCTGGGTAAAAGGCAGGGGTACAAATTAGAGAAACCAGAAGAAAACCCATGCAAGCATTTTTGTTTTTGACTGGTTAATCATACAAATACATGTTATTACTCTGAGCTAAGAATTGATTATATGGAAAAATTAACTAGACATCTAGCAATCTTACCCCGCAAAAGGGAAGACACAAATTACAGCTCTACTAAAATTAGTGAAATAACTGCTCATTCAGTTCACACATCTATTTGAAAAGCTCAAAATATTAATGCCATGATTACATGTCGTTTTTGTCTCAACAAATTGTCGCAAAATGGGTTTAGACAATATCAATGAAGAGGAAAAGAGGGTTTCAAACTACTTTGGTGAGAAAAATCAGGGGGCTGTTCACAGTCTGAGCACTAGATTTAAAAATGTTTATTTCTATGGGACGCCACAGACTCAAATAATAGAATCAGAAACATACAGTAATTTTAGTGTAAATGTATAAAGTATAAATTTATAATAGTATAAACTTCATCCAGCCCAGGCATTTAAATCCATGCTGTATTTTTAAAAGTTAATATTTTTAGTGATATTGTCCTTAAAATAAGCCTCATTCACTGTATAAGACAAGCCAGCAAGCATCCAATAAACACACATTGCATCTGCTGTTAGTGTAATGACGACTCTCAGACAAAGCAACAGCTGTAAATCAAGACAAAATCATAATTTACCCTTCTTAATGTGTAAACTTAGTGGGTCAACCATTTAAATGACTCAAAGCAAAACACACCCGAGCCAAAATTCATCTTGTTTACTGACAAGTCACTAAACTTTATGCTCATGCCTTGTAAATGTAAATCATAGGAGACCTGATTAGCATGAGATGCATTACAGAAGATATTTCTTGGCGGTGCTGGTGAAGTCATCCAGTGATGATGAGGGTGTGCTGTTAAAATAAAACACTGAAGTCTGATTGGAGGGAAAAAATAAAAATCCCAAGAGTTTTACTTGGTGTAAAAATGTCTTTGCCATCTTGCAGTATAGCGTGCTGCATTTTACTATTTATTCCCAGAAGAAAAATATTTTTAATGAACCCCCAAGTTATGACTTACAGGTTTTGTCTGTTATTTTTTTTCCCAAAGACCAATCAATTTACCTTGATACCTGAAACTCCCCAGACTCTCACAGCCTTTCCTGCACCCATACCTGCCTGCAAAAAATTACACTTCCCCTACCACAAGATTTCACTGAGGAAATCTAATCTGAATTTGAAAAAAAAAAAAAAAGTTTCTTGTGAGAACATAATTCCCAGGTGTGATGAGCATGTTCAGGAATACAAATTCATCGAGCTCGACTTTGAATACAGCTCAGAAGAAACAAAGAGGGAGAAAGGATCATTTGGAAAATAATAGAAAGAGGAGACAGTTCTACTGAACTGTAAAACAACTCTAAAACAAAACTGAATGAAATTACAATGAAGTGGGAGTCAAAAGTCTCTTTGAAAGATATTAAAACGCCTTGACAGTCCCTGCTGTCCACATGTGCAAAAACCTGTTTTGCATAGGTAGTACTTTAGTAATAAAATGAAATAGCAAAACCAGCACATTGATTATATAGATGACTTCCATTTCTTTTGCTCATTGTCAGTTTAAATCAACGGCAATCTTAAACAAGGAACCACCAACGGGAAATATATTTAGGAGCTTCCTGCACAATTTCCTCCGCTGCTTACATGATGCTCATCACCTAATTTTCAGTTTGCTTTTAAATGTCTCTTTCCTAAAAAAAAAAAAAAAAACATGAAATCCCATGACGTCTCCATTTCTTACTATGCAAATCTAAGGCCCTTGCAGATACTATGCAACCGGCGCTGCAGTGTTTCTGTGGTTTAGGTCTGCTATTTTTGGCAGAAACGTTAAGAGCTGAAACTGAGGCAACACCCAAGAAAGTCCTTGTCTGTACCCCATCTTTCACAGTGTTAGAGAACTGGTTTTGATGGCGTGTATGATCAGAGTGTATGTAATGTGGCTGCAGTCTGTTTGAATAGTTGAAATTCGACAGTCAGAAAACAACTGTCAGAATTTGAAGTAAATGACTGACAGACAGAGGAAGAAATGCTACTTTCTGAGCTGCTGTTGTGACATTCAGCTTTGAGCTCGGGGCTTACATTACCCAGCTCTGGAGAAATGCTATGTATGTTATAGGGTTATTTAAAGAACAAGGATATCTACTGACTGTTTCATGTGCTGTCAGTGTCTTGGGATCTTTGAATGAATCTGTGTATGAATACTTGAGTAAATTCTGGGCCAAGGGCCGAAGTCAGCCTAGGATTCAGAAATGGATGAGACATGTATCCAATCCAGATATGAGCCTGAGACACTTAAGTTTTGTCATTTCTTTTTTTCTTTTATATTTATACCAGGAGACAGAGAATTGTTAACTGGGAAAAATCTGATCCTCCACCAAAAGGAAGTACGCAGAAAGAGTTTTCTTTCACAGGTATCTCATAAATATGTGGTAGATAACAATACACCGTCTGAAGTAGCGTTAAAACGATCTTGATTTATCTCCATGTACTAGTAATCAATTGACCTTTTTTCACTGCAGACATTATGACTTATCACATTAGAGAAAATAATCAATGACGGTTCAGTTGCGGTAGGTGTCCCAGCACAGAACTTCCATAAATGATATGCAACCATTTCTGATGCATCTGTCCTTTCTCTGCTGAGAGAATTTATAACGTCTGATGTGGAAAAGGTCTACACCTCCTTTCATGCAAACTGCTTGAGCTACATTCATCATCAGATTTTTTTTTAATAGATTCAATCCAATTTTTGCAATCTAGGCCAGCCATACCCATTTACTCTATAAAAAGTCTTTCTTGCAAAACGTGTCTGGTACCCCTACCGTCCACAGCCGTCTCCACTGATACAGAAAGAATTGAACCAGTCGCAATGGGCCAGGGAAGGGTTTTATAGGATGAGTCATGCAGGAGCATTCAAAATCCACTATTTAAAACAATTTAGACAGCTGCAGTCACATGCCTTGTTACTCTGATTGGTTCTATTTCTATCCAGTGGTATGAAGAGGCAGTTTTTCGTGCACCCATTGGATTTATGCACTGGTAATCAAAGTCAAATCCAGAGGAATCAGAGTAATTCTTTGTAATGAAGAGAAAATGCATAATTATGGCTGACTAGGAAACAGGCCTCAACAGAGTTCACTACAGTGTTTTGTGTTTGCAAGTTCTACTTGCAACCGGCGGTACAGCAAATGTCAGAGTAACAACTCTCTCCAACTTCAATGTGTCTTCTTAAAGGCAGACTAAATGGTAACTGTTTGCCAACGCAGCATACAAAGTGGGCCACTTCTCCCAGCTTGACAAGTCAGAATGTGTTCAAAAAAAGAGCTGGAAGGCAGAACCATGGTCGTGACAGAACAAAAATCAGAGAAATTGTAATTCCCCTGATTGCTGCACAGCACCTATTTTTCAAAGCCCAAATAAACACCTCCACACCTCCGCACAACCCTGTGGGACGGTGTCGTGTTGTTGGATTTCATGTGAAATTCTCCATTCTACTGAAGCAGCCTGAATGTGTGTGCAGCACAGACATCTAATCAAAGAAGAGAGGAAAGGAGGTGGTTATTTTAACTGATCCTTACATCTTTATGCTCCTCACACCTGTGTGCTGTCATTGGCTGCTGTCTACACACCCTTTGCCCAAAGTCTGCAGCAAGATTCATCCAGAAAACATCCAAATAAGAAGGAAGATAGGAAACACAAGCCGACCAGCGCATGATTGTATTATGACCCATTCTATACTCGTGGGTCATAATACATGTTTAAAATGGATTATTTCTGTAGGAGTCTATACATTTTCTGGTTTCTTTTTTCAAATACATATTTTATTTTATCCTGCTTTTAAGTATGAATTTCACTTTACAACTAAAGGTCTGTGTAGGACTGTTGTCATCTCAACACCACTGGGGAAAAAAAACACATCAAGAAAATACAACAAGAAAGGCAACACAAAAAAAGCAAACGTTACAACATTTTCCCTCATTTCCTGTGTTTTTCATAGTGTCCCTAAATTAAATGCAGAATATATGATTGCAAGACTTTGTCCACCCTGATAATTGAATAAATACCACATGATGATTGTCTGCAATAGTTGTTTTATTAAACAGAACCTTTCCACTTGTCTTTCCATCATGCCAGTTTTAATTAGAATTATTTTATATGAAAGAATAACAATTACTCACTCTTCATTCTACATTTAACTCAAATATAAGTACAAATGAAACTGTTTTTTTTTTTTTGTTTGTGTTTTTAATCACAGAAACTAAAGATGGTCTGCATAAAAGGTGCTGGTCTCGTGCTTTTATGTTTTGACTTAGCCAAATAAATATTACAGAATGAAGCCAATTAAAACTGTATTAAATTTTTCTAGGTACAGTATATTACATTGCTGATTGGGTAATAAATGCCATGCGCATGAATGCTTAACTTTAGTTTCGGAATAATTTTTGCAAGGCCTGTTTGGATTGTCCTAAAAACTTGACATCATGACACTCCTCCACGACATGTGGAGTCCCTCAGGAGTCAATTCTTGGGCCACTGTTATTCAACCTCTATGTGCTTTCTCTACGCTAAATCATACATGACAACAATGTTGCTTACCAAATCTCTGCCGAGAGCTCTCCAATTTTCCTCTTTCACCAAACACATATGATTCATTTGAGTCATTGTGTTAAAGCTCAGGGTGAGCAAATAGCTGGGTGTAATCAAACCACCTTCTACTAAAGAAAGACATGACTGAAGTAATTATATTTGAAAAGAATAAAAAATCAAACTGATTGGAAAAGTATCAAAACAAAAACTAGGAAATAGTGGAGCTTTAATTGTGTTTGAAATATGCTAATTCATCAAGTTGCTTTAATTTCTTTGCCTACAACAGAGAATGTGCCCTTAACTGCAGGTAACTGATGATATTTCAGAAATAATATTGTTAAAAACTACACTTTACCATCCCAAAAGTCAGTGGAGTTTTTCTCAATTCAAGTGTAAATCAGGGAATATTGTGACCAGAATAAATTGTAAGAAGACCCTGGAGGGCTGCATGTCTTGAAGAAGATGTGTTTCCTAAAGCTTGATCGAGGAGAAGAAGATGTACAAAACACAGTGAAAGACTGCAGAAAGACTGCGCTCAGATCTGACGGTTTTTATTCCCTATGGTTGTACTCATACACACACAAGGCATAAATCCGTACTGTGAATTCCTCTCCATACATCACTCTCTAAGCACGAAACTAAAGGAATGCAACATAGGCAATGTATTTCTTCTCAAGTTAGACAAACTGAGCTTTGATGCAATAGACCAGCTTGAGTAATTACATTCCTGCAAAAGAGTACAGTTGCAAGTGACCTCTGTCCCTTAAGGATAAAAATTCCTTTAGAGGCTTTACATCCAACTCATGATATCAACTTAAACCCTGTTCAGACATTATACATGAAACATCAACAGCTCACCTGAACCAAGGACTAAAGTTTGTTAACTTTTTTTATCATTATCATCATAATTCATACTGGAGTGGTTGTGACAATAATTGTAAGAGAGGATGGAAATGATTGAAACGTTTATGTGTATTACTTATGTTGATTTTATTACACTTTAGTAACTACAGAGTGGTAATCAACTCAAGAAAAACCTGATTTATTCACCTGAGGACATCTTCTCCACAATCACAGCTTTATGAGAAGCCGTAGGACCACATAAAACACTGAACGTTTACAGAGCTACATTGTTATTCCCTACATGTCACTTTGATATAAAAGTTCCTATTGAGCTGACTAGTCCACATCAGTGTGTTAAACACAATGGCAGTGGGTGGAATCATTTAATGCTCAGACAGAAAGCAGCAGCTTCAAGTGTTTACATGATTGGGACATGACTTGATGTTGCAGATAATCATCATTGAGAAAAACCATGAAGAAGGATAATTTAGCCAGTCCTGTTTGTTATTTATTACACATTCTCTCAGATTCCTCTAAACAGATGATCAGAAGCCAAATCCCCCCCCCCGCCACTCCTGTGCTTTGTTGTGCATTGATTGGACTGTAGAAATTTAAGTTTGTACGGTGTAGATGGGATACATAAATCTTCCTGTGTGTAAACTAATGAAAAGTGAATTGTGGTTTTTGTTTCAACAAATCTTTCATTTGTTTCTGACATAAAAAGCTATGGCGCTTGGGGCCTGTTCCACAAAAGTGACTTAGGGCATAGCTCATGGCCAGCTTTTTTTACAATGACATCCTTCCCTTGTTTCATTTTTTTATGAGATAAAAGTGTCAAAATAAAGCAAGACGGGATGATCTTGTGAAACAAATTTCAGCTTGCATGTTGCAAGTGTCATGGAATTGACCATTGATCTGTGGCTTCCCTTTTGCCAAAGTTCACAGATGTCACATTTGCAATTTACGCAACATTAAAGCCACTGTGTAATGTCGTTTGATAAAACTGCAAAGTGTAAAAGGTTATGAGACTTGCTTTAAGTCTCACTGAAACTCTTTCAGTCAGTGCAGACATATTTAATACTCAGCAACTGTGTGACAAATGACAGCTGCTAAAGAACCATCCCATTATACACACTCTGGGGGGAACTGCTTTCTTGCGTATTTTAGGTTCAACAGAGGAAATGTAGGATATATTGTAGTTGCTCATGTTTTTAAGCTGGAAATTATTTTTTTGAAATGTCAAAAACTAACGTGAAAAGATCGTCATCGAGTTTGGCAGTGTAACATTATGAGTTTTGTCATTGTGCAGTCACCGTGGTGGTAGTGAGTACAACATATCCTTCATCGTGAGAAATCAGAGTGTAATTTCCAAAAACAGAAGGCCACCACTTTAAACCCCCGAGTGAGATGAACATAACAACCAGCTGACGGATGTCTGCCTCTCCAGATGGCAGGATAAATCTAACCTGAGTTTGCTCTAATGACGCCATGGTCTGATGAGCCCACATCCAGGGATAGAATGTGTGTACGTGTCCATTTGAGTGTGTGTGTCTACTGTATGTGTGAGATCACATGGTTCATAAGAAATCCACCACAGGGATAGGTTCCAGCAGATTGGGCTGCCGTCAGGGAGAGCACCAATACATCCAACAACTTAGTTCTGAGCCTTGATTTCCTCTCAGGGCTTGCGGTGGTGTTTATTTTCCTAAAACATTGTTTACTTTCACAGATGTGTGTGCGTGTGCGTGTGCAGGTCTGTGTTAGTTTTCCATAGATCCAACAGTACAACTCGATGCCTACCAGTAATAAAAATTGAATCCCTCTTGACTTCCAAGCCATGAAAAATTGATTATCCACACTGACGAAGCTAACTGACGAAGTTTGTGTCAGGTCTTTTCATTTCATGTAATGTTTACAATGACGTTTCTCCCTGCCGCTACTATAAATAGCATCAACACCAAAGCCAGTACTCCTACATCATTTAGTACATACGGTACAGTAAATACAGTTTTTGTAGGAGCCACTTGTGTACATGTCTTTTTCTAAGCACTGAGTAAATGCTGAACACTTTTATAACCTGCTCTTGAGAAATTTCTAAACGCTTTGGCACGTTCATGTAAATTATTTTGTCCAACCATTTCCTATATCACAATTTGCTAAAGACCTATGCTCTCTTTCCTACCTAAAACATCTAGAGTTAATTGCCAAAGCCATCAAATGTGAAAGGCTTGTACCAGCAGTCAAAGTCTATCAGGCTTATTCTTTATTTTTCAACATGACTGTGTCACTGTGATATGGAAAAGAAATCAACTGTTTCACAGCAGTGCACAGGATAAAGTTGAGAAATGCAAAAATAGAGACGTAAACATAGAAATACCCTCTGGCAAAACTGTATGCAGCTCTGTTTGGTGAGTTACATTTCATTCTTTATCCACCTCCTGATGTTACTATTTGTTGGTCTGCAGGTTCTCATCCACATCGGTTATCTTCCTTCACAATATGGAGCAGAGAGAATCTTTCAGAATGTCTTATCCAGCCTCTGCAGGCCTCTGGTGTGTTGTACTTGTTCTCCTTCATGCTATGCCGTGATGGCAGACAGTCTATTGTTTTTTGTTTTTATGTTGTTGGGTTTTTTTTTTTTGTCTGTATCGCAACTGCATCGTCTCTTACCAAACCACAGAGCAAACAGTAAAGCCTTAAATTTGAATCCAGTTCAATCACTTGCAATTAGTCTCCCATATACAGTTAATGTTACTTTTGTAGTGGATACATGTGATGATCCAGAGGATGAGAATTTTGACAATCGTACTATCCATCCATTATCTATACCCGCTTAATCCATCTCTGGGTCAGGGGGGTCTGTCGGAGCCTATCCCGACGCATAGTAGGTGAAAGGCAGAGGTTGCCAGTCCATGGGAGGGCCACATAGAAAGACAGACAAACATGCACACTCACATTCACACCTACGGGAAATTTGGTGTGATCGAATAACCTACCCTGCATGTTTTTGGACTGTTGAAGAAAACCGGAGTACGCAAGCACGGGGAGAACATGCAAACTACACACAGAAAGACCTACCAGGCCGGGAATCGAACCAGGAACCTTCTAGCTGTGAGGCAACAGTGCTAACCACTAAGTCACCGAGCTGCCCACAATCGTACTAGTTTGGAAGAAAAGAAAAGTGAAATTAATAAGTTAGCACAAAGTTTGAGCCTTAAGACAGATCTTTCAATGTCACAAACGTTTATTAATCTGGCAAGATGTTCATGGTAACTTATGCTAAATACATAACCTGCTCCAGATTTGCAGATTTTAATGGGTTTTAAAGGGGCTGGAAGTTCTGTTGCTCTTTCCTTGACAACTATACAGATTCTCAGCTCAGGAAAGATACGACATTACAGCTCTGTTGAGCCGGACCATCAAAATGCCATTAGCACAAACCGTATGGGTTGCGTTGCCACAGGAACACGGGCTGTGTAGAACCTCCAAATTTTGATGCAGTGAGTATACGAATATGTGCTTGGTCTTGAATTGATGCTGACTTCAATTTACTGTGGTTGCAGTCAGTCTTAGCGTGAGGTCTGTCAAACCGTCTTTTTTTGTTTTAGAAGGTTCCTAACTATGTGAAATCTAAGTGGTACTCATCATAAGAGTGGGACAAAGTCTCTACAGTGTAAACAAAAGGCGCTTAAAAGTATTCTTTCATATTGCCTTAGTGCAGGAAACCCTGGAGCATCCTTTATGAAAGGAAAAAGTTCCAGCCCCAGTAGACTTTTCCAGCCTTGCCTCTTCTTTTTTGTGAACCTGAGTAATGAAACTATATTTTACGTATCTTATTGTATTCATTTCATAGGTAATAAGCTGATCTGACACAACATAACAATATCTGTGAAGGTTTTCATATATTCATGTTTGTTTTAACAGACTTACATCTGCAAATCAACACATCTACTTAACACTTCTCAAACTCTTGCAATTTGTCTCTACCGTTCCATCTCTCCTTAGCATCCCAACGTTTTCCACCAAGCGTCAGGAAAAGTACTTAGGAGAAGACATAGTGGGTCATTTTTTTCTGACTATTCAACCATAGCCCAAGATTAAAAACTTTAGTATTTATCACAGAGAATATTACATTTGTTCATTTTACATGCATTTGGATGAAAATTACTTTCACATATCGTTCGTGATAAGGCAGACACACACCTACATGCTCATTTAGACAGCCGTGTTTAACTGTATTAAATTTAAAGAGCTCTAACGTGCAGTTTTCATGTTTGAAATAAACATCAGGCACTGGAAGTGAGTTGTAAAACAAAATGCACTACAGTTTTTCTCTTGCTTTCGCTCATTTACTGCTTCATGTATCACAACTGTACTGCATGTCTTCAAAAAGTAAGAACTCAATATAGCAACTCAATAAAAGATTTTATACATGCTTCATTGTGTCAGGAAATTGGCCAACACCAACAACATTATAAATTGTTTTATTGTTGAGTGAGCTGTACTGTTAGATAGAAGTCAACCTTGGAAATGTTTCTCATTTTGTTATACTTAGTCATTGACACTGACTGCTTACCATACCAGAATGTTTGTTTTGACTTGCTGAAAGCTTTATTGTATAACACATAGCTTTTCATATCATCATTTTAGCAGAAAGTAAAGGTTTATAGGAAATAGTTAGTGATGTACAAGACAAGAGATGCACACGATGCACGCTTATCAATTTAACAAGACTTTTGTATGTGTTATGAACTGATCAAATGTCGCTCACAATCTTTCACAAATTGAAAACCATGTCGAAAAGAAAATAAAGTAGAATAAAAAAAATGCACTCATAATTAAAAGAGTGAAAAATGTAACAACTTAGATATGAATAAAAATATTTTCTTCAGCAAGCCATGTCAAAGTGTTTATTGGGTAGAGGCTCAAACGGTGAGCCAAAGAGCATGAGAAAGACTGTAACTTATGAACTGAAAAGTAGTTATAGCCCCAGTGTTGCTTTTTGCAAAAATTATAATTTTACATTTTTCACTATCTTCGTTCTCCGTGATATCCAACAGTTTGTGATGAAAGAAAAGAAAGTGTCAAAGAATGATTTAATATGGAAACTCGCACAAAGTCTGGGGACCAGAAAGTAATTTTTACACTCATGTATTCTATCATTATAACCCCTAATTTACATTTTATATATATGAAGTAAATTCTGGGAACTTTATCAATGCGTTTGGGAATAATTTAAAGAGATGGGAGATTCTACTATTCATTTTATAGGAATGACTTAAGCAGTAAGGATGGATATTTTGCCAAGATTACTTGATCTGTTTTAGTCACTCACTATTAAGATTCTTTGATTAATTTTTAAAATGTTTGACAAAAATTCTAAACATTTTATGGCCAAATATTGATAAAAAGGAAGCAAGAATAAAATATAGCACTTCTAAGCCAACAAGATACACGGTTTAAGGAAATATTTTTGGGCAGCCCTAATGTGATCAATAATTATGTGGATAATTAAGTATAGCGATGCAGTTCAGGTGGAGATGGAATAAATGGTATGTCCAGACACAACCCTGGACTCACTATCCTTTACGAAAAAGAAGCTCCAAAAACATCTCAAGATTGATGATGAATGCACCAGGGAGACGAATAGTGAAAAACTACAACTTCATACCTCCAACTATAGTTAAAGGATTTGAAAAGATAAAGGTTTAATGTAGATCACACAAAACTTTAAGGTTTTATAAGATGGATAAACTTACCAACAAACTACAAATTACTAAAGGAACCAGCTACATTAAAAGCGTGTGAAGGAGGAGCCAAAGAGGGCGTGATTTTGAAAATATACATGGAATTACATACAAGAGTAACAGCACTGAAGTTAAAGAAAAAATCTTCAGGCAAACATTATAACACATGAGTATTGGGAGGAAAGTTTTAAATGAGTATCCAAACTCCGTAATAGTTTAGTACGAAGGGAGTTTGAGAGGAAAGTAAAGATGATGTACGATAATACCCCTCTATAGTTACCTCAAAATATAGTAATACATCTAGGTTTTAGAGGATGTGGGATGGTGAGAGCTTTTACTCAGATATTTTTAGGGACTTTTCCAAAACTGTGTATTTGAGGAAACAGTAAAAAATAAAAACTCAAAAGCTTAAATTTAGTTCATACACATTTCACCCTAAGTATAGTTACTGAGGAAGAATTATGCAGAGACCTGATTTATTTACTTAAAATCCTGCTGTCACCAGCACATGGCTAAAACTACAGGCCTACAGAGGGAGTGAAAAGGTGCATGCTATGGGAACGATAAAGCAAGATTACAGCAAAAATTAAATAAAGTCATAAAAATATGGACACCAATAAGACAGTTATTGTAAGAGCATGAAAGTGCTTTTTCTTCCCTTTATCTTTGTACGTTTAATGTTGAGTTATATAACCATATTTCTTCAACTGACCAATGCCAACCATCTGACTTGGTTTAACTGGTTTGAATCTGATGCCAAACTAAGATTTGTTGTAGTTCCTCGACTGACCACTGGAGGCTGGCTTCAGAAGCGAGTCGATCTCCATTGACTCCCATGTTGAAATGAAATGTGAGAAAAATTACTCAATGTATCTGTGCGTGCGTGCGTGCGTGCGTGCGTGTGTGCGTGCGTGCGTGCGTATTTCTTGATTTGTGCATGTGTAAACCTGATCTACTACAAGATAGCTAAAACTACTACTACTGCTTCTAATAATAATAATTATTATTATTAATAACAACAGCAATAATAATAATAATAATAATCTGAAGTAATGCCTTTCCAAATTGAATTAATTAAAAGTAAATGAATTTATTCCTACCCTGCAGTGCGTGAGCAGTGTTGACCCTGCACGTTGTCGTCTACGATGGTGATGGTGACCGGATGATGAGGTTTCTCCTGCTTGCTCTGTGATCTGTAAACCCTAGCCTCCACATTAGCCCACAACCATATCCATTTTAAAATTTTGTACATATCTTTTCATGACATAATTAAGTCCTGCTTGAATGTTCATCAATGAAATGTGGTTCTTTTGTATCTAAAATTGTTCAAGAACATCTTGGGACAAGGTTTTCACACAGGCAGAAAGGCAGTCCCCACTGCAAAGCTGTGAACAACACTGACAGTGTGTCTGATTCAGCAACGGTAAGTAAGGGGGAGCGGGGCTTACCGGTAGGTCCCTTGGAAGAGTAATGGCAATTATTATGAATGCACGCGTGGAACTTTACCGTAAAAGTATATTTGTTGTTTAAAATGCATGATGTAACTAGAGAAGACAGGTTGTGTGAAGATGGAGGGTTTATAAAAGAGGAGATGAAGGTTTATGCGTATACAACACTGATGAACACACTGATAGTCTTCTCTCACTGCAGTTTGAGGTTTTGTAGAGCCAGTTAACACAAAGAAAGCCTGGCCTTGTGTAATTTATAGCACATCTTTCTGAAATATTTGCAAATATAATTCAGTGTTATCATTCTTAAGGCATTATAAGATCATTAACATTAATAAACTGTTAAAAGTTGGAGGATTCTGTTGGTATTTCAGTGGATTGTTACTCTTCTGGGTGATTTGAGAAAGGTTAGGGTGACAGAGGAAGTGTAATCCAATTTATCACCGCACTGTTTCATATCTTGTAAACAGCTGTGTTGGGGGGTGCTTGCTAATCAATTAAAACTAGGAAAGGGTCAGAAGGCCGTCTAATCACGTATAGGATGAGGCAGCTAAGCAAGCAAGTTCGGGCCCTCTCTGTTTATTCAGTTTCTACACTTATTTGTTTTTCAGAGACTAGTCTTCTACCCTGCATTTAATGCAACTTTCGTCTTTGGCCTCATCAGCAAATATGGAATAAAATCAGCTCCTCTGGGTATGAAGTAGGTCAAACTGTTGGTGGTTAATTTGGGCTTGGCTCAGATGGGCTTGAAACTTACTGAAGCACTTATTTTTCTGTTCACTTAACTCCTTCTCTCTGGATAATAGATGATGCTGTCCAAAATCCTTAATCTTGTAATGTTGCCGCATTCCCAACTTAACATTTTTCCAAATCATAATTTCATGCTGGTGGATAATTTAAAGAGCAACTGTTTGTATTCTGCTTTATGATAAAAAAAAAAAAAAAAAAAATTTCAAGTGCTGCACCATTAACTCTAGATAGTGCAGTCTTGGAAATAAAATGATATGTCAGACCCCTCGTGACTTACAGCATTGTCACTGCCAATACTCATGCACCGCTGATGTAGTTTCCAACCTATCCTGCAGTGTGTGCAACATGTCACTCACTTGTCATGGTTTTTAGGACTCGATATCCAAACACTTCATACATGAGGATACTGCAGTCATATCGCCGTCTCTGACAGCTTCATTCCGTATTGAAATAGAAAGTGCATGATAAGGAAAAGTAAGACATTGGACTTTTTTAAAAGCTTACAGCCACCATCCTCACACTCATGCCACTGACCTCTCTGTCCTCCTAGCCGATAATCCAGGGACTTATGTGACTGCACTCAGTCAGCATTGCTGGTTGATATGAAAAAGAGAATTTTTTTTTTTTTTTTGCATGTGTCTTTCAAGACCACATCTCTAATTGATCCATATTTGTGCAGCAGGAAGAAGCAATTCAAATGTCAACCACAACATAATTAATGTGTGCCCTACTTGTCAACTCTTCCTTTCAAATAAAATGAATCAATGCAGATGAATTCCAACTGGCTTGCACTTTCTGCACTTAAAAAAAATGCAAGGTACAAATGTTTATTGAGTGGCATAATATGGCATTGGTGTTTTGGGGGAAATGTTATTTACTGAAGTTAAATAAAGGGCCTGATTTAAAAAAAAAAAAAAGTCCTCTATAATGTACTGTACAGTTGCAGAGACACCTAAAGTTAGGTCTCTACCTTTTTTTTTTTTTCCTTTTTTGGGTTAAGACAGCTTTCTCCCCAAGTACAGTTTACCTTGCACATTAAAATTATTTGACTCATGTTTTATAATGTTATGCCCTGCAGACAGAATTTGCCATGGGTTGTATCATTGTCATTTTCTCCAAAAGCCATTAGCTAATAAAATATTTAAGACAAAATAATTTTGAATTACAAAAGAGGGGGGAAAAAAGACAAACAATAAGATAAGGTTACATTATGTAAAAGCCTTCACAAGCTCAGGGTAACTTTGGGATTTGTTCTCTTGCTTTACATTTCAGTATACGAATTGCTTTATAGTGGCACTATGTATTGATTAAACACTTCGCTGAGCTTGAGCTACCAATGCTCTTCTGCTGATTATTTAACCCTTAGCTCTGCCGGAGAGATACATGCTTTTAGGTGTGACCATAACTGAACCCTTACATATAAAAAACTACTTTTTATTGCTGCTGTTAGCACCACCTGACATTTAGTGAGCTAACTAAAAATAAATACAGTAATATAATATATCTTGGAAAACCCTGAATATGCACTCTGTGCCATCTGGTTACTTTCACTTAATTTATTTCCTCCTACAGTGACTGCATATACTGCACTGGAAGTATAAAAAGAACACAAGACTAAAATGTTTACCACAATTAGAAGGGATAATAATACATTTTCACACAACATGGAGACAAGAATTTTAGCAAATTATGCAGTATATTCACTCTGCCTAATGAATCACTGTGATATGTAGCCTGTACAATAAAGGCTGAATCAGCTCTTAAGTTTGTCAGTTACATGAAAGTCTGAAGAGCGTTGATGTGATTTATGAGATCCAAAGTTAATGCAGGCAACAGAAATACCACAGGTGGACTATAACTTAGACACTAAGTGGCATATATTGACTTTAATAGAGTGACAACGGTCTGTAATAATGGATTCATTTGATTTAGATCCTTTTACAGCCTCAGGTCTCAGGTGCTTTACAAACAGCCACAGTTACTGAGGTTGAATTAGATATTTGTTTCCTGTTACTATATTCCATCCATCCATCCATCCATCCATCCATCCATCCATCCATCCATCCATCCATCCATCCATCCATCCAGCACTTTTATTTATTATCATTATTATACAGTACCAATACCACACACATATGGAAACTGGAAAAAGAAGAAGCAGGACTCATAACCCATGTAAGATCTTTTTGTCTTCTCTTTTTGGCTGCAAGTTGTCACTTATGGTGGACAGATTAACATAAGATTAATGACACAAGTCTGTAACCGATTAGAAGATGTAATTACATCAGTACGATGACTCCAGGAACTCTAATAAAATGAAATGTGAACCATTCAATGGTCCGACTCTAGATTTAAAACCGCAGAGAGATTTCTGCTCCCACGTCGGAGTAGCTGTGTACCATTACTAGGAGAGCGAGCAGTTTGTACACCATTTAAACCACTTATCAGCTGGGCCAGGCAACGGTGCTACACCACAAGTGTTCTTCCTGTGACAGATGTGATTTTTTACCGCAAAGGTACTTTGGAGCTTAGATCCAGCTGTGAAGCCAGTGTGACCACAGGCACAGCATGTCAACCTACCAATGCTGAAAAATCAATGCACCATCACGTCCAACATCTGGAATCGGTTTGATTTTATATGACGTAGAGTATTCACCAAGTTGGGGTAGTCACCTGGTCATATTTTGTAATGGTAAATATCAATTTTCACTGCTTTGCTGATGACACCCAGCTCAAATCCTGGTTCACCTTGAACGTCTTGAAATTAAAAAGTGAAAAAACAAAGCTCTATCTCATTGGCATAAAATCAAAATTATCCAAACTTGACAGCTTCTCCATCACCATTGACAGCTCCTCAGTCTTCCCCTCCCCTCAGGTTAAGAGTCTGGGTATCATCCTCGATAGCACACTGTCATTCCATTCCCATTTCAACAACATCTCCCGGTCTGCTTAGTTCACCCTTTGTTACATAAACCGACTCCGCCCCTCCATCGCTGTACACATAGCCTCCATCCTTGTCCACTGTCTTGTCACCTCCCACATTGATTAATGTAACTCTCTCCTCTTTGGTCTCCCCCAGACGTTTCTTGTCAGACTCCAACTGGTCTATAACTCCACTGCTAGGATCATAACAAGAACCCCATCCTTACGTCACATCAGCTCCATTCTGCAGCAGCTCCACTGACTCCCAGTCTGGCAAAGAATGAATTACAAACTCCTCCTGTTCACCCTTAACTCCATCCATAACCTCGCCCCACCTTATCTGTCTAACCTCCGCCAGATGGACACTCCGGCCCGCTCCCTCAGATCCTCCTCCTACATCCATCTCACTGTCCCCTCTCAGCCCGCCTCAGCACCATGGACAGCAGAGCTTTCAGACGATCTTCAAATCCAGACTCAAGACTCATCTGTTTAAGATTTTAAATTCAACTACACTGTTCTTCATCTTTTTACTATATGCTGATTTTATTGTTGTTTTATCTATTTTTTGGAAAGTGTCCATGGGTTTTATTAAGGGTGCTTAAAAATAAAATTTATGATTATTATTATTATTATTATTAATCCATGGATAGTAGTATATCAGGCACAAACAAGAACAACAAAAGACAATTTCCAATCTCATCTTGGCAAAAAAAAAACACAAATTGGCAAAGTTACAGATAATTACCACATGTATTGCTGATTTACTGTGAAAGATTTATTGTCTTACAGTGTGGTTGAAAATGAGGGGTTTTTTTTGTGACATGATACAGTGGTATAGATATATCAAGGCACACTATGTAACAATACGGCTCCAGAAACAATATCATTTGGGGCAGCAAATCACAAGAAAGTTCATGTGTCCTTCCCAAGAGTAAGACACAATGAAATACATGGAAAACAGGTGAAAATTGCTTGTAATGGAAAGTTTACAGCATCTCCCCCTTGCTTCGTGGGATTCCCCTCCACACAGAGAGTCAGCCCTTTCCTTGTAGCTTGAACAAGGATTCTCCCAATGGCTCCTGAAATGTTGCATATCCACCGGAATACATCAGTAACACATAAAAGAGTATCTTGGAGTTGTTATCTCCACATAAGGATCGAGCACTAATAGTTGACTGCCATCTACTCACCCCGTCGGTCCTCAGCCAGCTCTTCTGTCAATACAGTACAATATACGTGGTTTACTGGTGTTTTATACGATTAATCAGTGCAAAATTAACAATAATGCCTTGTTATCAATCTGCATGAAATATGAAACTGAACTGAACTAAACTGCTCTCTATTTCAAAATCTATTTTCCCTTAATTGTATATTTCCCAATGTTCCTAGTAACTGAATTCTCCTGTAAAGGAGAGATACATACCCCTAGACTACACATAAAAAAAGGTTTATTTTTCTAATCTATCCCTGGCTTTCTCCTGTAGATATGCCATGGCATCAAGTATTTACTGCTTTGAAAAGGGGTATCTGTCCAAAACCTTCACATCTCCCTGATTAACAGAATTCCTCTACGTGGTTGAGGAATGGGACTTAAAGGAAGGAAATCATGTGTCAACTTCCTCAGATGGGCTATAAACCACTCGGTGACTGAACAGGAAGAAAACGCAGCAGTTTGTTCCAAACAATGACAAAATACCTCAAATTCTAACAGTGGAAGAGTTATAACACACCAAAAGGAACAACATTTAGGTGACTTTCCTTTATAAAACTTACACATAAAGTAAAAAAAAAAAACAGTATTCTTGTCTGTTACCAATATTTGCACATTTTTGTGTAATGTAGCAAACAGACACAAAACGTTACTGTCGAACCTATGTTGGCTCACACACTCAGACAAACCAGTTTTGTCCTGATATGTCATCCCGCAACCCCCCACCCCCCACCCCTACCCCGGCCTTTAAAAGGGAGGCAAGAGGAAGAGAAATGAACCCCATCAGGAAGCTGGATACAATTTCTCTGATCCACACAACCTTGGTTGAGTAAGAATATCTCTGTATCCTGCTGACATGTGATCTTCTGAATCTATTTGGGACAGCTTGTCTCACTGAACTCTAAACAAGTCCTTTAAAGCTGCATCATTCATCAATTTCAACCCTGTTTGCGGGCTACAAATGAAACCCCTGAAGCTCAATAGCTGGCAGACATTTAACAATATGTCACACAGGGATTCTGAGACAACCCACACTTTAGGCTTTCACTAATCCAATGCTTCAGGCACTGACAACATGAAATGCTTAATGCATCAAGCAAAGCTGATTGCATACTATTGTTGCCATGACAGCATTTAATCAACATCCATTGCAGGTGAAGTTTGTGGAATTGTCATTATGTCTACTGACGAGCGAGCGTGTAACTCTACTAGCAAAGGCACTTTTTTTTTTTTCAGTTAAATCTGTCTTTGTTTGTGATGATGGTACAGTACCAGCAAAGCACTTTCTCCTGATGGAGAGGTTCAGCAGATAGATGATGAAAGGGATTTTCTGAGAACTGCTGTTATGGTTCTTTGAACTATTTTTACTGCCTTATTTTCCATGACTGCTGGAAGGCCTAACCCTTCTTTGACAACCTCTCAGAACAGGCTAACAGAAATGGTGTCGTCTGTTCAGATTTGAATGTCAGTGTGGTACGCTGTCAAAAAAAAACAGCGGTTGAGTTAATTGTTTCATAGTTTTCCGATATTCTGCTGTAAACCATAGTGACTCTGAAACTCTGTTTGTTCTTAAATGCATACTAAATTAAGGCTTTACTCAGTGTTTATTAGCTTTGTACATTTTTTAATTATGTATTTTGATTTATATTTATTTCTATTTTAGTTCTTTATTTATAGACTAACAGGCAGGGGAATTTCAAGACTTTGTTCTATGTTAATGGTAAAAAATGTTTCTGGTTTTTAACAATATTTATTCTTTTCCTGCGCCTTTACAATCCTGTTTACATAATTCTGTTTCACACATTTCTAATAATTAGATATCAACCAGAAATATTTGAGAACAAATGTGCTTTTCCACACAACACTTTAATACTACTTCTAAAAAAACACTTCCTCCACCTTAGATCACATAAATGCATACTTTTTGTTCCCTTGAATCACTGAACAACATCAAAGAAAGCTCCATTTCGTTTGCAGTTCAAATTTAACGTCTTTAAACTGATTGCTCGGTGTAAGAGGGCACGTGAAAGAGCAGAAATATTGTCCCTCTTCTGTCTTCAGAAAGAGCAGTTTAAGAGGCTTAACTAGTTGAGCTGCCATCTATTACAGTGACATGCGTACGACTCACAGGTTTGAACATCTGAAGAGACTCGCCTCAAGAGGAGACTTGAGGATTTCCTTTAATGAATTTAAACCCTGTAACACTGATGCCTGTTGACCTGGGTCGTATGATTAAGCTCTTCAACTTTGGGTCAGTGCTTCCAATTTTCATTAATATAATATATGCAGCTTAAGAGTTGTGAGTGGTGTATTCAGCTTGTAATAGCTGGAAGAAACTCATTATCTCAGTTAGAAATCCAGCAGTGTCATTAATAATTGGATGCTTTTCTTTTTTGTCAGTGTAATCTATCCAATCTGTGCACGCTAACCTTTAGAGATAAAATTCAGAATAATATTAGGCTCACATATTTACAAAACTGGAAGCAGAGAAAATAAAACCTTACAAATACAGAAACTACCATTTATGATTCTGATATTGTGTGTGAGTGTGTGTGTGTGTGTGTTTGTCAATGAGTGAAGAAGAAAAACTGAGGTGGGCTTTCACCTAGCCTTCATCAATACCGCGCACCAACCTGAAGGCTGCATTCTTGAATTGGCTTCATTAGTAATGCAGCCATCTGTAATTCTGGCAGATCCAGCAAACAGCACGCGAGTGCAGCGCTTAAAAGAAATCTGTGGCTACTTTACCAAACATGCCAACCATAGAGAGTTAATAGTATCTTTAAAATGGTACCACAAAGGATGAAAATGATCACATGGCCTTGAGAACATCATACAGGCTGCTTGTTTTGTTGTACTACAACATGAAAACATGGAGCAAGTGGAGATAATTTTGTTAACGAGATGAATTACTTTAATCTTTGCCACTTTAAGGAAATAAAGCCAACTACAAGAAAAAAAATTCCTCTGATCTAATGTTTAAAGTCAGCATGAGCCTTGGTTTCAATTTAAGTCCAGTACAAGTCATTTTCTTGACTGAAGTGAATATTTCTAGATTGCAAAAGCTGTCTTCCAGCTCTTCAAATTGTGTTTAAATTGTACAGAATTAATCATATATTGGCAATATTTTTGTTCCTTATGTGCAGGAACCTTGTTTTCAGGTTGAAAACATGACTTTATACCTACTCTGTGGTCTTTTTCTTTTAGCCAGAAAGGTTATTTGCTATAAATGTCACCTGGGACGCAGAGTGACAAAATAATGACAACCTTTTTTGAGGCAGAGCAATTTCCCAGAATTGAATGAGCAGGATATGGGAGGAATGAAAAATTTCATCGCTCGCCTCCCAATTGGTGTCTGTCGTTGTGATTCTGACATCTCTACAAGAATGTGTTGAAACAAATAGATTGGACGTCTCCTCAACAGAAGCTGAGAGGCACCATAAAGATTTAAACACATACATGCTTTGTCCACTGGTCGCTGTTTATTTTGAAACTCCCTCTGGATGAATACAGTCAGAGGTGGAAATGGATCAAATTCGGCCAACGTCACAAAACGCTGAACAAGAAATGCCTTTCAGCTGAAGTATACTGTAATTGCAGCATAAATCTAATGGAGCGCTTGCTCATACCTGCACGTTTAGGAAATATTAGTTAATTAAAGTGTCATTGAACTGGCTGGATTGTGTGACAGAAAAATCCATTCATTCCATTAACGCAGTAACTGTATCTATTTTCATGTCAAATGTCAAAGAGAGTATTGAGCTGTGATTTGACAAATACTGTCTCATTTATTCTTGTTATCTGATACTTTTACCAGAGGGAAATGACTGGTTTGGTGGTCATTTCACAAAGAATTCATAACATGTTTTTTGCACTTTCTATTTTGATGCGTTTGCACTGTTTCTAAATAACTATTTTTAGAATTTTAATCCTTCAGACATTGAATAGATATATTCTGCCTGAATATTTTTTGGAGGACTGATCGTGAGCTGAAGGCGGAAGATGTTTGAGAACATCTCTTTTTTTAATTATAGGGCTCAGTGGATTTGAAAATTATTTTAAACTGCGACAACCTGGTTTTTGAAAAATGTAACCAATGGTACCGACTGATTACTTGTTTAACAGAACACATTGCAAAACATGCAAAACGAATTATCTGTCAGGAAATAATATCATACTTGTAGCAGGTAAAGACAAACAAGGACCTCTATCTGCCACATTCACCCATCCGGCCCCAGGATTGTAATTTAAATTCACATCACCAAAAGCATGTATGGTTCAAGTTAGGTTAAGATACAATTACTGAAAGAAAACACCATATTTATTCCTAATTTCACAAAAAGCACACAAGTAAGGAGAGATTAACAGACATCGTCATGGAATCAGAGTTACCTTCTTGGTGACATATTTTCACAACACTGGATTATTTCAAATTGTGTTATTATGAATTTCAGTGGAGCGGCTTATTTTATTTGAGTCCATTGCATGTATCTTATCTAATGTCTTTATAAAACATCCTCTTTCTGTGATACAACTGAAACTGTCAATGATTGTTCCTATATTTTAGAAATTAGCTGCGTCTTCCTTTAGTTGATGCCTCTCGTTCTAATCATACGTTTTGCTCCATTTATTGCACAGACAAGAAGAGGTACACATTTGAGCAGTTGTTGATGTTCAATACAAAATATTCATTATACATGAATTTAAAATATGTTCGTGAGATTTATGAACTATTAAAAAATATTGAGGGTACATTATATTTTCCTTGTAAAGTCTTAATCTGCAGCAACAAGCAGCTTTCAGTGATAAATGTTCAGATTTACAACCGTGACTGGGGGGGCTTTCAGGTCTGCCAACAGGAAGGTTGGTGGTTTGACTCCTGGCCTTGCAAACCATATGTCAAAGTTTCCTGGTGCAAGACTCTAAACCCCACGTTGCCTCTAATGCATTCACCAGTTCTGTGTGTGACAGAAAAAGTACTGAGTAGACAAAGTAGAGAGCGGTGTATGAATGTGTGCGTGAACGGGTTAATGTGGCTCGTAGTGTAAAGCGCTTTGAGTGGTTGACAAGACAAGATAAATAAATAAATACAGTCAATGTACCATTTATTATGAAACTTTACGGGGAACTGACCAGGATCATTTCAGCTAAAAAAAAAAAATCTTCCATGGTGTTGAGACATTACAAAGTAGATCTCCTCAACTGTTAAGTGTGGTGGGACTGATTTACTCCTCCGCTGTCAAATTCAGTTGCAGTGCAGTGGATATGGTTCTCCTGCAGTATCAGCGTCTCAGAGCAGCTTTGTGAAGGCCTGAGACAAAAGCAGGTAGTCATAAAACTTTCAACATCATTCAAAATCTCTTTTTTTTCTATGCTTACGTCGACAATGTGACATTCAAACTAAGACAATGTTGGCCCAGGAACCACGTTTCAGGAAATCTGTTTTTTTTTTTTAGAGAATAATGAAATGTAGATGGGCGGGAGTTGTGGGAAAAAGGTTCTGTTTGACACATTTTTCTGTCACACATTGTCTGGTGAAGCGGTTGCACTGAAGTCTTTTTTTTCCAGGTGCACAGGAGTTTGAATTAATAACAAACTATTTAAAGTGGAGAAAGACTTCACATCCTCCTTTTATACTGGATCTTTTCTGAGAAACTCACACGTCATCCGGAAATAATTAGACAATTTAAGAGGTTGATGTGAGCTTTCCTTACAGTTACATTAAATCTGGCAAATATCACTTACTCCTTATATGCAAATGTGTGCCTGAGTAATTAAAATATGATTGAAAGTGTGTGATTTCAAAGTGTGAAGTTCCTTTTGTAGTTTATTATTTTATGAGTCATAAAGAGTGTAGTTTTTATCTTTCATTCATGCACCTCCGAGATCACACAGCTGTAAAGCAATGCTGTAAAAGAAAAAAAAAATTAAAAGTAATTATGATTTAATAAAATAAAAAATTCAGTGATGAAATGCTAAGCAGTGAATTTGATCAATTACAACTCAGTTAGTCCATTTTGCTGACAGAATGCAAATTTATTTATGACCCTGAGAGTTAGAGAAAATGAAATCATCATATATTTCCAAACAGCTCATGCAGTGTTTAAGATTAGGAGAATCTATTTTGGATGGAAACACATTCTATGAATAAATTGTTTGAAATCCCGTTTGAAACAAGCTCACACTCCAACATTCCCCAAGTTGCTTTCAACAAGTCGAGCTTTTGAATCTACAAAGAATGCAAAGAGTCTGCATGAAAGGAAGTCTTAATCTAAGGGAATTGAATCCTCCAAGTCAAGAGAGTGATACTTTCAATCAAAAACACAAAATCAACTTTAATTTCTGGAGTGTCTGCTTTTGATTTATAGTCATGGATTAAAATGCAACCCATTTCATATGATTTGGTGGTTATCCCATTTCACATTTTCATCAGATCTCATTCTCGGGCCATATCTGTAAAATTGAGAAATCATCAGAGCTGAAGTGGTGGGATATTGGAAGTTCAGCTTCATCAGCAGTCTGTGGTGCTGAAACGAGAGACCTTCAGGAGGCTTCTTCACCCCCCTCCCAACTCTGTGGCCCCTCCCTTCACTTTCTTGCTCTCAGTTTTTTTTTAACTCTCCATCTCTCCTTCTCATTTAGTTATCCTCCTCACTCAAAGACGTAGTGAGATCTCGCGGCCGCTCGGCGGCTATTTTATCTGCACTTGTGTGAAATCATTTAATTAAACAAAGTAATAGCTGAGCATTGCATGTCCAGATCATAACATTTTTACTGGGGTAATAAGTACTCCAGACAATACAATAACCAGGAGCCTTGTTACCAGTGTAGCGATGACAAAAGCTTTTATTGCACTCATAGATAAAATGTGCTTTAAGGGTGGGGGATTTTTCCACCTATATCCATTATGATCTACATGTCTGAATGAGTCACTAAAGGTGTGATTATACTAAAGTAATGCAAACTCTCTTAACATCACCAGGTCTTGTTTGGCTTCTAATTAATTGTTGCAACCCCTTATCAATAATGTTTTATTAATGTGGCACACTATTGATTATCCTAGTTATTTTGCATGTAATAATATCTAAAATGCTGCGGCATGCAAATCTGAACCTCACCTTGAGTCTCACTGGACTGCATGCATCCCCATAAGTGTTTTGCAATGTAATATGCAATCCGCTGATGGCTTATTAAGATCTTTACAGTCATTTAATCTAAGACTGTGGTCAATTATATCTCTCTGGAGTAGCATTGCAGTTTAATTTGATATAAACAAAACAAAAGGCTGTGAAGCTGTGGTCATGTTGGAAGTTGATACACCATCTCTTCTGCTCCACAAGCCTGTGCTGGAATGCAGACAATCATGGCCTAGGCTGCATCCCCTCAAGGGATTTCCTGTGTTGTTTGCAAACAATAAATAATATTAATTTCATGTTGGACACCTTCTTGGGATCGATACATATTGACTAAGCGAATCAGTTGTCATTATAAGCTGCATATGTTGGAAGCGTAATCGTACAGTTTATGGAATGACGTGAGAACATGAAACGCACAAAACGAGTCATCTGTTTTCCCAACACTTGTCAGGTCAATGAGTCTGGTCTTTTTGGATAGAGGCTGCCGTGACTCATTCGAGGTGCTGCAACAGAGATGATGGTTCATCTTGGTTTTGTGATTGATTGCACGAGAACAAGCTGCTTCGAGACTCAGGATATTGTAACTCAACCCAATGACGGTGGGAAAATTAATTACAACACCACAGATCGATTAACAGCTGAATGTGTCAGCTCCCCAAAAGAGCTGTGATTGTTCATTGCAGCCTGCTTGGGGTGGCAGAGGAGTATGATGCCATACAAAGAAGACCCCGCTGGCGATTAAGCCTTGCTTTAAATAAGCACACACACACGCCAAAGCAAGAAAACACACTCTAATCATTTTTAAAGTAGCTGAAGTATATTTTTTCTCCTCTAAGAGGATAATATAACTGAATATGCTTTTATATATAAACATATCCTTTGATCCTCATTTGAAATGCATGTAGTTTGGGTGGCTTAAAAAAAGGGCAAATACAGAGAGGGTAAGAGATGTTCTGCAGCGTGCACTGTCTGATTGGACTTGGAGCAGATTAGTAGAATGAGAGAGATCATTATGAGCAACCTCACAAGTGACCATAGCTGAGTCATTCTCTTCCATTTGGCTGCCTTCATCTGCCTTCCTTGGCCTTTCACATTCTCAGCCTGGGGTTTGATTATGAACTATATGGCTGGGAGGTGGTGCATCTCTGCATGTGCGTGCATGTGTCTGTGCTTTGTCCTGTCTTCTTGATTGTAACTTTGACCTTTAACAGGGGATGCTGGACAGGGAGCGGGCTTAATGAGTTTGTAGGCTATAATATCTGAGCTCTATCTAAGGAATCATCCATCTACATGAACTCCATAATTAGCTGGCAAGACAGTAGTCTTGCTCTGTGCTTCCATTTATTATTCTGCTGACTACATGTGGGAGTGGAGAGATGGATAAACAAAGACACCCCCCAACCCCCCTTTAAAGTGTATTAATAATCTGCTGTCGATTTCTTGCAGTGCTGTAAAAGGCATGGGCAAACAGTCCGAAAAATCACCCTGCTGACACCCCAAGAAAATGACAAAAGCTATCTGGAGTGTAAGTCATAGTCAGGTCTGAGTTTGCTGACAGGTGTACACTCTCATGGGAGCACTAATCCTCCTGCTTCTTCATCATCTGCGTTTGTCCGCCACTGATGTGACCTGCTGCAGCAGTGCGCACACACACCTCAAGATAAAGCAGAAGGCATATTTATCTAAAACTCAATGACATGCAGATGCGATCAGTGTGAATCTGTATGCAAAGCACCAATGTGATTCCTATCATGCAGAGCTGAATGACATATCCATCATTTTCATGTAAGGCAGGGGATATGAAAAGCACACTTGCAAGAGTACAAATGGGAAGGGGGAGGGGGGGGGGGGTCCTATTCTTACTTTCATTGTCAGAGTGCGGTTAGTTATGCTTGTTGATATATGTAAATGTTGCCATAAGAAACAGGATAGGAGGCAGGCGCGCTGAGGACGCTCCATTCCCAGCGAGGACGTGGAATCCGCTCCTGGTTTTGCCCCTCTGCTCATCGCAGCGTACACCTTCCCTGACTCTCAGCACTCCAGCATCGCTGTGCAAGCAGATGTTCTGCCCTCCGATGCCAATTCTTGCAATTTTCGCATTTGGAGAGGGTTTTCTTTCGCACTAAGGGCTCCAAAAGTGACAAGGACCGGCAGAAACTGCCTCCCTGCTCAGTTCAGTGACAGACGGGGGGAGAGAAAGAGTTGTGAACGGACAGCGGGATTCGGAGACAAATACAGTACAGGGCTTTACAGTGAAGCCACGGTGGCGAGCGAGGCGGCAGTTTATTCACCACACCTGTGATGCGTTGTTCTGGGCAACGAAGACGCACGAGCCGGATGCAGATGGCCTTAGCGCGGCAGAAGAAGTGCTGAAGAAAGAAAGAAAGAAAGAAATAAAACACACTTGGGCGTTGAGAAAAAAATTACAACGAAAAAAGAGAGAGGACACTTTCCGAAGCTGAAACCGCCACGTTTCATAGTTTAATCTCTTGTCTTTTCAAACTTAAGTGATTAAAAGCCTCGAAGATGCCCTTACCTTTGGGCTCTTTTGTCCGCTGTAGGTCGAGCTCTGCGCTTCTCACTCTCGGGCTCGTGATTGCTGGCTTCACGTGCGCTGGCGGTGAGTTACACACTCTCATTTTCCCTTTATTTATTTATTTATTTTTGGTTAATTGTGTTGGTTATGTGTGTATTGGGGGGACCCACGCTAAAAGAAAAGGACCGCGTGCGACAAGTTCTCCGCTAGTTTTTCTTCCTTTCTTTCATTTTTGTTCCGTCTAAATTCGGGGGCGCGTGACGGAGCGCGCGCTTGGCAGTCCTATAATTTGCTAGCCGTATCACTTATCAATTAGCCTGAGCGTGCAAGGTTACGCGCGCGAGTCTGTGGCGTCTTCCAAGGTTAAAACTAGAGGTAAACATCAATTAAAAAGCACACGTTTCCGATATTCTGCTGATGTATATATTTCGAGGAAGTTTAAGGGATATTTTTTTTTTCCTCTCCTGCTGCCGCGGCTGCAAGTTACACCTGCTTGCGAGGCGCAAACCTGCAGTAAACGGAGGGGCAGGAGAACAATAAAGAGCAGCGCTCTGCGTGCACCATCAATAAACGAGCTCCAGTATCACCCCGCTAAAACAAACGTCCCTGTAAAAGTGGGAACTGCGTCAGTAAAAAAGCATGGCGTGTGTATTCACAGCATGAATTCATTCATCTAACCGAGTCCTCTGCCGGCTGCAAACAGAACCATTTAACTCCACGTTGCTCCCCCGGCCAGGACTCATTCCTGCTGCATTTGCAGTATGGTGACAGCTTTACTGAGTTGCTAGACGACCTACTCCCACTGATGAGCTACATTTTATTATGTAGCCAGCCTCCTGGCCAGACACTCCAGATTGCATGCAAATGTGCTTCGATGTACAAAACAATCACTTGACAGTGAGGTGAAGCCAAGTGCACTACAGAGAAGTTGTTTTTTTTTTGTCTCAGCTTCAGTATATATACCCCTTTATCAGGGGTATGTTATAAATGGCATATATATATATATATATATATATATATATATATATATATATATATATATATATATGCCATTTATAACATACCCCTGATAAAGTATTTTCTTACGAATGCATGAAATCCACCCTAACAGTGGAAATACGTTTCTTTTCTTTAATTCTTGCAGCACTCCAGTACAACAAACTGCTGGTTCATGGCCTGTAACAGTCCGTCACAGGGTATTCAATCAATGCAGTCAATTTCACTTTTGGCCAGGATGCATGGTTTCTCCGCTCATCACTTAGTGCTATTTTTGAAACAGTGCTTTACTCAGTCTTTCTCATCCTAAATATCATTCTTATAATGCAGCACAGCTGGAAGCCGCTGATTTGTATCCACAAGCAAGAATTCTACACATCATTTGCCTCATGTTGTTTCCGACTGGTTAACCTTGCTTTGGACAGGAGGCAAACATGTTAAAGTTGGTGTAATTGTGTCTCCTGCTCCAGGACACTGAGATGATGAATTAAGAGGGCCTTTCACTTGCATTAATTAGTGTATAATTATGAATATATTAGGATTAAATAAACAGTCATGCTCAAGGGACCTTGTATATCAAACAAAGTAAGAAGTAGTGTGGTGATATTTACAAGTCATTTTTGTGATGCATGTTGAAGTTGATATATTTTGATTGTTTTGCTGGGTGACATGGTGTAGTGGTTCAGTGGTTTTGTACTGCAGCCGCACAGAAAGCTGTTACATGACGCCTTGGTTTGGTGATGAGGATTCATTCCAGTCATGGTCGTTTGGTTTTTTTTCGTGATGGACGGGTTTCCTTCCCCTGACTAAAGACCTTCAGATGTAGGTCGATTTTTAAAAGTCTATATTCCCAAAGGTGTGATGCTGTTCCTTTGTTTTTTGTTTGTTTTTTGTTTTTTTCTTTACTGGAACCTTGCACAGGGTGTTTCCCTGGTTGGCTTTCCGTGCTTGCTGAAATAGGCTCAAAACTCTGTCATGAACCCAAACAGAAATATCAGATAATGAAAGGGATGAACAAAGGGTAAACAGATGAAATGCTGTTAGCAGCGTCTCTGTATTCTTTATCAAGTTTTCATCCAGACTCCCTCTTCTTGTTGTGTTTGGCCCATCCAAGCATCCTCAAAAGCTTCCATCACATCTCTGAGGCTTTTTTAGTTTTTCTTTATCGGAAAAAATGAGTGCCAGACATGGGTTGGAAGGTAATTTGGGAGCCAATTCATTCTGCTTTAGGATTGGGATGCTCTCAGCTGAGATCAGTCAAGCCATCCTCTTCAGAGTCAAGCTGCTGACTATGCATTTGTTGGTATCAAAGCTTGCTTGTCTTTTTTTCCTCCTTTTTTTTATGGAAACATAACTCAGCCAGTAATAAAGGTAGGGCTGTCAATCTCTGTTTAAGCTGGCTGAGCATTTTCCTTTTCACTGTTCTGTGGTGATCTGATGGGCTGGACAGAGGAGTACGCTTTGAGCCTTAGGAACAAAGAACTGTTCTGCTTTGCCTTTGTGTGCACACCACTTGATGTTTTCAGTATGCAAAGTGTGTGTGTCTGTGTGTGTGTGTGTGTGTGTGTGTGTGTGTGTGTGTGTGTGTGTGTGCCCACATGTGTATGCACGGATGTTTCCACAAAGATTTGCATGCATGTATTTCTACCATGTATGTGTGTATGTTAGGTGCATGTCTGCATATTATTCCAACTCCTGTTGCTTCTCTTGTTCATCATTTGTTTAAACTTTGGTCTGCTGCTTGTTGTTAGTCTCTTGTTACCTCCTTATGGAAATGTCATAAAAAAAAACAACTGATTGATCAATGTAGAGAAAATAAAAAATCCATCGTTTTCTGTTTGCTTTCCTCCCCTACCCATTTGAGAGCGTTGCCAAGCAATTGTTGTCTGGTTCAGCGAGGGAACCTGGGATTTGGTATCAGGCACCTTCGTGCTCGTGTGAACAGTTACCTCAGAGCAATTTCCACGGGGTGTAACTCTTGTGATGATGCAAGGGGTTGGCCATTTAATGACAACAAGCAGAAATCTATTGCATAATACAGTAATTTGTGAGTTTTTGTTTCTTATTGCTGTGATATGAGATGCTTTTGCCAGACTTCTCATCATTCTAATGTGAATCATCCCAGGGTTTTCATTCTCACAGCCAATTTTGTCTCTCCACATTGGCTCACTAAAGGATATGATAAGGAGAGCAAAAGCCGAAATTAACATAATTTATTGGGAGAAATTGCCTTCTGGTCAAATGAATTTAAAATCACTTCATTTTTGTCCCATAGCTAATGCAAGGCAAATGATCACTATGTATTTGTAGATATATGGTCTTGTACAGGGAAATAATAATTTACAATCTGTAAGTTTTTTTTTTCTCCCCCAAAGATAAATTAAAAAAAAAAAACAGGCAGTAAGAGGTTCATAACACTAGAGGAAGCAAGTTTAATTTCAAACTAGCTTTTCAACTGCTGGTATTCAAACAGTAAATTCGAGCTACGTGTTTGCAAGACACAATTTAATCAAATATTTTATTTTTATTTGCTAGCAGGAACAAATGCAAATGAAGTGAGGTAATCTTTTTCCTGTCCAAATCCTGCAAAGTAATTTCCTCAGTTTGAATTACGTTGATTAATGAAAGCAGAGATAATAGTTCAGAATATACGAATAAAAGGTAAACAGTTCATGCCAACATGGGTCAGCTTTAAACAGCAAAGGAGCACACTCCATTTGGTGACAAATGCCCAGGCGCCTTATCTTTCAGAGGGCTACATCCCTGCACTTATCATTTGCAAATGGCCGTCTTGAAAAGTAGAGGAAGGACACGGCCTTAGCCGAGGACACCGGGAGGATGAACCTTGCAGAAGGGAGGGAGTTAGGTGTTATTTTCTGCAGCCTTTGCAGTGGCTCTGCGAAGGCACTACATCTCTGTCAAACTCTGCCCTTTTGTTTCAATTACCCCATTTCTATGATTCAGGTCCATGTAAGAGTGCTTAGGAGTTGAAGGAAAGCTCTTTCTCTCCTCAAATACAGTGTGCCATAGTCACAATTTGTGGGGGGTTTTTTTTATCTATATGGGATTAAATTGACATCTGATGAGGGATGAGATTATGTCTCGCTTTATGAAAGGTCACAGTCACAGAGAGAGTGGCCTCAGTCTTTATTGTTGTGTTTTCGCTGGTGCCAGATATTTTGTGTGTGACCAGCTGCACACATCCAAAGGCCACCAGTGAGAAGTCGGAGTGAAGTTGTTGAGCTAGGGTTCAAGTCTTTCACTGTAATCCAATATACTCTTTCCTAGGTCCTCCCTTTTCCATCTTACTTTTACTTTCACCTGTACACAACATTTATTATCCCTTTAGAATCTTTGTAATATATACTTTTTAGCCCTATTATCAGTCTGTTTTATGTAATTTACGTTATGTATATGTATTTGTGTCACTTTCGCCTTTTGCAGTATATATTATTGTTACTTGCTACTGTGACAAAACAATTTTCCTCATAAGATCAATAAACTGCCTGTCTGTCCATCCGTCCTGGAGAAAAAGAACATCTATTGCTGACACTCAACCTTTGATGGCACCATGTTCTCTTTGTGAGAAAAAGAAATAACCTCAGTGAAAACATTGGGCAGGTGAAGGTTGAGGCTGAACCCCAGAGGTCAGTGGCAGTATAAAATACTGATGGTGCCCATAAGGCTCTGCTCTGTTCGCTTTTTTTCCTGAACGTCTCAGCCCTGATGCAGCTGACTTCTGTTAACCAGTAAAATGATATGGTGGGTGATTTTGGTTTTAACTGGGCATACTGGGAATTTGCATTAAAGGATGCATGATTTCAAAGTGCTGCTTTACTTCTTCTGTGTACCAGCACTCTGACTTTTGTTCATGTCTCTTCAGAACCAGCTGTCAGCAGAGCAGGGAACACGAACGTGTTCACCAGGCTGATTGAAAGCAGAAACATTGTAGGCCAAACTAGTTTTCATGCAGGCCCGGCAGCAATAAGTCAAATTGTTTTTGTGTTTATAATGACACCAGAAGCCTTCATCAGTCAAGAAACATCATTAGACAGTAAATATCTCATGCTGTAAACAGCAAATCTGTGGGATTTTTTTAAATCGATGTCCTTGGAGGTTTCACTTCTGTAAGACTACCAGAGGGAGAATAAATGCAGGAGGCTGTGAGGTGTCATCGTGGGTGGGCAAGTGACACGCTTCAAAAAGGCTTTCACTCAGAACTGACCTTGAGATACAGGATTGATAATTTTTCTTGTTTTTTTTTTTTTTTTTTCAATATATATGGTGTTCTGTCCAGCTGCTCACATCATGATAATAGTGGTATGTAAGGAGATGTTTTCGGCTCTTTCCTGTTCTCTAAATGATCAATACTTTTCTCCATCGGTTAATTGGCCATCAGTCACTGTCAGAAGAAGTGCTTAGAAACCAGGATGTGTCTGTGCAGCTTATAATAAGAGCCTGTTCGGTCCTTTGGGTCCTCCGGTGGCCTTTACGCCAGGCCAGGTGGTTGCTATAGAAGGCAGATCTGAATGTAATATGGAGAGCCATAGATTAATAGTTCCTTAGTGAGGCCACCAGGGAGCGATGTGAAAGCCATTTCCACTTTTTCATACAGTTGACTGGATGGGAAGTGCGAGAGGAATGCAATGAGAAAGGAGCTTTGAAATTGTATACAGACTATTTGATGTGAATGGCATTTGAAATAGCTGATTAGTATCATCTTCTTATGTAGTTATTTTATGTGTTTGTGGCAAGTACAGTTGTGGTCTGTGAACCTCTGCTACAAATGGACATAAACAATACCTTCAAATGGTGAAGAAAGCTTTTGATTATAAGATTTCATTAAAAAGTAATTGTCTAAGAAATGGGTCTACATGTAAAGTCCTACAGTGCGATTGACACTTTAAGCCTTAATTGACTCATTAGAACTTGTAAAGCAGGTTAAGGATTGTCATTAAGGAAATGTCAATTGATGACATTTCCAGAGATTGATAAATGCTCTGACTTATGGAAACCCCACTGACTTCCCTAACATGAAAATCTTAAGCCAGCTGAAGCCCGACAAGCTTTAAGGTGGGGAGAAGGGGAAAAAAATGTTATTTGGGATTAACAAAACAAGATTTGGAAAACGAGAACTTCTCATAAAAAAACTGCACTCAGTAAGACTTTAAAGAAGCTACAGGAAGAGTTTAGCTGACGCAGGAGTGGCGGTGTACAGTTCTGACACTCTGACAGGATCTACACTAAAGAGTCATCTACAGAAACCCCTACCTGCAACCTCATCACAAAAAGCAGTCGTTTTTGTAAGAAAATAAACATCAGGGTAAAGTTAGATACGTTTGAAGAAGAAAATGCAAGCGACATTTAATAAAAAGACCAAAAAAGCAAAGAAAGTTTAGCCCAAACATGGTCCACATCTGCAGTTTTCTTTGGTCCACATTTGCCTGTGAATGATGGTGTGAACTCAGGGGGGATGTGGCTACCTGAACTTAATACCTCGCATCCACTAGATATGGTCCAACTCTGAATTATCTTTGAGGGATTCCTGTCCATCTCCATACTAATCTCAAGCCATTTCAAAGCTTGTTTATGTGATTTGAACCGCGTCTGGCTCATACAACACCAGCCATAAACCGCGTTAGGGCCAACTCATGACCTATGAGCCACGTTTGGCCAACATAACACAACACTTGCCGGTGCCATAACTGAGCCAAAAGTGCCAAATGTAGCCCCGATATTGCCCAAATGTAACTTCTATTTTGGAAATAAGTTGTCTTCAATTCCAAGCCAATCGTTATGATAGAAAAATAATAAGAAATGTATTTCTTCATTCAACTCCAAACAGACCTTATTTTAGCATTTTCTCATATTGTTTTTTTTTTTTTTTTTTTTTCATTTGAATTTTCTTGTATCCTTCTTTAAATTTGCAAGTTAGTAATATTTTGGTCTGCTGCTTACCTCCCCCCAAACACAAACCTCTATTTAGCATGACATGTAAAAACACAATTATAAATCACCTAAGGCTAGACAGGCCTGCTGGCGCCTGATTGGCAAGGGTATGTGAGGGAGGTCTGGCTCAGTCTGAGCCAGAATTTGTCATCCTGAAGTGATTTTGTTGACAAGACAGGAGGCACAGTGACCTTTCCTAATTATATGTATGTGTCCAGGCACTACTGCCTTGGGCGAGCAATTCAACTGAGTCAACAGAGCTCTGACTTTTGGGGCACATTCAAGCCTAGACAGTATGTTGTATAATGTCAGAGGATAGTGGATGTAACGGTTAAGCTTCCTAATAATGCTGTATTGATACACTGATTGTACTGTAATCTGTGTGGCCTTTCATTTTTTCTGGGTTTTTTTTTCTTTATGAAGAAAAAACACTGATGGATCTTTTGGTGTCCTCTTTTTCACACTTTTGCCTGAAGTCATCTCCAAAAAGCATTCTGATGACATGCCATGTGAGGCGTATTGCAGGAAACACGAGCCATTTATCCTCCCTGAATGTGCAACGCTAAGAGAACAGGCTTTCTGATCTATTTAGGTCCCCCTGTTATTGTTTTTTTTTTTTTCTCCCAAACAAACCATTTCCCATGTGGAATAAGGTCTGAACATTACTGATTTAAAGCTTAAAGCTAAGCAGCAGAGGTTCTTGGCGAGGCCATCAGGAACATAAGGCTCTCGGAAAACACATTCAAGTCTGAACTACAATGGAATTAATCATGACAACACTACCACCACTGAGGCTCGATGCAGCCTTTTTACAGCTTGCCTTGCACTTGATTATGGCTTCCATGGATTTAGATTCTCACTGACGCTGCTATAATGTTGAATCAAAGTGCGCGTTCATACCTGCAGTCTTTTGTCACCATCAGTTGAATTTCAAAAGATAAGTGCAGAGACGCTCTCTGCTGGTATCGTTTTTTTGATAACTACTTACTGATCTCACAGGAGTAAGCAGGCAGAGTTAATAGTGACTCTGGTATTAAAAAAGTACACAAAGTAAAGTGTAAATGGACGATAGAAGAGACTTAGATAATTCAGTTTGAATTTTAGAATAAGACAGTTTTCATGATTATTTCTGTTGTTGACTGCTACATGCTGTTTTATTTTGAAGAACATATTTAAAAGCATGCAAGTGACTGTAAATCAAAGGTACACGTGCACAGGAGTGAGTGCAGTCAAAAATATCAGTTCTTTATCATTTTTTATCAAGTTTTTAAGAGTTAAATGACATTACTTGAAATTGGTGAATAGGAAAATTCTTACCTCTCTCTCTCTCTCTCTCACTATATATATATATATATATATATATATATATATATATATATATATATATATATATATATATTGCCATTTAATTCATGGGTGGTCTTTTGCATGAATTAATTATATATTTGTGTTTATATATACAAGGTTGCAAATATTTCCATACCGATGGACTTCATTACTAAAAAGGGTACAAAGCCTTACTTGCCAGGAAAAACAGTCACATTTGCAGAGAAGAGAGTTTACAATACATACAATTTATTTTAATTAACTGCTCCAGGCTTGTTTACAGTAAGCTGATATGTCTGTCATTAAGTGCACAGGTCATGGATTAAGAAAGCTGAGTGCAGTCAGCTCGGAAGATACATGCTGATGACAGACTGAACATTGTGTGTGGGTGGAGAAGATTCATTGCAGCTGGTCTTTAAGGCTTCTTTGTCAGAAAAAGGCTGCTTCTTCTCTGGCCTAACAGATGCTACTTTAGCTTAATTGGACACTGAATAATGTGCATTGTTTTTTTGTTTTTTTTGTTGTTGTTTTTTAATAGACTTGAAGCTCTTTTACAGATTATTGATTGTAATTTTGCCATTGCTTCTTTTGGGAGTTGGCTCTGTTCTTTAAATTTAGTAAGAACAACAAAGCTCAGTTCAGTTTGTTCATTTAATTAGTTTGCTTCACATGCAGTGGGGGCAGCAGACATCTGGTGACCAATAAACAAGCATATAAGGAGTTATTCATTCGATGTGGCTGTCATTTAATGGATGTGAGCTGGTATCCAGTTACAAGCAGTGATTGAAAACAGGCTGGCCTCTGATCAAACCCTGTTCATACGATACTGTTAAAGAAATCCTCTGATGACTTCCTACACCCTTCATTTTGCAGTCACTGAAGCAAACCGATACTCCCAGTTCAGAATATCACACCAGTCACAAGCTGAAAACACAGTAGAGCAGTGGTTTCCAACATTTATTCTTGACGACCCCCAGAATAATTATCAAACATTTGTATGTTCAAAAAATGTATGGCTCCATTCCTGCTGCACACTTCTGTTTGGGGATGGAGATGTCAGGTGTGATGTTAGTGAGAGCCTTTAACAGACTTTTGTTTCATTTGAACTGTGCTGAGGGGTGTCTCTGACAGGCGCAGTGCATAGTGCTGAATTGGAAAATAACCTGAAACTGTGTTTTTTTGTGGATTCTTATGATAATGTTGCTTTGACTATGATTAAACTTGAGGGTGAGCAAGCTCGTCATTGCAGCTGAACTATTCCACGGCATCAAGACTGGAAATGTAGAGGTTCACCGTCCATGATCCGTTTATTTTTATGTACACATCATCACATTTAGACTAAATAAAATTATTAATAAATAATCCCTTAAATGTTTTTGGCCAAAAAGGCCAGTGTGGCCTCACCCACATCCAAGTAGACTCTCCTCAGGTGTCTGTTATTTGTAACATAAGACAGAAGAGGCAAACGATCGGGCAAAATACCATTTTTTTTTTTCTTGATGACATTATTTTTGTGATTGTTAGAAGCCAGAAATGAAATCATGACTCAAATTTTATTTATTGCACAGTCCTACATGTTTTCCATTTTCCCTCAGAAATACCATAACTGCAGTTGTACAGTCAGACAGAAAAGATCAACCTTCATCTGTGCAGTCAGAAGTCAGTGCAGGCCTTTCCGTCTGAAGAGACACATTTCTAGTGGACTTGCTCACACTTCCTTTGTTAGATCTGTTGAAACACCCAAGGGCAGATTTACTACATGTTTTTTTTTTTCTTTTTTTTTCTGTTTTTTTTTTGGTGATAAATAATCTGTGCACTCTGTAGTGAACTGAAAGTGTAAAACGTTGTAAATAACGGTGGAGTGATTCATTTAAAAAATATCTGAATTTTGTGCTCCGAAGGATAAATTCAAATGAAAACAACATGACTGCACACAAAAGTCATGCTGTCCAGCCATTGTTAATGAACATCGACAGTCCCTATTTATTTATTTATTTATTTATTTATTTAGTTAGTTAGTTAGTTAGTTAGTTAGTTAGTTAGTTAGTTAGTTAGTTAGTTAGTTAGTTAGTTAGTTAGTTAGTTAGTTAGTTAGTTAGTTAGCAAAGAATGGATTCTTTCCCTTACATGTTGACTTTTGTTAAAGCAACTATTTGTACTAACTTGTTTTAAACTGTTATCTGAGCTGTTGTGTTGCTTCATTATTATTTCTGTAGTTATTCAAATGTGATGCTTGGTTACATTAAAATAACTGGACTACAAAGGTTTTTAGCGTGATGTGTTCCTCCAGTCCAGAACAGAACGTATCGGGGGCTAGACTTGTTCAAACTGTTGAGGGGTGCAGGTCCTTTTAATCTCGACCAGTAATGACAGCCTCATAACGGCACATTATTTCAACAAAGCGCAGTTTCTCTCTGGAGAGTTTTAGGGTGTACACTGAGCACCACCCTTCGGAGGGTCTTATTACCCTTCTGTGTCCTTATTAGTCTCTAGTGAGGCAACGGTTGAAGTAATGAATTACTGTGTGAGGGGAAAATAGTTAAAGAGAGAACAAAAAAAGGAGAGTTATTTATTAGCAGCCTCCTAGATGGGTTTGTTACATTTAACCCCAAAGCCTCACTTGGCATTTTTTTTTTTTTCTCAAATATTATTACATGTTTAAGTAACAAAAAAAACAAAAAAAAAAAAGCTTAGTTATTTGATACCAAAATACTGCAACATGTTTGCTAGATAAACTTTGTCCCCTGTTAATGTTTGCATATTTAGAGGGGTGTAATGTTTTGAGATTTATCGCCTCCATGTGTGTAATTCATATTCAAGATCTTTGTATGTTGCCGATTCATGGATTCTTCACAGAATGTTGTGCGTATTTTGGTATTTGTGCCTCATGTTTCATTGGAAAAAGACATTACTTTGTGTTAGACCTTTCTCACCTTTCCAATTGTTGCCACTGCCTCTCAGTTGGAATCTCAAGTGCTCTTATGATTCTTCAAATTCGCTGTCTTTCACAACTTCCTGGAATCACACTTCAGAGCATGTCCCTCAATCACCTCTATGGTGTTTCATGAAAAAAGAACTAGGAGAACTGTGCGAACGGGTAGTTTATACTAAACTGGTGAAAATCATATTTCTGTTTTTTAAATTATACAACTGAGAACTCACAGATTGCTTTCAGACTGATTCATTACAAAGCCAAATGCAATTTTCCTTATTTTCCAGTTTCTTGTTCTGCTACTTGCACTGCATATGGCTTTGCTGTGTCAGTGTAATGATAGAATAAGAACTTCTGGTTCAGTAAAGTTGTTTCTGAAAATGTAATTGTTAAACTTTTTCCCTTAGATATTTCATATTTTTCTTGTTGAAATGTGAAATCCTAAGCTTTCACACAGAAGCGCAGAGTAATCATTTTAGGAAGAATTTTGCTTCTCAGAAAAAAGTCTTATCTGTGTGCAGTTTCCTACTGAAGTCAAGTCCGGTTTATTTTTTTCCCCACATGGATGTAAAACTATTGTGATGATTTTTATGAAACAAGCCAGTTTAATATTTTAAAAGAGGCCCCCTTTGTATATAAACTATAATATCTCATATAATAATCATAATATTGCACAAAGAGCCTTTTCTTCTGCCTTGGCTGCATTCAACTTTCTTTTTTATCAAGCTTGTTTAACCTTTTAGGTTCCTTTTAATCAGCAGCATATTTTACCTGTACTTGATCAACAAAGAGAACTGAAAGCTGAAAGAATAGATTACTGTGAAATGCTTTTCTTTTTTTCTTTTTTAAAAAAAAAAAAGAAAAATAAATAAGGGCTGCATAGCAAGCAGTAATGCTGGTGAATTACAACATATAAAAGGCTTTTCACTTGGAAGATATAATTTGACAAATCTGCAGCATTTTCTGTTGGAGCATAGAGGACTGATACTGTGAATTCTTCTGTCCCTTCTCAGCTTATGACGCCCCACTGTAAAAATTATTTGAAACGCCAGAAGGTGCTTGATTTGTGCTGAGTTATCAGCTCCAAACAGGCCATGTAGTTTCTCTCTTATCATGTCACCCAGCTGCTTGCAGACTTTCTGCATGTTTTTTGAGCTCATCTCTACATTGACGACAATAGTCATGAAGAGAACACAAAGACAAAAACTACCGCTCGCAGCAAAATGAGAACCTCCCACTCGCGCCTAATTTTTTTTGTCAGATTCCCATACTATGTGTTTGACAGGGTTGCCTGGCAGTGTTGCGAAGTGGCACAGCTCAGGCTGTCGTGGGCGTTACCCACTCTGACCTCTGTCATACAATTAGCTTCCTCCTTTTCAGATGGCTAGAACAAAGGTGAACTTGGGGTCTGCGGCTGTGTTCAGTCAGAATGTAGGAGTATGTGTGACACGGATGACTCTAGGGCACTTTCTTGACCAGAGGAGTTGTTGGCTGTCACTAAACATCACTGTCTTCCTCCCCACTAATGGCATCTCCAGATAGCGCTATGAGGAACAAAAGCTGGTTGTATGAGATACTGAGAAAAGAAATAGAGCGACCCCATTAAGACTGCAGGATGTGGTTTGTGACAGTGGCGGACGACCTATAGAAGTGTCATGACAGATATGAGCCAAGGAAGAATTATAGGGTGACGCAGTTAAAACTAAGCTGGTAGTTCCTTTATATGAAGAAAGATTGTACCGTGCAGATGGCCCAGCAAGGACATGCGTACGATACAGAACGCCGCGCTGATATGTTCAAATACATGTAGTGGGAATTTTTGGCAAGTGTGGGTAGTTAAATGAAAATACGATCAAACTAAATCTTAAACGAAGGAAGGATGAGAAGAGAATCAGATGTTTTATTCATGAAGGGAAATTCAAAAGGTGAATGTGTTAATGAAACAAAACCATATGAAGTATAACAACAAAATGAAATGTTATGAAAAATAATTTGCAATTTTCTCCTGGATATGGAAAAAAATTAAAATGACTTAGCTGAATATTTTTCCTATTAATGGCTTTCTTCTGAATTCATTTATATCATATGTAAATGTGTTTAATCCAGACAGTAGTCAATCTAAAATAATTTCTTTTTTTTAACTGCTGCAGAAAAGTTGTAGTGCATTGACTTGATTTCAATTCAACCTTTGTTGATTTGAAAGAGCTACTGGAAGGCAAACCAAATATAGTTAACAAGAGCAAAAACAATTTTCTCATGTAGCCACAAAGTGATCAAGCATATGAGTAAATTCAACATTTTAAAACTGCAGTAAAACATTGTCAGACAGCTTTTCATTATTTTGGTCTGCCTCTATATTTTTGTAATCCAGTCATGATTGCCATTGGCAATCAGATCCAAAATTAAGTGGATTTAAAGACAAGCTTATTCACCAGAGTTACTTCATGTCTGTTGTTTCTCATTAACTTAAACGGCACACGCAGCCCCAAACTAACAGGAGAAAGTGGCTGACAGAATTGTGTTGCCGAAGCTGTCAATCTCTGCAGGAAGTTCTCAAATTCAGCATTCTTCTGCCTTAGGTACAGTGTCACTCCTCTCTTTCAAGGCTTATTAATAGGACTAAACACGCTCTCTGGTGCAGTTCTTGTTTTTTTATTGTTTTTTGTTGTTTTTGTTAAATCCTTATTCAGCAGTGTCTTGAACCTACATAGTTAATTCAAGTCCTGGGGTATATTGTGTACAAAGTGAGGATGCTGTAAGTGACATGTTTTTCAATGCATTGCATGAAGATAACATTTGGCATCAGCATTGTCACACTAAATAAAAATCTTCATGACAGTTGGAGTCAAAACATGAGCCTGGAAATGCATGCTCTCCCAGTGCCATGATGATTCTCTTTTTTTCGTCATCCCTTTGACAGGAATAAAACAATTAAAGAAAATGATTTAACAGTCCAAGATATCAAAAAGCTTTTTCAGCTATTTTTTTCCACGGGCTGAGCAGTATTGTCTTCTTATCCTCTTTATTTGTTAGACCACAGCATGTATGCTGGTCAATGTGTGCAAGTTCCTTACTGAAGCCAAAGAGTCCCATAATTTTAGAAATAATACCCTGTTAATTTCTCTGCATGTCGGCTTATTGCTGTCAAAGTGCCTGCGTCATTTTTTTTTTCTCAAATTCTTGTGTGGTCTTTATTTTTACTGTTGGCTTTATTGCTCTGAGTCACCCATATAGTTGAGTGTGTGTGTGTGTGTGTGTGTGTGTGTGTGTGTGTGTGTGTGTGTGTGTGTGTGTGTGTGTGTGTGTGTGTGTGTGTGTGTGTGTGTGTGTGTGTGTGTGTGTGTGTGTGTGAGTGTTTACATCCTTAACCATATACTGTATTTGCTGTTTAGACCCGTAAAGATTTAAAAATGCAAAAGTGTTGTTTCTGTTGGTTCATACGGGTGTTTCTGATACAGAGAATTGCTCAGAGTCTCTTCCCACACATTTTGTCATCCACCATGAACAGTCGGTGACACAGCAGTAGAAATTGAAATTTCAGAGTTAAAGTTTTCATCCCAGTTGGGGGGGACTTTGTGGGTTTAAATAGCAGCGTATGCTTAGTTAACTGTTTCTTTCACAACCCTGTTGCCAAAGAAAATGAAGCTTTAGTGTATTCATGGGTGTTGTGGCACTTTGGTTACTTGATATTTCGGGGCTTTCTTTGTTATATCTTTAATTTCTTATTGTGTGAAATGTTGTGATTTGAGAGATATAGGCTACAGCCAGTCCAGGTTAAGACACAAGCTCTTTTGGTACATGAGGTCATCCTATTATAGTACATGCAGAATGCAGTTGCACATTGTTTTACCAAAACAAGGCCCTGTATGGATGGCAGAGAATATTACTCTGGAACGTGTATGAGCATTAATGGTGCATGTTACCAATGTTACTAATGCACTGCCATGTCATCGTGGATGCTGGCTTTTGAACTGAGTAACCTGGATGCTCCCTCTCTTTAATGTGAAGCGCATACTTTATGTGAGTTCCAAAATAATTTAAATCTGTCGTTCTGTAGACTCACAAGAAAGTTTTCCATTTTGTCTTATTTCCAGAATTGTCTGATTATAATGCAGAGCTGCCTGAGGGCCAAAGATGATAGAATTAGTTTGAAGCCTTGTCTTTTCCAAATAAAGTCATCTCCATGTTCTCATCATCTAATATAGATGACAAAATCACAAAAATTGTTTGCAGTTTTGCGTGAGAAAGATACTTAAATGTTTATACTGTCTCTCCCCAGTCTTTTGGTTGAGACTCCCTCCTCATCTTTGCTTCTCTTGGATCATTTATTTTTTAGCAATCATGTTACTGATCAGATTTAAAAAAAAAAAATAAATAACAATATATATATATATATATATATATATATATATATATATATATATATATATATATATATATATATCTATATATATATATATATATTTTTTTTTTTTTTTATTTTTTTTTTTTTATTATTTTTTTTTTATAAGAACAAAAATTCAATTTTTTGTAAAAGTAATTATTATTAAAGACTTTTGGGATGGACTACATGTCTTTTTTAATCGGACAAAGAATTGAACTATTTATGTTAATAAAACATACTCAACAAAGTTGTAGAACTAATTTTGAGGAAAAAACCGGAAAGGGCGTTTGAAACAGTATAGTTGTTATTGAGCTTGAGTCACACTCTCGGATATAAAAACAGCCTGATGATAACTAAAGGGTGCACACATCACTGATAGGACT
Source organism: Xenentodon cancila (assembly GCA_014839995.1). Classification (NCBI taxonomy): domain Eukaryota; kingdom Metazoa; phylum Chordata; class Actinopteri; order Beloniformes; family Belonidae; genus Xenentodon; species Xenentodon cancila. The sequence goes on from CM026205.1 coordinate 20,052,987, forward strand.
TCCTTAAATAAACCCTTGACCCCAGAAATGCTGGGTTGATTTATTTCCTTTAAGTCCCTTTACTCCACCAGTGAATGGAGATCTCATGCAGAGATTACAGCTGTGTTATCTTCCCATCTTTAATTTAGAAATGCAGGAGGACTGCATGGGTAAGATGGTTATCCACACTGTCTGTCTTGTTTCTCGCAAGAATGTTAGCTCTTCAAAAGCCTCCTTTGGGACAACATAACAGGCAAAGTGATAGTACTTGAAAATGGTTGTCTTTGTCTTTTCTTTCCCTTGTGACAGCTGGGAGGGGTGATGGAGTCAGAAATTTTCAAAATTTCCATCTTTATGCGTCTGAGGCCACTGAGAGAAGACACCAGAGGACTAACTAACCAGTCTACTGACACGAACACTGCAGCTTTGAAATTTGCTTTTTAGTGCTTTTTCCACTGAGACATTTATGTTTCTATTGCAGCAAAGCAGTGAGCACACAGTGGAAACCAAGAGCATCTCCTAAGGTCCTCTCTAGAGGGGTGTTGGTAAACAAAAAATGATCATCTCTCTAATCACAGATACTTTCACAATTGTGTCTATAGATTCAGGTTGGAGGGGTTGGGGTTGGGGTTTTGGGGGGTCATTCTGGGTGGAAGTTCAATAAAGCTGACTGCAAAACGTGTCTACGCTGTGCACAACTTATGTTTTGTTTTTTTTTAAATGGGATATACCACAATTCTGGTTACTGAGTAATGCCAAAAACAGACTAAGCTGTCAGTTGAAGGTAAAAATAGATTTCCCAATATACTGGAAGAATTTTATGAGACAAAGCCTGGAAAATTTCAACAAAGCCTGGAAAATTAGACCCATAGTCTTGTATTTGTTACATCATAAACTTCACTGGCCAGGTTATTCACCAGATACAATTACAGCATTTATTAGTTTGTGATCCATGTGTTCTGTTTCCGTGTTCTGTTCTGCAGAAGGCTTTTGCTAAGGCCAAAACTGATCCGAGGTCTGCCCGTCATGATGGAGCGTTGACGATGATGGCCCAAGGGCTTTCATCTTTGCTCTTTACATTTGCCTTCCAAACACTGAAAGGCTGAGAAAACAGTGCAATTTGTCTGAAAAGAAGCGACTCGGATCGATAGGATTTTCATTACAGTTATGTTTTCATACTGCAGTAGAGGCAGGGTGTGGAGCTCTGATGAATGAAACATTAACGTTTAAGTCTTCTCTCCCTCCCTCTCGGTCGTCAGCTTGCAAGTCCTGTCACTGTAATGATGCGGGTGTGCTGGGACGAGTTCGTGCGCTGGGGCCTGATTCCCCTCAATGCCATGTCCCCAGTCAACAGCTGACTGTTTTGTCATTGTAGATTTCAAGCAGTGTCTTGGGTTTGTGGGGAGGTGGGGGTGGGGGACTAGAAGGCAGGATCTTTCTGAGAGCTGCACTTTATTGAATTATCCCTCACTAGTTCCACTTTGAGTGGTCGAGTTAAGCAGCTTACTGGTAGCCTTGAAAAATATATGACTCGTGGTCCAGCAAAGAGTCAAAATGCCCCTCTGGCAATTATAATGTTTATGTTCACAATGTAGCAACTGCCTGGCCAAAAATGTTTTAGTGATTTTGATTGGCTTGTTTGTTTTTTGAGTTTGTGTCTTTGTTCCAGTTATGTGGCGTTGGTTGCAAATGTTAGTACCTGGGAGCACATTTAGCTAAGACTGGAGTACATAAGTCCAACAATGTTAGAATAATAGTTGCAAGAGATTTTCATAAGGATGTAGATGATGCTTTGATATCATATCTGCACCATATGAAGCACGCAAAAACATATGTTACCATTTCTTCTAAACTTGGATGCCAGCTGACTCAGAAACCCAAACTGACAAGTAAACTTCATTCACAGATAAGTTCACACATACGTTTTACAACAGCTCTAATCATACAAAGGAAAAAGAAAAGAAACAGATGCTTAGCAGTATATTTTTATATCACTGTTAAAGTTATTTATGACTTTAGTTATTAACCTTCAAATATCAGCTTATAGTTGCTGTTAATGTGTCGTCAATACTTTTGTTGAGGTTGTTGTTGGGACGTGAAGTAAAATTAAACATTCGGAGTGGCGCTTTTAAAAACATCTTTTTTCAGCACTGTTGTATTTGGAGCAATCTGTTTTTTTTTGTTGTTTTTTTTTCAATTTTGACCAATCTGTCAACTATTTTTTTGGTTTTTATTGTTTTGGTAATTATATAATATTTCCCCATTACTCAATGAATGCAATGATTTACACAACATGTACTTCAAAAGATTTATTGATAACATTTAATTCTTAATTAACATTTCACTGCTCTTCTAAAATATCTTCAAAATGAAATCAAATAGATGAGTAAAGACAGCTGTATCATCCAACAGAATAAATAAAAAGTTAAAGTCACCCGGGAGCAATACAAAAATAAAAATCAAGTGCAAATAATAAGGCAGCTAAGAAAGAGCAGCAAACATGTTTTTGTTTTTTATTTCTCTTAGAAGTAACATATTGAAATTTCATGTACATGTGCATAGTACATGTAATGCAAAAACTTAAAAACAAATGATTTATGTTGCTATTATTCGTTTCAATATCGCAACAGTTCTATTTAAAAGTTCAACATTGCTCTGTAGAGCATTACTCCTCAACAAAAATCTGAAAAAAAAAACTGAAAGAAAATCCAAATATAATTATTAGTGAAATAATGCAGCAGGACTGAAAACATTGTCGATGTTTAATGTTAATTACAGTGGTGCATTTATAACCCTCCACTACCACTTTAATCAGTTTCCTTGTCAGTGTTGGATAATCTAACATTCCTGTGCAAAAGGAACAAACATGTTAACAGAACTTACAGTCCTGGGCATTTTCTCCTCAAATGTTGGTGCATCGCTGCAGTGCTAGTGTGGTGCTAGTTTGGAAACTGCAATATGAATAAATATTTCCACACCTTAGGAGACTGTGTGCGAGCTTTCATGCTTGCGCTGTCGCTGTGACCGGATGCAGCAACGCGTTATCACAGACTGTAGAAAAACGTAGTTTTGGTATTTGACTTTTCGACACAAATTATTCACGTCAACGATAATCATAATAATCTATTACGTCCACTGCACTAACGCTTCGTCCTAGTTCTAGTTGTATTAAATAAGATGTGAGTTTTTTTTAAATACGTTATGAAAGTTTGTAATATGTAGTATCTTTCAACTGAGTTTGTATTTGATTAATTTGAAGACCTCTTACGGATAACATGAATTTTAATGTTCTGATACATAAAACTATAGACTCAAAGATGGCGAAATCTGTACATATGATCTCTGTACCTGGATATTTGCCACTTCCAAAGGCAATAAGGTCTGTTTCGCCCTAGCAGAATGTGTCATCTCCTCCTCAGACCAGCTTCTTACACAATTAGAGCTCCAAGTTTAATATATGAATGACTACTGACTTGGTGTCTCTTAAATTGATATAATTTAAGATAGACTGTTGGTAATTTTGCTATTTTCTAGTTTGCCCCTTGTTGATAATAATGTAGATAATTGCTGTCAATTACTGAAATCAAGTGTTGATGTTTTAAAAACCAAAACGCGCTACAGAGCAGAAAAGTTGATATTGGAAGTATGAGCATTGGTCTGCACACTTCTAACTGACATACCCCATCACAGCAGACTGGTTTTACAATGAGAGGACACCTTGGTAACGTACATAGCACACAGGAAGTGCTGATCAGCAACCATTATAGGAGAAGGTGTAGGTGTAAACCCCCGCCAGCCCGCCAATAAACCTCCTTGTGATGCAGCCGTGGCAGGTCAGTCAGATAAAGCAGCAAAAAGGGCAAACCAAATTGTGCTTACTCACACGGGGTGCCTGTTGCTCATTACGCCCTTTGCAATCACAAAACACATGACTGCTATGACTAAAGGCCTACAGATACAACTGATTCACTCTCTTGGCATACCGGCATCATCATCCATCACATGCGGTGTGGCAGCTTAATATATTGCTTACCTTTGAGTCTGTGTGTTTAGTGTGTGTAATGCATGCATGATTCAAAACAAGGGGAGATTGCAGTTATCTATATATATCTATTATTATTATCTATTATTATCTATATGCGGTTATCTATTTATGGAGGACCGCACTGGCTGTGGTGATGTCAATGCTAGCAGGCAGCAGCTGTGTGGAAGTGTCTGGCTTACAGTTTACTCTTTACTCCCCTTGCTCTTTTGCTGCTGTGCATCTGTGCTACTTATGTTTTAGGTTTATGATATTTTTCTGTTTTTATCTGCAGCTGCATGTGTATAACTGTTTTCGCCGTGATTAACGATCAAGCTTTGAAATGATACTTATCAGGCTAGTTTACATAAAAACTGAAGTGGGCTAATTAGGTTGTGTTTTCACTGAAAACAGTAGGCAGACATAATTTACTACAAAAATTACTTCCAGTGCATTGAAATTAATAAATCATCTACAATCCTGCTTCACTAAAACAAATGGTAATGTGGGTTGGTCATGTTTTAGCAACTGTGATGACATGTGGGGAATTTCTGTGATCTTGACTGATATCTGAGGAATTGAGATGTAAAATAAGCAGGGTTTGGTAATGAGAAGATGTTTGAAATTTAAGGCTTGTCTGAATTTTATAAAATCAAGCCAATGTGAAGATTTCTTAAAAGTGAATTCTGAGCTTCTTTTGCATCAGAGTTGATGCAAATGATGATGATGATGAGTTAAAGCTTGTTTAATGATGTTTTTTATGGGATATGTCATATTCAATTTGGTATCAAGTCCTGGGAATAACTTTGCTAAGAACATAAATCAATAATAAGAATCTGGTTTAATGAATGAGCGTATGTCAAGTCATGTCTGATGTCAAACATATAAGTAGAATGTTTACAATATTATTGGTTGGAGTTTGGCCCACGAAGCAACAACTGACGTTGATCTGAGTAATTCTGACAAAGAATAATGTCCAATTAAATATCCCTTGGTTTTAAGCAGTTTTTAATAAACATAATTACAGCCTGGTTCATAAACCCACTTTGGTTTGCATTGTTCGTACACACACACACACACACACACACACACACACACACACACACACACACACACACACACACACACACACACACACACACACATATACAGTGGATGATGAGCATAGTATTTGTTGAACAGCAGTTGATCAGCTATGTGTTATCTTCATCGAGGTGCGTCGTGTTGTACGCGTTCATTTTGAGGAAGTATTTAATGGAACAGATATTTAAAGGAAATGTTAAAAACATAATATTGACAACATAATAATATGTCGAAAATGTGTGTCTGAGTTGTCTGCGTCCACTAGCCATTAGCTTTGTCCATCAGCAAGATTCCAGGAGTTCCAGGATGACAATGGTTGCAGACCTCCACTGTGGACTCACTTCCACTGGAGGCTCCACTGTCGCAACAGGAAATGCATGAAAAAAAAAAATTAAGGAAAACGACTATTTTTTTCACTTACATACATTTTAACTACCAAATGAATCAGGTATTGATTAAAAAATATATATTATTTTTTTTTTTTTAAATCAATCTAGAGTTTAGGAACGACTGCTGAAGAGGAGGCGGTTTCCTTGGTAATAGACTGGTTAAACTTCTTGTACAATCACATTTTTTTGCATTACAGTTAGCCCCTTCATTGACATATGCCTGTCTGAACAACCCAACCTGCTTTCATCTTGTGTGTCTGAAGTAACTGCACTGAGAAAGTGATGTGATCCGCATTTGTCTTCTCAGAAGAATCCTTCTCTGATGGGCTGCAGTTCATAAGTGATAGACAGTCCTGTTGTAGCAATCTTTCATTTCTTTCCTCATCTGAAGACAGGTGAAGTACTAAGCTGATGGAAAAGCCTTTTTTCATTCCTGTCTCATTTCGCACCTTGGTGCTGCGGCTCATTGCTGCTACGTCATGAACTCAACTTCTACAAGATCTGAGACATTTAGTTTATACACTCCTGCACTTTTTGTCCTTTTCTTGCCGTCATTTATCAAATAGTTTGATAAATTCTAAACTTTTAGACTTCTGTTTTTGGTGTCCTACCACTAAACTGATGTAGTGTTGGATATGCAGCCTGAAGGTGATTCAAAGTAGTCCTCTCTTCCTTCCATTGCAAACAAACACTCACAATCTCCCTGATAAATTCTTAAAGCAAGATTTGCCTGCTGTGGAGGAGATTACAACTGAGTATTGTACACTAACATCCAGTCTGGGATGATTTACGATCCCTGTTTATTATTTCCATTGAGGTCCGGTTTTCTTATCATGGCTGATGTGGAGTAGAAATTTGGCTGTTGTTTTCTTCAGATAAGCTCTGCAGTTCCTTTTTTTCTTTTTCATTGCCCTCATCAGTTATTTATTTACCTTTATTATGGTGAGTCACGCCCTTACTGTAGGTAAATGACAGTAACAGCCATAAACGCAACTACAAGGTTCCAGAGCATAATTCATTTTCAGAATGGTTACAAGGTTTATTTTCCTCCTCCACCATGATGTTATCACCAGCTGTAGCTGTTTTCTCTTTTGACCTTATTTGAATTCTGAGATAAGCATCCCTCTGGCAAAATTGGACCAAATTAGCGTTTTATCTGATCCGTTTTAAGGGAATGCTCGGTCACATTTTTTTTTAGCTGAATGCAAGCTTATTAAATGCATGTACTTTAGCTGCTGGCTTCTCTGATTTGCCCAAATTTGTTTTAGTGGCTGTCGGTGCTTATTCAGGTCACCCAAGACAACTAACCTCAGTGTGAATGCTTTTAATGCTTTATCAGATCCAGCAGAGAACGGCCAACTCGGCCTCTTTTATTTGGAAAGGATTCTTTCACATTGCAAACTGTGAAAACAAAAAATAGGATTTGTGTAAAAGCTCTGTACTTTCCAGTATTACATGATCTCTTTTTATCCACATCTAAGACACGTTCTTCCTTTGCTACATTAATTATTCAGTGATGTTAAGTTGTTGCTAAGTGATACTAATTCATATTGCTCATGTTGTAAGAAATTTTAGATGCATAAAAAGGATATTTCAAACTAGTTAATGGCATATTACAGAACATATTCTTATTTTAAGGTCGGTAACCACTTTAATTCAGGTGAAAAAATTAAATTCTTGACTTAATGAATAGCAGTTGATTTGTTGATGTATTTTATTTGTTGATGTTTTAATTTGGTTTTCATTGGAGCTACTCTTTTGGTTGATTGAATGTTCAGCAGATAACACATGAATTAATACTGTTTTGGCAAATGCATTAAATGAATGTCCTTATGTCAGGTAATAAAATATTTTAAGTATTTATTATTTTTATTTTTGTATATATATATATTTGATACATTTTGAGTCAAGTCACTAAAGAGAGGATTACTACAGAGGAAAACATGTTTTCCTTCTGATCCACTTTACTATGTTGCCCTCAAGGTCTTACATTTCAAAAAAAACATCCATGTTTTGCTGCGTGGTGATTTTACATTTAGCATCAGTGAGAGGGTTCGTGGTTATTTGTCTCATTTTACGTTACGTGGCCTTATGATGGACTGGTGACCTGTCGAGGATGCACCGCATCGCTCACCTAAGATAAACTCCAGCCAGCCCCGAGACACTGAACAGAGCTGAACAAATGTGCACGAACAAATGATGTCATTTAAAAGTGGTCATGCAAGTTGAGAAGATGTGTCTAAGAACCAGATCTTTCAGTTAGAGATTTGCTCTCATGTTTCTATAAAAATGTTCACGTTGGGGTTTAAATCCATTATAATTGTATGAAAAGAAATGGGTCTAAAGGATTTGCCATGTGATGTATTTATTTTATTGCCTTAGTCGAAATGTATTAATTTAAGGAAATGGACAATGTTTGATTAAGTACCTTACAAATTAGTATTTTATTTTTAGTGTACTTGACATTGACTTCAGGTCTAGTACATTGAAGGTTCTGTTTAATGTTGCAACTTGTTGCACTGGATTTAATACATTAATACACTTTAGAAGCATATAACCTAACAAGATAGTCTTCATGTTATAAGAAGCTGTCTCAGATGTTCATACAGGCTTTCAATAGACTTTCAAGGGTTGTACAAAAAATAAAAAAATAGGAAAAAAGCAAAATTGGATCCTCTCACAATGAGCCTTTGGTGAATCGGGTTACATGTGCTTTTCCAGTAATATGAAGTTGAATGGGATTATGATGTAGTTTTGCCCTCAACAGGGCAGAGATGCTGGTGTGAGAGACGGGCACAAAGCTAACTGTCACCTTCTGCCAAGCACTTTGTGACTTATCTGGTAGTGAGACATGGAATGAGCAGATAAAACAATTCTAAAGGGGAAATGATTTGGTCCATAATCAGATTTATTTACGCAGCCCACTGAGAAAGATTGATGTCTTATCTATGGCTGTGGATTGCAATTATCTTTGCTAGGATGCAGATAAGCAATCGGTCTGCTGTCTCAAGGGTCTTTTAATTGTCTTTGTGTGTGTGTCCACGTGGATTGTTTGTCTATCAGTATGTTTCTGACAACCGAGACACTGTTGTTTCAGAGTAAAGTCAACACTTCTCTACCCAGCTTCCGTAACGATTTTTTCATGGCTGATAAATGCATTGCATCAAACTCTTGCCCTGTCTTACTGGGATATATGTTTTTTACCTTTTCATGTGTTTCCTTATGAATAAGCTACCATTTCGGTAGGGAAGACTGAATTTCAAAACATATGTTGTTCTTTTACTGACAGTTGTTTTATTACCATCCTGAGGAAGTGTGACTTTCTTAGTACAAAATATAAGAATGCATCCTCAGCATGTACAGTGATGAAGCAGTCTGCTAATATAGTTTGTCAGTGAACAACACTGGAGTGTGGTATATCTACTCGCTAAGGTAGGGAAGACTTATCCCTTGAATGCAGGCCTATTATTTACATGCAACATTATGTTAATGACTTAGTGTGCCAAGGATCTAGACTGTTTTTGTGCATTTCCTATCTTCATGTTATGAGGTATATGAAAGCTGAAGTTCAGTGTAGTTTCCATGGTATCCACTATTTTTGATGGCAGTGGCTGCAGACTCTGGCACTGGGATTTACTATGTTGTACAGGGGATTGGGAGCTCTCCATTTCTTAAAATAGGCCTGCCAAGGAAGGTGTGAAAGCAGAAGTTTTGCATTACCAGCTGCAGAATGTTGCGTAGAAGTTGGGAAATTGCTCCTTTTTGCTCTTTCTTACTCTCAGCAAAAGTGTTGATAGAAAGCTGTCATATTTTCTGGGAATGAAAGATTTTGCGACTTGTTATCAAGTCAAATCCTGATTCCTGAGGAATGAGCTGCGACAGGGCGCTAAGCAAGATCTGAGAGAGATTGTCCCCCCCCACACACATCCTCCCCAGTTAGACAGCCTGTCTTATTATCTCCTGAAATGGCAAGGTTACAGTACCTACAGGTGCAGATGAAGGTGAGTCTGTTGTGCTTTTTATCTTTAAACCAGCGAACCTTAACAGAGAAGCTTCAGAACTCTCATCAGATTCTGCAAGGAATAAACTTTCACTTATGTACTAGTTTTGCATTTCTGTTTCGCTATTTAGATGGGGAAATGGGAGAATGTTGAGGTATATTAGATGCGTTTAATGGACCTGGAGAAATACTGTGGAATAACAACCTTGGTTACCGCTGGCATTAATATAAAATTTATGAGCAGGATTTAGACCGATCTCCAGCCGAGCCTTGAGAAGATGTTGATTTGTCAGTCAGCACACGCTTAGCATAAATCTCTTGCTTCTCCTTTCTCTGCAGCCACCTTGAATCTCCCTTTCACTCCCGTCGTACTACAGTTGGATTGTCTCCTCTGTCAAAGGAGTGGAAATAGGTCTTTTTGAATTTGGAGTTTATCTAATGCACAAATTATATTTGTAGTCCTGTGGTCACCTGCTTCAGATGACCACAGGACTTCATTTATTGTACCTGACAATGTTTTTCTTTGTGGAGGAAGAAAAAAAATGAGCCGTTTACTCATAAAATGAATCAGTTTCACAAGGATTTGTTCATTTATGTCCTTACTAATTGCTGGCATCACATTAATGTCATCTTTTTGGTTTTCTTTTCTTTGGATTTTTATTATCAACATCATGTCAGAAATTGCCATATATATTGATTGTGCGTCATTGGCAATAAATCATGCCTGTTAATAGAGGGACCTTTTAACAGGTGAGACAACTGCCATGTGTCTTACTATGACTTTCCATGAATTTTGTGAATGGGTTCCCAGTATATTTCAATCCCTTTGAGAATTGGGAGCAAGCTGCTGCCTGTAAAGGTACATTTCCTGTTCGTGGTATGATTTCTTTTTTTTCTTGGTGGATGTCTTTCACGTGCATTATTGGTTTTTACCTGAATTTAAGTATAAGAACGTAACCTAAATTCTTTTCTTCTAAATCCTTTACATTTTTTCTGTTGTCTTTGTGCTCTGTGACCTCTACTAGCTTTCTGCCCAAATGTGACAATAGAGGCACTACAGACCAGAGGAGCTAGTGTTAAAACCTGCCTGGCTGCCTGTTATTTCGTACAGTCATCTTGTCACAGTGCAGGAGGACATTACAGCCACAAGAACATTCTCTACACCCTTAATGTGACCAAAGGGATATTTTCTAAGTCTGCAACACCAGAGGTTGCTGGAGGATCGTTCCAATGTCAAGGACATGGTCTTTTTAGTTTTTTAAAGTGCTTAGTCTCTCGCTCAGCAAAAGTTCAAAGATGTTTGTATGTTTTCAAGGCATTTCATTGTTTCATTGTTCAATGTTTCACTCATATGCAAGATCACACATGAGATTAGATTGATATATGTCAACTCAATTTGTATTTAACTGTAGTAACTTTGGCTGCACTTGTTCTATATAGATCAACCTACTGTGAAGTTATGTCCATCGTAGGTGCTTTTATAAAAGGAGAGCAAAAAAAACCCAAATTGCCTTAAAAAGTCATAGGCCTGCAACTCAAGTTCAGAACATAAACACAGCAAATGTCCAGATGGAGCCTCAGCACATCTGCCAGCAGCATTTTAAAGGCTGGATTCAGCGATATAAATACAGTCTGCTACAGTGTTAAAGGCAGACACTGCAGTGATGGGACTCATTTAAGAGTTGAAAAGCAGAGCTGAAGTAATTTCAATTTACAGAAACAAAATGTGTGCAGTGTTCTTTGGCATTGATGTGTTAATTAACTTAAATCAAAACAAGGCACTTTATTTTCTTTTATCTTAAATATATTACTGATAAATGGTTTTGGTAAACAATGAAAATGTTAAAAATATCAATGTGCTCTTTATTTTAAAAGAAGGGATTAGGATAAAGGGAGCTGCTTCAAAAAATCTATTTAAATGCTTTTTTCCCTCTGAAATCATCGATTCACCTTGACAATTTTCCCTCAAAGATATAAAATTTGTTTATTTCTGTAAATTGTTAATGTATTATCGTAACATTTATCAGTGATAAAGTTAAAATCAAAGAAAGCTTTTCTATTATAGATTAAGAACCACAGAATACAGTATCTGTAAAACAGCTTTACATGTTCTTTATAAATATATTTGATAGTGAGTCATCAGACAAGAGCCACCTTTGTGTGTTTGTCAAGTATTTTTCCTCGTTGACACAAATTTCCCCAACCCTCCTCAGCTTGTCATCATTAGTTGATATTTTCCAGATCACATATTGGCGGCTACCTGAGGCTTTGCTTGCAGCTGCATGTGACTGCACTCAACAGGGAGTAAATACAACATCGTAAATCAGAGAGCTTTCTGCAGCTATGAATATGACCAAAGTTGGCCTCTGAACACAAACGTTTACCCAGGTCTCGTGCAGCATGATGCACCTCTCCCACAGAGGAAAATGGGATCTGAACCCACAGTGGGGCTGCTCTGAGCTGTTGGAACTTGTTCAAGTGTTTGGGCTTAAAGCTGTTATGAGGACAAGGTTTGCTCCTTGACTTAACTTCACATGTGCTTTTGAACAACCATATAAACCTGTGTTTTGACATTTTGCTATTTTTACTATTATTCAGTCTCATAATAGGTTAGTGCTATTCATTAAGTTTTATTAACATTGAATTGTTTGTCAATTATTTGTTTGACATCTGCTCCTTCTGAACTGGCTCAACAGATACTTTTAATATGTTTACTGTGATTTAAGCTTATTCATACAAAGCAATGGCAACACTATCTCATAATGTTTACTAGCTGCTATAATGGTTTTTAATAAATTAGATAAATTGCACTCAGTCTTTTGGAAAGAGGGGATGGCATAAAACAAATGTAAAGTTAATTGCCTCAGAACAAAGTTGTGTCTTTTAATTAACTTCTCAATAAAGACAATGAAATTAGAGGTGAAGGAGATAGACGTCAAGAGCAAATCATCAGCGTTAGAACAAACTCCAACAGGTTTTAGATCACTTTGCAATTTTGAACCAGTCACATCTCTGTAATGGCACTATTCATTCTGGACATTGAGCGAATGTCCAGGAAATGCAGGTTTGATTCATTTACATCTTTTAGAGATTTAAAGACCCAACAAACACCAAGCAAGAGTGCTGAATTTGGACAAAGTTGTGTCTGCATGCTTCTTAATGCACTTACTGCAGGTCAACTACTTGAAAGAAAACATCGTAAATCAAAATAGCCCCTTAATGCATTTTATTCAGGCTATGCATCATATTCTTTTCAACGCTGTCAAAGCTGCACTTGCACCCGCAGTTTCTTGCCTGTTGTAATCACATCAAGCGTTTTTTTTTTGGTCAGGAATTGATATCAGAGCTAAATTTATTTTCAATACCAGCACTGATACTACATGCACAAGGAGAAAACATAATTACGTCATAAAAACATACATTCAAAGCATGTACCGCCTCATAGTTAACGATTAAAGTACTCACATTACTTATCATTATTGATAATTTAACCATTTTCTTTGATTAATGAGATGCCTTTTTACTTAATTTATCTGATTAATAAAATATAAAAAAAGATGATCATTCCAGATTGCTAAAAGCCAAGGTGACGTTATCTGGAAACAGATTTTTTTGTCTGTCAGCCTACTGGTTGATTAATTAGATAATTATTTCCATTCACAGTAAGGTCCTTCATGTATTATCCAAATGGTGAAAGTTAATTCATCAAACACTGGCTGTCAAAATTCCCACTACCTCTGCGGATAAATCCAAAGAGTTTTCTGATTTCATCCAAATCAGCTGAATGGGATCAGAGATGTTGCTTTTTTAAACGGTGCTGGCTGTGATTCACAGATGTTTTGAAATACTAAAAGACAAAAGTAATGATGTGATAATATACTGTGGAGGCTGAAAATCCTTTTGGAAAAAAAAGCAGGTGAATATTCAGACTTTCGTGGTTTCCCTTTGGAACCTACTGAATTTCATTAGAAATATAAAAAACAGTGCTTCAAAAGGTTAAACTACATTGCACAGCTCCTGCATTTCATAATCTTGTCAAATAGTGGAAGAACATAATAAATTGTGTTTGCGTTTCAAGGGAAAAGCGTGTGAAATATTTTGAAAAAAAAATATTTCATAAACCGCCCTATGATAGACTGGCAACCCGTCCAGGGTGTACCTTTGCCTTTCGCCTATAATGAGCCGGGATATGCTCCAGCAGACCCCCGTGACCCTGCAAAAGATTAAAATGAGTATAGAAAATGGATGGATTTCATAAACCACATGAAAAGATTTCTACAAGTGTGAGAGTGTACAATAAAGTTTTCTTGAAAATATCTTTATCCATCGGATGCCTTGACTAAATCAGTGTTAGATAATGGGTAACACTTTATGTTCCAAACAAATAAATCAAATATGTGCTGTTATTAAATTAACATTTTATATAATCTACTTCACAATCTGCATCCTATTGTTATGATTCAGGTTTGGTCGACAAGATACAAGCTTTGTTTTTTTTTTCTGTCATCTCCTAAGTCCATATTATATAAGCTTTTCCTCAAATACCCAAGCTTCTGCAGTGCTATTTTTGAGCTGTCATTTACCTTGAATATTCCACAGACACAGAAATTAAAGACATTGATCCACACTTGAGGAGAAGGATAAAGAATAAATGCATCCTACAATATAATTAAAGTCTTGGCTGACGCAAGAATCTCTGATCAAGAGCAGTCCTCCTGGTTTGTAGACCCAGTCTGTCCAGTACTGATGACTTGGCAGAGGTTTTCCCGGATGAATGAGAGTACAAAGCAGGTGGATTTAATCAAGCCATCTAATGGAATGTGAATCTGAGAAGCGCCACGACCCAGGGATCACAAGCTACATTTAGTCATGGCCCTTCGCACTGTGGGTAAGTGCAGGTGCACGTCAGATCCGACCCGAGTGACACAGAGGGAAGAAAACGATCCTCTGCATGTAGAACTGAACATGTGAGGTGGAGAGGCTAGAATGAGGTGAGCGTGTGGTGAGAATCATTTAATTATGCAACCTGGTGCAATTAAAAAAAAAGACTTCTCCAAGTTGTAGTTTCTTTTTCTGCAGTGAGGTGAGATCTAATTACCGTTTCTCTGGCACTGAAACTCCAAGTGATCTATAAGTGGAAGTAAGCCAGCATCATATGCATCAGACACATCTGCTCCAAGGTGGCTTTTGCTGACTTCAGCCTTTATGTGCAACTGAACCTCTGTGCCCACTTCACTAGCCGAAGCTTGTATCTGTTTATCCTGCAGTGCTGATAGACCAGGAATAGAGACAAGGCGTGCAAGCCAGAATGGATGCCTCTCCAGTGTTAAAATGTATTTTCTGAAATTCTTGCATTTAAGGAAGAGCTGTGTCTGTGATACAGAGCACCTAATGTGGCAGGGATGGATTGCTTAGCTGCATAGCTAAGCACACATATTGAGTGGAGTAAGAGGCAGAAGCTGAGCCTGGAAGACATTTACAAGATAAATATTACATTCTAGACAAGAACTCTGTTTTCCTAAGACGTAGGCGGCACAGAATGTTTTCGTAGTGACATTTCTGTCAGAAAAATGCCGAAGTTGTTTTGCATCTTTACAGCCACAATGACACGAATCGTCCTGTTTCTCATAGAGGAGTATTCACTGCATGGGAGATCTTTTAGCTCTGACTCTGAGTAGCAGTGAAGTGTAGGAGAGACACGGCTGTCTAGTTACATGTTTGTGTGGGGACCTTTTTTCTTTCTCCAGTTGCACATCAGCAGATTTCTGACACACTATTGTAATTATTCATAGCACTTCAGTGTAATATAAATGTACGATAGAAATATCTAGTGTAAACATAAAAATCATGCTGCATTGTTCTGTACACTGCTGTTACATATTACTGGAGTTAAAGGTGGTGGATCTGGGCATCAAATCCATAGACTGTATGGTTACTGGCCATGTTGCAAATGGGTGCAACTACAGGCCCAGGAAGCCGGCTGAAACACGCCCAACCTATGCAAATCAAAGTTATCCTTGGCTCCCAGCTGCATCAGCCGATCCACGCTGGAGGAGCGACAGTTACTGGCAAATGTTTGCAGAGGAGTATTTCTAATTCACATGTCATTTTGGTGTTGTAAATCAGAAGTAACCATAGCGTTTGGTTGATTCTGGGTTGGTACAGACTGCCGACTGCTTAGCTAAGCGTCAAAGCAAAAGTGCTGACTGATGAGGAAGTGATGACAGCTAGCTATTGGCTAAGCCAACTGCCAATCAAATGAGAAAAGGATATTTTTAAATCGCTTTCAGCTGCCAGGGCGAATTCTTCAGCTAGTTGTTTGGTATACTTATTACAAAATAACCCATCTAAACTTGTTTTTAACATATAATTTTATGTTTTCTGAAAATCTGTAAACAAAAAAAAAACAAAGTTCAGCAAGTCTATAAATGTACAACCACAAAATCAATCATTGTATTGTGGATCATCTATGATCTAGCCATTTAGAAAATACACTGACATATCACTATTTCATGCTAAAAAATTAAAAATAAAAAGCTAATTCAAACACAACAAATATCTTTCTGTAATACATGTTTATGGTTTTTCATTTATTAGTGAATTATTAGAGTGGGTGATGTCCGGCAGCATTTCTTCCACTATCCTTATCAGAGTTTTAGCATTGAGAAAGAGCTCAGCATACTGTATCTAAAAATAATATATGTGGCATAAATTGTGTGAGTTTATCAATCTAATGTGCTGTGTTTATCAAAAATTACTTTTGGGTAAACACTGATGCCACTGATGCCTACTAGTCCCCTGCATTACCACACTGCCGTGGCAAGAATGAGTAAGTGCATGTCATGGTGGCCATGTCGTCATGTCATGACGTGGTCATGACAGAGGTCTCCAACTTTCTGCAGAGTCAGTCGCTACAGACCTCCAAACTTCATGTGGCCTTCAGATTATTTCAAGAACAGTGCACAGAGAGCTTCATGAATGGGTTTCCATGGCCGAGCAGCTGCATCCAAGCCAAACATCACTAAGTGCAATGCAAAGTGTTGGATGCAGTGGTGTAAAGCACGCTGCCACTGGACTCTAGATCAGTGGAGACGCTTATCTGGAGTGACGAATGGTGCTTCTCCATCTGGCAATCTGATGGAGGAGTCTGGGTTTGGCGGTTGCCAGGACAACGGTACTTGTCTGACTGCATTGTTCCAAGTGTAAAAGTTTGGTGGAGGGGGGATTATGGTTTGGGGTTGTTTTTCAGTAGCTGGGCTTGGCCCCTTAGTTCCAGTGAAAGGAACTCTGAATGTTTCAGCATAGCAAGACATTTTGGACAATTCCATGTTCTCAACTTTGTGGAGACGGTTGGGAGCTGCCCCCTTCCTCTTCCAGCTGGACTGTGCACCAGTGCACAAAGCCGGTCCATAAAGACCTGGATGACAGAGGCTGGTATGGATGAGCTTAACTGGCCTGCACAGAGTCCTCACCTCAACCCGACAGAACACCTTTGGTATGAATTAGAGTGGAGACTGAGGGTCAGGTCTTCTCATCCAACATCAGTGTGACCTCACAAATGCACTTCTGGAGGAATGGTAAAGAATTCCCATGAACACATTCCTAAACCTTGTGGACAGCCTTCCCAGAAGAGTTTTCAACGGGTGGACCAACGTCATATTGAACCCTATGGATTAAGAAAGTGATGTCATTTAAGTTCATATGTGAGTCAAGGCAGGTGAGCAAATAATTTTGGCCATATAGTGTACTTGGCTTTGGCGTTTAGGCTCTATTCAAGCATTGTTTATCAGGCTTACACATAAATACAGGGGTATAGGACTAACCGCCCCTTGAATCAGAGCCCACAGGTGGAAGCCGGGGTGGAGGTGGGATTGACAGCGAGCTTAGTAGCTGAGACATCCGAAGGCATCTAAGAACATATACTTCTTGCTCCTTAAATAGGTCAAAGAACAAATGGAGTAATTGGAATGAACCATTCGGGGGGATAAGCAGGCACAGGCACTGCAGAGATTGCCTGCCTGAAATAAGTCCGGGGGTCTTATCATATGGATCTAGAACAGTTTCAATATTCACAAATGCACAGGACAATTTGTCAATTTACCAATCAGATATCTTCCTTGTTTCAGCCAATCATAAGAACGCACCACAAATGGGGAAAATTTACTAATAAGGCAATCACAATAAGCTACTCAAACCGCGCTGCTATTATTATTATTACCACGTTCCTATGATCTGATTGGTTGAAGATCATTCCGTGTCAAAAAAAATAGAAGACGTTTGTGGGTTGAGGCAAGTCAGGGGAGTCTAAAAAATTCACACACAAATGCAGCGTAGTCTACAGACCCCAGGTCGTTTGTAAATCAGGTGATATTTGTGTGTATATCAGAAATACATTGGTGAGTTTTGTCCTTTGCACCTGTGAATCATCCTGTGCATTTGACAGTTTTAGCTCAATAAATACAGCATGTATTTTAATTTTTCCACTAGTGGCGGGATAGTTTGATTGTGCACCTTTCTAAAAAAGGCTGCAAGTGCTGGGAAGTTGAAATCAGTTAACAGCTCAAAAACTGTGCTACTTAGCAGTAATTTGTTTTTGAGCTTTTTATTTTTACCAGTAAGACTCAATCCTATATATTTAGGAATTACTGCCACCTGCCAAACCAGATAATAACTGCATATCCTTTAAACATTAAACATGTTAGTTTCAAAACTAAAGAAAAGATAATGTAAGTTTATCTTTTACAAATGAATAAAACAAAAACATTTGACAACCCAAAAAATATTAGTTTATAAGTGTGATTCAGTTGGTAGGAAGATTGCAGCTGCTTTCTTAAAATCAGATCATTTTCCAAAGCTTGGTTTTAGCAGACATTTTTAAAGAAAATCAGAGAATTTTCTGTCAAAATCTGCTGCTCCAAATATTAATTTAAGCTAGATTTGCAGTACCACTGGAAGCTGCACTGTCTGAATTGCCACAAGAAGTAGCAATGCAGAAAAGCTGAACCATTATTTACGTTGTACAACGTGCAGCACGTTAGTTTTACAGCATGTGTTTGGTCTCACCAGAGTGAGCAGTGCTGACTTCAAGTTCTTCAGCTGAAAACAGATTTGTTCATTTCACCGTTCACTGAAAACACAAATGCATTCTATGAATGAGCTCTTTCATGCAAAACACTGTATTTGCACATATGCTGATGTACAAGTCTTTCCAGATATTTAGAGGCAAGTGTATTTCTCTCCTGGCCTGAAATGCGGGCTTTTCTTTCTTTTAGACAGTCGTGCAAACTGCTAATGTACAGCTGTAAATAAGCAGAGGCGGTGTTCTGCACTACAAAAGGCACTGAGACCCATTATCTGATTGCACTGTATAAAAGACCAGTAAAGGTTATTAAAGTTCTAATAATGTCATAACCTTTATGATGTAATTGAAAAAGGCCTCATTCAGACTGTTCAAATACTTTTTTTTTTTTTTACTTTTGAGATTGCTCCTGCACCTGTGCACATGGAGAAGGTTAAAAACAGATATTTTGGTCATTTAACTGGCAGGGTGGATGACATTTATGTAAATGTAGTGATTGCTCATATTAAATGAACAGCTATGATGTCAGTCTGAGTATTGTCCCTGTTCACTAAAACTGAAAGAACAAATGGGAGCGTGGTGTTCGTCTTTACTGCTTATCAGTTAACTGAAATTTTCACAAATGACCTGCCATCATCCAGCTTCTCAGCTGTCCAGGCACAGCTGGAACCACACCAGGATAGTCAACCTGCTGTCCGACCAGAACCAGACGTAGTGTCAGGTAGACCAGTCCCAATACACAGTCTCAGGGACAGCAGGCTGCCGACAGCCTATGCAAATGTGCATATGTTCATGATTGCACTGAGCTCTGGATCCCTTAGATACCTCGCTGCTACTCAGTCAGCTGTCATTCAGTGCTCATCAAAGCTTAACTCACGGAGACTGAGATATCACCCGGCAGGATAACCCTGCCTGTCTTTTTAAAGGTATTCAGACACAGGCTCAAAATTTAAAAGTTCTATATACCTTTAAAAAAAGTGATTCTTAAGTGTTTACTCACACAAGTCCACCTCTTCTTCTTTTTTTTTTTTTGTTTACTTGCTCCTTGGCCAGAACCCATCAACCCCTCATTTTCTGCTCAAGAGCCTTTTTTTAGCAAAGATAATTGCACAAGTAATAGTCAAATGCATAATGAAGACTAGGAAAAAGATGAAGTTCAAATTGAAGATGCTGGGTGTAATTGGCAGTTAATTCACTGTGCCATTAAAAAAAACAAAAAAAACAAATAAACATGGTTATCTAAAGCATGAATGTCAAGTCTCACTGATTCCTCTACCGCTCTGATTATTATACAGTTCTGTCATTGCATGTTTACCATTATAAATATTTGTATTTGAGAACTGCACATATAAAAACTGAAAAATGTTGGCGCTCTGTTCAATCAGTACTGATTTGATACATAAGAATGTTTTGCATTTAAGGTAATTTAGTTTGAATGTTCCCCTTTCATCTTAGGACAACTGTGATGGAGAGTGTATGAATGTTTAGAGTCAGCAAACCTGTATATTCTTCCAATTGCGGAAAAAGTGTGTTTTGTGAAGGAATATTTTGTGCAATTAGCCATAAAACCTATTTGATTATCTTAACACTTGGAACTAAGTTCTTCCTCCACTTGGTTTTGTGTGTGTTATGAGATCTCCTGAGTGCAGCCTGCTACCGGTTGGGTGTTAGTGAATAGTCCTCCAGGGGAATCTTTTCATTTCTTGGGGAAAGAGCCATATTCCTCATCTCACATATGGCTTTGCACATATTAGTCCCAGAGGCCTGATCAACCAGGGTTTGCACTTTTAGACTAAAATTTTCACAATCTTAAGCTTAATTACAAACCATGCACTGATATTTTGATTTTTTTTTTCAGATGAAGCTTATTCCCCTGATCTCCACTCGGCTGTAAACTTGCTTCTACTAAGATCACAAACCCTGCAGTAGTGTTCCCTGGGTAATAAAGGCCTCTCTTTGATCTTCATGACAGAGAAACGTCTTGCACTTGACCACTTACTATTATTCTTCAGTGGTGACCATATGGTTAGAGAGTCTGTGCCACCTGAACCGAGGCAAGTACATCTCCAGTGAGGGCAGGAAACTCAAGATATCTCCAAGCTGATGTAATGAACTTCCTCTGGTTCTGTTAATGGATGCACCTTATGTTGGCTTCAGCTAGAACAAAAGGTTTGAGAAGTGGGTCTCGGTGTATCGCTGTAACAGTAGCGGGGTAGTGGTATTCCCTGCTACACACTATTGTTATTGAGTGCACCTTTGGCTCTCATTTTTTTCGCCCAAAGACCCAACAAAATCAAACAATTGCATTACCCTTCAAGTACTATATAAACACGGAGCATTTTTGTACTTTAGCTTCTTAGAATACAATTATTTCTACCCAAGTGCCATCGGGTATTAAAGTCGTCAGATATCTTGCCAAATTAAATTGTTCCTTGCAGCAAACACATTTCTGTGTAAAAAAAAAAAAAAAGAAAAGTAAAAAAAGCAAAGACAGGTACGCTTTCCCAGGTTGAAGTGATCCGCTTGTTTTTCGCCCTGGTTTTAATAAAAATAAATTCAGTTTGTCTTTTCACAGATGGCTTTGTTTCCATTTAAGAATCCTTTCTGTCTACTCCTGTTCGCTACGTGATATTTATTATCAGACTTGGTCATCTTAGCTGTAACAGACAGTCTCTTGATTTCCTGACTGCATTAGAGCCCCTCCTCCCGAATGCCATTGCATCTCAAACTGAGAGGTCGATCGATACGGGAGGCAGCAAGCTGTCAGTCAAAAGACAATATCACTCGTGATGCATTAGCTTGTGTCAGCTCCCTCATTGGTTATCAACGTCATATTGACAAATCACATCTGAAAAGACAATAGTGAATGTCAAATCAAAGAAGCTTTCTATTCACAAACAGCAAGTGCTGGGTATGGGGAGAGGGTTCCTCATCAGCTGGCCACATTACTGCAGTAATGCTGTTGTTAAATCAGAGATTGGAGGACAACATCACTCATTTTGGCCGAATAATAACTCAGCATTTAATAGGCAGCTCTGGAATCTCACGGCTGCAGAAGTGCATTACACAGAACAATGCTCGATAGTCTGCAGCAGTAATGAGCAGAAACTCTTGGCCTTCTAATTGCTTACAGCACCGATGCATGGCTCATCAGAGAGGAGCTTAATTGGCCATCACTGCCCAGGCAAGCATGAGGCTAAAGCTAGCCCTGTTACTCGCCGCTCTCTTTTACCAGGATGCACACAGAATAGTAAGCAGCTCCATTCATTTTGCACCGCTGCCACTAATGAACACTGTTTAGCCCCGAGGTCTTGATCAATGTGTCTCACTCCATCTTGGTCTTACTGTGTTTGGTGTGTTTGTAACTTTGCTGGTGTTGTTCCGGTGTTTGGTCTTTTCGCTTACTGTTAAGCATCAACATAATGAAGTGTTTCCTGGTTTTGCATTGGGGTCTCTAATGCAAAGCTAACTCACTGAGAGATGAGTGCCTTCAGCTGCTGGCAATCAATTTATTTGCCCTCCAATGTTGAATATGTGTGTGGAATGAATACTGAAAGACACTGAAAGATGGAAGAGGGAAATTGAGTTGAAATGGCTGTATCTGTGTGTTCCCGCTCTCAGTGAGAAATGGACCTTTCCGGGGAAATACGCAACTCTGCATGGATCATTACGCCATTCTCAATACAATCACACATGGGTTTGGAGCCTATTTTAAAAGGCACCACGTTTGTGTTAAAAGGTCAACAAAAGAATTGCATTATTTTGTTTTTCTATTTCCACACTCGAGCAGCTGCATGTTATTTGTATGTTACTTTTCCTCGACAAGACGCCACACGTGCCGCTCTGCTGAAGAATGAGGGTTCAAGGCTTTAGTGTGATTGTTGTGATGAGACATTCCTGAGGATAAATGGATAAGTCACCCTCAAACCCTGCAAGAAAAAAGACACCCACACATAATGCACTATTGATTAGTACTTAAATCAGTTTGATAACAGCTTTGTCAAATCAGCTCTTTTAACAATCAGATTAGAGCTTTTAGTGCAATCGATGGGGAAGGGATTTCAAATCTACAAGATGACAGTTACAAAGAAGCACATTGCTTAAGTCCGGCCACTCATGGAAAGGATCTAGGCTTGCATCAACCACTCACAATCATTTTATCTCACACAGGGCTGCTACCAGAAGAGCCTGAAAGCAAAAACTAGAACAGAAGCACAGCAAGGAATGATAACCAGTTTTGCGGTGTCAGCCACAGTACAGCTGAAGCTGCAGCAACAAACTACAAACGTTCAGTACTTGACATGGACGTGGCAACCTCATCCACACATGTGTAATTACTACAAATAGCATTTCTGCACGTGTTCCTTGATGATGGAGGGTGTGCTCCGGCAAGCAACCTGTCAGTTCACTGCGTGTCTCCAAGAAGATACTCTGATATTGATTATTGGAGTTGAATCTGAATTTATGTTATGCTGTGTGACATCCAGGAGGAACAAATATTTATAAAACACACACACAGTGGCAGTGGCCCAGTCATTACAAAATAAAAAAATGCTCCTCTGACATTATAAGCATCAGTATTTAACATTTTAGTATGCTTTGTTTGTATGGATGTAGGCTGATTTTAAAATGTCTTTATGATAAGAAAGATAGAATTTAAGAGTGGACGTATTGAATTGTAATTGCTGGTATTTTCTTTATTTGATGTTAAAAGGTTGTCTCTTGAGCCATAATTCTGGTTACCAGGTCAGCAAGAGGAGTCTGTGAGACTGCGTTAACTTCTCTCCTGGGTTTCTTAATTGGCTTTGTTATTGTAGACCTGTGCAGGGTGAAGACGGCAAGAGAGAATCTGAGCTTTGGTGTAGAAGAGACAGAGCTTTCGACTGTGACCCCTCTCTTAGGAGCTACATTCTTCACAGCTGCTCTCTCTAGAGAAGGTGACCTGACTTTGGATCCCTTTCTGAGCTTGTCCCAGAGGACCCCCACTTACAGCCCACCCATCCATGCTCACCCACCCTGTAGCTCACTCTTTTCCTCTCTAAGGTTATTTTCTTCACCGTGGTGGAGTTTTCTCCTCCCTTCCCTTTTTTTCTACACACATCGACTTGGCCCAGCAGGGAGTTGTGGGTTTGCTCCGCTCTGCAAATTTCCACGCGTTACCAGCATTAGATGCCAGCACCTCCTCAGTGCCATCACAACTCATCCCACCATCGCGCACACATGCATGTAAGACGTGTTTCTCCACTAAATATGCATCGAGCTTTTAGCAAAACAGGAGGGGCATATGTGGCATCGCATAACAGAAGGACCACTCTTTGCAAAAACTCAAGAATAGATGTCTCGTAGATACAGTTAATTTGCACTGCAGGACCATTTATCCATATGTATCTACAGCATGCGTGTTAACTGTAGAAGAAAGAAATTGGGTGGTTTACTATTTTAGGGAAATGATATAACATCTGCAGTCAAGTCCCTAATGTCAGCAAATGTCTCATTTCCTATTACACTTGGCTTTCATTTGCAGCCCTGAGGCTTTGATTTCATGTTTGTACCACTGTGCTTTCTTGTAAATTACAAATACAGCATATTTATGCTGAAAAGAAAAGCACATGAGATGCATTTTTTAATACAACTTTGCAACTACATGGACTTCAGAGGAGCTTTCAAGTAGACAGTAATGTACATGTGACTTGATTATGCAGCATTAGGCTATTTATTATTAGGAAACTGCTTTTGAGCTGTCACAGCTAAGGCTGTCTGGCTCCCTTTAAACACAGCTTTGGAGTCCATTTGTGGAATTAAAGTTGCAAATGAGCACGCCTAGAACAGACCAGGAGAGGGCTGTGAGATAATCACTTACCTAATATTAATGCTACTTTGCTGGCATTAGGTAATCGTGGTGTCTTATTTAGCACTTGAGCTAGACCTTAACAAAAATAGTGTGTCATAGTTTCCACAATTTTTTTTTATTTAGGAGGGAAAAAAAGAGTTTTTTTTTTTTTTTTTTTTTTTTTTTTAAGGGGGGGTGTTAAAAAAACAACGCATTACAATATAATGTGTTAAATGGTGTCTGCAGAAGTGGCAGTTTTTTATTTCAGACAGGCAAGCAAGCTTTCTTGCCTCAGTTTTGGTCTTTATGGCTGTTTTCGTAAATATTAATGACTTCATCAATCTGTTAAAGTGATGGCATTCAGTCATTAGCCTCTCTCAGACATACACAGCTTTCCTTTAATTGGACAACAATTGCACGTGTAAGTGTCACGTCTGAATGACCCTCCCAGGTGCTTTTTCATTACATTTTGTGATGACAGACTGACTAAGTTAGACCGAGTAACATAAATGTGCTGTGTTGAAAGGGATACAAGTCTGAACTACTGCAGAATGTCATTAATCCTATTATCCATCTACTGACCACACACACACACACAGACACACACACTCATATATATATATATATATATATATATATATATATATATATATATATATATATATATATATATATATATATATATATATATATATATATATATATATATATATATATATATATATATATATATATATATATAATTTAATATGGGGGGGGGGGGGACCTTTAAAGGACTCTGATCACTCAGGCTAGATAAAGTCACATAAACTGGAAGAAGTGGTGTAAGCTGTAATTACTGCACTCGCTGGTGACTGAGCATGATTGGCACAAGGAGTATGCATGCAAACGGATGTCGGCATAGATATCCTGCTTCTAGTGAATACTGCTGATGTGCATCAACAGTCCCATCTGCAGAAACTGAATGCAGTGAAATTTTGTCTGAAAGGCATAGATGAATGTTTGTCTGCTCAGCTGTTTAGGTTCTTTCTTGTAGCATGATAAGAATCAGTATCCACTTTAACAAGGCCGTACTTGTCCATTTGGTAGAGTTATGAGATGTTGTAAGTCAGCTTGTGTAAGCATAAGATATGACACCTTGTTGAAAGGAAATGTCAGAAGTTAATAGACTGAACTGCTTCAAGCTTTTGCTAATGCATTATTTATACAGCAGTTCGTAAATTGCGTGAAAATTTAAGGTTATGCTATTTCAATGCATTTACGTTCTCCCTCTCTTTTATTTTTTTTATTTACAAGTTCTGTAAGTCTCTGATGTCCATTTCTTATATAACATTTCAAGCAAATCCTTTTGTAATTAGGTCCCTGTGCTAGAACTCATCTTTTGTTCTCCAGGCTTCTGCAGTGGCTTCCTGGAGCCACACCAGTGAAACAAACCACCGAGGTGAAAGCAATCATCTGAAAAGGCACTCAGCGAGGCCCCAAACTTGATCATGTTTCAACTAGGACACTTTCATTACAAATGCAACATAAGTCTTCATTAATGAACTGGAAAATGGGAAGTAATCAAATCTCTGCAACATATGGAAAGAGGAGCTATGGTAGGACAGTCGATCGGAGCGTTGCACAAAATGAGGCGGTGGGTCCTAGAGGGTTTGAAAAGTTTACATCCCTCAAGTTTCTCTCCAGGGGTGATCATGACCTCACTGTAGCACATTTAGCATATTGATACTCCCTTTCAGTGTCTCCGGTAAAAGACGCTCTTCCATCAGAGGTGTGTCCTACTGGACAAACTACAATGGGCCTGCTGAATGGCCTTCAAATTTATCTCACAAATTCCTTTAAATCTCTGGAGCAGTGCTCCTCCTACGCAGCAGTCTCATTCAGAGAATAGCCTTTGTGTCCGCTCTATTGTACAAGTGCGATATTTAGAGCAGAGTGATCTAAAAATCAATAGCAACCATCACCAGAAGAATGACATGTCTTTACTAAACACGGTGACGGTAGCAAGGAGATTACAAGCTGGAGCCAGTTGTTCTGTTGTGAGGCCAATCGACTGGGACGGGTCTATAGGTTTTTATGTCTCATTTGTTATTTAGATATTGTGTGATGTCTGGTTGAGATGCAAAACAAAGTTATTGTCTTTTTTCTTCTAGTTGTAGTAGTAAATTAGCCTTTTACACTAAATCTGTTAAGTTTCTTGTAACATATTTGATTGAAAAAGGAAATGAGAAATAATAAAACTGGGAAGAAATTACATTCTTCAGCACATTAGTCATCCCAAGCTTAACAACTTATCAGTGCATTGTTCAGTGCAGATGGATAGTAAGCATAAACATACTGGGAAAACAACTTTTTAATAGAAAAGAAATAAAATAGTTCTCAATGGCCAAGTCAGTCACCTGATTTCAACCAAACATAGTATGCTCTTTGATTACTGACTCAAGGTAGGAAGACCTGCAAAAACTTTGTCATTGCCCAAATACTTCTGGACCCGGCTATATGTCAAAAAGAAACCAAATTGATGTTCTGCTCCCAGCTGTGTTGCTATCCATATCTGTCTACAACAATCTCAGCAGGGTAGCCCATCAACATCATGGTGCTGATTTGATCTATGGCTTGGTGTGTGCTTGTGCTTTGCTTAAATGGAACCTCTTTCTGAACAAAAAGCCAACAATTAATTTACATTATAACTTGAAAACAGCTCAAGATGATGAAGTGCTTTTATAGCTATTAGTATTTTCCATAAACCCTGAACACACGTTAATATCATAAGATGGTATCAAAATGCTGTTTTCATTTTCGTAATGCTGCAGATGGCAGGTATGGCCATTCTTGTCTGCAGTAATTACGTCTGTGGGGAAGGTTAGCATGCAAAACAGGTGAGGACATATTGTGTTGTTATGCAGTGAAGCACATTAGTCTCTCCCATTGAAACCCTTCATGTTTTGTTTGTTAAATTCATGTCATGTCAGTGTTCTTATTTTAAAAAATGTGAGGGGTTTTTACTTTCAATAAGATTAGCTTTTTCTGATGTCTACGGCAGCACAAAAGTCTGTGAAGCCCCACGGCATCACCGCAGCCTCTCACATTAGACACTTGTGGGCATATCAGTGATTTTCTCTATCTAAATTGGAACTGTTTTTGCTTTAGTATTTCTCTACAGTTGCAGATAAATAATAGTAAGAGAGTAAGACACACACACATATATATATATATATATATATATATATATATATATATATATATATATATATATATATATATATATATATATATATATATATATATATATATTTCCTTTATAAATTTCTGTTTCAACTGATATGTGGCATTAAATGTATAATGAAAGTGAAGCGAAGCCGTAATCTTTTAAAGAACTAATTATCGCTTCCTTGTACATCACAGTCATTGTTTTTAATAAGATAAGTGTGTTAAGCTTCTGATTGGAGCTATATTGTTGCTAAAGAATGTTTTTTTCATCTGAAGCTTCTGCATGGATCATAAGTGAATATGAACTATTTATTATGGGATGTAAAATAGAGTGAGAAATGAGGTGCGACTGAATTAGTCTGAATATCCTCACACACTTGCAATATGAACCTTTTTTTTTTTTTATAGGTTAGCCAAATCAGGAAAGGAATTACTTTTGTCCTACTTTTAGTTTCCTAACAAGAATAATCTCCTAAGTCTATAATTGTCCTGCTTGATGAAAAAATGGACCTAGAAGCTAAGATTAAGGGCAACGTCAGTCATTCTCAAAGACTGACCACTACTTTAGTGCAGTTTCCCACAGCCCCTACAAGCTTATTGATTCCCGTTTTTTCCTCAACATATTTACCACACATCTGCTTTATCCACACCAGTTGCAATCCCCATCATTTCATGTGCAACACCACACAGCTCTAATGGAAAATTAAACGTGAGGGAGGCAATGCCGCATATAGCATTACAGAAAAGCCACACTCAGACTGCTTTGTTAGCGTTGCTGATTTTCCCTGTAGGCATTTGTTTTTCTCTTTATCAAACCAGTATAGCATTTTAATAATCTGTGCATCACAGATTGTATCACGCAGGAGGTTTATGTGAAATCTAGTGAAATTGACGTTGCTCCTCATTTTATCTGGAGCGCAGACTTCTTAGCAAGAAAAGATTGTAACATGAAAGCCCAATCCCTGTGAGTGATCGGAGCAATACAAAGGTGCTCTTAGTTCTGGCCTGTCGATACCGTCATGCTCAGCTGAGAGATAAGTTGCCTCGCGAAGGAGCTGCACGCTCCTTGCTGCTCCGCTCGCTAGGCTGTCTCATACCAGAGTCCATGAGTAATACTGTGCACCGGCTCTCATTGCAGCCGATTACTTATCTATTGATTGAAACCAGCGTTGTGCAGATGGATGCCTTTGGAGTGCGACAAGTGCTTTAACAATCCCGGAACCTAATGCTCCTTAATGTCACTTTGGGTCTATGTTAAATAATGTCCCTTCT
Source organism: Xenentodon cancila (assembly GCA_014839995.1). Classification (NCBI taxonomy): domain Eukaryota; kingdom Metazoa; phylum Chordata; class Actinopteri; order Beloniformes; family Belonidae; genus Xenentodon; species Xenentodon cancila. The sequence goes on from CM026205.1 coordinate 20,081,850, forward strand.
CTAAGTCACCAGGATTCACCCACAGTCAATCGCAGAAGCAGAAAAGGAATCCATCTTGATTGGTTGTGTTCAAGCCAAAAGATCCATAGAGGCAATTACATGCAGCCACTCCTTGGTGCAGCTGTAAGATGTAATAAATAGCATTAAGGACTATGAAAATCCTTTAAATACACTTCCCACCTTCTCTTCCTGCCTGACAGTTGGAGCAATGAATTCCCAGCGATCATTGGAAGCAGCATGTGAGCTGCAGAACACCATTTCTACTGCTTATCAGTTTCACTTAAGCTGTTTGGAAGTACCAGTCACACATGCACTCAGTTGTGTACACACAGCTCAACACATTCGCACCACAAAACACTTTGCACTTGCCAGCCTTTTTGTTCTTTGCCAAGCGTTGGGTAAAGCACAGTGAGGTGCAGCACCTGGCCCTTTGTCCCGCTGATGCCTTCTTTCATGTGAAAAAAAAAAAAATGCTACATGGATGAGAGTGCTTTACTCACTGCTTTGCATTTGGACATTTGAACTAAACATTTTCTATGGCTTCTTCAGTCTTCTTCAGGTTCTGGCACACATCCATCACAGCTAACAAGTAGCCTTAGGCCAGCCAAGTCAATCAGCTGAATAATCTCAAAAATGCTGCGAGCTGACCCAGCCCGACAATTTTAAAGTGAGTCATAACTTTTAATAAATTTCACCCTTTTCTTTTTCAGGCTACAAAAAAGCCCAGAATGCGCACAATTTTTATTCAAAAGCTGTAATTTTTACCGTTAGTTACAGTTTGTGCCAACATAGCTTTCAGCGAAGGCGCTCCAATGTGTTTCATGCATGTCATGTGGTATATTCATTGCTTTAAAGTAACCTTGTGTTTTCCTCACTATGTGGTTTACAGATAGATAGATAGAAGGGAACAAGCCTGGTGAAAAAGCAGAAGTCGACATCCAGGCATTTCTTGGGGGAAAAGTGGTACAACACCTGATATCATTTAGCCTCAAAATCATTTCCATAGCAAGGACATCCGCACTCAGAACAAGGAGGTTTTTCTGCCTCAGTCTTTATCTCTCTGTCAGCGGCGCAGCAGCCAAACACATTATTCTCGAGAATGCAGCTTCTGTCACTGTCTAATGTGTTTTTGCTGCTGGATGTTTATAATTTGACTACTGACAAAGAAGTGATGTGATCACATGGAGACAGTGAAACAAAATGATTTGTGCTATTTGGAAAATATAACAGTTTAAATGTATTACTTTAAAATTATGGTTTTGGTTGAGTGAGTCCTAGTGGACCAGCTTTCCCTTTATTTGAGTGATGAAATGTGTATGATCCTACTTTTATACCCAGCAAGTAGTTAACAATGTCATACTTGTTGCAAAGGATGTGCAGTGTTTTTCTATTGAACTGCTTCTGAGCTTCATTAAATCATCTAACCTGAGCATCAGTCATTTTTAGAAATTCCAATGTTTTTTTTTTTTGTTTTTTTTTAATTTGTTTTATATTTATTTAAATCAAAGAGCAGCCCTTTCATGTAAAAGCCACAATAGGGCTTCCTTGTTGGTTCAGTTACTGCTTTCTCGTCTCTTTTTTCTAGTAAGATTACAGTTTCTCTCAAACTCCTTTTCTCATCATATTTTGTTCACTTGAGGGTGCTTTCTATTTGAACCTCCTCCAAAGAAGTGGAACAAACACCCTCTGTGAGAGGCTGGTATTCACTTAACCACAAGTTTGAACATAGCTGGACACCAGGGTCTGACTCATACAGAATACACTGATAACTGAATATCCTGCTGATCTAGACCATTTACCATCTCAACTCTCTCATTTACCATAGATTCGCCCTGATGATTTCCTGCTGAAAATCAATGATTCACTCACTTTCAGAATAGCAGTTCCTTTGAGGCTGTTGGATAGGTTCTTCAAGTGGCAATGATTTCAATCAAGAGGCATGTGAATCGCCAGGCTTCTCGCTATAGAATGAAACAGTGTAATAAATTGCACAAATAAGTCATTTCTCTATGAAGGTTACATGCATGTAAATGTACAAACCCTATGTACATATGTGTTTACTCACTGATCCTGCAGGTGACATTGCAGTAACATTTTTCTTTGTGGGTTCTTGGAAGGCTTTCAGAATCAGTGTAAGGTATTACAAAACGAAAGGTATCCCAGAATACGTACAAGCCTTTAACAGCGGTGGCCTTTATCTACTGCAGGCAGGCATTTGCAGCACTTACAAAGTAGCATAAGATAGAGAGGAATATGAGGAAAGAGAAAGACAGCATGAACAACAAATATAACTTTCTTATGTACTATTTCCCGCTGGACTAAATTTGCCTTGCATTTTATTAAACAATTACCTTTTCTTTTGCATTAAATTTGAATATTGAATTAAAAGCATCTGATCAGACACTCAAGAGTTAGATTTCAGTGACCTCACATCACATTTTGACAATGGACAGTGGCGTATCTGCCTATTTTGTAAGTTGCCATGGTAACAGTAAACATAACGGTAAAGGTTTTCTGTATTATTATCATCTAAAAATATCAGATCATTACAGTATATGGGGTGGATATGGGCAAAAGTTGTAACAAAATATCACACTGTGCCGCAATGGCCAAAATTATGCTGGAAAAGAGGTAGAAAAGGCGACGAGAGGAATTTTTATAAAAAAATTGATTCCACATCCCTGAATTACTGACATGTCCATTGGGATGGAATTAAGATGATCCCATGACTTCGGCGTTTGCTGAAATAGGGTTGGTAATTTGCCGTGGAATCTTTACTTAACAAATCACAGATATGGTGCATTCGGACAGGATTTAAAACACAGACGTCCTCTGTGATTATTACAAATTACCACAGGTTCCCAGATAATTTTAATCCATGCGACTGGGGCATTAGACTGAATTGGAACACAGGCCTTTTAATATCAACAAAGGTGCAACATTTTCTGTGTGTTTGGGGTTTTTTTTTTTTTTTTAATCCATCCTAGCAGAAAAGTAATCGTATTACTTTTCAGTAATTCTTTGCATTTTTTTTTTAGCCTTCACTAAGAAGTCATAATCAAACAGAACACTACGTTGGCTGGACTTCAGACTGCTGATTGCTATAATAATCCATTCATTGTCATTTAATTTCTTCTTTTCCTGACCAGGCAGAATGATTTAAAATGTGCCAGAGTCTCATCTCTTCAACACGCCTTCTTATATTGATGTCAAAAGCACCCAGATGTCAGAAACTCCAGGCATTGTTTTTAAGTCCCTTGTGAGACATGTTTGTCAGGCAGATTTGTGCACTTAATTTGCAGCTAAAGGATGGCATGTAAAGGCGCTTTAATCCTGTAAAACCACTGCTAGCTGTTTTAATCCCATATTACCATTTAAATAAGAATGTGTTATCCTGCACAGCTAATCTTCAAATGTTAGCAACAGCATATGTGTTAACTAACTAACTAAAGCTGGATGTGTCAGGCACTGTAGAGATGATGAAAATCTCACAATAGGAGCAGCAACGACAAGCGCACAAGTGCAGGAGATCCTGAAATGTTGTAGATCCTGGTAATAACAAACAAGGGGGAACTCTACATCATGCTTTATTAAAGGCAAAATGACTCAGTGACTCTAATTTCTACCAATTAATTCGCACAGTTTTAACAGAGGAACGACGCCTGCAGTCATAAGTTGTGCAGAAATCTTGTTGGCGCTTGGGTTTTTTATTAATGGAGGACTTGCTGCTCATAGCCAGGTGGAAGCGGAGCAGTAATAAATGTGGCCCAATATATCATCCACAGCACATTACAGGGAAGCTGGGGGTGATTATTCATGCTGGCAGGGGCATGAACAGACCTTTCAGGGGTTCATGGGCTCAAACTTTGAAAAGGGCGTCTCCGTCATCTTTTTCAACAGGGTAGGTAGAACCTCCCCATGGCTCCGATCTTGTTGACTTATCTGGTAGATCATATTTGGATAACAGGGAATGTCTTTGTTTGCTAATGGGCTGTTTGTTTGGTTTTTGTTTTGTTTGTTTGTGTTTCAACTGATTACTTGATGAGTTTGTATTGTTTTCACAAATATTTATCAAGGCCCTCTTGTTTATTTTCATACACTTACTAATCATCTCATTCTGCAATCCTAATCAACAGTGTCAAATGAAGCAGCCGCCAATTTGTACTGTTTAGGTTGCATTGTTACCTCCTCAAATTGCAACAGTACAAACCAGTCTATTAAGTCTCACTGACTCTTCAATCCCAGAATTAGCTTCTCAGACGGGTGTAATCAAGACCACAAATAACATACTTGCAGTGAGTCCGATTTCTTTTTTCCCGTCACCAGTGTTTTTGGACTCGATTAAACATTTCCACATTGATTAAGTCAGAGGCCATGAGATGAGGAGATGAAGGTGTTGTGAGCAGCGGGACATGGGGTGAAGGTAGATGGGCCGTTATGTTTGGAGCAGCCTGTGTTTACTATCAGTTTGTAGCTGTGAGAGCTCACAAACCAGCAGATGAAACACAACAGCTGGCTTTAATATGTGTTGGGTAGGATCAGCCCGGCCCAGTCACAGCACATCAGTAGGCCCATACGTTAGGTTACAGAGAGAGCACTAAGCTTTGCTCGCCTGGCAGGTGTCACAAGCTCCAGCCCCTGCACAGGTGATAGGAAAAATCTGCAATCTGTCTTTCCTCTGGAGGCGTATATGTGGTGGAAGTGGACTGGGAGGGGTTGCCTCTGCGCATCACACCCCTGGTTCTTCACAGCAAGAAACAGAGGCCTTTTTAACACGGTGACAAACATTCAGGCCATCAACCAGCATCATTTTCCTCAAATCACTGCAGGATCCAATGATATTTGAGCCTTGGTGTCTGGCTGGGTGTCTCATTTATGCCTTGTCCTCATGAGCTTCACTGAACAGAACCATTGCATTATGGGAGAACAGTTTCAGTGAGTTGTAGTCTTAAAAAAAAAAAAGGCATAAAAGATGCTCATGAAAAAATTAAATCTTTAAAAGTGAGTGCAAAATGACAGTACTCCAATCATGACTTTCACAACTTATCCCCCAAAAAATACTGGCACTTGGTGTGGCAAAGCCATTTGTGCATCATGAGGCTGCATGTTGTAGAGAATCTGTTTAATTTACTGTGATATTAACGTGCACAGTATTTAATATCGCAAAAAAGACATGGCCTGCAGTATTCAGGTCCATGCAGAGTGTGGAGAGTGGTGTGATGACAGAAGAGAAACAGGAAAACGAGAAGTCAGCTTTACAGAAGAACCCCCCCCCAACCAAACACATACACCAAATACACACACATATGCATGTAGGCACAACTTTACGTTGCATATTACCCTGAGAAGATGGTCAACACAAACTGTGTTCTTCTGCACGTGTTCTGCAGTTTAACACCCCGTTCTGTTTTTTAATCATTTTCTTATTTTGTGGCGGTCTAAAACTCAGCTAAGTGGAGAATCAGGTCGATGGAAAGGCAAGGCTGCTGGCTTTCTTTATTTTTCCCTAGTTTTTGTGGGTTGCCCCATCACATCATTGAACTTCTGGATTACAGAACAGAGCAATCACACAAGCCAAACATAGCAGGTTTTAGGGGTCAGTTGTGCTTGGACAGGGTCCAGGTTGTCTAGAGGAAGTTCACCCTGGAAAATCTTTATTAAGCCTCAGTGGAAAATGTTTGTCAAACTTACGGTAACACAAAAAGTTGTAGTCTGATCCACTGATCGCTTTGCTTCGTCACTCAGCTGCCACAGTATGCACTAGCAAGCACATGCACACACGTGCACATGCAGACATTTTAAATGACACAAGACACAAGCTTTGTCTGATCAGCCATTTAATTGAAAAAATCTATTTTTGAGGTCAAATATCTTAGCATTAGTTCAGATTCTCACATTCATTGAGTTGCTTATTTATTAAGTTTATGTTATTTATATCTTACACTTAAAAAAATCAAATCTAATGATAATGCTGCAATAATTATATATTTGCCGGTGTACTAGGTTTGTTACTTGGTGGAGCAGATTTAAGCCTCGAAACTGAAATTATGTAGAAAAGTCTATAATCAGTGCATTTTTAACAAATGTAGCTTTAATTGCAGAAATTAATGCATTGCCACAGTAATACCGCCATATTTTTATTACTGAGCTTCAATCATAAAAAGCTGAGTTAAAAAAAAAAAGCCCCCGACTGTAAATCAGAGAACAGTGAACACGTTCTGCTTTTAACTACCGACATACTTTGGCAAATGTTTCTTTTGTGTATAGAGGATCTCAGAAGTTGTGAAAATAACATGACAGTCGTACCTGTTAAACATAATTCAGTCTGTCATATATTTGTTTTACACTCTGCTGTTCCCACAACTGCTTTTCTTTTTGTCTTACAGCTTTGCTCATATTGAGGACCGAGCTAGAAGAAGAACAAAATCTGATTAAAAAAGAAGACTGGATTAATTACATTAAGAAGTTCCTTGAGTAAATATATACATTACATTGTTTTGTTGGTTTTAAGCTTAATAATGCCGCACTGTCTGTGTCTTCTTAGAGCACATGTATTTTGCAGTTTCCATTTCTTACAGTGTGGTCAATCAAATCACTTTATTCACCCGGTATTGATTATTCAACACTCACTCTAGATTGGCAGAAGCCCTGCAGCCCCGGAGTACAGCCTGCTGTTACTTATTTTTCCCCCCTCTTATTTTGTTAAGAGGTGTCCAAGGGGTTATTTTACTTATGGTAGCTTATTGTTCCAGTTTATTGATTTAGTCATTGCTCTTATCGTCTAATGGGCCAGTAATGGATTGAACTTAATACTTGATATAGAAAAGCTGTTAGTTCACCCCTATTTTTATTTAATTTTTTTGTTGTGATGGCTGTATGTAGTTTCTCATTTCTTTTTTCGTAGAATAATGTGACCAGCGGAATAATAGTAATAATATCAATAATAATAATAATAATAACAGTATTGTTTAAACCTGTGAGCTTGATAACAGATGATTTAAAAATCTAAAGTGAAAAGTAGAATTCACTGTTTTCTCCAGTCTTCATATCCAGTTTTTCTTAGTGTTTTTGATCCAATTTCTTTGAAAAGGTACCAGCAGTAGTTCATCCACATTTACCTCAAAGTCTAATCACTGGAGGTGGCTCATTATTTAGAGGAAGAATATCTTAAAGTTGAATCTGCCTTTCGAGCTAGATTTAGCATGACTAACATTTCCTCGTCCCAAAATTTGAACTGTCATTTAAACCAAATTCACCTGATGGTTCTTTTTTACTGTGTACGGCGTGTCAGGGGTGGTACCTGCCTTGCAATTCAAAGCAGTTTATCAAAGAACCCAGGATATTGATCTATTATCCAAATGACATTTAAATTCTTTCTGAGAGAGCCCATAGTTTAAGACTCCCATTTTCAACGTACTTTTACAGTCAAACAAGAAAAAGCCCTAATTGCAGTTAGTCTTTAGGATGTCCCTTTTTATATGGAATACAAGAAAGAACACGCATACGTGCTGACTCAATCTATAAAGTGCTCTTATTAATTTCCATAATGATCTGTCTTGCCATAACAGCACTTTCCACTATTTTTCACAGTTTTATGAGCTTTCGTCGACAGTCCCGGTAAGATTAGCCCGCTCTCCTTCTAGCTTAAATCCTATTGGTATTTTTTCCAGGAGCAAAGTGCCTCTTTTCAGATATTTATTGCCAGTCAGCTAATGCTTTGCTATTGTTCATGCACATTACTGGGTTGGATGTGGGAGCAATTTCTGTCTCTGTAATGTAAAGCGTAACCATCAAGGCTCTTTATGGATTTGGGAAGACAGAAAGACAGAAAGAGTCAGGGGAAAGGGCTGCTTTGCAAAACACATACTGTACTAAGAAAGTACACATGTTGGGTTTTTACTCACAAGATGACGATTTCAATGGTAAAAGTCTCAAGACGATGATTTCAAGGACAACTTGGAGAATTTATGTATTGTTTGTTAGACTATCATTACTGAAAATATGAGTTGGGGTAAAAAAATTTAAAAAAAGACCATTGTAATGATCACTTCAGCATCAGCGGATCAGCCTTTGTGTTACAGAAAGAAGACTTTATTAAGCTGAGCATGACTAGAAAATACATTTAAAGAGTTAAGAAGTAAAGCTGATGGGTGGCATCTTCTTCTGCTTTAATCAAGCGTACCTGGAGTGTGTTTATTTCCTGTCAAGTTCACTTGGAAAATGTTATTACATATTTTCATTTTTAGCATACTGCACGGTAAATGGTATTCAGTTTCAGTGTTGGAAAACAGCCTTTGCACAAGTTCAGCATGATGAATTTTTCAAATGCCATTCTAATTTACCACAGTACTGAATAATTGAATTTAAAACATCTTCAGTGGGCTCACCCGGGGTGAACGTGTTGGCATACTCTAATGTTTTTATAAACTTAACTTGCCCATTTACATTGCCGTTACACAAATACTACTTTGTATATATTTGAGAAAGGGAGTTTTTGAATATACGATAAATTGAGGCGGAAACGCAAAAGAAATGGAGGGTGAACTTTCAAATGCCTTTTGTACTCTGGAGAGTAGCTTTCTTGTTATCCGATGGTGCATGTGTTCAGCCGTTATTCGCGGCGAGCTGATACCAGCACCGTAGCAGTGCTGTCCTACCCAATCACATCATCTGCTAGAAGATCATCAGTTGCAGTTACAGCCCAGGAGGACGGTCCCTGTGTGCGTCTTATCTGGTTCAGGCACACACAGCAGCTTGTCCTGGCGCAAGAAGGAAAGCAATTTAGTATATTTACTGAACTTGTGCTGTAATGTAAGGTAAATAGGGCCACGATCACCTGCTGAAAGAGGTCTATAGGTGTCTGAAATTATATTAACTGAAGAAGAGAGGCTTTAAAACATGTCATATATATATATAAATATGACATATATATATATATATATATATATATATATATATATATATATATATATATATATATATATATATATATATATATATATATATATATATTTATATATATATTTATATATATATATTTATATATATATTTATATATATATATATATATAAGCCTCTACATCAGTGTAAAAGTGGTCTTTTTAAAAGCGTGAGGGCCATGCTGTTATGACATGAGTGACATGCCACTTTATTACAACAAACGTGAGTGCCACACTTCATTTATCTCTGTTGGAATAAGGTTTGCCTTAAGAACTACAGTACATGGGTTTTTCATGAAATTATTAAGCTATGTTTGAGAAAAAAGAAAAAAATAGAGAGAAATATACATGTACCAAAATGTATTATCTTTAGCATTACTCTTAAAATCTTCCTTCCCCCACTGAAAACACTCACTAAATTCCAACTAAATTAGACTAACTAAACTAATTTGCTCCTCCTGCTAATCATAGTTCCACAATGTCCTTAATTTCCCTCAAGACGTGATGCTTTAAAACATTATAAACCCAAGGCACGATGTTCAGTGTGAAATACTTTAAAAAAGATTGTCTTTTGAACCCATTAAAACATGATCTAGGTATAGCGGGTCTCATGTTTAAAGGGTACCTCATCTGGTATTGAATGTAAGAAATATTAATGCAGCAAAGTAACGAATTATTTTGTGTCAGGGAGAAATTCTCGTGTGTTACAGGTGTAGGGATTTACATTGTGCCGGCATCAGCAGTCTGGGCCTGAAGTAGTATAAAGCCTGTTACATCATGTCTGATCTGCAGGGTTAAGGCAGAACAAGTGCCGCATTCAAGTGTTTTCCTATCTCCTCTTTATCTCTCTTTTATACCGGATTCAAAGTTCTTAGAAATTTCACTATATCTGGGTAAGTTGTTTTATTTCAGTCTGCTGGCGAACAGCCGTTCATCGTGTATTCCATTAAACATTTCTAAGGGACCTATATTTTAAAAAATAAAACAAAAAATAAATAGATCAAATTCCCTGTGTCTGAAATGAGTGCCAACTCAAATGTCTAATATAATACAACATTTAAATTTTTTTTTCTGGGCTATCCAAGTCTGGAAATGACTCTGTGAGTTCTGTGAATGAACATTTTTGAATTTCATTTTAAATTCTTGAATGAGTGTTACAGCAACAGAGCTTGCAGTTATGGTAATATGCACATTTGTAATTAGCAGTAAAACTTTGCTCATAAACCCAACACAGACAGGGGTTGGCAGAGAAGCCTATGCTTTATCAAGCCTGCATACGATGTATATATCACTATCTACGTCATCATTCTTATCTGTGGTGTTTTCTTTTAACAACTTGTGTCAGTTTAACAAATGACGTGCATTGAGATTATGCTCAAAGAAAGATCTGCATCATCCGTCCGCTGCTGAACTGCAGACGAGGCAAATGTCGGGATTTAAAAAATAAAACTGCGGTCAAGCATTTTCACTCAGACCTCAGTTTGGTGTGCTGTGGAGTGAGATCTCATTTACGGTGTTTTACACTGTTGTAACGTGAGTGGCCAGTATTAAGTTTGTATGAAAATGGAAAGTTGCAGGATGACACACCTTGTGGAGGAGAAGGGTGGAGTGGAAATCAGTGGTTCACGCCACTACATACAACTGGCTGCTATGAGCAGAAGTATATGGATTAAAAGGGAAGCTGATGCCCTGTATCCCCGCAATATCATCATCAAAGCATGTCACAGACATTTTATCAATACCTCAGGAAATTGCGTCAGTCTGTGAAAAAGCGGGGCATAATATATCTCATTTAACTTGCGTGCAGTTTCGATCATTTTTCTCCTCAATGACAGCTGACATTATTATTGTTATTTCGCAGATATCAGTGCAGAGGCTGATACTGCATGTTCTAAGCGTGGGTTTGCAACATTTTTAATGTATATGACTCTGACTGGAGTCATGTACAAATTACCAATGCACAGATAAAGGCCAAATAAAATGAGTCAGTCTGAGACCGGAGAATATTCATTAAAGTTCTGTAATTGGGCCTGCTGGCATCACTGAAATTTTGACCAGAACTAATCCAGATAGGTGTTATGACTTTATTAGCTGGTATGAACGTGACAGGTGGTTGCTGTCGCATAGGCACAGCTTTATTTCAGCCAGTAGAAGTAGTTCTTTGTATATATGTATGTGTGTATATATATATATATATATATATATATATATATATATAATGATAAAAACTGAATTCCTTTTTTTTTTTTTTTTTCTAGCCAGAGATGGAGGAGACTGTGATTTGAATGGCAGCAGTGCTTCCTCCAAAACTGATTTTTATTCATACATCGCTAAGTCAGAGTCACCAGTTTGTCTTTGCTTTTGGTCACATTTTCAAGAGGACTGGAAGGAGCTTGGGGGGGTGGGGGCAGCTTGGGGAATAATCAGAGAGCTGTTCAGGTTGAAATGAGTTTCCCACTCGTCCCGCTGCCGCTGCCTTCGACTGATACCCTAAACATGCGTAGAGTTGAGATGTGCTTTGGTTTTGCTTCGGAGGGAAAGTCATATCAGATCACCAGCTCTGCCTTTCATTTCAAGACAGGTTCACACTTATCTACATAATTCCTAGTTATATTTTTCTTTCAGGTCCACAGCCTCTGGATTTGATTCAGTGTTCCTTGTGAATGTACAGTCTCTTGTAAACATGTTTGTCTTTTGATAATGCTGCCGCCGCATGTTGGCGTTGCTTACTGTTCTAGTCATATTCCTGAATTACAGCTGCTGCAGTCGCATATGACTTTGGTCTCTACCTTTACCTATGTATTTGTGTTTTCTGTCGCTCATTATTGTTCAAAAACAACATTAAGCCACTTCCCTGAATGGCTCTAACTACAACAATCACCGTGGAGTACTTTAGAGCAAACTGAAATACCAGTTTATTGGTTTGTTTGGTTCAGACTTTCATAGTGACAGGGGGAGGAATCCTGGAGACTTCAAAATTACTTGATACATGCATGTCTCTCCCTTATGAATATACAAAAACCTAAAGCACATACAAAGCTCCTGTACATAAAACAAGCTTAGCATGCTGACTTATTTATTTATCAAAATGAATCAAAATGGAAACTTTTCAAATACTGCAAAAAATACACCCAAAACCATGAAAAAGCAGGGTGGAATATGCAGAGCTTGTTTGACCTGCAAAACCTTGAAGAAGAGGAAACAAACAAAAACCAGTCATCATGGACAAATGCAAGAGAACAATAAGGAGAAAGGCTCTAATTATTCTATGTTAATGTCAGTGAATTTCACATGTTTTTCATCTTCCATTTTGGTATTATAAAATTGTAGTGGACGATTAACCATCAGTAAATTAGATTTATTTCGTTGTCTTTTCCTTGTTCTCTTTTAAGTTACTATTTTCATATTAGCCTACTGCATTAGAAAAAAAAAATCAAAGGAACACAAATAAAAAAAAGTATTACTGGCCGGATTTAATAAACATGGAACATCATAGGTGCGAGAAAGCGGTGGGAGAGCTTTTAACACGCTTGCTTTAGATGACAGACGGAGGCAAAGTTAAGCTCCTCTTAGACCTGCTGGGAAGAGTTTTTTTCTTTGGACTGTGATCACGCTGTTCGCCTGCCTTACACCTGCCTGAGATCAGGTCAAAATATGAGCCAGACGGCCGCATACTGTTTATGCTCAGAGTGCATTTACATCTTACTTTATTATGTGTTTGTTTCCTCCAGATAGTAAATCCAGGAAGAAATCACAAGTTTAATTGAATTTGCACATTGTGTCCTTCTTGTTTAAAACAGGAAGAAAAAAAAAAGTTTAATTTGTCTGCAGAGTCTCAAGTGAGATGATCACATTTCAGCGTGTCTCCGCTGTCTTAATGGTGGATTGTTAGTCCAGCGGCGTAGTGTCTCAGCAGAACTGCCGGCTTTGTAACTTGGAAACTTGGTTGTGGGATTGTTTTACAGCAGTTATTACAGTTCCAGCAGTAATGTGTTTTGTTTTTTGTTTTATCAGCCTTGTTATGCATCATATCTTTGTGTTGTGCTCTAATTCTCTGTCTGGTGCTCCAAGCTCTGTCACACTAATTAGATAGTTCAAGTTGTCCTCCATTTGTTGTTACCCAGATCTTTGCTGGGAGGATGTAACATGATGACATGAGGAGGAGAAAGACGAGGGAGCTAACAGGTTGAGATGGCTGATGTGTGTCACAGAGCCTTGTAACAATGCTTTGTGTCAAGGTCCTTTTCTGCAGAGAGAATAACTTTAGGAAGCATATGCAGACATCAGCAATTAAATACTTTCCATAACACTTTTTTTAATGTTCTTTTTGGACGGAGCCTAAACTAAAATATCCGGCATATGCTCCTCTGTGAGCACATGCCGCAAGTCCGAGTAATGGGGAACGTGTTTTTTCCCTCTCATTTTAAGCCTAAAAGTAAAACTTTGCGTAATGTGAAGAATATGAAAACAGAACAAGCTTTTTTCAGGGCCGAATTGCAATTTTGGCTGTTGAGCTCAATTTCACCGGCATTACAAACAGTATAGATTAACACTAATTCATCCATTCGATTATTTTCAGGTTTATGGCTCTTGATCATTACAGCAGCTTGGCTGGCTTTCTCTGGTTTAAATTGTTCTCCGTTTGCAAAAAGCAGTGTGTGAAACCTCATTTTAGCTGTAGGCATATCCAGTAATTAAAGAATTAATTTAGTAATCTAAATCGTCTCTTGCCTTTTCTTCCTCCTTCCTCCAATTATTTCCCAACTTTCTTTCCAAAGATTTACAAACGCCTCCTCTACTCCTCTGTGTGTAAAACTGTTTCTTCCCCTGCCTGCTCTGAGCTCTATAATCAACTTGCGTCTGGATAACCTCATTTCCGGCTAAGCGCAAGGAGACGACAAATCCAGGAGCGTGTGCGTGCCTCGGATAGCAAAGTCTGAGCTTGTGTCTGCCCCTTCTGATAGTGCCGGATGTCCTCAGCTCCTTTGAGGATTGCATGTAGTTGTTAAGTCAAATGTGTTTAAAACTCTGTAGCTCTTTTGTAAAACACCATGCACAAATAGGCCCAAACAGTTGATGCTTTAAAAAGACTCTTACATTTATTCTGCATATGACCCGTAGCCCAGCTCAAAATTTTTCAAAGGAACTCTGTAGTTGAAGGTTGTTTTTTTGTTTGTTTTATGGTCAAATTGCTATGCTCTTACAGGTTGTGAATGAGGACTTTTCTGCTGCCTGTTAAGCTATTTTAAAGTTTTTAAATCATTTTCAGTCACGACACGAAAAAAGGTTTTTTTAAATTCATGTCACTAGATCTCTGCTTTCCATCTATATTTGAATTTTGTGCTTTTAAAGTTTCAGCTTAGACCTTCGTCTCTTTGTAAAATACTTTATGAGGTCTTGATAAAAACTTTTCTTTCTCAAACAGCGCTCCCAGACTGCGTTTCCAACGCCTAAAATTTTGTAATTAGAGAACATGACATTTATGTGGGATGAGTAAAATACCCAAGTTAGTGTAATCCATTAATATATAGTGCAGCCTACAGAATTTAATTGAAAGTCACAGCCCGTGATTAAACCCCTGATGCACAGAAATGAGCGTTTGAGAGGCTGATTTAGCCTCGAAGCTGTGCTGTCTGTGGAAACATCTGGGGAAGAATGGGTACAAAGCGTCAGCTGTGGCAATGAATATGAATATTTCTTCCAATTGCAACTCTTAGTCAACACCATTTATGATGACTCCAAGAATAGCAATGCAGTTTCAGAATCACACATTTGACCATACAACTATTTAAAATGCAATGATGAATTTGTCTGCCACTCTTGTTGTTGCACTCTCAAATTTAGGCTCTCATCTGTTCGTCTCTGGAACATCACTCTCAACCCTCTATTCACGCACATTTGCACAAACATGCACATTTACTCAGACAAATGTACTCACATGCGTAAAGCCAGTCTCACTCGCACGCTGCTCTCAAAATGTCAGCTCTTTTACACTGACAGGAACTTAAAATGGTCTCATAGGTTTCAAGGCAAATGTTCCTTTTCAAGATGGCATTGCCTTGAAAGTGAGCTGAGGCGAAGGTGTTGGCAATGTCATGCTGATTCCAGTGATCCCCCCCCCCCCTCTCTGAGGCATATCTTCAAACAGAAGACAAGAAAAATTAATAAATAGATATCAACAAACCAGAATAAACACATGTGAAAGCTCCTGTGCAAAGGTGTGTAAGGCTCATTAATTGTGTTGCCGTACACCTTATTTACACACCAATAATTTTTTTCTCTTTCTTTGACAAATGGTTTAACTTAAAGAAAAAAACAGAAAAACCATTGAATCACCGGAAGAGCTGCGTGTTTGAGAATTGACTTCAAAAGCTGGTGACATAAAACGTCTCCACTCAGAGTTGATATGCGTTTCAGAAGTGCATCTATCGCTTAAAATATTCTTGTCAGGAACACTGCTGGCAGCATGTTAATAGTATCCTGAATTGACATATGCAAGCAGACGTCAAGCTCTGCATAAGTGTATACGCTTAGGAGTTAGTTTTGGAGTCGATTAAGTGGGATAAAATTTGAATAACATTACATGTGACAATAAAATTTCTTTACATGTTGATTCACGTCATCTGACATTCCTCCTCTCTTCCTGCCCTACAGTGTTTGTTTGTTTTTTTTCTTTCGTCTTAGTCAGTCTACATCGTACCACCCATGAAAGCACCTTGTGATTAAGCTCAGCTATCTACAGGTGACAGCCTTCCAGCCCCTCCACATTTATTTAAAGCACACAGCTCGTTTATACAGCTGGCGACAGGTATGAAGTATTTTTCAGCCCAGATCTAATGGCCACTGATGCCATCCAATCCCTTTTTTTTGTAAATTAATTATTATTTTGTATCTATGCACATGTTTTTGGGGCTTGTTATAGTTTTATTTTCTGTTTATGACTCTGTGTGTGATTATATAGCAGTGTGTTTGACAAAAAAGGAGTGTGTTTGCTTTCTGGGTGCTCGCTTAAGCACATCTGTCTCACTGAAAAATTTTCTCTGAACACTAAATGTGTGGGAGGGTAAATATTTGTCATCTGCAGACAAATAAAAAATCAGTTATCCGTTGTCAAGGTTTCATATGAAAGAGGATGCAGCTTTTCATCCTTTGACTGCATTTCCATGCATTTGATAATTCCCTGTGTGAACTTTCCTGTCGGGTTATAGATGGTATTTCCAATAATTCGCGAGCATTGTTCCTGTTCTGACAACCATTTTGAACAAATATCATGTTTATATGGGAGACTGAAAATCACAAAATCATAAATAATAACAAAGACAGAATATTACAATAAGAAATGATTGAATCAGATTAATCACACACAGGACAAAGTAAATAGACAAAATGATTAATACAAAATTGAAAGAATGTAGTAAAAAGTTAACACAGAAATATTTTTAAGTGTTTAGAAAATATTGAAATAATTAGTATTATTTTTGCAGCATCTACTGGCATTTTGATTTTTTTATTGAGACATGAATGTGCTGTTTATTTTTTCCATTTGATTTTTTTTTTTTATCAGAACTAACCAAACACAAGGCTATAAATCATCATTTAACAAAGTTGTTGAAAATCTTCGCTTTGTTAATGGTGGTTACGGTTAAAACTGTACCATCTTCTGGATCACAACTTTAATTGAATTAACTTCAGAGAACATCAGAAGGAACTGATGGTGTCATAAAACACTTGTTATAGCTGCTGTTCCTCACAGTGATGTAAATTATGTGCAGTGATTGCTCAATGATGCTTTCCTTCAGGGACACGATGCTGTTAAAAAAAAAAAAATGTAATTGGCTCCAAAGGGCACATGATGTGTTGATGCTGTAAGGGAGAAACACAAAAGACGGCTACTTCCTCTCCAGCTACGGTTTTCCACCCTGCCGCTGTAAATCTGGTGCATTCTGCAATTCAAGCAGTTTTTCAAGAAGATAAAAGTCACATTAAATAATAAACGCTTGTTTTGCAAATGGCGATGGGACATGTTGACAGCAAAAGAGGATAAATGAGCATTTGTGGAGTCTCCTTTCCAAATGAGACAGATTTTCATGTATACAAAAAAGGGATAAATTAAGAAATATTAAAGTACAAAACCCTGTCAAACACTGATGAAGAATAATAACAGGAAATGCAAATATACTGTGTGCACAGCTGCTTTTCAAAAAGCAGGGTTGTCCGCTTATAGTGTAGTTTGGTCAAAGGATGCAGCCAGTTTTCTTTTGGGATTTTTCACATTTTTTAGTAAATATATTCAAGTGTTTTGAATGTGTCATCACCACTTCATCACCTCCTCGTTGTTTAGATGTTCTCAGTCCCTGACTTGGGAGTTGACTTGGTCAGCTGGACGGATGAGACATGGGGGTCTGTGTGCAGCAGGAAATCTTCTCTGGACATAACGGCTCAGCACACTGACAGCTGGTGCACTCTTATTCTGTGTGTGTGTGTGTGTGTGTGTGTGTGTGTGTGTGTGTGTGTGTGTGTGTGTGTGTGTGTGTGTGTGTGTTTTTGGTCAGTTGAATTGTCTCTGCAGAGAATAACATCTGCAGCCAAATAAAAGGTCAAAGTCATGTGCATTCCTTTAAAAATAACACTGAAAATAAGAATTATTATCGAGATTCTTCTCGCAGGAACATTCAGCCGTCCACGAGGCTGTGCAGTATCGGAGTCCTGGCAGCACATCCAGCATAATGTATCAATTAAATCACTTTCATTGTCGGTACAATCAACCGGGGAGACATTTAGCTTCTAGTGTTAGTTGTTTGTGCATGAGCACAATGATTTGGCAATGACCTCACATGAATTTAGTGCAATTAATGACTAACGTAGCTGATCACATTCAGAGGAACGTAACACTGTGCCCATAGTGCTGCTGTATGTGTGATTCATGCATTGACCTGCAAAATGTCTGTTGCTTGTGCCGAATACTCTCTATCTATGTTTGTGCGCGTGCGTAAGAGCATGTTGACTTTAAAGCGTGTTGTGTCGTGACAATAATCTAAGCCAATTTAGTACCCATCAACTCTCTATTATGGGTTTGACATAAAGCGATGCATGACTAGAATGCTCTCCCATAAAATGACAATTTACTTCTGCAAAGAAATTATGTGTTTAACCTCATTAACCTAAAGAACATGTGTTAAAATGAAAGAATTACCGCTGGCTCTCTTGATGCACACAAACAGGCAACCCCCCACACACGATATCAAATAGGAGCCATCATCAAAAGTTGGGGGTTGATACTGAATGTGACCCCTGTAAATGAGAGGCAACAGTGAGTCAACGTCAACTCCACTACAACTTCTCAGCGTCTCAGCTAACTTTGGTTTGACTCTCTGCTTGAACATCATCTCTTCTTTTTGAGATTATTAACCTGGCAGATGTGAGGTGGGTCTCGCCCACTGTTTTAGTGAGCTGTCGCCTTCGCTCTCCAGAGAAAACAGGGGGTCAGCCCAGCTGGCTAATGGCTGTGGTTACAAAGCTGGAAGCCTGCCCATTAGAAGAAGCCACCATCATTAGGACCAACACATTTTCAAGTAACCTGACCTACTGGCTCCCCACTGTTTATTAGCAGAAGTTTTGGCTCTTCTTTAAACCAATTATTCCCACTGTTCATGATGAACTGTGGCCTCTTCCTTAACACTATAAGACAAGAGAGACACACTTGCATACGCAGTAAATAATTCCAGGCAGTTGCATTGTCTTATGTAGAAAGCTGCCATGTTTTTCTCTCTGCAAATGCATCTAATAATGGAAAATGAGAAAATGGCGAAGTGTCAGCAAGTGATGTATGCCGTTCATTGGACACAGAACATTTAGTTTTCATTAAGAGTTAAACGCGTACACAAAACATTAACGAGGTTCAGTGACGGCAGCAACGGCGTGCCGAACTGTATCTCATTCTGATGAATTAGCAACTCAGCACACGGCTAAAAGGGAAAAAAAAAGGCAAAGAAGGAAGGACATTAAAATAATGTGCAGTGGGGGAGGAACTGACCCATAATGTGTTTATCTCAAGATTGGTATTTATGATCCAACTTAATAGTTTCCCTGACCTGAGCTTCAACAAGCTGTAGGGATGAACAAAGGCTGCGTGGGGGAGGGGTGGACAGGAGCATAGAGAGAGGTCAGTAAGAGTGTTGTCGTTTCATTATGAAAGATGTGGACTCTCATCCCATCCTGCTGCACAGAGGGTGATGGAGAAGGTTGTTAATGTCTGGTCTGTCAGCCATATTGGATTCAGGGCAGTAAATTAATATTACACTCCTTTTACAGGGGTTTTATTTTGGGATTTACTGATCTCCCCTGAGTGTTGGCGGTGTAAAGAGGTTATTTCCCACTTTCAGCTCTCTTCTGCGTCCTCTCGCTATCTCTCACACAAAGCTAATACATTTAGAGAGAGAGAGAAACTGTGTTCATGCAGGAAGGATGTCTGCACTGCAGGCGCTTCTGTCATCCAGCGTTTGTTTTGAACACTCCTCAGGAAGCACGGAAGTTTGTTGTAAACCGTAGCATTGTCCAAGAAAACAACTGCTTCTGCACACCTGCAGTGCGAGGATGCATCTTCACTTCTCTTCCTCCACGTGTCCTGCTTAGCAGATGGGAAAGAGTTAAAAACAAAAGGAAAAAAATACAGGACGCAAAAATTGGAAGTGATCGAGTTGTTTAGCTATGAGTCATCTTTAACCTCCGTTCCCTTTTGCTCGTTCGTGCTTAATGTGGGTAGAGTTAGAGTCCTTTTTGAAGAGCAGTTTAACACAGTGTGAAGTGGTCTAGTCGCTGAGGCAGGATTTATGGCTGCTGGTCCATCAGTGGGGATGTTAAAAGGGTTGTGATTAACAGCTGGAGTAAAGACATGGGCTCGTCTACCCCCTCCGAACTAGCCAAGAGCGCACAAGGCCAAACTCTGTCACTGCTCCATGCCGCTCCGTCTGTCTCTTTGTGTCCGTCCGTCTGCCTTTCTCAGCCTTGTTCACATTCATATATGAGCTGTAGGTCCCCAAGGACACTGAAACTCATCATTAGATCGTCGCTGCTTTCTATTTCACAAGTCACAACAGCGAAATACGAAAACAACTCAGCTCCTACCTCCCTGATAGCTTAAAAAGCTTTTATTTTAACAGTTTTCCTTCTTGTTTGACATTCCTCTAAAATATCTGCTTTTCTTTCTTTTCTCCAAGGTTCAGAGCATGCAGCCACAGCAGCACTTCCCGCCGCATTCTCAGACCTGTTACCTCACTTTCTAGTGGAGCCGGAGGACGAGTACATTGTGAAGAACAAGCCGGTTAGCCTGACCTGCCGCTCAACCCCGGCCACACAGATCTACTTCAAGTGTAACGGCGAGTGGGTTCACCAAGATGACCACACGATTGAGCGGAGCGTTGATCCAGCCACAGGTACACACACACACACAAAAAAACAAACAAACACAATTTCCAATATTGGTAGATAGTTCCCAATTAATTTTAAATCAAATTATTGTCTTTGGGCCAATTTTTTTTAGCTGAGATGATCTGTTTTCGTCTCTTTTTTTAGTTTTTGTCAGCTACAGATGTACATCATCTCAGATACATTATACAAAATCTTTGCGTGCAGAAACTAAGGTTTGCAATTTGCATGTGATTACAGTGCTCCATCAGCTCATCCTCTAGTCTATTTAGCCTTCCTGTTGCATAATAAGCCTATTGGTTTCAGTCTCAGAAACCTCGATCACCTTGGAGACCTATTTGTTCCTTGTTGCTGTGCTGCATTCCCCCGCCTCCGCCATCAGCATCATAAACATGTATGACACTTGTGGTGTGATTCAGCAGCGATCTGCAAACCCAAACCACCAATTCATAACCTGACAACTGATTGGGAAAGAGAAATGTGGAAATGACAGGTTTTTGTGGGACTGCAGGAACACAAACAGGCAAATGGGCACTCTGGTTTGCACACATCCATAACAAAAAAATATGTTAGAAATGCAGTAACAGGCGAAAGCTATACGCAAAAATATAAACACAGAAATCACCCTCTGCATGCATACATTTGTACACATCAAAACAGGAATATTTTAGTCTTCAGTTTTCTTCTCTGTGTGTGCTGTTGCGTTCCCAGTGGTTAGAGAGACAGGGACAGATGTATTTCCATAAAATTTAGTTTGTATCAGTGTTTTGTGGGCACATTTGACTTTAAGTGGAAGACGATCTAAATACACCTTGCATCATGTTTATAGCTCCTCATTTATTGCCCCACAACCTTGCTGTTACTTACAAAATTTAATTCAATTTATTTTGGAGTCAAACTTCTGAAAGGTTTTAAAAGTTGACAATTGTGTTTTGAAGAAAAAAGAAAAGACATATAAGCAATTTTAAATTTGCATCCTCAGGTGATAAAATGTGCTGTGTTTTCAGTTTGAGTTTTTTCTAATTTCGACAGGACTAATTCAAATGAAAACTTAACCTCAAACTGAAATGTCAGTTTGAGGTTAAGGGACACAGGGACAGATTAAGCGTTACTGTCTTTATTCTGACACTTTTCAACTCCCGTCACAGCTGAACCGTCAAATATAGAATGACATGTAACTGCCCGAGTGTCAACAAATCAAATACACGTTGCTCAAAATAGTTTGTGCAAAAAGAGGAAACGTATTGTACCTTCCCTGTTTTTTAAAGCATAAAACTTAAAGCCAGGTGTGTTAAATATTTATACAATGGCAAACAAAAATTCCAACTAAAGTGCAGCTGCATTTGAAATTATACCCCCACTCTAGATCCTTTAAAGTGGCCACTAGACAGCTGAACAAGCCGGTGAGCTCTAGATTTTCTTAGGTAAATTCGTTTTTAAAATTCCATTTTTGAAGCTGTGAGGGAAAGTTTACCTGTCTCTGCTTGTCTTTATTCACCGTTTGTTATTCATGATTGACAGCATTTTCCTTATTAACCTGGTTTCTAAAATGGGAAATTATGGTTTGTGTGAACTGTATGTTTGATGTTCGGATTCCATCTGCTGCCTTGTTCTCCTACACCTCTCAGCTGTCTAATAAGGTTTTGTAACTGTCATGGTGCTGGGTTGATATTTGTTCCTGTTTTATTTTGAAGGCCTGTATGCTTGTGTTTAGTTCTGTTTTGACTTTCCCGAGTTCCATCTCCCCTGAGTGTTTCTACCTGTGTCTTGTCAGCCCCTTGTGTGTATCTATGTCCTTCGTTTGCTCCCTGCTGGTCAGTGCTGCTTTGTTTCGCCTGATCTACGCCATCCTGTTTCCTTGGGTTTTTCATGTTTAGCGTATGTGCGTGGGTTTCTGGGTTTTTTGGGTCGTCCTGAGTTCTGTTCTGAGTTTAGCTCCTTTTGGTTTATATTCTTTGGAATCCCTGCCTAACACCTTTTTGTTTTTAAAAAAAAATTCTCTCCTGCTACAATCTCAGAATTGTGCCAGTAACTGTTCATTTTATGTCACCAGTAGCTTTAGTAAGTGCCTTTGACCAACAGCTCACCTCCTCCATGTTATTGGGCTCTCCTTTTTCATTTGACTGAGTTTGGCTTTGCATCATAGCATGAAGAAGGAACTCAGCCAAATTTTCTTCTTTTTCTTTTTTTTTTTTTTTTTTTTTTTTTTTTTTTTGTATATCAATTTTCAAAGACGATGTGCTTTACAGAGCAAAACAAGACTCCAAAAGAGAGAGTTATTAAAATAAAATGGGATTTCTTTTTTTTTTTTTAAGGTTGGAAATTAATTTCATGTTTTTTGATGATACTACCCAGATGTTTAAAGAGAACAAATTTGGTCCTAGTCTAGAGCCCTGTGGGGTGGGGCACCACAACTACCTGCAATGAATAGAGATGACATAATTTGTACGTACATATCGTAAAATAAATAAATCAATGCAGTACCCTTCATTCCAATTTTGTACTCTTCTTTTAAAGTCTTTTAAACAAGAAGTTGTAGTCAGTGGTGTTACATGCAGCACTGAGATCCAGCAGAACTAGTACAGACACGAGACCACAGGCAACAAGGAGTACAGTTTCTCAGTCAAATTCTTGGTACAAACCATTATTCTACAAATGAGCAATTAGTTGTTTTAAAACACCTTTTTCAAGGATCTTAGAGATAAAAGGAAGGTTAGACAAGGTCTGTAATTGGCTGAAACATCAGGGTTAGGAGTAGAGCTTTTGAGAAACGGTTTAATTACATCTCACCGAAGTCCTGTGGTTCACAGCTACTCAGTAGAGATAGATTTACCTGATTAAGTACAGAAGTGTTTATATGGTCCTTAAACAGTCTACTTGTGGAGTCAACAGACATGTTGACGCTTTAGCAGCCCTAATTGTTGACATTAGATTAGTAAGGTGAATTGGAGAAAAAACTATGTAAATAAGACTCTGAATAAGCCCCAAAACCAGTTTTTAACTCTACTGTGGGACCACGGAGCTTGGTGATCATATTATTTGATTTCAGGAAACCATAAATAAGTTCCAGGCAGCTCTGAGATGGTTGACATCACGGAGGCTGCTTCTTAACTCGACATAGAGTGTATGAACCTTATTTTGTCAATAGCTAAAAAACATGACGTGGCCCGTGAACTTCAAAGTTTACGGGATCACCACATTTCAAATATAGCGTCACCCTGCCAATGTTTAATAAGCTTGGACCATTTGCCTTGTGTGGTTATGAGCTGTTCTAGTCAGCATTTATTTGTCTATGAAACAAATCTGTCATGCTGGTTGCCACGGGCCCCTGCAGCGGTGAGGGGCTCCATCTTTGAAAAAAACCTCTGAAGTTCCAAGGCTTCCTCACTGCTTCGACTTAACCGTGTGGTTTCACTGCCTTTGATGATTAATGTTTCACATGTACACCTGTGCAGTTATGAAGGACATGTGGTTTTCCAGAGCTGTACCCACATCGATCTCTCAAACACTTGTGCTGTTTAATGTCACTACTGCCCTGAGGAGCTTACTGACAGCACCGTCTAATCCCCATTCCAGCAAAGAAAAAAAATTTTTGAGGTGCACACATCCAGCAGCCATAAAGATGTGTGCAATACATAATTGTCAGGCTGTCCTCTCACCCTGGTCATCACAGTCACACTGCACTCTAAACTCATACTTGTTGCCAAGCAACCAGGGCATCTGTTGCACCAGAAACTTCATGATGCCTTGAGGGGGCAGGACTGAGGGGTTTGAAGACATATCCAAGTTGAAAATAATAATTTCCAATTTATGCCTTCTAAATAACAGGTCTTTAAGAGA
Organism: Xenentodon cancila; assembly: GCA_014839995.1. NCBI lineage: Eukaryota > Metazoa > Chordata > Actinopteri > Beloniformes > Belonidae > Xenentodon > Xenentodon cancila. Next base: position 20,106,053 of record CM026205.1, read on the forward strand.
AACTTTGACCTTTTACCCCTGAGTCTTTTTCACTTCTGCCCATTCTTTTCATCCAGTATATTCTGTTTGTTTTCTCCTGTGAAAGAACAGAATGTAAATATCTTTTTATAAACCAAAAGAAGCAGACTGTTTTTAAAGTAAAGTAACAATCCTAATCCCATTTATTGCATTTACTCTTTGACGTTTGTGTTCAACCACCACCCTGGTTATAGAATAAACAGAATATCAACATTGCATGTCTTCAAGAAAGTTCATTATTCCTTAACTCAAACATTGCTGCTGTTGATCCAAAAAAAGTGTGTGTGTACATAAGGTGATATCTGCAGACACATAACTTTAGGATAGTATTGTTCTTTAACAAACTAATATCACAAACTAATGCACAGGGATTACTCATATACATATGATGGAGAAGTTGACCTCCTCAGCCAGACTGGAAATGAACACATTCAATAGAATGTGAAACTAATGAGAGTATAGGTCAGTTTATCCAGAGGGAGAACTGTCAGTACATTTAAATCAAATAGATCAGAAATTTTAAGAATAGTTTCTCTCGCAAGTTGCAAGAGTATTCCAGTTCATCGAGCATTGTGGTGCTTCTTTGTACTTTCCGCTATGATTGTCGAGCTGCATTGGAGAGGTGATGGCTCCAAATCACATCTAATCAAGGCGACTATCTCATCTCTCATAACTCTTTAAAACCTTCATATTTTCCCATGTTATTCATTAATCAGTGATGGCGTGCACTGCAGTGGAGCCTATTCTAAACTGTGTCAATAGTACAGCTTACAATATTAAGGGATTTTTTCTATAACCGATGTATTTTGTCATCCCGTCGGCCTGTAATTGCTGTCGGATGTGTTCAGAAGAATAATTGAGATTTACGCTGAAGCTTTCATATCCATAAGAGATAAATCTGTTTGGCCTAGCTCACACAAGAAAGTCTTCTAAAAAAGCTGTATCTGGACAATTTTTGTTACCTGTCTTATCTGTAATGGTAAAAGGAAAAAAAAAGTAAGGATGTTGCAAAGATTAACTCTCAAGGATAAGTGCACTCTTCAAGACCCATCATTCTTCCCTCATATAGTTTAGTAAGCCGTAAAGACCCTTCTCCTGCCAAAAGCCTAAACACCAAATCCTGGGATGGAGGGGGGTCTTGGTTTCTGCATATCACATCCAATATAAGAAAAAAAAAATCCAACAATTAACTTTGAGAGAGATTTCAATCTTTTTCCACATATCCAATGTGTTCAATAGAGTTTAAATGTTATTTATAAACTCTGGTTTTGCTACTTTATGATTCAAAAACTACATTTCATTGAATATCAGCCTACTACTATCTTTGATTCCAGTAGTAATCTTTTTTTTTTTTTTGTCTCATCTTTTTTTTTTTTTTTTTTTTTTTTTTTTTGGTTTAAATAATTGTCATTTGCTGACACTATGTTTTAAGTCCTGATTAGAGCCTTGAACATTTGAACATTTGTGACTGTCTGACACACAAGTTGAAATTGAAATGAAGACTACGCTGTGTGTTCCCAAGTGTATGCCGATACACTTGAAGCAACCTTTCATTGTTGGCTGCATTATCCACTAAGAGAACATCAAGGGATTCCCACAGTCTTAATGACTTTTGTGCAGGCTGTTGTTACTAAGAATATCAAATGAAAAACAAACTGATCAAAGAGAGGCAAAGCCACAATCAATAATCTCCTCACCTTCACGCTGCAGACCAGACATGAAGCCATATCAGATATGTGTCTATTTGGAGGGATGAGCTTTTTAGGCCCTGTGCAGCACAGGCACTACTCAGCTAAGTCCATCCATTTTCAGTCCCAGCAGACTGTCAAAGGCCAAAAAGACTGAAAGGTTTTGAATTAATAACTGACCCCGAACCGAAGCGCAGGCATGTTTCAGTGGGGCTGCTCAGTATTCAAAGCTCAGACAGCAGAAAACATGACAAGTGGATAACAGTGTATATCAGACGTGACCTCCGCCCTCATCAGACAGGTCTGTTTATTGAATGTGAATCAGCGCAGCACAGACAAAAGAGCTGCTCCAGCTGACTGTCTACTGTTCAGTTACAGTTTGCATCCTTTGTGTAGATTAAATGCCTGGGACTCCATCCTGCATACAATTAGAGGGTCACATTTCAAAAACTACTTTAAAGTAGACTGAAAAAAGTGTCAAACTTTCTGCTCCCACGTCCAATCAGCTTTGATGATCGACATTTCAGTCCTCAGCCCTTCCTGAAGATCAGCGCTCACTGGACAAAAGGTCTGGTATATTTTGCTGGCAACACCCTTCATTTGGTGGTGAGTTAGATAAGTGCATATACAATTATAGTGAAAATAATAATCAAAGACTCAATAGCAAATTCAGTAACCAGAGCCACCGTCACCAAGAACATGGATTTAAGATGCATCCATCCATTCACCTTATTTACCCGCTTTGTTGTGGTCAGGTTATTCAGGCCCTTGAGTTTTGTCAAACACTTCTGCAACACATTTAGGAACTCTTTTGAATGTTTAAAAAATAGACTTGTCCTTCCTCTTTGGGTTTTAGTGTCCATTATTGATCCATCTTCGAGTCTATCGGTTTTCATTACCTGTCTACAGTAACTTATCTCAATTGTTATGGCTGCGTCTGCTTCCGAGGCCCCTGCCAGCTATGTGTCTTTTCCAGGTCCGCAAAAGGAGATGTCTGGCAAGTTCTAATAAAGACGTATCCCGTCCGAACAAATCAATGCTGACAGTGTGTTTGCATAGATTAGGAGATTCTCCCACTCTATGATTTCTCATCAGAAACATGATGAGGAAAAGGGAGATTGACATTTGAGTGGAGGCTCATTGTATTGGCCAGACTGATTTGATTGTGTTTGCGTTTCATCTGCCAGCATTGATGGAAACGATTTTGATCCACGCTTCGTATTGTCACCCCAGCAGCAAACCCTCTCAGGTGGAAAATGCATGCATTTCACATTCCTATTTCAATAAACCTCAGCAACAGCTTTATGAAGATGGGAGATTATATTTTTTCCCTTGATTGAATCGAATGTCAACAAGGCTTCTTTCAAGAAAACAGAGATGATGGAGACGCATTTGTGTTGTTCCTTGTGAAACAGTTTAAAGTGGAATTCTGTGGAAAATATTAATGGAGGAATGAAATATAATTTTTTACAAAAATCATTAACAATTGTGTATGAGATAGAAATATAACCCCTTCCTGTACCCTGCAGTTGTATCAGCATCATCTCCTGTCCCCTGCCAATCTTTTGAGGTCTAAATCTGGCATATGACGTAGTAAATAAATCTTTTAAAGTCACTACTTTCTGAATAGAACTAATAATTTGGTGTGTGTGTGTGTGTGTGTGTGTGTGTGTGTGTGTGTGTGTGTGTGTGTGTTGGCTATATGCCAGTAAGGATTTATTTGTGCAGGATTTATTTATTTGTGTAGATCCTGGATTGTAATGTGATGACATATTTAATTTCTGATCGAAGGGGGAGATAAGCTTGGCTTAGCCTAAATGATCTGTAACCTTTATTTTCATATGGCAATATTTATCTGTGGTATTCTAGCAGCCAATCCCTTCTATCACAGCCACTTCCTCCCACTCTACCTACTCCCTGTTCCTGTGTTGCATCTTTATTTCCCTTCCCATTGTCTCAGTTCTGTACAGGTCACCCCCCATGTCCTGACTTTTACAGGAGATGTCACATGAATAGCATTTATTTGATAGCAGCAACAAGCCCACTTTCATTTTGTCAGAAATCAGTGGAATTCAGGACGAGGTTGTCCTGAGGTCACCTCAGTGATCAAACATGATCTCTAAAGGAATATTGAAGAAAGAATCCTGCTGCAATTTAAGCAAACCCCAATAGGTATCGGCTACAGCATCTAATGAACAGAAGGAAATAAGAGAAACAGAAAAAAGAGGTCATTATACTCCTAAATGAACAAAATGGCCTCATACCACCTGCTAAGGATTGATCAGTAGCCAAGAGGACTAATTGATAATGCATTATTAGCTGCATCCCCATAATGGGACTTGTATTTCATCCTGTCCTTGGTTGCAGAATAGAGAGGGAAGGATTTGGCAATGAAACACTGAAAAACAGATGGCAAGGTGAATTGTTCCCATGACACATCTGCCAGCGCGTTCTAATAGACCTCTCAGGCAGGTCAGCGGAGAGTCTGCATCTGTCTGTGTGTTTATGTGCACGGAGAAAGCCCTTCCTCAAAGCACCATAGTACACCTCAAAGTAAGAGGGGAGTCCACGTGGATTTAATAGAAGCTCATGTTTGTCTGGCCTTGAGATAACTGCAAGTATGTTTGGAGCAATGGGAGTAATGTGAGGCAGGCAGAATTAAAAACCAACCAGCTGTGCTGACTGATCTCACCAACAAGCTCATTTAAGGGCTACAAATCTTGGTGTCTCCAATTAAGGTGTAAGAGATAGGTTTAAACACATTCATTTGGTGTCTCCTGTGAAGGTGGTCTTGACCAGTGGTGACTTGTCCATTTAGGCAGATGAAGAAGTGCCTAATGAAAAACATAAAATCACAAGCATGGAAACACGTTGTGCCTTCATAATCCAGCTACGAAGGCAGAGACTGCACACTTGAGTCTGTTGTAGCATCAGTCAGCTGCACTCAGTCAGATCAGTTCATGACTTTAAATCATCATTTTTCACCATTGGAAAAAGATATACAGATAACCCACTAATGTGTAAACACTCCTACACATATTCAGCAGTGAAAATTGTCCCCTGTTCATCTTTGACTATTACATCTATGATACCAGATGTAATAGAGTGTAAATGTTTGTTGGTGAACCAAAATGACTGGACCCAAAGCAGTTTTGAGTTATAACAGCATATGTGTTTGCAACAAAATGGCAATTAATGTTAGCACTCAGGGCAATTGACCTACCTCAGAATAAATTGCTATTTTAAGGCTCTGACAAGACTCAGAAATGTCATTCCACTTAAGTGATAGTGTGGATAGGGTCCCTACAGAAAGGCTGAGGTAATTTTAACTTTGAAACAAGGCTGTTTATGCAGGCATCTCCTTACATTTGCCGCCTCCCTGCTGTAAGTCTGTTCAAGGTGACAAGCATTGTTGTGTAAACTACTGTCGATAGACACAAAAAAAGGAGCGTTCATGCCCTCTGCTTGCATAGATTTCCATCAGTACTTGATTAAACAGGCAACCGTTAGACGCAGATGCCGATAAATCATTTAATAATCATTTATTTCTTGACCACCAATAATTGGTCAAGAAATGCACAAAATCAATTCATATGGACTGAAAGGAGATGTACAATCAGGTATACACTTTGTATACATTCAGGAAGGAAAAATAATTACCTTGGATTGTGTGCAGGGACTCCGTCCACACTCTCACTTAAGTGGAGGCCTATAATACCTTTTTTTTCTTTTTTTTACGTAGTTCGATTGCCCCGAGTGCAGTCTGATCTAGCTGCAAATGCATATCCTGTTCTGTGTCAAATAAGCTTTAATTTATGTTGTTTTGGTCCCTGTCAAAAGTTTAGTCAGTACCATTAAATAACAGACCTTAGATTGATTTAACTTGGGAATGTTCTTTTGAATAGATTGCAATACATTACATAAGCTCCATGGATTTTGTATGTCATAATCTTATTTTGAAAAATAACCGGTAACTAAAGCTGTGACATAAATAAAGTTAGAGTTTGGTATTTCCCTCTGGAAAAAACAGCGGCTTAAAGGAGATTAAACCACAAAAAAACCTTGGCTTTGTAACTTAGTATTGTACTCGATTGAATGTAATTTGTTTTTTCTCCTTTTCATTTTCTTTACTTTACCAAAATTAACCAGATATCTTCAAATAAGAGTTTATTTTTTATGATAATTTTCCACCTGAACCTGGACAGCTCCGGGTTAGGTTCACAGTGTTATGCTTCATGCTCTGCTTCAGCCACCAGCCACTGCTGCTTTAGACGTGCAGGAATACTGAATTTCAAAATTAACTGCAATTAATGGAACAAAGGTGGGAGAAAAAAAGATAATTACCATTTGTCAAACAACAACGTTGCCGTTCCACTCTCCCACACGCACAGCCTTTGTCCTCCCACCAAAACATACCCCGCGTCAGCTTGGCGCTCTGCTTTCTCTCGTGTAATTTCACATTTGTCAGTCTCACAAAAGCTGTGCCCTTGCTGGAAGTTGGAATGCATTCAGCAGTCTTAGTGGTGCCTTCTTTTACAACAGCTTTCTTTATTTATTAACCTCATCTGGTGCAGACAGAGACATGTTATCAGTACAGCCCTTTGGGCCTGCGTTTGTAGGTTTTGTGCAACAAAATGCAGTGATATTAAGACAAATTCAACATTTTTCAACATAGCATTTTAGTTTTTGCAGAAGGAACATTCAAGTAAAATGCAATTAAAAAAAATCTAAATAAAAAAATAAGTGTGACAATGTGTTAGTAACTGATCCCTCCAGCTGTACTCCCCATGCTGTTACCAAAGCATCTGAATAAGATGGACTCTATGGGATGCATTACCAAGGCTGCTTCCTACTCCCCTTATGCCAAGTAAATAGAGGCCACAGTCGCTTGGATTCATCAGTGTGCTTCAAAATTTGCCATTTGAAAAACTGCGGGATACAGAATGAAGCTGAAAGGAGACGGTAAAATTCCTTCCTGCCTTGCTATGTTGATCATCGCCTATGAACTTTCAAGTTTTCTCTGTCTATTTCTCGCTTTTGCTGTAATGTTATCTTTCAACTTACCTCCACATCCCTCTGAAAATGAAAGACACAAGTGTTTATGCTGACAGAGGGAGGCAAAGTGAGAGTTTGTGGTGTCAGTCAACACCTGCTCTGCTCAAATTCATTTAAAAATAGTGGGGCTGGGAGGTGTAGATAGGTGGCTGACAGCCTAATAGTCCTTGGAGATTTTTTGATAGGCAGAGGAACTCAGTGGCTGACAGTAAATGCTTTGTGCGTTTGGCCCCAAGGAGACTTTCAGTAGGGATTTTACGCAGTCCTCAAACAAACATCAGCTTGCTGTTCTCTTCCTTTTTAAGCTAAAAGCTGCAGGGTGTCCTGGGTATGGGATAGTGCTGCTGCTATGAAAGGACTATTTTATGCAGTGAGAGGAAAAAGAATAGCTTCAATCTCTTCATGAAGTGCTGTTTAAATTATGAAAAGGAGCACAGAGAATCTTCTCTGGATGTGCCAAAAAAAAAAAAAAAAAAAAGATGAGCTGCAGAATGAATACTGCATTTACAGTACACAGTACCATCATGTAAACCTGTGTAAACGTACTTTCTGGTCAGGTGGGTGATGGAATAAAAAGTCAAAAGTGTTCTGCCTCATATTTCAAGAAATATAAACCCAAGTCAGTTAACATCACTTTCCTGCCCACATGTAACAGTGGGCTGGATGCAGTATTGTGTGGTTTATGTATTGACTAGAAACACACAATAAAGAAGCTGCAGAGCACATTTGAGCGGCTGTTCAATGAGCCAGAAAGACAACAGCAGCAGAGAGGTCCTGGTCTGGAAGGCATCCTGAAGCAATCCTAAAGATTTTATATGATTCAAATGAATAATTCATTTCTGTTCGTTTAGACCATGGTTTTATTTTCTAACAGGGTTTTTGTTTTTTTTTGTTGGTTTTTTTGTATTGATCTCAAACTAGCAGGTTTTTTTAAATAAAAGTACAAAGGCAGTACAATTTTTTTTTTCAAATGAATTTAAAATTGAGGACAATTTTTTAGCAAAATAAATTAACTGCCCTTCACTAACAGTGTCTTCTGACACGTTCCGACATTTTTATCCAGTTAGAGAAATATACTTGCGGGTTGCGGGTTTTTTTTTTGTTTTTTCTTGAAAAAATTTAGGGATGGTTCAGTTAAGTTTTCCAATCATCATTTTCAAATCTTTCATTCTTAGTTTCTTAAGCCATGCTTACAGCATCTATGTTGCATGTGTGTGTGAGATGATCCAACACCAACATCTGCTTCCCCTAATATGAGGAGAAGCTCAAAGGTCCACGCTGCACTTTCATCCCTTTTCTCTCAGTTTTAATCGTCAAGTTATTTATAAAGTTCACAATTTCTGTCTTGCATCTAGTGTGTTAATATTTAATAAAGTCACATTTGAACAAAGAAATTAATATTTAAAGGCTTCAATCTGTGCTTGTTCTGCAGCACTTCACCCTCCCCTCATCTTTCATACAACAGTAGCGGCTGGAGAACAAAACATGGTCAGCGCTTGAATGAAAACCTCATAAGCTCAGCATCATGTGACTGTCGTAGGTGGGGGATAGGAACAGATTGCCTACTGAGGCTGTGATTTTTCGTCTTTTTTTCCAGGTATTTTCTTTTAAGTTGTGCCTGTAATTACCTGCTCTGCTTGATGTGTTTAATAAAAAAAAACTGTTTTTGTCTAAAAGCTGAATTTGAAGCTGTTTTGTAAAAAAAACATTTTATTTATGACATAATTTTTTCTTTTTTTTATTGTTTCTACTGTTATGCGAGTACATCCTATTCCACACGTTGAGTCATGGTGTAGGGATGGGGATACTTGAGAGTAATTTGTGCCACGCATCTTCAGCCAAGACAACATCTACATTGCTGTCTTTACACAGGGTTCACACTCACTTTCCAGAGGTTTTTAATGAAGCTTTAATAATAACTTCAACATTATTAACACGTAAGTCCTTTTTAAAAGGCAGTGTTTTGTCATTTTTTTTCATGGCATCTTTCTTTCTTCTTTTGTAAAAGAGACAATTTTACCATGTGAACTTTTAACAAAGGTAATAAGTATTCTCAAATTCCGGTAGATTACTCCCGATTGTGTAATTGTGATCCTTTTCTATGAATTAATCATGTTTGATTTGTCAGTGATGGATTGATGTTGCAAAGAAATCATAAATCTTACCTAAACAGGGCTTTTTTTTTTCACACCTCACACAGCATGTTCAGAATGAGACAAAACTGTCGATAGTCGGTGAGTAGAAAAGAGCTGGAGGCTTGCAAGTTCAAGTGGGGCTCATACGTCTTTTAAAAAGTAACATATTTATGAAATTTAGCTGTTGCTACATTGACATGTTCAGTTTGGCGTCGCAATACAATATCAAAGGTTTTTTGTTTTTTTTTATCTTAATGATGTCTTGGATTGGTGGCGTTGCAGACTCCACCAAGAAGAAAAAAACATGTTTATGTAGAAGAAGTTGAGTCAATATAGACAATATTTTAAGATATAATAAGAGCAAATAGTTTTTAAGGTACTTTAGAAAATAAAAAAAAAAAAAACCATAAAAACATTGGAGTTCAGTTAGAAGGGCCTTCGTAGCCTCTGTGTACCCCCAGGCTGTTTACTGAATGCGGTTTGCTGTTTTGCTTCAATATTTACATTCGCCTACACACCTACGTTGGATTACCAAAACCTCTGCCGTCCAACTCAGACACCGCCGGCCAAAGGCCCAAAGGGGACCACGCAATCGCGAGGAGGGAGGGGTAATCCTTAATGCAATTTGCTTGGTCCAGGGGACAGGAGCCCGGCTGGCTTGCCTCACCCAGCCATTCTTATTTACCTCAGCGCCCAGGGCCGTGTCAGACAAGGAGGAGAGAAACACGTTAGCCCGAACAAATTACCACGGCTTTCATGTGGATAACATTCTATCAGATCCTCCCACTCTGCAAAGTGTAATGGAAGCAGAAGCAAAGTGCTCAAGGCCTTCACCTCCGATGTGTTCCAATTCGTGGCAGGACAAGGTGTGTGTGTGAGATAAAGGAGCGGGTCCCAGTCATTCCCAGCCTGAAGACTGTGGCATCTAGAACATTCGGCTCTTGCCAATCATTAGGGTCGGGATATTGGATGGGGAGTAATTACAACAAGGGCACTTTGGGTAGGGCGCTGTGGTAAATCACAGCTCTGCCTGTGTGTGTGCGTGTGTGTTTGTGTGTACCATTATGGAAAGGTTAGGAAAACTAATTATGGAGGAACAGTGCAAATAGAAAATCCATGCTTTGAATTAATGTCCATTTGATGTAATCAGATGTGACTTTTGTGTGGTAGCCAGCAACCAGAGATAATTATGAAATATGTAAGAAGAGACTTAATTTTAATGACTGCTGAATGGCGTCTTTGCTCTGTGACACAGAAAATCTATTGTGATGCTTTGTAAATCAGCTCATTATCACATTCCAAACTTGTGAACACCTGTGTAGGTAAAGAAACAAGAAAAAAAAAAGAACATGTTTATCCTGGGCTATTGTGAGATGTTGTGTGCACTTAACATGTTTTTGTGTTACTAACAAACAGTGGCAGTGAAGTTTCTCGCTAAGTGAAGATCTTCCTCTCCTGGGGATTTCACAGAATTCACGTCATTATAGATTTTTCCCTTTTAAACAGAAATAATTTTCACTTGAAATCTAATTCTTTCATGTGTACAAGCAGTTTCCTGCACAGATTGATTTTGACTGCTTTTTGTGTTGAGAAATTATGATTTGGATCGGTACTGTCTAAGTAACATTTGTGTAAAGATTTTTCTTATTAATCCATCTATTTTCACGGACTGTGTGCAGGATATGGCCGCGTTCAAACCCTTTTACACACTACGTGCTGTAGTGACGAATATAGAATGTGCCATTGTATTGCTGAAACAAGCAAATAAACCTTCAGTGACACAGATGCTGTCTGAATGTCACCATATGTTGCTCCAAAACCTGGATATATCAGTCAGCATCAACGGTGCCTTCACAGATATGTGTGCTGCTTGTGACAAACGCACCAATGCACCTCTCTGTTGTGTCAATACAAGATAGTGATGTTTGCCATGGGTGTAACACAAAAATGGGTGTAACACAAAAAGTAAATTTTTCAAACCAAAACTTAAAATTTTACAAAGTACATAAAAGTTTTGGAATGTAATATGTGTTAATTACTCATATTCAAGTCCAATCAAGATTAAAAAAAGAAAGAAAGAAAATCATTTTATCCTAATAGAAGGATTAGACTGTTAAAGAGACCAAAACCTTGTCACTTAATTACTGGTAGGATTTCAGATCAGACATTTAAGTTAATGACAGTCATTAGTGTTATTCCTGGTCTGCAGCGTTCACGTTATCCAAGCTGCAGCGGAAGCCCTTTGGTCTCCTTGCAGTGGCATTGGGCTGAACTTAGCCCGATTGATTGGAGTTCTACCTGTATGACTGTTTGTCAGCCATGAATAATCAGTAACGACATTCAGTGCATCAGCAGGGGCCTTGCACTGTGCATCCATTGTGGAAAATGGATAGCTCAATCAAAAGAAGCTCTTGAAAAGCTGGTCATAACCGCAGGCACAGCCTTGACCCAGAACACTGTCCCAGTGACTCAAGAAGCATCCTCCTCAACATCCCTGAATGGACGGTTCCAGCGTGTTGTCAATCAACTCTTCACCTCTTTCTGCCCCACCCCCTTTCTGCTCCTTTCTCTATTGCTGCTTAATAGAGCCATGCTTCACTCAGAAGGCCACAAAATCCTTATTAAGAGACTGATGCTTATGGACGTACCAGGCAATCTCAGCTCTCTTTACGTCAACCGTCATAGGCCACCCATCACTCCACGACTTTACATGAAAATGCACCTTCGAAGAGTTGAGGATATGGCGGTCACGCCCTTGGCTCTGTGACCTATCTGTAATTTTTGTACAATATTTATAGCGACAGTGCATAAGATAGTATGTACCGTACCTTTGTTTGAAGAGTTATTATAACAGGCTGTTTCGTTCCAAAGTTACTTTTGACACCCTGGTCTGATGTCAGGATTTCTTTAATCTAGAAAAGCTAAATTGGACTGCAGAAGAGTGCATTGTTAGTTCTTTGAAAAGAAGCTTTGGACACTTGCGGTTTCAGTGATGACATTGATGTCATCTGGTACAAAGAAGATCCAGGGGGCGAAATGAAACACTTACAGTTTGCTTTTGACTGGTTGCCAGGATGTGCAGGCAGCATATTCTTAAAAGCGTTCATCTCTGATGTCTCCGATCAACCATTGTGAACTCTCCCATGAAACGGTGCGTTCCCCTGATGTAGAGTCACAGAACCCTAATCCCCATATATCCACTGATGAATCCCAGCCGCACACACAGTGGGGGTGCCGGTTAATTGAATTTCCTTGCACACAATGAACACACACTCAGGACCTGCAAGTTCCAGTCCTTGCCTTTGATAAGCAAATGACCCCTTTGGAATTGAGGTCAGAGCCTGCAAAAACAAGAGTGAGGGGGAGAAAAATAAAGTCCTGCACTCAGACAAGCCCAATATCGACTCACGCAGGATTGAGTCCAATGATGTTTACCCTGTGTATGTTGAGCTCCTGTTGGCTCACGGGGAGATTCAGCCTACCCACACACATGCTCACACACATCTGGAGAGAGACGTCTGCGTTCTCACTGTGACCTCTTTCCTTTTGTTAGCTGTTGTTCCTCTTCTCACACATCTGAATGTAGCCCATGTGTAAATAATCTTGTCTTTGCCACAGACTTAACTTAATACAATAAGTATGGATGTGTCCTTTGTGCTTGCAGAGTGTGTGTGAGTAGATCGGGTAATAGCTTGTATTGTACTCTATTGCCTGAAGACTTTGCAAAAAAGCTGCATCATCCAGCAGCCTGGAATTATCGCTCTTGGAGGATGTTCATTCAGCTTTTGGGGGAAAAGAAAAGTAAGAAACTTTTCACAGACATGATACACAACTGTTTTATTTGAAAAATGTAAAAATCAGTCTTGAAAATCTACCAGAAAAAGTTCAACTATTGCAATTAATAACTTTTGTTTCAGCTCAGGTAGAGGAAAACATTCTTAAAAAACTCAGTTGTGAGAATAATAATAAAAAAATGAACTCACTCTTCACTTTACAAGCAAAACATTAACCTGAAAGTGCAAATGAATTTACAGTTTAAAGAGAGTCCTTTTAGCCTTGTAAGCTGTTGCACCAGTCTGATTGACAGGAAACATGGCTCATATAAGAGAGCTGTCAAATCAAAATAATGAAAAGGATTATAAAACGTCTTGAAGTAGGCAATTCAACAAGAAGTATAGCAAGAAAGCATTTGGTCTTTACTTTACAGATGTGCAAAAATGTGGAGCATGTAGAGACAAAATTGGAAGGTTCTAAAAGTTCAGATTAACTTGAGTTTTAGATTTGTTTTATTTCTTTTTTTTCTTCGTTTCCACAAGCTGTCAGTCATAGGTCAGGTCTGTGGGATGTAAACAATGCATGTTTTACCTTTTTTAATGCTCTGGTTTAAAAGCAGGTAATGGAAACAAGTCTGGTGTGCATTTAGTATAAGTAATTTTCTAAATGTTTGCTTCAACACTGTTCCCTGGTGCATAGACGTTGGTCTCAACTGTTGACTTTTTCTTCCCTGACACAGGATGTATAATGTGCATATGGTATATTTTGTATGTGTTGATTTGGTTTTAAAAGGATCCTGCTATCGTTCCCTCCTGTCTTCCATGTTACAGAGGGATTGTGGTGAAGCGCAGCATGCTAAGTTGTCCCATTACACTCCAATAAAAATAAACTCGCCAGGGTTCCAGCTATAAGCTGAGGATTCGTATGGTGTCAATCACATAATCACTCTTTAAATCTTTCACATTAATTTCTCTGAGGTTTGGGATATGAGCTCATTTAAAAATGGGCTGCAGATCAAACCGAAGGCTGAGGGAATCGTGTTATGTTTTAATCATCATTTAACAGAAATGTTAAGTGCGCACTTAGTATCTTCCAGGAAAGGAACTGTAAATTTTCTCTTACTCTATTTTTTATTCCCTAACACCTTAGAAGCTTCTGAACAGACTATTATGAATCTATATTAATATAATTGAGTCATAAGTGTTGCAGGAAAGGAAGCTTTCTATGAATCACTTCTTTCTGATTAGTCATCTTTGCGTGATTGTTATGAAGTTTTCTTTAGAGACATTCAAATGGCGTAAACTTAAATGGCACTCTGTCCAATCAGGAACCGTTATACATTTTATATTTTGCTCGCAAAGTGATGAAATTATTTTGTCCTACTTATTAATTGGAGTGAAATTGGACAGAGTGACTCAGAGGAGTGTTACTGGAAGGTGTCAGACACAGAAAGCAGGTAATTACGGAGACAGGAAAAGATAAGGGAGCAGAATGCAATTAGCCTGGCAAGCAGAGCTTCAAATTGTTCTTCTCAGGATTTCTCACCTCAGGATGCTATTGTTCATGTTTTGCATCTCCATATGGATTCTTAGTCCTTTCGCCCTCTAACTCAATAAGAAAAGAGGTTTTGCATTAATGAAATGGATTTCTACTGTAAGTAGAGCCACACTAAGCACAGAAAATTGCCTAATGCCAGATTTCAAACACATATATTCAGACGTTTTCCCCATCTTGCGCACAAAATCTGCTGAGAGTTCAGTCAAAATCTGGGCCATCAAATGTTTCTTGTCTCGTCATTCAAGGCTGGAAGGATTTAGTTTAATTTCACTTTCTGGTTTGGGGGCCATGCTTCACACTAATTTCCCTGGTTGTGCAACTGCACTGTGGCTGCAGTTAGTGTAGATTGATTTTACGGAAAAGTGACAACTACCATATATTGCATAGTAGCAAAAAACAAATGAATCCCTCCCCAGTGTACAGGATATGATTGTTACATTTTTAAATAGCTAACTAATAAAAACCGTTGCACACCTGATGTGCTTCATGTAATTTCATTATTTTATGTGACTGTAGTGAACAGCTTATTTTGTTAAATACACACAATGTAACACAAATAAGTGTGTCCCCCTGATGTCATATGTAGGTAACTATGAAAGCTGTTTTGCCTGTCAAAATGAGAATGCTTTTTTAGTTATTTATTTAGTTATTTTTGCATTTTAAGGGAAGGCAGAATGCTGCCATGCTGCTAATTTAAAAGAAAAAAAAAAGGTTTTCTTTTGCTCCATTTGTTCTCTCTATGCGGTGCCCATTTTGTTACTTTAGCCATTTGTTTTGGCTTTTAGGTGTTCTTTCAGCTCGTGCCAACACTCTCACTGCAGACTCTCACACGCCAACACGAAAACACATCGAACAAAAGTACTTGTCTTGTCTCTGAAACAAATCAAAGTTTCTGACTGTCTTGGCAGAAGTATTGAAATCAGTGTGAACATGCAGAAATATTACAATTTTCTACTTTCCAAATTAGCTACTGGTGAAGCTCATAAGAAGAGCGTGTTGAAGTCTCGCTCACAGCACGGGGTGTTGTTGATGCTCAGAGTGGCGCTTTGGGGCTGAATTTGCAGCAGATGTACTTACATTTACTGTGATCACATATAGCAAAATCCGCTGCATTTATGCACTAATACATGATGCTCTGCCAGTGAATCTCACAGGTACTTATTACTGTGTGTTGCTGCTGGTGATGCAGCCAAAAAAAAAAGCATGTTTGGTTTGATGTGTCAGAACAAGAGCAGTATGTAGCAGTATAGATTCGGTAAGGCTGCAGGTCCTACTTCGTTAAGCTTCGGGCCTGGATCCGGCAATAATCAGTTCAGACAGATTAGATGTGTGAGGTGAATGTAAAAGTGTCACAAAGTGCTTTTATGCAAATGGAAGTGAAAGAAGGGCTCGCTTTGGTATCTGAATATAGTGGAATCTGCACATTTCAGCCGTCAGTCTTCAAGATGTGTTTTGAACTTGAAAATGTTAAGCGCTCCAAAACACTTTTTTTGTTTAGAGCATTTGTTTAACACTTGCATGTTTCTTCCCAAATGTTGCTGTCTTAAATTACACCAAGGATCGCTGTGAGGCTCTGGTCTCATTTTCCTCACTTAACAAGTGCTGCTCTGTTTATATATGATTATGGCTTGCTGTTTGTTTGTTTGTTCTGCCAGGCTTATTTTTTTTCAATGACTTTCCTGGTTTAGTTTGAGCTACAAAATGCACTAAAGGTTTCAGCGCAGCTCTTGCTTTTCTTGGCATGAATTAACTCTTTGTGGCTGACGGGGGGAAGAGCCTCATTC
Organism: Xenentodon cancila; assembly: GCA_014839995.1. Lineage (NCBI taxonomy): Eukaryota > Metazoa > Chordata > Actinopteri > Beloniformes > Belonidae > Xenentodon > Xenentodon cancila. The sequence goes on from CM026205.1 coordinate 20,122,064, forward strand.
AGGCCGCATGTTCTGACTATTATTTCTGACATGTGTTCGCATTGCAGCTCTGCCAGTCATGCAGGTGACAATCGAAATTACCCGACAGCAAGTGGAAAAGGTCTTCGGCCTCGATGAATACTGGTGTCAGTGTGTCGCCTGGAGCACCACCGGGACCCAGAAGAGCCAGAAAGCATACATCAGGATTGCTTGTGAGTGCCTTTTTAAATTGATCTTAGTGTTGTTACAAATGCATGGGCGAGATGCTTACATAATGTGTAATAAAAGAGTATTAGCAATATCTTTTTGACTCTGATGTGTTGGGAACAGTCTGATTTTCATTTAAGTTAACTCAGAGAGCATTATCATGTGCTGCACCACAGCGTTACGATTTATTTAAATTATCGTCCGTGATTCTACTTCTGAAAAGGAAATATCAGATGACGGCAGGGAGAACGAGAAAGTAATGCATTTCTGTGAGGCGGTATCCAAAGAAAAAAAAAAGTGTAACACTAAATTTTTGTATTCATGAGCATATTTTTCACTAGCTACAGTATATCAGCAATGATCCATGTGAAAGTAAGTAGAATGAAAACAGATCTGAAATTTAGTGCTGTGCAGCAATCATAAATCTGTCTGGGGAACACAGAGACATCGCTCTCTGCAACCTCAAAAGCCTTATTAGAAGGAGCCATTTTACATTTACATTTGAGTATCTTAAAGCTTTCTGCCTATTAATTCCCACATAAATATGTAACATTCCAGACGGAGCCAAATGTGGCACAGTTTCTAGGCTTTTTGAAAACACGCATTCATTATCCATTTCTTGTTTGAGAGCTTGGCAAAGTCAGATAAATGTAAGAGAAGGACACACACGGTTGACTAGTGATAGTCATTTTCACACCCTAATATTCTCAAACTACAGAGCTTTCCAAGACTGTTACATCTCAAATATCCTCAAGTCCCACTGTATCTGCTTTAATTAAATTGAATGTTAAGACATCTCAGCTTGTCCTGACGTTTCCCTCACTTTGATTGGTCATGACAAGCTCAACATCTGTTTAAAGAAATGCCCCTGACAACACGATAACGCATTGTCTTTGCTGTGAGTCAACATGTGCACTGAGCATATGCAGTCAAAATTTTTTGCACCAATCTGTCAGCTATCAGCAGCCTGCCTAGCTCTTCAGGTACAAATAGACCTGCAATTATTTCCCCCCACAAGGAGCAAGTGTCGCCACTTTTACCTTTTTGTAATTCACAGCCAGGGCTTGCAAATATATCAGGGAACTTGGTGCAAGAGTAAGAGCGCTCAATGAGACGTAATGTGAAGCCCAGTGCAACCAGCCAGCCTTGCAGGAGCTCTTGTCCAGGCGCCTCAGGGCTTTGTTTTCGTGTGGCTGCTCCAAGCCGTCACACAGATGGAGGCCGGAGGCTGCCGGATGCCGGCAAGAGGAGAGTGAGTGGGAGTGAGGGATAATGCAATTGCTTTTGCTTGATTCTGGTTCCTCTGGCAGCAGACTAACATCTTTGAACCAGCCAGGCAGCCTGTAATAAGCAACATGGTTGGTGCCACCGATCCCACTGTGGCTTAGGGGCCAACTAGAGTGTAACATGCTCAGTGAGGCCACGGTTGGATATTTCGGGAGTGGAATTTAGAGGCATCACCAGGACCAAGTTTTCTAAACAAAAGGATTTTTTACAAACATCGCAAGGTCTCACAAATGTCTTAATTGGTTATGTCTGTCCCCGTCTTTATTTCTGCAAGACCTGAGAAAGAACTTTGAGGAGGAGCCACAGGGTAAAGAGGTGGCATTGGATCAGGAGGTGTTACTGCGCTGCCATCCCCCCGAGGGAGTGCCACAAGCTGAGGTGAGACACACATACAGGAGATATTTATAGGCTCATATATAGCATCTATTCACCCTTTCCTCACCAGGGGGACAAAGAGCAAAAAGCTCCATGGCATCTCTCCGCCTTCCACCAACGAGCAAACAGCCCTGTACGGATAAATTACACTTCTAATTATTCCCCATTATTGATTTATTATCTCTTTTACATCTCTGAGAAGCCATATATCACATCGTCTTGTCACATCACTCAGGATAGGCTTGGAGGATTCACTCCCCGTTTGGCATCTCTAAAGGCCTATCTATAATTAATGGGTCTATTTGCCTCACTCTGTCCTTATCTCATTCTGTGTCTCTCTGCTGTCTCTCCATGCACAGTGTCTCATATACACTCTTGTTCTGTTTAAGTCTGTCTTTCTCTCCACACGTCTTTCCCTTGTGTGTGTCTGTGTTTAGAGGACCAGAGTGGTACCAGCTGTTTCACCTCGTGTGCTGCGTCCTCCCGGTCCCAGATAGGCACTAACTGCTCTAATAACAACACAACAGGAGCTTAGGCCAGCCACTCAGACAGCACAGAGACCAGAGACTGCAGACAAGCCAATCACTGCTCCACAGTGGAGGGACAGTCTGCAGAGAAATGGGAAGGAAGGTTCCAACTGCAGTTCAACCGAAAAGTACATCAGAGCAGAGGTCACCTCAGGAGAAAACGGCGATAGTGCACAAGAGGAAGAAAGCCCAATTATATGCAGTTTCGGAGGTTGCAGTATTACCAGCAGCAATGCTACCGTACTGTTGTTTCTCTCAAGACAGCACAAGGTCAAGTGAGAGCAAAAAGAAAAAAACTGAAAAACAAGCAAGCCTTTCTGGCAATACACCAAGACAGGAATAACATCACTTTTGACTTGTACAAGTGAACACAGAAAGTCCAGAGATCATGACTGGCAGGAGATACAGAGATGTCCAGCTCTCGTTATTATGTGTTTTTTCCTTTCCTCTGTCTGATTTATCTCACCCTTTTTTTTTCGTGCTCATAAAAGTGTCCTCTCTCCACCTCACGTCTGGCCACTGCAGAGCAGCTCTCCACGTAGTGGCAGTGAATTCTGACTATTAAAATATGTTTTCAGGTGGAGTGGCAGAGAAACGAAGATGTAGTCGACCCAGCGAGTGACCCCAATTTTTTCATCACTGCTGACCATAATCTTGTCATCAAAAAGGCCCGCCTGGCCGACACAGGCAACTACACGTGCGTGGCCAAAAACATCGTTGCTCGCCGCAGAAGCAACTCCGCCACGGTCCTTGTCTACGGTAGGTGATGATAACTTCTTTCAACAGGTGTCAAAGAAAAGCACACAGAGGCCTAACAGCAGACCTGGGCTTTTGTTTTGCTTTTAAATATATAACCTAAAAACATATATGTACATAATCATTTTATGTTTGCATGATGTTTCCAGTGTTCCATGTTTCCATATCCACCTCTGCATGCTGTCATGCGAGGACCACATCTGGGTCTCGGCCGTCTGCCAGTTGCTGATACGATTTCATCGAGATTTTGCTGTGCAGTTGTTTTAAAAACAAAATGCCGTTTTGACATGATTGAGATATGTGGATAACTTGCAAGTCTTAGGTGCTCTTTTTCTTCACCAAGCAGCAATTCACACTAGTGCATCTGCACATTCATTAGTAGAACTTAAAAAGCTGTGGGCAGCCAGTCTGAAAAAGCTGGCAACCTCTGATTTCACGGCTGCCATCTTCCTCTTTCTCTGTTGTAGATCGAGTGAGAGAACAGAAATTGAATTAACAGCAAACAGTAAATAATAACTTGACTTGATAAGTACACTGACCTTTATTACAGTGCAGAGAAGCAACATATTTTCCTATTGGCGAGGGTGCCATGGGTACCGGCACAGTAAAAGCCTCCATACATTACAGTCTGTTTTAATTCTCAGCTGCATGCACGCAGGATGTGGAAATCACATGGGAACAATTAATGAAAACCACTTTGTGAATGAGAAATGTAAATTGTTGCAGTGTCTGCACACCATTGGACACGGAAAACTATGTAGACATATGTACACCTTTTAGGCTTTTGTGCTTGCCTGATTGTAAAACATATTCTTTAAAATTAATTTTAAGGGATTTTAATATCTTTATAGTATCGTGAGAATAATTAGTTACTTAGAGTTATTCAGCAGTACATTTGGAATAAATGGAAAGTCACACTGGGAATTTGTTTTTACCTCCTACAGTGTCAACAGGCACTTTTTTTTAATGGATGTTAAACGTTGAAACATGAAAACAAAACCTGTTGAAGCCATTTTTTTTGTTTTTTTTTATCCAGACATACTTTTGCTTTACATTAAAACTGTTACTGTTTGTAAAATCACTAATGCACACATGAAAAGTTTGATGTAGTGATATGTAGTGACTGCAGGCAGAAATAGAAAAGACAATATATCAGTAATAAAATATAATATATAAAGTAGGTATATTCAAAAACATGAATAAAAACACCTAGAAGTCCACACATCTCTGTTCAAAGCTGCTGTATGATTCTTACCAAGTCTACATCCTGCTGACATGTCGCAAAAGTCTGTTCATACCTGCATGTGTAGCGGCACAAACCTCGGCAAAACAACAGGCGAGAGCCATTTGAACTGATCTCTGGCACCGTTTTTTGAAATCACATTCTTCATTACAGGTGCTGAAAATGTTTGAAGTTGTAGGAAGATGTGCCACTTCCAAAATTTCCTCTATGCCACTGATCAATCCACCTATCATACTATATCCCAAATTAAAACCAGACACAGCGTTCAAACTTTCTGGCTTCCGATTGTACTGTAACCAGACCAAGACTGTATAAGACGAACTGGGTAAACCCCCTGGGACGTCATCCATAGACTTTCTAAAGAGTGTTTTCGAAGCTTCTTTCTCCTCATGCTGGGCGGCGCCCTGAACAAGCTGTGGAAATTGACTCACTTTTTAGAGCCAGCGGTCAGTCAAGGAACTGCAGTCGTTCTTATTTTTGCACTAAACTCAGCTTCAAACAGTGGAACAAGAAGTAGCCCTATAAGTGTGACATAATAATTTTAACAGTGTAATGCTGTGTACTAACAACACCCACTAAACAAGTATGTAGCACTTACTGTACACCAGACTGTATGTACAGCACTGTGTTTCCAAAAACAGTCTGTCTATTTATGATTGCGCATCCACACGCTGCTATTGGCTGGTGTCTGCAACCATGTGTCCAAAGGCAAAAAATACCCTTATTTTTATATTTGTCTGTACTAGAAACAAAAAGTTGCTGTGCATCGGGGGTAGACGCGTAGAGAGACATGCAGAATTAGTTGTCCAGTTCTCAGTTTTGCATTACACTATTTGCACATTCATGACAGTGAAGATCACAGGTCCTCTGACTTCCAGCCAGCAAAGCTCCTGATACAGATTTTGGCTGTTAGAATGATGATTCAGAGATCACGATTACATGTTTGTATGGTGTATAAACGTTGCTACATGAACTTGGGTGTGAAAAAGCCTTTGTGGATTACTTTTGATCTGACATGCGTAGTATTTTTATCATATAACAACATTTTTCTAAAGAAAATTCTTAAACTTCCTACAGAGTATTGACACCTGACAAAACTGAGATACACAGAACATTGGCAGATTTTCTGAAATGTGCTGCTGGCACATCTCAAAAACTCTTCTTCACACAGTTTCAAATAAATGTAGTGTAGTTAAAATAATTAGCAAACAATTCAGTTACTGTATACGTGTATTCTCTGTTTCTTTTTAACAGAAATGTAACTCTCAGTATTGATGGGAACGATGTAAGTAGACGCTGGCAGACAATGTGTAACACTTCACTGATTTCTTTTTAAAGCTGATTTTATTTAGTTTGACAAATTGCAAACTGAAAAGGGTATAAACTCATAAATGGTGCTGTATGGCAGTAAATGTAGTAAAAAGAAAAACTGTGCAGTGCATTTTCACAGAAAATTGTTTGTAAAACCTGCGTTCATGTAGAGCATGCTGTCATAACAAAAATTATCATACACTCCTCTGAGCCTCTAGCATGAAAATAATGAAAAACCACACAGTTCTGCCTTGTGCTGATAATTGATTAGTGAATTGAATTCACTCTGACGGCAAGAGCACACACTCTTATCATGCGCTTTTTATTGTCAAACAGTTGTTTTGGCTGCTAAATAGTGGGAGAATGGCTGCAGCACCTACATGTGCAAGTTGCAAATCTTCTCACTCTGTGCTTGATAAAATAACACGCATGATAGTGAGGTTAAATCACAGGAGAGGCGGAATTGTTCAAAAATGATGTTACCGGTGTTCATGTCGCTTTACTTATAGCAAAGAAGAAACATTTATTTAACTGAGAGCATCGCAGTCTGCCGTGGTAGTTAATCTACCTAGCTGTAGCAAGTCATAATAACCGCTACTTTTCAAAGGGAGTTCAACGGGGGGCCAGAGATGCATTTTAACAAGGCCTGGCTGGTGTGACTGCACTCTGTGCTAAGAGGTAATCAGAGGCCGAGTTGCCTGGCAATTTACCTCGTTGTGGCGGGCAATCAATCGCATAGAGAGGGCAAGGAAATGATTCAGCCACGACAAGCACAGGAGAGAGTTAGGGGGAAATTAGGAAGGGAGTGTGTGCAGAGAGGGAACGACAGTGCTGCTCAGGTCAATAAATCAGCTATCTCTGTAGCGCGTAAGCTGAAGGAAACACAGTAGATGTGGAGCCGGAAACTGCATGATTTCATATAATCACCTGCCGTGATTAAAAGTCATTGTACAGGACCAATTATGTGCCAATTGACAGTTCAGGTTCGTAACATGAGCACGAGCTCGGCTTGAGGCTGCAGTAATAGAAATTTACTGTGCAGAGTTTTTGAATAGCCTGAACTTTGAGTTTCAAATTTAAAAGAGGAATAAATCATACAGTGGTGCTTTTTTGCTCTTTGAGGAATACTTTAGTTTCCAGAATTGTTTGTAATGGTGTGAAATCAGTGGTGAACGTGTGAAGGACAGCTGAACCAACCATGCTAAAGTGTGGTTATTTCTCTGTAGCACGTTGGCATTTCAGTGAAGCAGGTGTTGTTTTTATGACGCTTATATGGCCATGATCATTAGCTTTAAATGGCATGGCTTTTAATGATCATTTTTCTGACATCATAATGAGTGTTGCGTATAATATCCTTGCATTACTGTGGCAGATATGAAAAACAATGTCCACTGGTTTCCTTGCAGCCTGTGCTGACCTTAAAAATAGAGTGAAAGATGGGATATGCACATAATATTTTCTGCTGCCAGTTCAAGCCATTTTGTTTTCACTGCATTTGGCTGTAATATCCAGTTGAGACAGAGGAAGCAGCCCCCTGTGCTCCTGCTCTCCATGTGCTCACCTAGCAGTGTGGTATCAAGGAGTGAAAAAAGCAGTCACGATTTTTCTTGCGCAGCACAACTCTTTTCCGTTCTGCATGTCGGGTAATCCTGGCTGCTCTGTCCCCTCATTCATCCGTCCCTCCTCCAATTCCCCACCCCCACCCCTCCTTTCCATCCCCCCTGGCGTCGGTTTGACAGTCAACGGCGGCTGGTCCACGTGGACCACCTGGTCGTCCTGCAGTGCTGTGTGTGGGCGTGGCTGGCAGAAGAGGAGCCGGAGCTGCACCAATCCCACGCCACTGAATGGAGGCACATCCTGTGAGGGGCAGAACGTCCAGAAAAGTGCCTGTGTGGCCACCTGTCCAGGTAATTCCCAGGCAACCCTGTTTGTCCTGTGGTGCTTGGCTTCGTGTGGCTTCCTCTTTGCATTTTTTTTGCATCTAGAAGTCATCAAGTCATTTTTATTTTGGCTGCCCTTTTGTACTAGTACCTTCAAATCTTTTTTTTTTTTTTTTGCTTCCTGCAATTAGACCGCTTACACAGCAAAGTCAGAGCTTAGTAGTCTTCACTGTAAAGCCTCATCCTGCAAGTGACGTAATATTACCACACTTTGTTTACACACCTCTTTGTCATCTGCTTTGTGCACAGAATTTTTACTTTTTATTCCAGTGACATTTCTACTTGAAGAGACATGGTTCAAGCCATAGTACTGTGCCGCACCAGCCAGTACGTTTGTTATTATTTGCTGCTCAAGCTGCGTAGTAAATATGGGCAATAAAAAAAGCTGAATTATGGTGGCTTGCGAGCCTCAGTTACGTGAGAGGAGTTGAGGGCATTTCATTTGCCAGCCCAGTCTGCCTTCTGAGAGCGTCAGAGGTAGAGAGTGTCCTGCCTGATAGTGAGCAACACATATTGATCTCTGGGAGCCTGGGATGGAAGTCAAGCTGCCTCATTTGCAGTCTCAGATTAGCCCCCTGTCAGGACGTGATGGCAAGGGAGAGAGCAGGATAGGAAAACAGAGGTGTAAGGTGGTCACAAGGGTAGAAACGGATGGAATCAGATACATTGTAAGTAAAAACAAAGCTAAAGAAAGCAGGAACAGTGAGATAATTAGAGAAAGTGCGAGTGTGTATTAGAGCCGCTTGGCTGCCAGCGGATCAGTGTGAGGACAGACAGTCGCGACGTTGCAACCATGCTGACCGCATGAGAAATCTCCTACGTTCGGTAAATAGCGGAAAAGGAAATACAACACCTTTGGCAGGGGCAGCGTCTCCCAGCCTAAAACAGAGGTTATCTTCCTCAGTGAATCAAGGTGTTGTGTTACCCATCTCCCTTGTAAAAACACCACTCGATGTCAAGCATGAGTGTAAGTAACATGGACCGCTGAAATATAGCAGGAGGTGGAAGACGAAGGTAACACCAATGGGAAAGGAAACGTCAGGATCTGGATGGAGTTGGAATTACTGCAGCCAGAGCAGCTAGAGATGGAATTATAATTAGAGGGGGGCCCAGGGATACTTGACATTCCTCCAAGGCAAAGCAGAATACTGACCTCCACGAGCTTAAAGAGATTAATGTCGGTCCAAGCTGCTATTGTTAGACCTATCCCCTCCCTCCTTTATCTTCCTCTTGCTCCACAAGAAAAAAGTTTCTAATGCCAACCATTTCGGTGATGTGACCAAAAGAATTGCATTGAACCCTGCAAATATGTTTTACAGAGACTTGGAACACAAAAGAAGTACTTTTTTTCTTCTTTTCTTCTTTTCCAACGTGACCCCACTTACATCTGTCAGTCTGTCAGTTGTTACCCTTCCAAGACTGGTAACATCAGCAGCACAGACAGGCCCAGCCGTCTGCCGCTGCACAGGGTTCCTCCCAAGGCCAGGGTCCACCACACCAGGATCTTGGGATGATGAGCTCTTATTTCCAGTCACAAGTAGCACTGAAGCTCTTGTACACTCAGACATTTCTTTGAAGTCGGCGGCTCCTGTCATTTTTGTCACCCAGAAACATTCAGAGCCCAGCAAAAACATCCCTCAAAAACAGACATGTGAAAAAGAAAGAATGAACTTATTTCAATTCAGATGGTGCAAAAAAATTATTCACACAGTGGAAAACATTCAAGACAATCACTATTCTTCACTGGAGTGGAAGAATAACAATTCTCCAGCAAGCTTACCCCAAGGTCAGACTGTGCAATTATCAGAGAAATTGAAAACAAAAAAAGAGCTTTGTTTTATTAAATAAACAACGACCTAGTATCAAACGCCATGTTTTGCTGTTCATCTGAGACTGTATTTAGCTAATTTGGTAAGAACAAGATATTTTTGATTATCCTCTTATAGATAAAATCTTCTGACTTGAAGAGGTCAAACCTTTTTTTTTTTCTCCGGCTTCTTGTTTTCCCAGTCTGTAGGGGCTGTTAGGAGACAAGCCTCGTCCCATACACGGCACTCAGCGGCGCAGCTTTCGTTTGCTCCTTAAGCATCCACAGTTCCTGTTGTATGAACGAGTCCGGCAACAGGACAGGGCAATGATCTGGAGAATACCAGCAAATCCAGAATAATTTGGGCGATCGCTTAATGAATTCATGTGCTGTAGAGTAAAAGTATAAGCCATGGTAAACGGTCAAACAGAATCCAGTGACTGATATAGCGTCAGGATTAAGCTTTTGCTTTGGATGCAAAAGTACCCCCCACACACACAAACACACACACACACACGCGCACACACCAAAAAAAGGGACATTATGTAAAATGTAAAAACAGAAAAAAGCTGTGATACTTATAATCTATCTTTTCAGTTTCCAGAACATCTTAATGGGTCGTGACTCCTGTTTCTCACATAGTGAATTGAATAAGTTATTATTTACAAGTTGTCACAAACACCTTTGATGGTCATTTGACAATAATAATAAAATACTGCTCTATGCTGCTGCAAAACAGTGGTTAGATCATCCAGTGCAGTCAAAAATCATATTTAGTGACAGCTCAGATGGGAGAATATCTTGATTTGTCATGTGCCTTTTACTTGCTCACCCCTCACTTATTAATATCTGTCCTCTGTTTTTTAGCTTGGGTTTATGGTGGGTGAAACTAAGACACGTAGATATTAGGAGAGGATGTACAAGTTAAATGAGATTAAAGGCTTGTAACAATCACTTTCACGTTCATGGCAGCAGCCACAGACTTTAGAGGTAGCACCAATCAATTTCCTGCTAAATAGAAAAGAAGACGAGCTAAATAAAGTAATCTCACACGCCGGAGCATATTTGTTTAACAACTTTGTAGTTCTAACAACTAAGTAAGTTTGGCGTGCGAGTTTTCATTCTGGACATGATCGCATCCAGTTCAATAGATGAGGTAAAGTGCAGTCGTGCAGTATCAATGATCACATGGGTCAATTGAGTAGTTGCAGTTACCATCAGCAGCTCAGCTAACAAGTCCCATAAATTACTTATCGGATCAGACTTATGTAAAAATACCTTTAAAAATGTATTATTACATAAGTGAAGCAAAGTATAGAAAATTTCAAATCTGAATCGTTTGACCCCCTGACAGTGAAAAGACAGAGAAAATTGAACGATCTCATGCAAACTTCATAGGATACGGCTCCAGTGACCCCTATTCACTTTGGACTATCTCACTAGTGCCCCGTAGGCGACCAGAAGTCCTGAGAGTGAAAAATCTCCCTCTTGAACTGTACATACCCTTTGTCGACTGTGTGCTCCTTTCTGCATCACTGTGCGGAGACAGCATCACTGTTTACTGCTAACTTCTTTGATTATGCCTGTGTAAATGGCCTTCACAGGTCTAAAAAGTGATTTTAGTTAATCTCAAAGAGAAATTTGAGAGGAATGAATTGCATGGGGAGTTGTAATGCTGTAGAAAGACACTGTTATTTATTCAGAGACACAGCTGACATTTGGATTCAGAAGTAGTCTTTTATTTTTTCATGTCTTCTTTGAGATGCCTTTTTCGACTACACTGCCTTTGTTTTTGAGTTGTGTGCTAAAAATTACATGATTTAAGGCTCGTCTTGTTTCAAGACTTCATTAATTATCTAAACTGGAGATTCTATGTTGATTATTAGCTCTCTAGTGGTTTTAACTTTCAGTATCAGAGCTTTGGAATGAGTAACACAAAAAAATGAATTTTGGATGTTTTAAGCCGCTTATCCCTGTAATTTGCAGTTGCAGTCGGTTTTTGTCGTAAACACATTGGTTGCCTGAACGTTGCTGTATTCATTCTGTAGACATCAGAGATGCTGTCAACTGAATGAACATTTGCTGGAAACAAATGAGTTTAAATTTGGAACCAACAACATCCAGACGCTGTAATGTCTCTGCACTGCCCAGCCAAGAAACGTACTGTATATATTTCTTGCTGAAATGCCAATGGCCATTTTCTGCACTACATTTTAAAAGTAGCATGATTCCTTCAGAGCAGTACAGTCACAGAGGCATATTTTCATCCACAATACATTATATCAGCTTCTACAGACTTGCACCGCACATCTATTCACGATGACTCTTGTTTCTAAATGTGAGCTCCCACTTCTCATCGGGAATGTGTGAAGCCAAAGAGGCTCATCTGTATTTTTGTCTAAGTCTCAAAGTGTTTAATGAGAGTTGGCGGAGGCCCGTGTGGCAGATCAGATGGGCTCTGTGCTGTGAGAGATGCAGGGAGCTATGGAGGAGGCTAAGCCTGAGGCTGAGAGCAGAGCAGATCAACATTTGAGACAGCGAGTAGCCAAACTGTGCAAGCTTATCTCCGCGTCTCCTTCCCTTCTCTTCCTTTTTTTTGTCTCCATCCCAGAATATCCCGCTGATGTATCCTGCATAATTCCACAGTCCATCCCTCACCCTCTTATTGACTCTGCCCCTGCACTGCCTTGTGGTCAGAGCCAGCAGTCATAGCAAAATGTCAGATCATGCCAATATTTCTAAGAAGGACTTGTACAGTCCCAGCCAGTAGCCAATGGTCGGTCTCCGTTTTTTGGGCTGAACCCGTCCAAAAGCAGAGCCTTTCTATACACAAGCGAACAGAGCCGTTGCCTGAAACAGGAGAGAACACCAAACAACCTAAAGAGATTTTTAAGTTGTGTGAAATATTTAATGGTACTGATCCTTGTGACTTGCCAGAGAGCTCATGAGAATTCAGCGAATGGAAAACAAACAGACTCGAGGCTTGTGTAACTTGCACGCTTGTGTGCTTGTGCATGGATGTGTTGTACATATACATCCATATGACTACTTGCTGCACTGCAGGCAACAGTCTGATTCAACTTACGGGATACGTAGCACTGCATTTGTGGACATTATCGTAGATTATTCTGCAGACTGCATATTTTATCAGTGAAATAAATAAAGGCTCAGGAAAATAAATGCGGCAGCAAAGCACATTAGTTCACTGTGAAAAGATGGTGGCCATCTGGTGACAGTCTTGCATCATTTTTAATCATTTGGTGCCATTTGTCTTGGACCACCCCCTTCATATCTCACTTTGCTTCTTTTTTTCAGTGATTAAGCCACTGCAACAGAGTACACACAGCTTTGTTTAGTTATGGATCACAGCCTCCACTAGAACCAGTGAGAAAGATCTGATTATTCATATTAAACTTGTCAGAATTACAAATTAAGGTGTGATAATTAATCTCTGGTGAATCACCCACTTCTACGATCTGAACAAAATAAACATTTCTGCCTCTTTTTTTTTTTCCATCAGCCTTTGAAGACGGGGATTAGGGATGGATGCTGTGCATGCGTGTGTTGACAGGCAGTGGGAGCAGAGGGCGACTTGCTGGTCTCAGTGGTGCTTGTCCACCTCCTTGTGTTCCCTTCAAGGACACAGAAACCATAGGTGTGCGATGATCTTGGTGTCCGTCAGCAGCCTTTGTCATTTTGAACAGCAGTCTGGCGAACAGGCCCTCCCACTGACCTGTGAAGAATAGTTGGATACCTTTTGCTTCTTCTCTTGGCAACATGTCCAAATGGGGGCTTGCCACTGGGTTATTGTATTACTGTCCCTCCTCTGAGACCTGTCTGACCTGAAACCTGTGGTGCTGTGTGATTGAAAATCAGCTGTGGTGTCTTTTGCAGTTGTACCAAATAACTCTTTCTGGGAATTTGATAAAGAAAACTATGGCTTTGGATTATGGTTTCCTTGTGTGAAGTAGGGGGAACCGGATTGCTTCTAATTTCAGTATTGAATTAAAAGATAGAGGACAGTGCAATTTATTCTTACTTCACTACATTTACTTTTGCTTCTTACTATTCTTTTAAGAGTGGAAAGATCCTTTTATGCTGCCCGTGCTTTTCTTTGCTCTGTGCTCATCTGTAAAGCTTCTTTCTTAAATATGTGACATCTATTCAGAAACAGAACAGGCAACCAAGGACTGTTCATTCATCTCCATCTTCCTTTGATGTTCCTCAGCCTTTGGTTTGTAGTTATTGTCTCACATCCACATACTCATATGCATCATTCTGTTTCTCACCAATCTTTTTGTTTGAAAATGTAATTTCCATAGCCATTAGTCTTGCTTTCTGGTAGAAGAAGGAAAGAGAATTTCATCACCTCATCAGGGCAGATGTTGATCTCATCTCTTTATTTCACAGTGGTGTGGCTAAACTGAGGGGCAACATAATACATTAATTTGGATGTAATTCACTATTCAGTCATTCTCATTTCCATCCTGGATAATCAGCCCAGTGGGCCACGGATGGGTCCACGCAATGCCAAACAAGGACAATTATCTGATTGGTTCTGCTCTCGCTGCCAAATGGTTCTGCCTGCAAAAGGCCCAAGCTGTGTCAGCATCCCTTCACACATGCATGCACACACAAAAATGCACTCACTTGCAGTTATTTAAGGACACTTATGAACAAACGTGCAGGCTTGTGTGGGATCAGATTTTTAATTCTCACACTTAATCTACAATGGTCACTGTAGTTAAAAAAGAAAAAAATAGAACCAATATTTGGCTGAGTTCTGGTTGGCTTCACTCATAAACTAGTGCAGGCCGTGCCCCCCTGCACTAAGTATTGCTGGGATTAATGAGCACTACGCTTTTACCAACTCTTTGGTCAGTCAAGGGAAGGGTCCCTGCGGCCATAAAGGGGACTCTTCCCTTATGTTGTGTGAGTACATGTGCTTGTGTCTGTATTCGTGCAGGTGATCTTCATCAGGTCCTTTTCCTTCCCTTATGTTTGGAAAAGAGAGTGAGCTGGTGCCAAGCACCCATGAGAGCTCATTACTGCTCTTTTTCCCATTAGCTGGACGGTAACCTTCCCCAGGCCTGGTGCTGTTTTACTGTCAATACCGCTCTCAGCACCCCACCCCCCCACCCCCCATCCATAATGCCAAGTTGCCAGCACTTTTATGAAATGTCCTCCCTCTGTGTGTGTAGAAAATATGCTTATATTCCTTATAGCAAGGCGTGCTCAGGACTGTTACTGGCCCGTTTCCATTTGTCTCTTTTTTTTTCTGTGCTGTGTGTGATGATGGGGTGTTTGAAGTTTTGCTTGGACTGCAGGTGTAATGCACATTCTCCTCCTCTCAGAGTTATAGCACATTTATAATGTTGTGCACCTATTTACTCTGCAAGTAACACCACGTATTCTATAGTAACACCTTTTTTGACAAAGTAAATAAATCCAAAATGGTTTTTGTTACATAAATGCTCAGACTTTGGAGATATTTGACAGCAGACTAGAAGACCAGTTTGCAGATTAGGTTTGCCCACAGCTAGGACTACAGCACCATATACAGTACTTTCACACCAGTGGGGTGCAGCTGAGCTGTATCTCATTTCCATGTTGCAAAACAAACAAACAAAGTGGAATAGAGCAAATATGGCTCTCCCCACTAGTTTTACATCCTGTGGTGTCCCTGTGTACCTGCTGGCCTTAAATTTGCACAAGTGGATTTGCATGTCTTTATAAGATATCAAAACCAGGTTTATACTTTAGAACAAGTGGTTTTGCAGTGGACGGCAGCAGCACGTCTCTTCTTACATGCAAATACACCACTGTTTTTACACTGCTGTTGCATCTGAATTTTATTGTTTGCAGTGTTGTAAAAATAAGTTGCAGCTCTTTTTATTGAAACTGTTCGGCCTGCTTTCCAATCGATAGTTTCTTTTTTCCTTCCCTTGTAAACTAAAATACAAGTGCTTGAAGTGCATCGGCTTGTGTTTTTGCTGCTTGTGTGTATGCATGTGTGTTTTGTGCTCATCTGTGTTTTTTTATGTGTGTTCCTAGTGGATGGAGGCTGGAGCGAGTGGAGCAAGTGGTCAGCATGCGGTGCGGACTGTTCGATGTGGAGGAGCAGGGAGTGCACCCAGCCCTCGCCCGGCACCGGGGGCAAAGACTGCCAGGGGCTTGACCTCCAGTCTCTAAACTGTACCAGTGAGCAATGCCCACAAAGTGAGTGTGCAACCACCCACATATTGAAAACTAGACTCTCACTGTTCAGCTCAGTGAAACAATTGAAAAGATGCAGTTTCTGATTTACTTTTCGCCACTTTTTGGCGATGGGATGAGTGGACGGCCAACCATTTACCTGAACTAATGAAGTGTGAATGGACATTTGAAAAGTCAATGTTTTTGAAACAACATTTATACCAAAAAATACATGTTAATAAAAATCAAAAGCAGTTAATCTCATATCCTTCTTCAAATACAACAGCAAGCAGATCACAAACAGTACAGGTGGTGGAGAAGGATCGGAGGGGGTTGATGTTTCCATTCACACTTTCCATTTGTGCTTAAACATTTTTCACTTTGGAAAGACGCGTCACTCTCATCTTCTCAACAGCTTATCCTACAACGGCTTCAGAAATGAAAGCTGTCCCTCCAATCAGGTACTTATTCACACGTGAGATCCAACCTTAGCCCACTGATGGTTCTTCCCCACCTGGGTGACCTTTTCAGGTGATCATTTCTAATTAACACCACTTCAACACTGGCTGCTAAGATAATACATTATATTTCCACGTGGCTCTTTGCTGTGTTGCTCCCTGACCTATAAATAGGGCTGAGAATTAAATCATCTCTCAACTGATTAAAACACAACCTGCCAGATAAATGACCACAGGTCATATCAGCATGGCCAGGGTGCGTGTGCAGACCATAATTATTCTCAAAATGAATATGTATTTACGTTGTGTTTACCATAGATACAGGTAACTGCAGGTACCTGGAGTGAATTGCTTTTTCTTTTCTTTTCTTTTTTTTAAAATTTATTACAGCTATTGTTGTGTCCCATTTGCGTTAACAGGGCATATTTATTCTGTCAGGTTTAAAACCACAGCAGTCATAAGGCCGGAGCCTGCAGCCGAGTAGAAAGAGACACTGCAGGGTCCACTGCTGACCAGATGGACATGAAGAGAGAGCTCTGTCATTTCCTACAGTTATCAAAGACAGAAACATATTGCGGCATCCTATCCAGAGACAATGAGGGCGGCGTCTTGAACAGAAAATGCTATAAATAGTGTACTCTTTGGCTGAGCTGCATGGTAAACACTGGAGTCTTAATGGGGATTCAGTTGACATGAGCCAATGAATTAATAAACTGAATTATGTATCTTGCACTGACTGATGTGATCAAATGGATTGCTGCATTGAGTGGGGGGGGTGGAGGCAGAATATCTGCTGAGATCTACTGTACGTGAATATTGCATTACAGTATGTATTAGCACTCTGAGTAGGTGTGTGCCTGGGTGTATATGTGTGTGTGAGTGAGTGATAGAGAGTTTGGCTGGTGCAGTGATACAGGGAGCTCAGTCCGCCCATCATCAAAGGTCAGCAGCTCCTCCTCAGAGAGGCAAGATATATACACAAAGATGCCAGTCATTGTTACACACTCACACACACACACACATACACCGTCACTCAGTATTTATAGTGACAGTGTAGCGCAGAGCGCTGGCCTCTGAAGTATGCCTGTCCCAATCTGTTCCTAGCAGATGTGTTTCCTCAGACGATTGCTGTGTGAAGTATTAAAATAAGCAAAGTCGCAGGATGATTTTTACTTGTCAGCACCTCTCAGACATAAACCATATCTGCAGGCCATTAGCCAAGATGGACCCCCACCCCCTCACCCCCACACTTTAAACAAAAGACACCCTTCTCTCCCAGTGTAATTGAAAAAGAGAAAAAAACTGCAGAGAGTCACAGTGACTATGTCCTCTGTCTGAGAGCTTCATGAACAATCTTTCTCATTAAACCAGAAATGACATGCATTAGATGAAGTTATTGTTTTGGGCATTGTGTTATAGAGAATCAATGCACAGACCCTGCTTTGTGTTACGACTAGGAAACAAGCTGATCTGATCCGAGGAGCATCTTTTTATAAAGCAAACAACTGAAGCCTGAGATGCTGCTATACAAAATCAGCGCAGGGAAACGATAAACGCGCTGGCAGCATGCCAGAGCACAAATGGCGGGCAGGTGTTAGAGGGCACGGTTAGGGTAGCAGGGAAAGATAATAGTGCTCATATTTTCAGGTGCAGAAATTAGGACAACATAAAAACAATTATTTGGCTTAATGTGAGCAATGAAAGTAATGAAGTTCGTTTTTAGCCGTGCTCCATTTTAGGTGTCATAAATGATGCACATCATGGCACTGTGCAAAGCACATTAAACTATTATTTGTGTTTAGTCTGCATGTAAATTTGGGGGCTAATTTGAAGGCAAAGCGGCTGATGTTTCCGTCAGGGGTTTGTTTGTGAGAGCAGGGTCACCATGCTGTGTAAAAAATGGCTGAGCATTTATTTTGGACCATATTTCACCATCTTCCACTGAGAGATGGGACAACTGTATTGTGGAGATGGTAATGGTCACGTTCACGTTGAGAGTTTTAGTAGCCATATTTCCCTGACCTTAAGAACTCCAGTGTTATCCATCTTCAGGCAAGTGACTGGGATTGACCATGGGATGAAATATATTCTCAGGTCTACTGATAAATTCCCAGGAAAGAAGCACAGGAGGCTCCAAAGCTCTTTTTTTTTTTCAATGCAGTGGCAAGAAAAGAGCAGGTAGAGAGCAGCGGACTGTCAGGTGGGGGTATTGTGCTGACTGTCAACACAGCAAGAGTCCAAATTCAACTAGGGCCTGATACAGTGCCTCAGAGGAGATGAATTATACTGGCGCATCTCAAGTCAGAAACTGATCCCTAACCAGCCAGCCCTGGAGCAAGGCTGAGGAGGTAAAGTGAAAGTTCGTGGAGAAGGGAGCAAACAGAGATTGGCCTGCAGTCTTCTCTAAAAAAAGGTTCATCACCTACAGATCATCTGCAGGCAACTGTCAATCACAATAAGAGGTCACGGAAAAAGAGAATCAAAAGTTCTTTGCTATCAATTAAGTCAAGTTGAAATGGAGGATCGGATGATGGATGGAAAGGAGAAAGAGAAGTAAATTGGCATGGAGCGTGTGTGGAAAGAGCATGTTGGAGAGGGACTAAAGTAAAGCCCATCCAATTATAAAACCTGATTAGCTATGTCAATTAAATTGTGATGGATGTCCTTTCAATTATTGGCTAGCATCACAGAAATCAATGGGCGTGGGCCAGGAGGAGCTGAGAGTAACAGCAGTAAGCATAGAGATGGGTTTGCTGTGACACCTGGCGGGTCAGATAAAACTTCACTCAGTGATGGTCCGATAAGCCATCAGAGATTACAGTCAGAACAGAGGAGGAGAAAAGTAGATGGAGAGGAAGAAGGAAGGGAGGAGGGGAGGTTTCTGATTGACTGACTTTATTGTCTGGGTCCAAGAATGGCGTACACGAGGGGGAAAGAAAGAGAAGAGATACTGGATCTTTGCATCCGAGGTTAGCCAGGTGTCTTTGATGTGCCCTCGAAAAGTAAACAGCAACCAGCCAATCAAAGGCTGTTTATCCAATCAGCAGAGAGCAGCTGGGTGGTCTCCTTCCTGACGGGTTCTGCTTTGTCTTTTGCGACACTGCACATCTCCTAGTAGACGACAACACTAAAAGCCCAAATATCACAGCTTCATCTAGCCTTTGACTCGCCAAGTCTATTGGATTTGGGAACTTTAATAAGAGGTTGTTGTTGTTTTTTCCCTTTTTTTTTTCCTTGATGGAGGACAAGTGGCAGGAGTAAGGTTTAGCCAGGCTTTCTTTGTACCTTTTAGCCTCCCTGAGCAGAAAGACAGACACACCACTACCACAAAAAGCATTTGGGACAGGAAAGCTTTTCCCACTTTGTGATGTTGGTATTCCCTCTCACAACACTTAAAAGGTATTCTGGCATTGAGGATACCAAGCAATGTGCCGTTTAAGTCGTTATTTTGACCCATTCTGCCTGCAAACACATCTGAAGTTGTACAACAGTTCAGCGTGATCTTTGCAGCGTTTTTGCCTTCGGAATTTTCAACGCAACGTCTGTGAGGACGAGTCAGAAGTGCAGAGAGACCAGTCCATTACCAACACCCTCTTCTTCCTTTTGAATCTAAGCACAATATTATTTTTGCATTGCATTATTGGGAAATGCAAGGATATCACTTTGAAAGCTGTTATCCGTTTCTCTGTATGTGTACTTGTGTTCTCCTGTACTCTCGTGAAGAACTGTCCCTATTCAGAGTCCGCATCTGGACAAGTATGATTGAAATTCCTGGATAAATTCTTGTGCCGCACTTATTATCAAGGATGTCAAATGGGAAAGTATCCCAGAATGCCTTTTGTACTCACAAGCAGAAGTAATAACGGAGGATAAAGAAGTATATGACTTTTTTTTTATTTCACTTCAAAGAACTTTATTTGAATACAAAAGCATAAAACCCATGAAAAACCCATCTTAGAAGATAGCGATAATAAGCATTGTTTGGTCCGTTGGAGTCGTATTAATGTTCATAGTGTTTATTTTATGTTCAATTAAGCTGCGGACGTGTTTTAGACTGCTAGCCTATTTGTGATACTATCAAGTACACAGGTACGTTGCTGTCAAAATTACAAAAAGACTGGACTCCATCCTCCAGTCCTTCGAAGTACCGTCTCCAGACTTACCAAGCGTGAACCACCCAGTACACAAGTCCGAACTAGGCGTACTTGGAACTGAGAAACAGCTCACCCGTTTTGAGATAACATGCTTTTCGTTTCACCTCATTTCACTCTAAATTACCAACTTTTTTTTTTTTTTTTTTCCTGAATATGTCACAGGTCTGAAATGCAAAGACAGATGTGTATTAATAAATGAAATGGCGGCACACACTTGGGTCACACTCACAGTGACCCAAGTGTGTTCTGTGTACAAATGCTTAACACAGCAAACACACTTACACTTTACTTCAACCAGTCATTTACGACTGATTACTTATCAAGGGAACTCAGTTATTCAGAGTTATTCATAGACGTTGGCTGCAGGTAAGCCCCGACGTATACCCACGAGTATCAGATTGTACTGAGACAATCTCCCGTAAGGTGGGATTGTGGAGCCGTCATGGAAAAAAGAGAAGGCAAGGACAAACAGATATACAGTAAAGTATTGAATAAATATGTAAATTATTTTCATTTTACACTCTGTCAGTTTTATTGTGCCATCCTCATGTCACAAATCCATTCACACAAGTAAAAACATGTCAAATAGTCATTTACAAAGTTGTGCTGCTCCTCCCAAGCAGTAGGATAATACAGTGGAAGGGGGGAAGCAATTTCTGTAAATAGTCATCATAATATGATGAATCAAATGTTAATCAGGTTGATTTTTGTCACAAACCTTTTGGACATGTTATTGCTGAAATGCAAATTACCCACATGCTGTCAGTCACAGGCACAGTCTGCCTTGTTATTCTTTTTAATTTTAATTTTCCTTCTGGCATGTCTGCTCTCCTCTCCGTGCTTCTGTCCTTTCCCTTTTGTTGTCAACTCAGCACACTTCAGCCTGCAGCACTTTAACCTTTGCTGTTGTTCCCCATCCCTCAAAGCTGCAGTGCTCACCGTGTCCCCTCCTTGACTCTGTTCAGCTGACAGCGCTACGCCCCCGTGGGTCCCAGGCACAATGGCCCTGCACAAAAGGCCCTGGGAGCATCCTCCACCTCCGCCACCAAATTCTACCAGCCCAAGGAGACAGCTGTAGCAAATCCCATTCTCCTGCAAAACACACACAGAGTGCATGCACACAACTACACACACACATTGATGTTTTTCTGCTCCTAGCTGTCACACTGTACTTTTGGGAGGTGGAGATGCTTTTGTGGGAGATATTTAAAAAGGGAAGCTAGAATTTCATAGACCAAGCCTTCTTTTTTTTTTTTTCCGTCTCACGTGGCGCTGGGGCTGCTGACCTGAGAGTTTTGTGATATAGAAATTAAGTATGGCAGCAAGACTACTACTAACCAAACACGGTTACGGCGTCCAGACGTTAGAAATTCTTCAAGTATTCAACTTGTTTGTTGAATACCAGATTACGGAACCCAAAATTTTAATTGTAAAGAAAGGATGGCGACAGTGATCTTGATGAAACATGTCTCTCCATTTGCAGCCGTGAGCGGAGCTGAGGATGTGGCGCTCTATGTTGGCATGGTGGCAGTGGCCCTCTGTCTGACTCTGCTGCTCATCGTGGTCGTCCTGGTGTACCGGCGCAAGAAGGAGGGCCTGGACGCTGACGTAGCCGACTCCTCCATCCTCACCACTGGCTTCCAGCCCATGGGCATCAAGCCCAGCAAGCCAGGTGTGTGGGCACCGCGGCCACGCAGGCCTCCCCACAGCAGTAGGACACTGTTCTTTGTTCTAACCTCGTGTGTTCATCTTCCCCCGTGACTGTGCAGGCCTCATCTCCATAACCAACTTTTGTGGTCGGGGAGGTGGTGTGAATGCCTTAAAGTGGTTCCTGGTCCCAGAAAGATTTTTGATACGTGTGTGTATGTGTGCTGCAAGGGCTGTTTAGTTATCTGCCTGGCACCTTCTCTTTTTCTTTTCTTTTTTTTTTTTTCTTTTCTGCCACCACCTTATTGTCAAGAAATGTACCCACTCTGTTTATGCTTGTGTGGAACTTCTGAGGTTTAACAGCAAGCAATAGAAATACAACTGTCTGAGGTGGATGGAGACGGCGAACTGGGTTGCAACGCCTGTGATTCACCAAGGACGGAAAAAAAAGGCTTAATGCGTCTGGATGTTAAGCTGCATCGGAGTTCTGTTTGGGATTGATTGTGCGGCTGCTAAAGAGAAGCAGAGTGATAGAGAGGGAGCGGCACAGAGATTGACTGGCTTTGGTGGAATTTGTGTTTGTGTATTGTTGAGCATGTGTGCCTGTGAAAGCTCTGTTTTCAGTGCCATGTGTCTTTTTCCGTGTTTGTTTCAGTTTTCTGTGCGTGTTGCAACAGCTTTAGACAGTGTGAGGTCTGTTTTTTTGTTATTTAGAACCCCCTCCCCTCCCCTCCCTCCACCCGCCACTGATGGAGAGTCACACATTTGCTTTCCTCTGTCTCTGTTTCCATTATTCAGAGAATTCCCATTTGCTCACCATCCAGCCTGATCTGACTACTACCACTACCAGCTACCAAGGCACCCTGCGCTCTCGTCACGACACCACTGGGAAGTTTTCATTAACCAACGGGCCTCTTTTAGACCCGCTTCCCAACGGCTCACACACACTGCACAACGGCAAGCTGAACTCAGACCCAGCTGAGTTCGTAAGCAGGCTGTCCACTCAGAGTTACTTCAAGACGCTCCCCCGCGACATCGCCAACACCTCTTATGGGACCTTTAACTTCCTAGGTGGGAGACTGACAATCCCCAACACAGGTGGGTTCTTACTTTTCAGTCCTGTTTTTATGTATTTTCTTCTTTTCTCTTTCACATTCATTGCCTGCTAGGTTGATCCTGTCAAAGATAAAAAGTAAATGCTCTTATTCTTTAGCTTTGAACCAGGCCAGCTTTTTACATCAAAACCAATAAGCAATATTTTTTTTCAGCACATTTGGTCTCTTCCTCCTGCAGCACAGCTCATAAATAATTGGGTAGGAAATGTACAACAAAGAGGAAGAATACCCTGACACAGAAGCCCAGGGATAAGTACTGTGAGGATGCTACAATCGTCCTGTATTAACGTTGTAGAAAAGCTCACTGTTGGTTCTGAGTTGGTTTTAAGTTCAGCAGACTCTTAATTCATTTTCTGATCGATCCAGATCAATCCCCAATCAATCCACACTCGAGGTGTGATGCGCATATGTGCTACTGGGGTTGAATCTATGCATCGCTTCAAGCCCTCGCAGTAAGTCACCAGATTTAACCGTAGTTTAGCTTTTGAATTCATTCCAAAATCAACTACCATAAAATCCTCTTGTCTTTCACACCATCAAACAAACCTACTGAAGTCCTATTAGAAGCAGACCCTCTTTGCCCCACAGTCTCGGTCCAGTTGTTTTGACCACTCCAGTATTCGATTGACCCCGAGGGTGCTTTTATATCTGCTCATTTTGGCTGATAAAAGCTTGCAGTATTTCTCCCCATCCATCATTATTTATGACCTGAGATCCAGTTCCTGTCAAATCTAAGAGCACTCAATAGATTGTTATTATTTCTTTGTGAGCTCTTTGTGCCACCAGACAAGATAACTGCACAGTACACGTAACGTGCAGCGAAGTGCAACATGTCAGTCTTCAAAATTAGATTTTGCAGTGAGGGTACATGTAGCGGCGTGGGATAACAGTGGCTGACACTGTCCGGGGAAAGTGTTACCTGCCTGCGCATAGGTTTAAATATTTACAGCTCTAAGCAACATCTGAAACCAGCATGAATGCAGTTTGCAGTATGTTTAAACTCAAATGGATGAAAATGTAGTAAAAACTCATGGTGGATGCGTCTAACTGTGGAGACTCACCATTTCTCCTTGCAGCGTTGTAAGTCTGTGTTGGACAACTGTGGCAGGGAGATTTCAGGAATCGGGTGTCAGAAATGTAGGCTGTTGTCGTTTCTGCTTTATGTTAAATAAACAAGAGATGGGTCATGTAAACAATTTACCATCTGCTGCTGTACGGAGAAGTACTCCGAGAACAAGGTGATTTTATTTGCTTTATTACATCTGTTTTAATGCGTCCGGCTGGACATTTACAAGGAGAATTTATCAGAAACAGCTGAGTCCTATAAACATCTCATTGTCTTACTCAGGCTTAAACGTCCTCCATATGGGGCTCCTAATAGGTTTTCACATGGATAACACACACATAAAAGCGTTTCAAGCTTCTTTTAAAATAGATACAAGCAGCATCTGTGTCTTGATATAAATTACTTTGTGGGTAACAAGATGGGACCCCAAAAATAGATATATGGCCTGTTGTAGCAATGTGATTTATATGAAATTGGTGCTTGTATTTCCTCTTGTTTATTCAAGTCTTTGAGACCTGAAGCAACCTCTGAACATTAATTAGATGGCCAGTACGTAGCGTTAGATTTTAACTTGTGACAAATCCCAGCATTTAATCATACAGAGAGTAGAATTTGTTTTTCTTTTGCGGCTTCTGAAGTGCATAATTTTCAAAAATGCTTTGTCAGTAACCTACATCTAGTCAGCACAGCATGAATAGTTAAAATGAATGTTCAGTGCAGTGATGAGATGAAATAAGCGCGTGCCAAATGCATCGTACTATAAAAGATCCCTAGAAATAAAAAAACCTGGAACAAATTATTCCAATTAGACCCGTGACTAATGACAGAGCTGGTAGAGTCTGCAGTCGATGTCCACAAGTGTCAGCCATGTGCTAAGAACATTGACAAAGGAATAAAGAGAGTCAAAGTTAAGATTAGTATGATTTTTTTTTTTAAATTCACCATAATTATCATGTTGTTTTCACAGTAGCCAAGTACAGAGCTTATATAATTACACTAGAAGAAAGTGTTTCTGCTTCGTTCGTTGTGGGCTGTCCGAGGTCCTTTTTATTTTTCCTGGTTTTTTTTTTTTTGTTTGTTTTTTTTTGCAACTGCTCTCCCTCGCTCCGTGCTTCCTTTCTCCGTCTCTTACAGATATTTTATGCATGGATTAACTCAAAGCCATGTTGACTGTACTACACATCGGCACCCTTCGTCTCATAGGGATACAGGAAGGAAGAAAAAAAAATCTTGCATGCATCCACTCACAGGAGTTATACTGTCTTTTATCGCAGTTTCAGAGCGGGCACGCTGGAAATGTGTTTTATAGATTCAGACAAGGCTGTGAGCATTCAGGCACCTTCGCACTTTTCAAACAGATGATTTTTATGGTGAGCAGACCTAGTTTACATTCGAGAGAGGGTAGATTGTGCCACATAGCCACTGTTTGGCCTACATTCTTCATGGCATCCTGAGTGGATAATGTTGGCATATGAATCCCTAAATAAATGCTGCAAAAGTACTTCAGCAGCTCTCCGAATGTGAATTCCTGCATTCTCCTGGCGGAGTGCATTTTTCCAGGAATATTCTGTTCCACGGTCTCAATTATCTACTTGGTGGCAGACGGAGGATATTTACACTGCGATGCAGCCTGCGCTTTTGTCTCAGCTAATTGTTGACCATGGGGACATGTGCCGGCACGGCTGCCAGTGCAGAGATTTGCATCTACAGCACCTGAAGGAGGCTGCCTCTGACCTTCAGAATAGATTTGTTTTTTTGTTTTTGCAGCCATACGGTTTTGTTGAGTGGGCTGGCTCCCTTTATGAGATGACAAAAGTGCTGTTCAGTCAAAACAAATGAGCCTGTCCCCCTCTTGCTTACCCCTCCTCCTTCTCTCCCTTTGTTGTTATTTGCATTAGGAATCAGTCTGCTTATTCCTCCTGAGGCCATCCCCAGAGGAAAGATCTATGAGATTTATCTCACTGTTCAGAGGAAAGAAGATTTAAGGTGGGTCTCTTTAGCACTGTCTAACTGGCATTCTTCCCTGAATGCCAGTAGGCTGTTTGTTTTGATGCTCTACTGTTCCATTAGAAAAGGCTTAGGAGTCTGTACCAGTGCCATGGAGGAGGGATGTAAATAAATAACACAGCCTTTTACCAGGATGTGCACTATTTAAGTGAAATGAATTGTTTGGAAAGCACTGTTTATTTGGCTTGTTGCATTCAGCCTCTCAAGGTACAGTCAGTGCAGCATGCCGTGATGCTGTTATATTATTACTCAGTCACATCTCGGCGCGGCCAGTCAAAGAGTCCAGAAAGCTTCAATTATTCTCTGTCTCAGCTGTGAGATCATTTGCAGGGGTGACAGTGACATATCCTGCTTTCAAGAGACCTGTAAATTCTCACTAATATCTCGATGAATATAAGCACTTCCTCTCAAATCTTTCTCCTCTCCTCTCCTCTCCCTCACTCCCCTTCCCGGTGTAGGTTACCCCTGGCCGGCTGCCAGGCCCTCCTGAGCCCCATTGTGAGTTGTGGCCCTCCTGGGGTGGTCCTGAGCCGGCCAGTTATCCTCAGCGTGGACCACTGCTTTGACGCATGCCTCGATAACTGGGCCGTTCGCCTCAAGAAGCAGAACTATGAGGGCACTTGGGAGGTGAGGCTGCACTATAACTCCAGCACAAATCCTTTGTAGAAAGACTAAGTTGCCAGTTAGTGAATCTGTAAAGTATTACTGAACTTATTGAGTGCCTCTGTGAGAAAAGTACAAACTTTTTTCCAGTCGTGACTTGAAATACACACTAGAGTAATCCCGGGGCTGTATATTACTGGTTAGCCTAGCCTGGCACTCCTCCACAGGGTTTAAATTATATTGACCATCAGGTGTTTTTTCGTTGGGCTTGAACAAAAGCCTTGGAGCGCCGGCTCTCCGGCTCAAGGGTTGCTAGGCAACATTTTTTTCTCAAAACAGAACTTCTCTTAGCAAATTACTGATCCTCAAAGTATTCTTTTGAGTGCTCCTTGACCATTTTTGACTGCTGCTTTCAATTACAGAGTTCCCCTCCCCCATTTTTGTACCTGTGAATTTTCAACGTAACCAGAACAGTGTTGGGGAGAGTCTTTCCCCCTCCGCTCATACACACTCGCACACAAACAAATGCGGTTTGAGGCGGTATACCTATCTCCACAATCCAGAGAGATTGGAAAGGGTGCTGGTGGGCTTTGGAGTATTACTAGGTCTTCTTTCATGTTCGATATTGTGCATAAATTATTCAGCCTCCCCCCCATGTGGCAGCGGTGGGGTGTCTGTGGGATGGATTGGCCTGTCTGACGCAGGGGTTAGACCAGCACTTTTAATCATCGACCAGACCAAATATAGCCCAACAACCTGGTTCTGCGGCGACCACTGTAAAAGAGCGGCAGGTGAAAAGGAAGAACTGGAAAGCACAAAGGGTGAGAGAAAGTAAAAGAAGACAGGACAGGGACGGAAGAGAGGAGTGGACGAGCAGATGATGTCGATCTAGAGAAGAATTTGCAAGAGAGACGGTGAAAACAGATCAGACACGAGAAAGAAGGAGAAATGAAGTGCTTGCAGAATAAGTGCTCGGCGGCGTAATTGAGCCACCTCGCTTTCTGTTCCATCTTGAAGAAATATTAAGATGATGAAAAAGTGAGACTCTATTGTGGTCGCATGGCAAATGAATTGTGTCAATACTAATTCTATTTATGTGGAAGGCATGTGGTTGAATCGATCCTAGAGGGGCTCGCTCGGCATTTGGCAGGCAGGACGCTGTCTTCAGCATGATTGGCTAATGGGAAGAGTCAGTCAACTGGCATGATGGGATTTTAGAGAAAGTATTGTCACCTTGGGTCCAATTCGTCTCCATCAGATTAGCCCAGAGAGCAGTGGAATTATGTCATAAAAACCGTCCTGTGCCATGATGGCATGAGATATTTTCACAAGTCTGTCCTCCTCATCAGGGATGCTGTTGTGATTTACAACTTCAGCTTTGCAACAAAACAAGATAATTCAGCGTGATACTTGTTTGGCATGTTTAAATCCGTTGTTTTTATTTCCCTTCCACAGCAAATTAAAGAACCAATTAATACTTGTACTGCCAATTAGTTTCTTGGTTGTTTGTGTGGTTGCTTTAATACTTTGCACCATCAGACAAAACTGTTGTTTTACAGATAAATTAGCCACTTCCTTTTAGCTTTCTTAAGAAATCTCAAATAAACACGGGAGGAAATTTCAGAAATCTCAATAATCCAATAATCACTGCACCTCCAGTCTTCTGTTCCTCCAGAACCATCTGTTCTTGCCAGGAATTTATTCGAGTCTCCTTTCATGTCAATTGAGTACCTCGTTCATGCATTATTAAGTAAATTGATGGTGTTGTATAGGATGTGTGTCTTTTTGTGAGGGAAATGTGTGTCTTTATGTCAAAATGTACTAGCCTGTACAGTGGAGAAAAGTATATTTGAAGCAAGAACAAAGAATTTCTTTTTCCCCCTGATCTAAACTGTTACCCAGAAGCTTATGTAACATTACCTTAAAGACTGTAGCTTAGATGTCACACGGTGGGAGGAATAGAAATGGGGCCTTGCAGCGGCGACACTTTCCAGACAAGCCTTTTACAAACACACACTGAAAAATACAAACATCAGGCGCCCAGGAAAACACATTACCCTTCCCTCCTACATAAATTGGGTGCTTGACCTTCTCTCCACACCTTGCGCCACCTCCCCACACCCCTCCTCATCCTCCAGGACGTCCTGCTGATGGGGGAAGAGCTGGTGTCGGAGCCTTATTACTGCCAGCTCGAGGCCGAGACGTGCCGCCTGTTCTCGGAGCAGCTGGGTACATTCGCCCTGGTTGGGGAATCCTTGCACATGGGCGCGGCCAAGCGCCTCCGGCTGGTGCTCTTCTCGGATGCATACTGCTCAACACTGGAATACAACATCAGAGTGTACTGCATGGACGACACACAGGACGTCTTCAAGGTAAACTGTGACAAATGATGCACTGACGTTGCTCTGTTTTGCTGGCACGCTCTGAGCCCTGAGATCACGCAGTCTTGGTTGATGCGCACAAACCCAGTGATAGGTTGACTATTATATGTAATAGCATTTTCTATCACATTGGAAGGTTAATGGAAATCTGTGCAAACTTAGAAGCCAAGCATACAATTGCTATAGTAAATTGAACAAAAATGCAAGCCTGACTACATGATGTGCGGTTCAGAGAAGTGGATCCCCCTTTACTGAAACAAAGCATATATAAGTGTGCATGCAGAGATATTTCCTTTCTTTCATCCCTTCAGCGGTTCTGCTTGGCTGCTGTGGGCCAAGACGTTTCCCAACACTTTGTTCAACAGCATATTTCACTTTTTTTTTCTCTCCTCCACATGGACAGAGTATAATCAAGCACTAATGCCTTGCTCTCTCCCCCGAGGACTGCCTCTGAGTAGCCTGTTAAGATTTCATTTGCATGGTTAATTAGTAAATTAAAAGGAAAGTCTGTCCCAGTCTTTTCCCAGCAACCCCCAGTGCTCCCTCTCATTGTCTCCACACCTCACTGTCTCTCTTTAAGCTGTTCCTCTTTCACTGACACCACCCACAGCCACAAGTGCCACTTCTCACAAGAATCCACTTTTGCTGGCTGAAATGGCTGACCTGCTCATGCAGAGGTTCACCACCAGCACAATCTATATGTAGCTTTTTTTATGTCACTGGAGGCTCGTGTTGAAATTAGCACACTCGATGATGATGAAAGCCGTGCCCAGGTGCTGGCTGTGAGGTGGGAATTACAGAGGCCGCCTCTAACATTCATCTGTCTTTCTGTGATTCAGTTCTGCCTCTGATGTTTTCTTGTTTGTCTTGTTTGTTTGTTTTTTGGCTGTTTTGTTCTAATATAGGAGGAAAAAGGAAAATGTGTTTTCCTCTGATTCCAACCTTAAACTTTACTTACACTTAGATCATCCGTTGACCTGCTGGTGATTTGCTGCTGTGTCATTGTTGAAATGACCTTGTGCATCCTGTGTCGGATGCAGAAAGGCTTCCAGTGCACAAAAACTCCTCCTCGCTGCCTCTCCCTCTGGCTAGCTCCTGCACTACCACTCTCTTTCTCTCTTAGCCAGTAAAAGGACATCTGAGCTTGTTGACTCCAGCACTTGTGCTGCCATACTCTGTAGCTCCCTTGACGCCCTTGAGTGCATTAGCTCCCCTGTCTCTCACACAACCTGGTGCTGTGGTAAGCCACATCGTCTCCTGGGCTTTGTAGTTTTTAGTGAGTGATTTAAAGCGTGGCCCTCGCTGTTTAGTAATCTCAACTCTATGCTGCTCTTGGTGCAATTATGGAGGGAGCACTTCATTTAGCAAGTACATTCACTACTTTGAGTGGAGATTAAACTTCCCTGGAGAGGTTGAGCCTAATCACTAATCACTGTCTTTATAATGCACCATTTATGAATAGCCTTTCACTATGGCAACCATGAATGTGAATTGTGGTAGGCAGCGTTTAGGCAGTAACGGTAGGTGGCCACGTGGAGCGGCTGAGTATGTGTCGATGTACAGTACACCTTCAGCACCTTCAGTGAATTTTATGATGACACTTGCAGCCTGCAGACACGACTGTAGCTTGTTTTTTTAGGCAGGAAGTCAACTCTCCATGAATTAAACAGGCTGTACTTTTGATGAGAGATGGGAAAAAAAACTGCTCACACAGAAACTGGAAGAACTAGAGAGACCAAAATAAGGAAGCTGAGCCTTTCTCCCCGTCCCTGGCTGTCAGTCTGCTCTGACAAGCCTCCATCAGGGATGATGAGACACACACACACACACGTACATCACATTTAACCAGGCTGTACCATGCAGTCTCTTATCTCCATATTACAGCAGATTAGAACCAATGTTATTGTCTTTGATCCTAAGTGTACAGGAGCTCTGGGGAAACAGTGACATTTCCGTGTGATGCCTGCCGTATGTTAGTGGGGCTCTGGCGGGACCAATTAAGTTAATATTTAATGTGTGTCCCACTCTTGATAGACCGAGCCAAGGCTGGCACAGCAGCAGAGGAGACATAATCGCCCGTTTGGTAGCACCCTCGCTGTGCACTTGGTTGTTCCCTGCTAGACCGGTGGGAGAGCATCACTGATGTTCTGCCATCTCACGACTGGCTGAAACACCTGCAGTGAACCGAGCCTTCAACTCGCTTCCGAGATGCGCATAACCAGCATCTGAACCCGTCAGTGAGGTCAAAACAAAAGTGTCTTTTTTTGGGACAAGAATATGGGATAACTAGATTTATTTCTGTTTGGCTGAGATACTAATCCTAATTAGTTTGTTTCAACTGAGATATTGATATGTGGAAATAATACAATTATTATACTTACAAAAGGTTCCTTACTATACCCACATGTCTGTGCTTTGTGAGGTCATGTTGTACATCCGCATCTTTATTTATAGTTTGTTTGTTTGTTTTTTGAGAATATGACCGACATTTGAGGGGCCATAAAAAGCTCCTGATACAACTGTTTATTATAAATATCTGGATGGCGGCTGTTTTCTGATTTCTGCTGCGCTGGCAGCTCCTCTGACTTTAGGGATAATTACAAATATTAGGTGTGTGTGGGTGTTGGTGTGTGTGTGTGTGTGTGTGTGTGTGTGTGTGTGTGTGGGTGTGTGTGTGTGGTGTGTGTGTGTGTGTGTGTGTGTGTGTGTGTGTGTGTGTGTGTGTGTGTGTGTGTGTGTTACCATATACATGTTGGCTCTTTGATCTTGGCTTTTTCTTAAAGCTGTCTCCATGCAGACAAACAGCTAGTACGCAGACTTTTGCCTGTCACCTTTAATCGTTATTGTTGTGTACTTAATTACAAACCAGCAGAAGCATTGAGAAAAGTTTACAGTTGCTACCATTACTGAGTTTAAAGCAGCTTTACTCCCTCATCAATATTCTTGTAATGAGGCTAATGCATCTAGGTCTTTGTTTCTAGATTGTAAAAATGTATGTTCTGGGGTTTAATGAGCGTTTAATTAGATGTCTTGCTGTTGAGATAGAAGCTCCTGGATTCTTTTGTACAGTGTCCGACCTCAAGAGGTGATTCTTATTCATGTTTAAAAGTGTTCATATACTGTTTATGTGCTCCCTCTATAGCCTTTCCCTGCTACGTCTAGAGCAGCCACCTACACTGGAGTCTTCATTTTTGGCTTTCATTTGTCAGAGAAGGGAAAAGCAGCGTGTGCAGAGCGTTATACAAACAGCTTTTCCTGATCCCTCCATCAGAGAAGTCACTGGCAAGAAAGTCTAGACCAAAAAAAGAGAGAGAGAGAGAGAATAAAACGAGCACAGTGCAGTAATTGGTGGCATTAAGTTAAACAAGACAGTCAGCTTTATCACGGAGCCCAGCTGAGAAATTGTTTCCATATTAAATTCTATGTTCCCGTGTGCTGCGTTTTCTCCCGTCCTGCTTTGTGATTTATCAGGCAGAATGTGCATCTTTTCCCGAGCAAACGCAGTCCCCATTTATAACTCTGAGCAGACAAGTCCCTTCTATTTGTAGTTATTAATCAGAGTTGACTGTAGCGGGCACGGCCACTGGAGCTCAGACTGATAGACTCTCAGTCAGAGAGGAAAAGCCTGTCACATCTTGCTGACAAATACACAGATTTATGGAGCCCACATAGGCAACCTACTCTCTACAAACAAATGCATTTGCCTGAAAAGAGCAGCACTGAAAATGGATCATCCCCGTGAATGTACATTTCTAAACATGAGGGCACAACATTGCTAA
Source organism: Xenentodon cancila (assembly GCA_014839995.1). Taxonomy (NCBI): domain Eukaryota; kingdom Metazoa; phylum Chordata; class Actinopteri; order Beloniformes; family Belonidae; genus Xenentodon; species Xenentodon cancila. The sequence goes on from CM026205.1 coordinate 20,154,901, forward strand.
TAGTGAGGGGTGACTGCAAGTTTATGACGTTGTTATAGCCTCTCTGTTTCAGACGGCGTGTAGCTTGACTAATTAACTGATCAAACGCTGCTCATAATCCCCATCAGAGCTAGTTATGTAAATCAGTTCCTTTCACAAAAAGTCAGTACAAGGGAAGACCACAAGTAAGAGCTTGACCTTGCTGTGAGGAAAGTCTGAGGCTTTGTAGCGGTCGGTTTCTTAATGTAGGGGCTTCTGCTAATACTTAGATTTGTTTAGCTTGTATGGTTTCTCCTGACAGCAGGCTGTTTTTGTTGAGAGAGAGTTTGGTGCAGCAGCTAACCTCTTTCTGTCAGCAGGAGATTAGCTGTATGAGTGTCTCTTGTTTCCCAGTGGAGCCCGGCCCCAGTCCATCACAGTCCTAACTCTGGTCCATGCCAAGAGGATGAGGGGATGGGCGAAGACTAGAGTGCAAAGGAGGTTGAAGTCATAGAAAACTGCAGCCATGATTGCAGTAATCCTGTTATCGCTCCTGCTAAAGCTGGCCACTTTAGTGACCTGGAGACACAAATGTTAAGCCCCTTCTGTCTCCCTCCTCTCCTACTCCTGCTCTTTTCACTCATTCCCGCTCCATCCCGCTCTCTTTATCCAGCCTCATTGAATGTCAGGGGGTGGTCTTGGCTCTGCCGGACTCTGAATCCGCAGTCTTCGCACACATCACACGCCAGCGTTTTGAATTCTGTCGAAACAAAAGGGGGGTTTTCTCCTGCAGCGCTTGAAGTTGTCGACCTTGTCGTGCAGCTTAATGCCGTCAGAGCTGCGTACACGCAGGTAAACTTGAGGGAAAGGGCTCTTCCCGTGTTCACTGAATGGAAAGGAAATTTAGCCGAGATGATGATTAATATGTGATTTGATAAACTCATTCAAAAGCCTGCATTGTTTTCCCCCAGAAAGAGTAAATAGCATGGTCAAATTTAGCTACTCATCTATTAGCTTATTCACACTGTCATTTGTTAACAGGATAATGAGGCGTAAAGAGGCCCATTATTCTCTCAGTCCAGAACATATGCTGAAATCCTGTACAGAAACACACTCTATCACACATACTCTCATGCGCTCGACACACGTAAACAATCTGCAAGCGGGAGTGTCATTTTGAAAGAAAGGACATGCTCTCTCTTCAACAGAGGAACCGGCTCGTCCCGCGTTGTGCATCTTTTCCTGTAAGATCGGCGTTGTCGTCTGGGGGCAGGAGGTCCGTGTCCTAGACCCTGTTTGATTGTAATCCTGACCCGTCAGCCTTGAACCTGACAAATGGGTGGGCAGACGACTTAGTATTCCTTGTAGAGGCTACATGTTTATAATAAGATAATTGGCATTCTGGGCTCTCGGTAGCAGACCTATAGATCTGTGTCTATAGGTCAAAGACCTGATTAAAGTCCACCAGGCAATTTGCAATGCTAATCAGCGCCAACAAATAATTGTGCTTAAGAACTGTTTAAATGAACCTCTCTGGAAGCCCACATAATGTGTCTTTTGTGTCCGTAAGAGACATTATTAGCAGGGGGCTTTTCTGTGGAGAATGCACTGCCCTCTGTTATTAACTCATTAGACCTCCACGCTTTGATTCACAGAGACTGTCTGACCTTCCCTCTCTGGGAAAGTGGGCTGCGAAGTATCACAAAGCTCGAGTGTGCCACTACCGTGTGGAGGAGATTCCAGCTAACCTCGTGCATTTTCAATGTTGCGTGTCGTTCAAGCAAGAAGAAGGAACCAAACAAAAAAAAAAAAAAAGAAAAGAAAGAAAATCAACACAGGCAAATTCTGGAATTGGGATAGATAATCACAAGGGGTGTAATATTTGTGTTAACAGGAAGATAATCAGAAAGCAAACAGGGAAATAAGCAATGCACTGAACAGACACTGAAATTCAATTTCCAGGCTCAACCAAAAAGTGCTCATTCGGTGAAGGAGGGAGCACATCAAAACACGCAGGTAGACATTCCAAATGGATAATTAACAGCGTCCTTCCCTTTGTAATTGGACTATTTCCTGGAAAAGAGATTGAATCAGAGTTGTACACATAGAAATTATAGCCATTCTCCTCCTTAATTAGACATTTTTGCTGAAATCAGTCTACAGGCAATCATGCTGGCATGTAGGGCTCAACATGTGGCCGCTATCTATAAGCACATCTCCCTTTTGGTGCAGTTGTCTTTCAGATATTTTCTCCTGTTTCCCGTCTGAGGCCATCCTTTCCCCTCCAGCAGACAGATTAAGATTGCATATTTAAATGCTGAGGTCTTTTCACACTTCTTATTTCAGAGGTCTGTTTTCTCTCCTGTAATATGCTCGTCTGATTGGAGTGCGAGGTAGCGCTTGTGAGTACTATCCAAACAACTAGATTTTCAAGGACTTGTCCAGCGTCCAGCTCAAAGTGAATTGATAAATCAAAGGACAATGTGGCGGATATTATCATCCCATTCCAGATGGTCATTTGGATGGCAACAAATGGTCCAGTGAGCAAGTCCCACAGAGATTAAAATATTAGGCATGCATTTACAAATCTTTCCTGGCACAAAAGCAAAAATGAAATTAAGGGGTTTCGCCATGCGGGAACAATGAGCAGTTGACTAATGGCTCGTTCAGTTACTTTATCACAGCCCAGGTATCCAGCCGCCTTGGATGGCTGCAGTGTGTGCATGTAAATGCGGCTGGAAGCTGCGCATGCACACGCTGAGGCAGGGGATCAGCCTTGTGTGGACATGAAAGCTCCGTGGAGACGAGTTGGTCCAGCTCTTCGTGGCTCCATGCAGGGACGTTATATCCTGATCCTAAGATGTGCTGCACCCCTGCTGCACGCTCATGCTGCGATTGTGGCAGCATGTGCACAAGAAATCCTTTGTGTGTGTGTCTGTGTGTGTGTGTGTGTGTGTGTGTGTGTGTGTGTGTGTGTGTGTGTGTGTGTGTGTGTGTGTGTGTGTGTGTGTGTGTGTGTGTGTGTGTGTGTGTGTGTGTCACCAGTGGAGTCCAGATTTTTGAATACTCCTGCCACTGCTCATGTCTTATATTTCCTTTTTCTTGCCTGCGTGTATGAATAAAATTTCTTTGCTCCTAGTAGAACCTATTTTTACATATGAGCAATGTACTGTACCACACAGTGTCAACAGGTAACAGTTCTCGACTGTTTTCTGTATTTCCACTTCTCTCTATGACTGTGACGGTAAACGTGCTTCCTCCTGAGCCCTGACGCCTCTCGCTGCCACTTTCTCTCTCATCAGGAGGTGATGCAGATGGAGCGGCAGCTCGGGGGCCGGCTGATTGACGAGCCTCACGTCCTGCTTTTCAAAGACAGCTACCACAACCTGCGCCTGTCCATCCATGACATGCCCCAGGCGCACTGGAGGAGCAAGCTGCTAGCAGGCTACCAGGTGTGTTGGGCAGCCCTGGGGGACTGCAGGGGCAGGGAGTCACACCACGGCCGAGCAGGGGCTCGCTCAAATAACACGAGTGCCTCGCTGAATCTGTCAAATTAGGGTATCAGCAGTTATGGGGCTTTCTAATACTCAATTTAAAACCCATGCTGTCAAAAGTCCTTTTATATTATCTGTCCAGAGAAATGAAAGAACTGAATAAATGTGTAATCATTTAAAGTTATTCAGGAGCAACCTTTTATTGTTAATGAGTGTTCGTGGTCTGCTAGTCTCACAGGAAAGTTGCTCTCATTTTAGTTGGTTCAGAGTTTTAATTAAGTATGTTTTGGTTTGTCTTCAGTTGATTACTTTAAAGATTAAATCAAAGAAGTATTTTTCAGTCTGTTTCTGCAGGACTTCTCTGTCCAATAAGCTTTTAGCCACTTCCTTATGGAATGTGTGTGTGTGTGTGTGTGTGTGTGTGTGTGTGTGTGTGTGTGTGTGTGTGTGTGTGTGTGTGTGTGTGTGTGTGTGTGTGTGTGTGTGTGTGTGTGTGTGTGTGTGCGTGCATCTATACTGTGCATGCTTTGAGAGGGTGTGTGCATGGGCTCATTGGAGCTGGGTTGTGTGCACTAACCCAAAGGTGCAAGCTGATTGATTATACTAGCTGCTGCTCTCTCAAAGGGAACTCAGATGAAATATAGAGCAGTATGTAAATATCTGGAACTTTGCAACCTGAATTTTGCCGCAAACCTCTGCATACGTCTCCTCTGCACCCCATACCTGTGTGGCCAACAAAGCAGCTCCACGGCAGAAACATGAGGGCTATTCAAAGAGGACTGGAAAATGTTCTGGCTGTAACTATGTAAGCATTGAGCACCAGGTCCCCAAAGAGAGCACGGAGGCTGTGCCAAGCAGGCAGCAGCAGCAAACAATGCACCCAGAGCACAGGCTTATTTCTCTGGACTGTGCCTGTTCATTTGGAAGTGTTGTTCCCCTCTCAGCAGTGGAGTCAAAAAGGCCTTTATTCTCCCTGGAGCCCCTTGAAGACATTTGTGTTTCATATGGCTGGCTCGGCCGCAGGTCTGCCTGGATAACAGTGCCCCCATTTGGTTAGAACATGTCCTGCAGGCCATTTCACATGCAGGCTGGGCTCTTTTTTTTTTTTTTTTTTTTTTTTTTTTTTTTTTTTTTCTTCCCTTTCTTGTCAGTGTGGACATCGTGCACACGCTGTATGTACGATGCACACCGAAATTAGTCTCTGCTTTTAACCCATCAACTAGTTTCACTAGTGAGCAGTGGGGCTGCTAGCAGGGCAGCGCCCCGGGGAGCAATTGGGAGTTAAGGGCCTTGCTCAGGGGCCCCCAGTGATTTACCATTGTGGGCAGCCCTGGGCTTGAACCTGGGTCCTCCACGCCCAAGCCCACCACTGTAACCACTAGGCCACCCTCCCTCTTGTTACCAGCTAAACTCAAAGTAAAGTGGGGAATGTGTGAGCCCCTTTTCCCTCCATTATTACCCCTGCACCTCTCTTGGGTTATGCAAATAAGCCGCGTTATGCAGCAAAAGAGACGAAGAATATTGTCAGTCTTCAGACACTTCTGTGAAACACTCAACAATAGTTGTGTCTTAGTTAGAAGCCTTTTTTTAGATCCAACGTAGGGGTGTGATATTTCAGTGTCTATGGTGTATTTTGAGACTTAAAACTAGCGAAAAGCTGACAGAAAAACAGATGAAAAGAAAAATGTAAAAAGATACAAATGTTGGATTTTATTTCTTCAGCGCACTAAACCAGTCAGTGATGTGTACATTTCACATTAAAGATTTTATTTACCAATAAAAGCAGATTGAATGTTGCCAGATTTACTGACCTATCGAAGCGCGACAGCTTATGTCGGTGTTACTAATGATCATCTTTGTCCAGGAAGACAGTCCTGTTATGGCATCACAACACCCAGCTCTGACTGCGCCGCTGCTGCAATGTTTTCCTTTTTTTTGTTCCCACAGGAGATCCCGTTCTACCACATCTGGAACGGTTCCCAGCGGTACCTGCACTGCACGTTCACTCTGGAGCGGCTCAGCCTCAGCACCTGTGAGCTCACCTGCCAGCTGTGCGTGTGGCAGGTGGAAGGGGAGGGGCAGAGCTTTGGCCTCGACTTCAACATTGCCAAGGTAACGCTCAGCACAACCACTCACTCAGAACAAGCATCCGATTATGCGACCACTGTTGTTTAGCATTTTGAATATTCATAGAGGAGTTGCTTTAAATGGCGCGCTGGGAAGAAAGAAGGGATTGTAGCCTGTGTTTTATGGCTGTTCCTACCAGGACACTCGGGCGGTGGACTCTGAGTTTCTGCTAATGGACAGCAACGCCACAGCTCTGGCGGGGCCCAGCGCCTTCCAGATCCCGTACCTCATCAGGCAGAAGATCTGCAGCAGCCTGGATGCGCCCTGTCCCAACGGAGCCGACTGGAGAATGCTAGCACAAAGACTTAAACTTGAGAGGTAAATACAACCTTACGATAACAAAGGGCACTGAAGCGCTCAAACCCCTCAGAGGTTGCACAGGCGTACACGTGCACCGCTTGAAAACAGAACTTACAACCACACTGCGCTCAGCTACAAGAACTTCAGGGTTGCATGTTTCCTTTTATGTTTTTAGAAAACCCTTGTGGATCACCACAGTCGAGTGTTTGTCCAAAACTTCAGGTAAACTAGGTGACGTTTCAGCAAAATAATCCTCTTTTGACCCCAGGTATCATTATAGGATTAATGTGGACCTGATGGATATAGCTATCTTATAGCTTTTTTCGCTCAGAAACAGGTAAGCAGCTTAAAGTCTGCAGCTAAACGTCTACCTGCTACATCCTGCTTAACAGCTGTAATTGGAAAGGCTGCAAGCTACCTGCCCATCAGCCAGAACAAAACGAAGGAATGGGCTTGGATCTGTGCCGAGCGCAGGCCGACTCCCTCTCCCAGTTACCGTACTTGGTCACTGGAATAACTGAAGCAGAGTGGAGCCAGACATTGAGCCCTCGTCTTCCAATTTAATGTCTACCTCGTAATAAAATCAAACAGGAATACTAAATTTGTCAAATCTACTGTATTTATAACAATTCATTACAAATTGAACTGATGCACTACAGGTTTAATTAGCAAGGTTTTGCCCGGCATAATCAGTTCTAATTTAGGCTTGAGGAAGGAACGACTTCTCCGTTGTCTGTCCTTGCCGACACGTTTTCCTAAAAAAGCAGCAGCTCCTTGGCATTCTGTCACGCTGCATTTCTGTGTTTGTTTTTGACTGCATAAAGCGCTCAGACTTAGCAGAATAAGACCGATCAATAAAACTTAAAATGCCAAGAACCTTTTATTTGATCTTTCTCTCCGAAGAGCGTGCAAACGGCTGAGTCTGAGCCATACGAGATAAGCCGGGGTGTCACACAGCGAGGTGAATAAGCAGCACATGCTGAACATCAAGCTCTGCTTTTTGATTTTGTTTGTTATTTTTTTGTTTTGTTTTTTTTTAATTAGAGTAATGACACAGAGATTCATTTACAGGCATTTATTTTTGTTGTTGTTCTCTTCTGACAAAGAGGAAAAGCTGCTTTAAAAAAAGGGGAACAACAACGGTGAGACTGTGTATAATGCCACAGCCATCATGTGTTTACAACCATCACTGACTGCTTCTGTAGGCAAACAGAAGATACGAGGGAAAAAGACTGTCAGAGCTCTCCCGAGGTGAACAGGATGTTTTTGTCTGCCCCTTTCCCTCCAAACACTGGCATCACACAGTGGCTCTGTGTGCCATGGGTGTACAATGTTCTCTCCCTTTAATGCCATGGGTGCTCTGCAGAGCAGATGAGGCCCTGGATATTCGGAAAACAGAGAAAGGCCATTAAATCAAACAAGCATCTTCAGGCGCTGTGGGGATCAGGTCCCACGCAACATCAACTGTACATCCGGCAGGCTCGGCTGCTTTGTTGTCATTGATTGGGTTTGATGGTGAAGGTGGCATTCCTGAAATGGAAAAGGTCACTTCCGACTCAACTGTGAAAGTCCATATAGGATTTATTATATGGGATTTAGAGCAAATTTCATCATCAAATAAAGAGGATTGAAGGTTATGGTGTTAAACTACAAATGAAAATTACCAGCCATTTTGTGTTTGATGGCAGCTTCCAGAACTGGACTGTGTTGTTATAGCTTTTATCTTTTTTTTTTTTTTTCCTTACTTTAACACAGCATATCGAGATGTAGCAATATAACACGCCATAAACCCTGACATTGACAGAGTTATGAGCAGCAGCAGCACAATAAAATACAAGCTGAAAAGGTTTTTTTCTGAGACTCTTCTGCTGAATGAGACACAATCCTTTCTGATGTGCGCACGCCGCCTCGTTCCTCATTATCCTCTCACTCTGATGCCCACCCCTCCTCTCTCTTCCACTGTGCAGACACATGAGTTTCTTTGCATCCAAAGCGAGCCCAACCTCTGTGATCTTGGACCTGTGGGAGGCGCAACATTTCCACAGCGGCAACATCAACCAGCTGGCCACAGTCATGGCTGACATCGGCAAACAGGAAGCCATGATTTTCCTGGTCTCGGATGGCGAGTGCTAACCCAGAAAAGGGAGAGACTGGTGGAGAGGAGGAGTAGAGAGCGCGACAAACAGAAACAGCAGCAGGAATCGAACAGCAGCGTCCTTCTCCATCACCTTAGAAGATAGTTAAAGGTTTATTTGGGAGTCGGTCCCTTTATTCCATCTGCTGAGTAAAAATCTTTACAAGACAGCCCCGTTCAGAAGAACAGTTTTGAGTGTGTGTGTGTGTGTGTGTGTGGAAATGCAAGTCTTGATTTTCCACTGTAACATCAGATTAACCTCACACCTTTTGTTAAGAAGGCCTCTTGTGGCTAAGAAGGAGCAATATGCGAATGTGACGCTAGAACTAGTGGTCGATATTGCAAATTCATCAAACCATTTTTAAACTTGGATTCTTAAAAAGAAAACACACACACACACAAAAAAAAAAGAACTGCATTAACACTTTGCATATTTAACACAAGGTGCCAGTCATTTCAGGTGAAAGGAAAAAATGAGATAAATAAAAGGCGACATATGCAATCGGCAGGTTCGTTAACACTATACCTTCTCAAACCTGTGACACGTTCGTCACCAGTGTCAGTGATCCGTTCATCACACAGACGGCTTGTAGCACAGCCTGTATGTGCAGGTTTAAAACAGATTGTATGCGAGACCCCCAGGTACCCATCTTGTCCGGTTTGTGCGCGTGTGCTTTGTAGTCCAGTCGGTATCATTACTGTGAATGTAACATCTTGATTCAGTGAGCCACTTTGCAGTTTTCTCCTCTTTTAAATCAATATACGTGATGTCCGGGCTCTGAAGCTTTTCTTTTTAAGTGAGGTGTGAATAATACTATATCTTCACAAAAGTCCTATTTCTGAATCTATTTCTGTGTAAAAGCCTCTGATTTTGATCCGTCAGCTTAATTTCCTATTTTACTGTGTAATACCCCCAATCGTTCATTGTGGCGGGTTTTTTTTCTTCTGTTTTTAAGATTTCACAGCTAATGAAGGAGCCATAGTGCCGAGAGGCATTCTAGCTGCATATATGTGAATGCTGAATGTCTTCGAAACTCATTTCTAAAATGGCATTTTCCCCTTAATTACATTAACTCTCCCGTATAGGAACATGGCCAAAAGGGTTATTATACCGTTTGAATAATGTAAAGCACTTTGCCACTGGAATTCTGATGACAAATTCTTCAAAATTTCCACAAGATCAGTCATGTGCAGCTTTATATTGTTATTTTATTGTTATTTATATTGTTGATGAAACAATGTTGGTGGGAAGTCAGTGTTTGCCGCGTGGCAAAGCAGTATTTCCACATCAGAGAAGAGGCCGTCTCTCAGATAAAGCTGAAAGCGGCTTCTTCTTCGTAAAGTCAGTCCTCTGCTCACTGATATTTCTTCTCCTTTTTTTATATTTTTATTTCTGACCCAAGACAGCAAAATTTATCCAACAGATTCAGGCTACAATCCAGAAGCTGCAGCTACACACTTGCTCATCTTTTTTTTTTTTTTTTTACTGCATAACATTAATTTACACTGTAACTTCTTAGTAATGGATCTGTCAAATCGGGCAACGTAAAGTTTGATTAAAGTCCACAGATTCAAGCAGTGTACTCTGTAAAGGTGAGCAATCCTAAACTAGCCATAGTTCTGCGTCTGCCTCAGGGTTGCATGTCAAAGTTGTCTGTTTAAAGTTGTGAAGAAAGCCCTTTTCATTGAATTATCTCTTATTTAAACAGCCATGAGAGTCCGTCCTACCGTCCACAGTGATTTTAACCTTTTCGATTAAGTGGAGCCTCTTTTATGATTGTCAGATATCTGGAATGTACATTTTTGTTTCCTTTTCTTTCTCTTTAAAGTTGATGGTCTTTTTACATGGCATCTCCGCTCCTGTTAAACCCATCCGTCATCCCATCAAACACGCCTCCCCCATCACAATTTATACAGCGATGCCATGAAATAAATTGTCATCTTTTTTAGAAACTCAGATTGTTCCCTGATCCGATAAAACGATGATTCCCCGAATCATCCCCACATGTAATATGTAAATACTTTTTCTATACCAGCCACGTGCTGTCACTTTGCATACTGTATATCAGCAGAATTGGTAACCAAAGTTTTATGATCATCATTCGAGTCCACTGCATCTTCGTGTTGTATCCATGAAAACATAGTTGCAGCACCGTTTTTTAGCATAGAATAGGTCAGAGTTGTTTTCGTCTAAACCGCAGACTTGAGGTCTAAATCATAAGTTTATCTAATTTCCTTGCTTTTGTCGTTTTGCGAGTTAATGCTGTTTGTTTAAGCAGTGATATGTGTCAGTTATTTTCTCACTTTGTAAACAAATGTAAATTATATTTTAATATGAAGCCAAAAAAAAACAACAAAAAAACTAAAAAGACACTTAACTGGCGCAGCATTTGTCAAGTCTAAACCGTGACGTGTTTGCCTATATACTGTTCTTTGGCGATCTAGCAGTGATTTGCAGTGTTAAGGGTTTAGAGGCTGTTTTAACTGGAAGTTTCTCTACGCGTTTCCTTTTGTCCTTACTCTGCGTACATCTGCCGGATCATTTCTATAACTGTAAGCATTTAAATACAAGAAGGAAGCGGTCACTAATGCTTAGTGAATCACTGCACTGGGACCGTGTGAAGGCTAATCAGAGGGGGAGGACATCAGTTCTTGGACACTGACAAGCCACTGTTGACACAGCATGTTTAGATGAGCCATGGCAGTTGTACAGTCAGACTCTGTGAGGAATTTTATCACCCTTGTCATCGTCTCGGATGTGTTGCCTAAGCACATTTCAGTAATGTAATTCACCAGCCGCCAGGATCCTCAGCATCCATCTTCACATCTAACTCACCCAACAGATCTGCAATTACTGTGTGTGTGTGTGTGTGTGTGTGTGTGTGTGTGTGTGTGTGTGTGTGTGTGTGTGTGTGTGTGTGTGTGTGTGTGTGTGTGTGTGTGTGTGTGTGTGTGTGTGTGTGTGTGTGATACAGTTTTGTTCATAATGAAGTCTGGGACACATGCTTTTATATCGTGAGTTCACCCGTGTTATGAGTAAAAAAAAAAAAAAAAAAAAAAGGTTTCATCTCAGCACTCTACTTTCTGTCACTCATTACTAGTCAGTGTCAGGATGTTCGCGTATTTGAGTGTGTGTGTGTGTGTGTGTGTGTGTGTGTGTGTGTGTGTGTGTGTGTGCGCACTTCTCTGTCAGACTGAACTGTTTTCTTTTTGAACTAAGAACAATAGACTTCTGTACTTGTGAATGGTTTTCTATTTAGTTCCTTGGTTCAATGTTCCTTGCCTTTCTGCAAGTCAAAAATGCTGTATTTATTACATGCCACAGCGCTTATGCAATTGTATAACCATTCTGTTAATTTCTTTGTTTTTTGTTGTGTTTTTTTTTACCTTTTATGTTTATTATCGTCAATGTAAATTGTTGTCAAAACTTTTGTGGAAATGGAAAAACTTCTGCTAAGGGAGATTTTCTGTACTTTTTGGACAATGATATGGATTTGTGGGTAGAATTTTGGAAATTCGTTTCTAAGTGCTTTCAAGTATTTACTTGGCCTTATGTATATATATATCTATCTATGACATTTCAGAAAGGTATGTATAGTAATTCAACCTAAAATTGTTGTAAATAAATTATATATTGTTAAATCGACGACTGGATTCTTTCCTTGAAAGATGAAGAAAAACACACTAGTTGCACAGGTAGAAACAGACATGTTTATATTACTCAAAATGTAGTTTTTGCCAGGAGATCAACAGCACATGAACATAAACGGTCGGGTGCAGTTCCTCTATAAAGGTGATTCTACAAGCAACTTCTTTTTTTTATAAAACTGTTTGACACTGTCACCGTGGCGTTCAGTGCACATAATACGCCTGCAAAAGCTCTTCTCTGGTCACCAATAAATGTTTTGTTACATTACATTGTACAGATTAGTTTAAAGAATACCACAAACTGATGTGTGAAGAAATGGATTTAAACTGATGCAGGAGGGATTTGTCATTTACCTGTTTCAGTGCTTTCACCTGCTTAAATTAAATGTGGTTCATTAGTTTGGTGCCAACTGATCTGCACATCTCAACTACGGTCGTCTGGCAAATGTTTTACCACATATCATCATACCTCATCTCAATGAGACAACAGTTGGGGGGGGGGGGGGGGGGGGGGGGGGGGGTCACAATCTATGTTTTTGAACATATATCTGTCACAAATGCCCTTAAAATCTCTCTTAAAGGAATGTTGACAGTGAAATTATGTATAAAACGCTGATGTTAGTCTATTTTTCTAACAGTCTGAGTACAGGTGGAGTCACCTCTGGAAAAAAAAAAACAAAAGAAATGCTTCAGTCCCAGTTTTTGGCATTACTAAATAGGTTTATTTGACACTTTCAGCAGTTATAAAAACGTACAGGTTTTTAAAGTACTCTTAAGGAATAATCACTATTATCAAAGTAACAAGAGAAAGATATTTTAATTTAATTCTTTGACACAATAAAAATACTGCAGGAATGTGAAAGATTTTAAACCATTGCAACATGTTCTCCAAAATCCCACAAGGCTGCACCCAACTGCAGAATGCGCTCTGATCAAGAGTCAAAGTGAACTGAACAGGACTCTCTTTTTTGGGGGGTTTTGGAGTCCATACGAGCAGAAACGGCCCCTCTTCCACTCAACTGGTTCCTGTTTTGTAAAAAGGCACTGGAGTCAGAGCCAGTGAGTGGCTGGGGGTCCTGCACGAGGCCGCCGCTTCCCTGCGCCTATTGCCGGAGAAGCAGCGGATCCCAACTACGATATTTGTAATTACAGAACGACAAGTTCAGTGAGGAAGAAACCGACCAGATGTCACCTACACATGAATGAGGATGAGAACTGTAGAGATGTGACATTTCCTCAGTACCTACAATTAAATCTAGAAGATCAGATTTTTGTAGAAAAATCAATTACTTAGTGGTGATAATGGGATCATTCCTTGATTACTTCCTGTTATGCAGCACAAAGTTTGTGATTGCAGGCTGTGACATCTGAAGTGACCTAACAGCACAGTAAGGTGACGACACTTTGAAGCCAACATTAAGCCTTGGGTGCACAAAATCTGCAGGATAGATCAAAGACGGGGCTGAACACGGTGTGCGGTTGGCTATGATGGGATGCATAATGTGTCAGAGGCTAGAAAAGGGAAACAAGTAGGTGGAGGAAGTTCTCCTTCCTCTGAAGATGCAGCTGGCTCCTTCACACTGGAGCAAAAGCATGGCTTTTGCACAGGGGCTTATCCTTCTTCGAGTAGAAAGTCTTCCCCTCCAAGTTGATTTGGCAGAGCTTTAAAGATCAAAGAAGACAGACAGAGAGACAGATTGAGAAACCGGGGCAGAGAAGATATCTGACTTCGCCAGTGGCGATGAGAATTTGCACAGATTTCAACTGGCCAGAGCAGGCACATATTTATCTGGCTGGATTTAAGTTCAGTTTTCATCACAAAATGAAACGGGGGGGAGAGAAAGACCGAGAGATGGGCAGCAGGTGGTGGGCTAAAAGACAGAGGCTAGAGGGAAAGCTTCGGGTTCAGGGATGAAGGCAGATATTTTGTTCAGGTGCCATTGTGCCGGGACAGACATCTAGTTGTGGGGCAAAGTGAAATCCACAAGGAGACAAATCAATCAAAATGACTTACAGCACAGACGAAGCACGTGTCATGCCAGCTGTAGCCCAAGGCCTCCAGAAAGCGATCACCTGCATCAATCTTAAAGTCACAGCCGTGGCATTTGGTGCCAAACATCTTCTCATAGTCTGGAGACGGAAAACAGAAGGGCCAAGAGGTAAGTGAAGATCAGAAAGAGTATTCGTATTCAAAAGAAATTTCATCAGCTCAAAAGATTAGATTAAGTAATCACCAGGGCCTCCACGATCACCCAACGCAAAACATCATTTAACCTTTACACGAAGTTCTGCAGCGGCAGAGGATTTAACATCTTCCATCTTTTGAGAAACTGGACGTTTTTGGAGTTAAAGGTGAGGAATATCTCGCCACATGCTCCACTTAACGAACTGAACAGAGGCAATAATGATGGTTAAAGCTGTGCTGATACCAAACACTAGCATTTTTCCTCATTGGACATTGGATAATGCCCCCGTTTGTTGTGTTTTGCTCAGTTATAGTGGTTTTTCACATCTGGGGGGGGGGGGGGGGGGGGGGGGGTTGCTCCCGATACTTGACTGGATTTGCCAGTCTCTTTCATCGCAAGGACTCTGGGGAAAGTGTCAGGTTGTAATGCTGCTTCTCCAGATTGAGTGGGTGAGAGCTGCACAATCCCTGCAAGATGCTGAGCCAGCACAATGTTTATCACAGCTAAAGGCATAATTCAGACTATGAGTATTCAGCTTGCTGGCTTCGCCTCTGATAAAGCAGCAGTGCACGTCAGAGCCTCAGTAGTGAGAAAGAAACACGCTGCTCCGCTAAATCATTTATAGCATAATAGACGAGCGCGCACCATTCATAAAACCCAACAGAGAAATGTATGGAGTAAAATGGAGCTAAATAGATTAGAGCAGATGAAAACATCACCCTTGGTGATTGACGGCGCTATGCCCTGCCAGATTTACACAACAGCCCACAGCAATGCTGCAACAATGCTGCACAGAACTGTGTCATACACTGCTTGAAAACAACTCTGCAGAAGGGGGGCAGTGAAGGAAGACTGTTTCAAAATGCCATAACTTTATCATAAAGTACATTTTGGAGAACTTCTGATCCACCAATGCATTTGTAGCCTCTAAACTTAGTCATGGCATCCATCACAAACTTAACGCTGTGTGGTGGGATGTCAGTTCTGCTCTATTCACCCATGTGCTTATAGCCACAACAGATTTATACTAAATATGTGGGGCTCTATTCATGCATGAAGTTACAGGGCTTCTTGGACTGCTTGAGATGTTTCCTAGTCGGTGCTGGAACTAATCGATGTGCACGCTCAGCTTTTAAGCAAGCTTTTTCCCTTTTGCCAGCGTTTCATATTTTCTGTTCAAACATCGCCGTTAAATAGCGTCTGGCTTTAACTCAGGTTGGGAATTAAACTTTCCTTTACAACTGGAGTTTCTGTGGGTGGCACTGGTGGCAACTGATTACAACCATTACTGGCATTTCTTTCCCCTCCAACGGCTCCTCCGTCAACCACAAATATAATTTTTCCTTTTGCTGACAGCAGAGAATTTTTCACCAGTGATGGTTTCATTTCTTTCATGAGGCTTCATAAATGTACAGCAGAACTCCCATCAATTAAAGAGATTTTTACTTTTTTTTTTTTTTTTTAACTTCTCTCTATGGTGTTTTTTTTTTTTTTTTTTTTTTTTTTTTAATGCTCGAAGTCACGGAGCATGATGAATGAATATAAACAACAAACTGATCCATCAACTCTGTGGTTGAGCATCTTGTGTATAATTTAGCAGACAGACAGACAGCTCCACACATGAACAGATGGAAGATCTAAGGAACCGATCCATCAATTTATGGAATCAAAACGAGCTTTGGGGAGATAGATTTATTTAACGTAAAAGGCACGATGTACAGCCTTAGAAAATACCCAAGTCACGCACGAGAAGCAGGATCTCAGTCAAAAGTCAAAGAAATGAGACTAAAAACTAAACTATACCCTTCAAGAGCAGAGTTGAAAATGAGCAACTTCAGCCAGTTAATGCACATTTGCATTGTTGTTCGCTTGGGTTTGTTACACACTAGAGGATTTTACGCCTGATTGAGAGATTGACTTGTCCCCTACAACGATTATGAGGGCGTGGCCTAATTTGAAGCTTATTCCATAAAATGATCCATCCACGTAATCCTGTAATGTGGGATGTCGATAAGGTTATTGTACTACTCCGAGTTGCATTGGAGCTTTCCCAATCTCGAATCCTAAATATTAAACAGGCTTGATATTTTTGATTTTTGCCTCTGACTGAATACTGCAATAGCCAATGAGTGCGTTTAGAGGTCAGTAATATTAAAGCGGTGGCTGGCCTCTAGAGTGAGATCTGAAAATCATCCAGTGTTTTGCCAGCTTTAACTGAGCTTAATAGTTACATTTGGCATTAAAGTCCCACCTGTACCTGTAATTTAATCTGCAGCTGAAGGTTAGTTTGATTTTAATTCCTGTGGTCTGAGACAAATTCACAACAACCACTAGTAGCAACCTGATACACACTTTTTAAACAAGGAGTAAACAGAAGACAACGTGCATGTCTCCCTGCACAATCATGTTGGTCAGATTTAACCTAATTTAGACCCATGTAGTCAGAAAATCTGTGAAATAAAAGGCCATTTCTTGAATTTGTCGCGTACCGATGACCTTGACGTTTGCTGCCTAATTGCAGCCTCCACTTTGGCAGTAAAAACGGCCAGCGTTGAGTCAGAGACAACCTTCAGTTTCATGCATCGGATTTTCAAACTTAATCCCATGTTTGTCGTGACATAGCAGTCTGTTTGACCCTCCGTGAGGACTGAGAAGATCATTTTCCTGAGGTCTCATCCTGAGGTCTTTCCACAATTACTAATTAGATTTACTACAGGAGACAGGAGCTTTTGACAATTTGCAGGAAGTTTGGGAAGCAGTGGTGAGACAAATACGGACATAGATGAGAACAGTTCCACGATATGTTGCACAATGGGCATCACCGGGGTAACAAGAGTAATAAATGCAACTTTAAATATGTGCAGTTTGTGCATCCCAGTTCTAATACACTACTGTCCCCCACAGAGGGCTCAAACACCACACAAAAGGAAAATCTTACAATGTCAACCAGGTTTGTTAGTGCATTTCAGACCTATTCAGCTTGTTATTCAAAGCTGAACAAGACACTACACAAGCAGACGGAGCAGAGTACACGTTGCATCCTCCAGTTCGGCCTCTCACCTCTCTCACAATAAGGCTCGCCCTCCTCCATGTAAAAGGCTTGGTTCCTGATGGGATTTTTGCAGGCTGCACATTTGAAACACTGAACATGGTAGGTCATCTTCAGGGCATGCATGATTTCCTTACGGAAGGGGAAGAAGAAGAAGAAAAATGTGATTTTTTTCCTAGACATGGCTTTTTTTTTTTTTCTTTTCCCAGATGAAATGAGAGGAGCACCAACTCTGACACAGCAGGACATGGGAAGGCCGCTCTTACCCCTGTGATCATCTTCTTGCACTTGGCACAGTTAGGAGCGTATCGATTATCGTGGCACTTTGTGCAGTAGACGGACCCCCTTTCTTCAAAGAAGCCCCCCTCCTCCAGGACCGCCTTACACTGTGAGCATGTAAACTCTTCCGGGTGCCACGAACTTCCCAGTGCCACCAGGTACCGACCCCTGGAAAACACGGGCATTAACATCACCTGAAAGTCTGTGTTGGAATCTGCTCCAAGCTTTCCACATAACTGATGTGGAAAGTTGGAACAAAGAAACGCAGGAAAGATTCAGATATCACTTTGGGAAATGTCATGTTTCATTCACATTTCAAATGTGAATTAAATCCTAAAACAAGATTTTATGACTTAGTGGCTTCACCATGACCAGAATATGAGCTAAAGTTTCATCAGTGAAATGATACGATAACGCTTGTCCTCTGTGATAAAAGATGTCTCCAGACTGGGTGAATTATGCTGATGGACCTAATTTGCTGCAGACATACAGTCAGGCGTTGTGCATATTAATTATCTTAAGTTATGCACCATTTCTAAAAGGACTCCTAAAGGAGCCTGGATTGACTTTGGATTATTCCAGTAGAGGAGATCAGTCAAACTGTTGGAGCAGACGGAATGCTGCAGTCTCACCTGATGATTTTGTTGCAGGCGCCACATACCGGGGTCCTTCCACCGTCCTCGGGTGCCTGCTGCGCCGCCTGCAGGATAGAGCTCCGGTTCTGCATGGGTGTGGGCTGGGCCGGCTGCCGGTGCTGAGTCACCACGGTGCTCGTCTTGTCTGGGCGAAAGCGATCAGCAAAGTTCAGGTCTGTGACCCACGGTGGACGGCAGGACGGACCCGAACTGCCAGCTGCTGCAGTCTTGGAGCCTGAGCCACGAGAGGGGATGATTTTTGTTTTATTTTTTTTTTCTTAAGTTTTTATATACGTGATCCCGCCAAAAGCCTGCTGTGTTAAAGGGCTTCTGCTGATAAGCGCATACTGACGGTTAAGAATAAGGATCTGTTAGCTCAGCTTCTACTTGATGCTGCTGGGGTTCTTTTTACGCATCAACAGGAGCAGGAACTCACCATCTGGTTTATCTCCAGTTTGGTCCTTGGCAGAAGAGGGAGTTGGCTCAAGGCTGTAAGGAGAAAATGACTAATTAGGAAAGACACACAAAAGACACACAAACCCTTCAGTCACCATGGTTACTTCTCAATGAATGTCACGTTTAGATATCAGCATTCATGTTTGTCTCCATTGTACCATAAATTATCTTTGGTGTGAATGATTCCAAGCATCAGTATCAACAGGAAACCAAAGTGTTGTCATCTATTGTGGTTAAAAAAAAGAAAAAAAACAAACAAAAAGAAAACTGGTTTTATTAAGTTTATATAGATGGTTATTAAAAAAAAAAAAAAAAAAAAAAAAAAAAAAAAAAGAGAGAGCTGATGCTTCCATAATAAGCCGTTTTCATCAGCTCATGGCGTCTGCAGGCCTCTTTACATGATTACACAAACCTATGTGAGGCAGGAATCAATCATCTAATTCAATACTATTCAATAAACGATACTGAACAACAGATATGCATCCAACAAACATATCAACTCTGCGTGTTAGTGGTTCACGAGCCTTTGCTCTAATAAGAGCAATAAGCATCCTGAGCATTGCCTCCAAATGACTGAAATCACTAGCTGGCAAAAAGTAGAAAAGTGGAGAAAACTCATCAGATGCGTCACGCTGTCAGATTTGGATGCAGAAGAGTTTGCTTCAATGTCTGCAAGTGCAGAAGTGTTGAAATGAATGTTTTCTTCATTTCAAAGTTCTCTTACCCGCAGCAAGCATCACTATATTCAGAAAATCTTCAAACCACAACGGAGAGAAAAACAACTTCAGAGCCAAGATAGTGAGCTCTGGAGACGTTTTATCTTGAGAAAAATAAAATAAATGCAGCAGCCCTTAGGCATCAGTCATGTTTACATCATCAACCGTGTCATCCAGGATTCACTAATGAAAGATGATGAAATCGTGTCTCGTTTGCAAAGAAAGAGTAAAAAAGTTAAATGAATTACCCTGCAACAACCTCAATCTATAGTATTTATATTAGGTCAAGTCTTCATTTCAATTATAGTCTGCAAATCCAAAAAAAAAAAAAAAAAGAGCATGCTGTTTAACAAAGAAAAATAATCATTTTCCCACACAGTTTAATGTGAATAGTGCTGTAAAGCAGGAGACTGCTGTAAAGAAACTGAAGCAAAAGAGAGAGGAGGGAAGACCTGATGAGTGGGCTCTGTAGCAGCCGGGTTAAACAAAGGTCAGAGCCGGTTTCACTCCGTTTGACACACAGGCCCAAGGTCATCTGCCCTCTAATCTGGACACCTACAAGCCCGTCTTCTGGGACTCCACCTAACAACCTACGAAACAGTAACCCAGTCAAGAGCGCAGCCACGACTGCACACCCGCCACGCTGCCCTACATGGCAGCAGGCCAGTGGCATGCGGCATTCATACAGCCTTAAGAGGTTTCTGCAGCTGCACCTCGCTATGGTGAAGGTTGGAGGTGCAAACTGAAGTAAATGCTTGACAGCATTTTCTTCCCAACTGGAGTAACCTGGATCGTGTTTTCTTGGCATTTTCTCTGCTTTCAACACGCCCCTGCTCTCCTCTGATGAGTGAGGGGGGTGATGCAGGTGCACAGCTCTCGCGTCAAAGACTTCGCAGAAAATGTTTGTTTTTAGGGGGGGTCTTTGACATTGAAAGCTTCCCCTCGCTTTTCCTGGCAGTTTTTTTTTTTTTTTTTTTTTTTTTTTTTTTTTTTTTTTTTTTTTTTTTTTTTTTTTAATACCTGCAACTTCAGATCCTCATCCGTTTTCCAGCTTTGACTGCTTTTGGGTGCATCGACTTAAACAATAAGGAAAGCAGTGGAGTTTGCTGCCAGCTCAGCATCATCTGGCAAAGAGTGAGCATGTTTTGACTTTAAGTATAAAAAAATATAATAATCACTGGCATGTGTCACCCTCCAACGCCGTGAGAATGCAGCTCTGTCAAAACCCAAATGTAAACATGCCAAAGGAAGCTTGGAGAAGCTGCATTTTTAACAGCTTGTTCAGGTCATGTCACGATTGAAACAAAGCGCCTTCCTTCCTCTCATTTACATGGTACAAAAACGTCAAGACCACAAACCCCAAAGCAAATTAGCTTAACTTGTTGTTTTTTTGCCAACTGAATAATAAAACCCATCATGCGCATGTACTTTTGTTTTATTAATTTGTGAAAAGACTGTATGATGTCTAAAGAGGTGAACACATCAATAGCTGTTTTGGACTGTGATCAGGATTCCAACTGAGCATGACTGGTTTTGAAGTAAAATAACTATTTCATTGTTTTCTAATGCCTCATACAAAAATGACCCATTATCCCAACATAATCTTGTTATACGTCCTCTCAAGTTGATGGTCGGCTCCGCTTTGCTTGTTAAAATTAACAATAAGTGTGTGATGAAGTTCTGGACGTTTTAAAGCTACCAAGACCAACTTAATCACTTTGCATCATTCAGTTGTTTCATATTAGGCAGAACTTCATTGCATATTTCATTACTAGGAGACAAAATTATAGTGCATAGAAAATAAATGCATGTTTTAGGTGTGCATGTGGAGAGAAATTACCCATTTTAGTGTAATTTTTGTATTTCTTCACAGTGGAAGCAATGATTTTGTTTACTGCTGCATAAAAGACAAAGAACACGTCTTTTTTTTCACCGTCCCTCCTCAGATTCGGTTTCTGTTCACATGCGGGGTCTCGACTCGGCCAAAGTTAGAGTAAAGGGTATCATATATTTATTCAAATGCTTTATTAAATGTTAAAAGATGACCACTCCTGATTTGTGCGCTTGTGGATCTATTGTGCAGCGAGATTTCCTTTTAAAACCCTGACAGTTTGAACTCTACGTCCAAATGCAAGTCTAGATTTGGTTAATTAGCTAGTTTGTTAAAGTTGCCAACAACGAGGGCATTGTTTTGAGATCTGGGGCTTTTATTAAAATATTCAAAAGCTGCAGCCTTGGATGCCAAGGCCTAATGATGCCTCCATTAGTAATCATCTCTCATTTTTCCTCTTGCCACATAAAAAGAAAATGGTTTGAGTGGTTCCCAGAAGCCTTTTTCCCTTAAAGTCATTTCTTTTTACACACTGTTAAATCAGCTATTGAATTCCTTAACAATGATTTAAAAAGAAAGAAAGAAAATAAAAAAAAAAAAAGAAGTAAAAACTCTATTCTTTTTTTCTGCAAGGCCATTTTCTCCCATATTCGAAAAAAAACTCATGAATGTGTTTATTTCAGTCAAGACCACAGGACACACAGCTGCATTTCCTCACCGCTCATGTATGCATGCGCACGTGCCCGCGTGTGTGTGTGTGTGTGTGTGTGTTTGTGTGTGCGCCCATTTGTTGTTTTAATGCCTTGGTGCACAACAATTTTCGCTCTGAAGAAATAAAAGTAAATCTTAAACTCTGATCTCCGAGAAAACACCTCATTAATTTGGAGCTGGATAAATACTTGGGGAGCTCTGCTTCTACATAATCATTTTTGTTTGGTGCACTGGTTAAGTGAAGCAGCTGAGGTGACGAAGAAAGACAAGAAAGAAAAACGAGAAGAAAGAAAGTCGGTTCAACAAGAAATGAAGCACTTCTAAGCTTGAGTGTCGAGTAAACAGAAAAAAAGAAAGAAAAGAAAAAAAAGGACAGAAGAACAAGAGATGGTTTTTCAGATTTTTATAATTCAGGTATTAGTGATGACAGAGGAAAAACAAAAAACAAAAACAAACCGAGCAAAAAAAACAAAAGAACAGATTTAGTTTTTTTGTTTTTTAATGGCTGGAGACGCCTATAAGATGAAGAGATCAAACTAAAAACTTAAGGATGAAGAGATTATTCGATGTAAACAGGCAGAAAGATATAAATCAAACGAGGGTCTGGAACTTCACCAATAAAGCAGAATCACCACCTTCCCACCAGTTTGCTCCCAGTAATGCGGTTTGAAATGGAAAAGCCATCATCCAGTCAGAAATTCAGAGGGAGATATTACACTTAGGCTCAGTATGCAAGGTTCCACTTTGGGCTTTGTCATCTAGGCTACGTTTCTTTTTAGCTTTGATTTTCCTTGTTTCCCAAACTTCTTCACCCCATCTGTGTGTGTGAAAGGCGAATTTGTCAACTGCCATCAGACAGCAGGCTATCTTCGTTGTCTTTGTCCCGTAGTCGTCGTGGTGCGACTGTTAGCAGGCTCTGCATCCCGGGGCTTGGAGCGCGGCGCTCAGGATTTGATATTGAGGGCACGAGCAGACCTGTCGTGGTGCCAGTCCCTCAGACGGGCGTAGCGAGGACTCTGTATCTCAGTGAGGAACTTTTCCCTGACCACGGGCAACACAGATACGACACAGAGAGAGAGAGACAAGGAGGAAATAACGTGCAGGGAGAGAATGAATGAATGAATGAATGAAACGGGAATAGGATAATAGATAGTAAGATGTGTAAAGTGACAAGATGACAGAGCAGTAAAAGTAACAAGCAGTGCATCGAACACAGAAAAACTATTTTATATTTTCACATTTTTAATATTTAACACTGTTAGGCCAAGATAGATAATGTGTCCTCGTGTTGAAAGACTTATTTAAAAAAAAAAAAGAAAAAAAAAAAACAGAATTATGTTCAAGGTAACAAACATCATATAGTGGTGCTTCAAAGTCTATATTTTTCTATATTTGTGCATACGTGGTTTTTATTCTATTGTATTCAAATGATAAGTAAATGGAGAACCAGATTCACTATGTAATTTGTGCTTTATTTAGCAAGTTAAATTAAATACGCTACATGTGCGAGTGGCAAAAATGAAAACCTTTCATTTGTGCAAGAACAACTGTAGTTTAATGACTCTTGTGCAGTTACATCCGTCTGCAGGAACTTTAATTATCGTTACAGCTTCAGCTCAGGAATGTTACTGGTATTCGTCACGTAAACCATTTACTTGGTTATTCCACATTTCTGTTAAATCAAGGTCAAGGCTTTTATTTGCTCTCTTCAAACATTAACTTAATTTTTTTTTTTTTTTGTTTAAACCATTCTTTTGGGACATAGGTGTGCTTAAGCTTGTCAACAAGTTGCTTGACTTTCTGTCGAGCATCAATTAAAGATTTTGCTTTCAAACTTACTGCTATAATTCAGGAACCATTATATTAGTGAAAATAAACCGCTTCGGCCAAGATGTGGTGTAATGGACTAAAACTAAGTATTTATGGGCCACAGAGGGACCTTTCCTATGTCCCCTTTTCCTCTGCAGAAGGCAGGCTCCCTGGGAGAAAAAGTACTTCTTCCAAAACGGCTCCAGTAGGAGGTGGTAGTTTTGAGATTACCTGGGGGGCGGGGCTCGCACGATGAAGATTTCTGATTGGTTGAGTGAAACCACATTTCTGGTGAAGTCACCATGGGTGAACTGCTCAGGTTAAATTATGGTTTAATCTACACCTTGAGGATAGTTTGACCTCAACTTTTTTTTTTTGTTTTTTTTTTTTTGTGGACAAAACACCTCTAGTGGTTGATGTATTTTTTTGTTTAACATAATTTGTTTAATCTTGATAATAGTAGATGTATATTTTAAGGGTTTAATTTCTTTTTGTCTTGGTTTATTGTTACTTGTATTACTTGCTTTTGGTTCTTTTTTCTGATAGGTTAAAAAAGTTCTCTTTCATGTTCATTTGTTGACATAAACAAGTCATACTAGTTTAAGTACACATTCTCAAAAACAGTAATTACTTATTAAACCATTTAATTTAATTTCATAATTTTCTGTTAAGACAAAACTGATCAACGTCCATTGAATAACACAGCAGATTTTGACAATTTATTGTCATGCTTTGATGGTAATACATTATTATTATTATTATTATTATTATTATTATTATTATTATTATTATTATTATTATTATTATTATTATTATTATTATTATTATTATACCTAATTAATTGCTACTTTGGACAATATTTGATTTCTTAAATAAGTAATAAATTGAAAATTATAAAATAAAAAATAAGTATTCATGCCTTTGTCGAACCGATAAATCATATTGTGACCATGTTTTTGTATGTATACGAACGGAGGAAAATGAAGAGAAAATCATTTTCAAAGTAATGGCACCTTCCTGTTTGCAGTTTCTGTGTTGAGACAAGTTAACTGGGCACCAGTTTCACAATTTTTAAAAAAGGGAAAGAATGAGTGGGAAAGAAAAAATTAAAAAAAAATAAAAAATTTATGATGCAATATAGGCGATTCTTGCAAAAATTTCACAGCACACCGTTTATAAAATTATAAGGCATAACCATCACACAAGCCATCGATCACAGAGAGAAGATGAGGATGCCAAAGAACTGTAATACTTTCTTCAAACAAATTAAATTGCCAAAGTGAAACACACACACACACACACACACACACACACACACAACTAGATGTTTCAGATCAGTGGCGCTCAGATTTTTACCTTGACCTCTTCATAGTTTCGTCATCTGGGTCCTGCACTGAGAAATCCAGGACAGACAGATATCAGAACGTCTCAGTGGTTTCAAGTGTAACACACATCTGTCGATTTCAGACTCATAACAGCCACACATCATTCCAAGAGAAAATACAAACTTAAAAACAAGATCTTATACTCCGTTTTTTCAAGTTGACACTATCTTCTGAGTCTAAAAGAAATAAGTGCTGTATACAGCACTTTACTTAAAACAGCAAGGGAGACAGCACAATGGCTCCTTTCATGTCTTTCTGTTCATGACAGCAGGTTTTACAGGGTGATTTCAGCCATTTGATCTCTTCAGTCAAGAGTTTTTCTTTGGAAATTGGCGTTACAGTTTTGTGGTGACCAATTCAGAAGAACAGGAACTGACCATGAGGTGAAGCTAGATAACATTACTCTGAGCTGGCTCTGTGATGTCAATCTGACCACCTCACTATAAAAAAAATAAAAGTTGGAATTTTCCAGTTGGCTTTCACTTCAGACACCCAAAAATATGCCGATAAAAGCACAAAAAAAAAAAAAAAAAAATCCGTCTGCATCCTTTAAACATTACATTCAGTGGTGTTCTTTCCTACGTCTAGCCGACTTGCCTGACTATTAACAGTCATGAGACAAAATGCAAAGCTGTCACTGAAGACAGCTGCCGTCAGAGTTGAAGCCCCAGTGCACAAGAAAAAAAAAAAAAAAAAACAAACCTGTTATCCACCTGTCTTTGTCACTCAATCAGCAGTCACACTCAGAGAGAGGTTCTGCCATCATTTCAGATCAGTAGAAACCCCCATTTCCACATCTCATCTTTAGCAGTATAGAGACCCCCACCCCACTCGCTCCACTACGCCTGGCTCAGGCCCTGACTTACTGAAGTCGGTGCCTGTGAGCTGGGCCAGGATGCGGAAGGAGCGAGACTGGGTGGTGCCGGTGCGAGGCTGCCAGTCCTCGGTGTCCTCAATCAGCCTCTTCTTGCTGCGGTCGTTAGGGATAAAACAGGGCACGCTGTCCACCCTGAGGCCGTGCCTGCACACACACCCAGCAGCAACACACAGCAGGCGTTGTCAACACAGTCCTAACTACTGTAGGAACTAACCCCTCGTTTGACCATAAAACTGATGGCAATATGTACAGGTCATGCAGTATTAAATGCTTCTTATTTCCAAGAAATGAAAGAACCATAGATACCAATTACAAATAAATAAAATTAGACACACTTGGCTCTCATAATGGATATCACTACATCAAAGATCACATTTATAACTGCCTTTGGAGTTAATAGAAAACCAGACACCTGATAAAGTTAGTGGAAACATCCAGCTAATTAGAATCAACTCACGCTTCTATGTAAAACACACACGCATGAAGCAGGAAACAAAGTGCTTTTCCTTTCAAAAACCTCCCATTCCAGCTTGGGCTTACTACGGCATGCATTCATCTACAAGTAGAAGAGGGAAAAGGATGAATAAACACTAATGAAGTGCCATTTCACTTCTGTAAAGTGAGTTGCTGAATCTATCGAAGAGCGTCTGTTCCTCGCACCGTTCATAAACAGCCTGATCATATCAGGCTATTGTTTTTAAGCTGACAGCCCAGCCAGCGTGCAGCTGCCCCTTACTTGGACTGCTGGTAGACATCATCATAATAAGTAGTTTCGCCCCTGTGGAATAGACCAGAAACCAAATGAAGACGTGTTTGAAGTTATTGTACACAAAAAACAAAAACTGTGGAAAAGAAAATGGCACAAGATTCATATGAGTAATAATTAATGTGGCTGCAGCCATGATGTCAATCTAACTGGGATTTCAAAAGACACGTGGTTCTTTTTGCATTTTGGGTCTGCTGCAGACTACTCCAGTTCATTTATCAGGGCTACAGTGCACGGCAAAGCTGTGGATAATGGCAAAACTCCTGCAAAAGGTCTCTCCACAAAAAAGGCAGGTTATTGTTCTACACGTCATCTGCTTCTCCTGCTGTGTTTTATGTGGATGCCTGATTAAGCATGTGTAGATGCCGGGCTTCGTCTGTGTAGGTTATCTTTCTGGTCAGCACACAGTCTGCCACAGAGAGACCCAGTGGGCCCTCATGAACTGGTGCAGATGGCAAAACTCAGACCAGAAACACTTGGAAACCACAAACTGCCTTTACAGAACTGCCCAAGACTTTATGAAATTCTACATATCCTAATACAACCTAAAAATGCAACTATGCTCCAATCAAATCCGGTATTTTACAATCAATTTATTAAAAAATTCATTTCAATTTAGTCATGTCACTTTACAAAGTGGCAGGGTTGAAAAATAAACCCAAAACACCCAAAAAATTAATTTTATCCAATTTATTTAGACCTCCCTCTACCCTGTTTTTTATATTAATAACGACTTATTTTACATGTTTGGTTTGGTTTTTTTTTTAATCACTTAACTGGTCCAAATGAGTAAACGTATACATCCAGTGAAGCCTTGCAGGCAAAAATGTGTTTTCAAGTTTTTTGAAGTTGACAGTAAAACTGTAAATACGAGTGTGGGTGGGAATTTAAAATACAAATTAAGTATACTAACTTGTCAAGAGTCTCCACCTGTGGGATTAACAGGAATCAGGGGAAAAGAAGAAAAAAAAAAAAAAACAGAGAGAGGGAAAAAAAAAAAAAAAAAAGAAAGAGGTCAGAGCTCAGATTTGGTGAAAAGAAGAAAAACATGTCAATATATATGACAAAGGTTGTACAAGACAGAAGATATCACAAAATGCAGGCAGCAGGCAAGAGGTGACAAAAGACATGTTATTGTCAACAAGCTCTGAGAGAGAAGGTCGGCATTGTCTGTCTGTCAAATCATCCGCTGTCACTCTGACCCAAAATGACTCAGTGGGCCGCCACAAAACCTTCACTGTTCCGCTCCTTTCATAGCCTCGGCACAAACGCTTTACAGAGTTATGTAAATGGATGTCATTTCTGCCAAAAAAGGAAAAACAAAACATCGATTTCTGTGTCACCGCACGTAGTCAAATCTTTGCTGTGGTCTGATAATGTTATAAATGAAGATGGGTGCCACAACACTGACGCAGTATGTCAGAGTAATCTGCAACAAACGACATATCACACAATTTGTTGCGACCTGCCAGGCCTGCACATGCCAGTGACGTGCCCTTTATGCAGCGCGGCTCTGAGTTTGTTATGCTGTTGGATTCTCCAGTCGTGTTGAGGCTCCGCACTTCTCTCAGAGACTAAGCATCCATCTAAAACCCCAAATAAAAAAAATAAATAAATAAAAGCTGGCGTGATAAGGAAAATGCTAAATACATTTTTTTTTTTAAATCCAGAATTACTGCGGTGTTTTTTTGCAGACAGTATGATAGTACTTAAAATTTTAAATTACATTTAATTAGTTAATATATATTGTATTTCAGCGCTGCAACAAAAACACTTCAAAAGAAAAAGTTGGTACAGGGATAATCTAGTGCTAGTAAAAAAAATAAAACACCAGTTATTCCAAACATGTGGCGTCACCCGTTGCCATAAAAGGCTGGGACATTTGTATCAACAAATGTGTTAGAAAATTCATTTAAATGTAAAAAAAAAAATGATGTCTGTCAAAGAGATATTGGAAAGGATTTGCATATTTCGCCATTTAAAGTGGATAATAATTAATTGAATAGGCTATTTCAGTGTCTATAAGGGTTGTGCGCAAATCTGAAACTTTATTCTTCAAAAGCTGATAGACGTCGCTCCATATACAAGCGATTCATTTGGGAGAAACTTTGTCAAGCACTACAATTCTGAGCTACAACACAAAACCTGAATCATGAAAAAATGGGCCTTTCATCAGAGGTGGTGTTAATACCTCTAGGTTCAGAGGCATCTAGGATGGACCATCACACAGTAAAAACTGTCTACTGTGGTCAGATGAATCATTCATCTAAATCATTTCAGAAAGACGTGAATGCCAAATGCTTCACCCCATGCAGACTTATCAGGAACAAGTCCAAAAATGGTGTGGGGGTTGCATCGGTGCCCTTGGTAAAGCTCATTTACACTTCTGTGGTAGCGGCATTAATGCAGAAAAGTACACTACATATACAACCTTCAAGATGACATCTTTTACCACAGACATCAATGCTGTTTTAAACAAGCATTGCAAAGCCACATTCTACAAATATTACAACGGAGCCTGCCTGCGGTCCTTAATCGTTTCCAGACGAGAACGTGTAAAAAAAATAAATAAATAAATAAATAAATAAAAAAAAATAAAAAATAAAAAAAAATGTGGAAATGTGACCACAATGACGAGTCCGTACTGCTGCACACCTTCACCCTTTATAGAGCAGTCAAAATCTGTGATATTTCAAAGTTTCAACTCTAGAGGGGCATTGGAGAATATTAAAGCACCTTTATTAACATTGTATTTTAATTTTTTTGTAATAACCAATCGGCTGTAGTTCTACTGAAATGACCAAATATGGTCACTTGCCCTGTAAAGAGTTGAGACATGTCAGCAATCGCGCAGCGTCGCCAGAATTCCTTTCATTTGTTGTAAACTGGCACGATTACAAAGCTTTACTAACAACTTTGTACAAATGAGTTTGCAAGGATTTCAAACTAACTGCAAGAGATGGAGAAGTCAGTTACATTTAGGCATCACTGCATCATTCTTTCCCATTTTTCCCATACAGTCCCAACCTTTTAAACTAGACCCAGAAATACACGTATACAATTGTGTGAACTCAACAGAATTTATGAGTGAGGCTAAATACAGCGACAAACCACATCTCTGTAGCAGCTGCAGGCAGACCACTACCATTACCCAAATTATAGGATGCAGCCCGGCCGATCCTTGAAGGCCTATAATGCTAAACTGCCACATTCACGATTAACTAAAATCCATCTATCCCAGAATCTGTGCACAATCTGAAAACTACGACAGAGTTCAAACAGAGAAAAATAAACACTTTTTAAACAATATTAACCATGTTTCTCCAAGATCTGGTAAGATCTGGTAAGGTAGTGCCTTAACCTTTCTCCACAAACTAAACAGCAATTTACAAACGAAAAAAAGGTTATTTTCCCATGTTAATATGAGATGTAGCTGCATAGCCCTGAAATTTCCGCCGCTGTGGTCCTGATATTCCCAGAACATTTTGCATAGTGCCTGCATGCGCGAGGACAAATGTCCACAGCAGACAGAGCAAAGTTTGTGTTAGACATTTTCCAGTCTTCACACTAGGAAGCTGAGTGAGGGCACATGGAAGTAAAGGAGGGCCATTTGCTAGAGGTAAGGCAGCGTGGGAGCCGATAAGAGAACCTGCTTCTTTTTTGCTTGTATTTCGCTTCATACTCAGTCATCTGTTTAGCCGACAAGCTCCAGATATTTTCTAGCGTGCAGGAATGAAGTCAGACAGGCTGACTACTGAACACTCAAAGTACAAAACTGAATGTGAACTTTACATGAGGTCAATAAAGAAGAAAAAAAAACGAAAAGAAAATGAAATGAAACTAAAAATTCAAAGAAAGAACCAAAAATTTAGTATTTCAAATCAAAAGTTCAGCTTTTACTTTCCAAATGGAAGGAAAATAGATACACATACAGTGAAAGTGACTTTAAAAGACACTGGAGCAGGGACTGATTTTGGCACGTCCGCCAATGTCTTTTTCTCAGCACATATAGACGTTTAACAGCTGCAATTTGAAATGCATATTTCAACTAAATATTTCACACTAAGCCAACAACTCCAGGCCTTATGATATTACAAGTTTTAGCACATCTGAAGTTTTTCACATTGAGAAACATTTATTATGCTGGTCTCTGGAGTGACTCAATATACATTGGCTATGTTTATTTTTTTCTGTAATGTTTCCTCGTCTGTGACATAAATTTGGCAGCAGACAGCTGCGGGGACTGAGCTAAATTCTTCAAAATCCTTAAGGAGTTGCTTCTGCTTTTTAATGAGAAGCCAGAATAATGAGACTTCAAAAGCACCATAAAACCAACATAAGTCACACCGCAGCTTCGGAGGCAACGGTGTTTATTTTTCCACCTACCCGTTCTGTGGCTGTTGCGTGTCGGCATGGCTCACTGAGCGAGGAGTGTTAAGTTTAGGCGAGTAGGACACGGGTTTAATAACGGGTCCTGAGTTGGCACTACCACCACCTGCTGTAAACGGCCTCGCCATCTTGTTAATGGTTGTGCTTGGGGCAAAGGAGTACTTTGGCTGAACAGAAGCTGCAGTAAGCGAATCCTGTGGGGGTGTGGGAGAGGGAGACAATGCAGCACAGGGCACAACATGCAGTTAGACATGTGACACACACAGGAGTTCTGCTGTTGCACAATCCCGAGGTTTTTTCCCCAAATCTCTCGTAGCGCACAAAGAGATCATACTACATAGCAGCTCTGTCAAAACCTGCAGACTTTCATCTGCACACAGAAGAAGTGCTTAAGAAGTGCAAACACTGCCATTTTATTTGTGCTGGCAGTCAGCCAAGGACAGACCCAAGTATTCTGCTGCTGCAGTTAAAATAAAAATGCTCAAAGTGAAAAACTGTCATGTGAAACCGAAATCTCTCACTAATGAGATTTCTAACAGAGCATTATGCATGAGCTGCAAAGCTACACCTACTAAAATGGAACAACAACTTTGCATTCGTACGTGCTGGCTGCGTTACTTACAACAGTGTGCAGCACAAAGCAATTTATGACATTGTTGTACTATTAAAACTGCAATCAGTTGGGCATGTAGCTGTCAAATGGCTCCAGGGGAAAAACTAAATGCATCGCTACTCATCTGACATCAGGGATTGTGCAAGACAAAAAAGAGGGAAAAATCCAGGAAAATCCAAAAGCAGCATTCACAACACTTGAGCCAGCACCTTAGTGATGCACGGCTAATGCACACTGCATGGACAGTTTAGGTGATTTCAATTAATTCAAACAGAGTGACATAACACTGCCGTGTGTAGTCAAGCAGGGCGCCACAGCAACCAGTCCAGGTGTTCACACAGATGAGCTCACCGTCTTGGGTATAGTCTTACCTTACGGTCTTCTTCCCCTTTGAAAGCTCTAAAAGAGAACGAAAGAAAGAGAGTGAGAGCAATCAAACCACTGACTTTTAGAAAATCTCTTATATTTAACATCTCCAACATTAAGAAGGTGCTGACAGGTTAAATGATTGACATGGTCAAACACAATATCCTACGTTGGCTCAGTTATTTATGTTGACGTTACACGAAGCAAGGCTACATTTTAGGTCCTAAACTTCTTTTTAAAAGCGTCAACAGAACAAACATAATCAGTCATACAGCTTTATACTTCACTTCATCAACTAGAGCCGATTGCTTCGTTTTTTTGTTGTTTTCTCTCCTTTCAAATGAAAAAAAAAAAAAATCACGTCGTGGATTTCAGAAATGCCTTTACAACTCAATCAAAACTGAAGTATGCGTTTGTGGCAATGATGTGTAGGGAATGACAAACAACGACAAACTGCAAGGCCTGGCATTAAACGCATCACAACACATTAACAACCTTGGAGAAATCCAGAGTCCAGAGCTTTAAAGCCTAATTTGAAAGAAAAGAAAAGAGGAAATTGATTTGTCAGCCGAACGCCACCATCGTAGGCTACAGTTCCTCCGTGCAGACTCTACAGCGTGCTTTTATCACCTTCACAGACTGACAACCATAATGGAAAGCTCTCTGCTTCGCTCAAGAAGAGTATACATCAACTACAAACGTTTCAAAACTCGGCAGCATGAATGCTAAGCATAAGTAGAAAGAGTTCACATCACGGCAGTTTCACAGTCTCTGCATTGGCTACCGGTGTTCTCCAGACTCTTAGGATCCTCTCACTGGTTTGGAAAACTTGGTGGTCTTGGTTCTGGTCATTTAATCGGCCTAGCTTTTGTCCTTAACACTCCTCAGAATCCTCAGGTCTTCCAGAAGAGGTATTTGAATTATACCCAAGGTAAGAAGTACAACCCACAGAGGGGGGACTTCTCCTATACCCGCCGACATGTGTGGGCAAACGTCCTGAAGTCACCAGAGTGGTTTTCAAAACACACCAAACCGTACCGTTTGCATTTATTAGAATTTACTTTTAGTTAATCATCTATTTTACTCTGTCATTTATAGCCATTTGTTTGTTTTTCTTTTGTTTTGTGGTTTTAGTCTGTTCTGATTAAAATTCCTTTAAGTTTATTTTCATTTATCGTTTTCCTATGAGGCAGCATAGTGGCTTGGTGGTTAGCACTGTTGCCTACAGCAAGAAGGTTCCTGGTTCGATTCCCGGGCAGGAGTCTTTCAGTGTGCTTGCATGGGTTTGCGCCGGTTACTCGCGCTTCCTCCCACAGTCCAAAAACATGCACACTAATACATATATAGATGGGTGACACAGGTGTGAGTGTGCATGGTTGTTTGTCTTGTATGTGGCCCTGTGATGGACTGGCCACCAGGGCGTACCCCTGCCTCTCGCCCGTCATGAGTCGGGATAGGCCACCGTGACCCTGCAAAAGGATGAAGCAGGTATAGAAAATGGATGGATGTTTTCCCATGTCTTAAGTCCATCTCTAATGGAGCCTGCCATTTTAAATGGTATTAATCATTATTTTAATGTGTATTTTGTGATCTTTAGTAGCATTACCACCCTTTTAGAAATTAATAATTTTCTACACTTCATTACAAACCCATGAGATTAATTTTATGAGAGTTAAAAATATTGCTAAATTTCATCAGTTGCAGATCATCATTCTTTTTGCTTTGGGCTCAAAAAGTTTTGTGGCGCCGGGGGGAGTTCGAGGTCTTAATGCGCCTTTGTTTTATTGCTTTTGCACTGCAAAGACCACTTTTTATTACCGACTGAAATAAGCACAAAGTATTACACACACACACTTTTTTTTCAACTGTAATTTGTTAGAAATCATTGAAAAGCATATCAATTGTTAATTATAACAAATAATGTAGGAAATTACATTTTGCTAGTATTATACGGGGTAATAAAGTTACGAAACCATCATATTATAAAACAGTCTAGAGGGAAACTTGTTTAATTCTGTGTGAAATAACTGAAGTTAAAGTGCAGGATTTATGATTTATAGTTTTGTTGCCGTTTCTATATTTTTGTTTTTAAAGCATTTTATTCTTTTTATAATTACTAGCATCATAATATACCTGACAGGCAGCTGAAAGAGGAAGCAGTTAAAGTATCAGTCACAGTAAAAAAAAAAAAAAAAAAAAAAAAAAAAAAAAAAAAAAAAAAAAAAAAAAAAAAAAACTTTTATTGATGGTAATGAGTTGAATAAAAGCAGTTTTAAAGTAACAGAAGAATATGAATTGACAACACCAGATAAATACTTAGCATTTGGTGCAAATGATGTGCATCAAAATAAATTGCTCCTTTTGCTTCTATTGACAGTTTGCAGGACATTCAATAATCAATTTGTTTTTTAGTTGTTTTTTTTTTTTAAGTAAGTTATTTAACATTAGTGAGGTGGCCAGAGCGAGCGTGGGGAGGGGGGGTCATCTTCCTGTTTAAACACTCCTCTTTATACACTTTTTAATACACTCAGAAGTTAAAGTTACTTGCGTTTGTAGAGACTAACCACACAACCACTTAAGTGGCTTGAGCCATTTATTTTGATGCAAGGGGAAAGCCCCAAACGTCATTTTGCTACAAAACTATTTTCAATCAAAACTGCTTTGATTCACATAGTTTTGGTTCCTACCAAAGTTACCACTCCTTACCATCTAATAAAAGCCCTGGTGGTGTTTTAACTTTAAACATGCACGTTGCCATTTTATCCTTCATAATATTCCAATTGTCTCCTGGAGTCAGGATATTGAAACCAAACGTTTGGATTATTAAAAACACTCAAATGTTCTTATTCAATAGTAGGGTTTTGTGTACTCCACTCAATGCTTATGTCTCAGCAAAACACAACAACAACAGAACAAAAAAAAAAACAAAAAAAACAAAAAGAAACTGATGTTGGCACGCAATAAGATGTTACTGAGCAGCAAACGCACAGACAACACCTCTCATCTTTAGTCCTGGGACTAGCACTGCTGGACCACCTTTGCTGAAGCTCCCTACATAACTCACCTCCATTCCCTGACCAATTGCATGCTACACCAAGTTACAACGGGGTGAAGCAAGAGTGAACCGGCGTGAAGAACCCCTCATTGTCTCAGGCTGTAGTCACACACAAAAACAACAAACAGCGTTTCCTGTGACAGAGAGAAATGACTAACTGCTCCAGTCATTGCCTGCTTGGCTACTGATAGAGCACCGCTAAAGACAACATGACAACAGCGCTGAATGATAAAAGAAGAGCAAAGTGAAGTCATACTGACATGTCTATACACATCGTTCTGGGAAGACAAGGTAATGCAACATTCAAAACCCCTGAGCTTAGGCTGAACTTAGGCCACAATTTGTGACAAATGGAAGGAGGAACACATCTGCTGGCTGCTCTGTAACTGTGTTTATCCTGGCACACTGGAGTAGAGGTGATTAAGTCAAAGTTTCATGGTGGAAATTATCTTACTGGGCCCAAGTTTGACCCGTGCTGGAACTGAATATGAGGACTGCATGAGATCATTCCCCCACCTCATTTCATGGATCACTTATTTTAACTGATGCATACTTGGCTTGCAAGCTGATAAAGTCAGAATTTAACCACAAAGAAATTTCTCATGACACTGTAATAAACAACACACACAAACTCTCCAAATACTTCCCAGTAGGCCAATAATGACTCCGAAAACACTAAAAATACAGACCTAATGTGTTCCTCTAGATGCTGCATGACCTCCTTCTGAAGCAAATTAAGATTATTCTGCTCCCTATAAAAAAAAGGTACTGGATGAAGCCACACACACACACACACACACACACACACACACACACACACACACACACACACACACACACACACACACACACACACACACACACACACACACACACACACACACACACACACACACACACACACACACACACACACACACACACACACACACACACACACACACACACACACACACACACACACACACACACACACGCACGCACGCACGCACGCACGCACGCACACACACACACACACACACACACGCACGCACACACACACACACACACACACACAGAACAAAATGAGACACTAAACTAAACAACAGTCTATATCTCATCAGTGTGCAGATGTCCGCCTCTCAACATAAAGAAAAAGAGGACTATGGACAGCGTCCAAGACACAAATAAAAACTGGCGATAGTCTCTCTCCAAGAAGTGTTTCAGGAAAGCATTTGTTTCTTTTCCAATTTAAGAAGAGGACAGGGTGAGATCCAGAGAGCTGACTGGGGAATTCATAAGAAGGGAGTCACTGCTGCAAACAAAAGTCTAAGAATGTGAGATGTTTACAATAAATGGACTCCACAAGGAGGAGAGGCAGAGGAGGCAAACCACAGAGTGAAGGAAAAATGTGCTGTAATAAGCAAACATACTGACTTCTTAAAGCTATCAAAACATTTTCCAAATAAAGGCAAAAGTTGAGAAGCATTAATTGGACTTTTGAGGAAAAAAAAAAAAAAAAAAAAAAAAAAAAAAAACAAAAACAAAAAACTGACAAATGCAAGGTAAAAGTATGTTGCCATCCCTACCAAAGACTCCTTTAAGTCATTACAACCTAAGGCTTTGTTTAAACTAAAGCCTGAGGGGTCTCTGGAAAGCTTTAAACTGTCCACTTCATTTTGTGTTATTTCTGAGCTTCTGAAAGAACTAGAGACACGAAGTACAAAACCATCTTGGGGTTTTTTTTTCCTCTCTTTGGCAAGTAATCATCTTCCTCCCACTGGATTTAGTTGTCAGAGTAGTGAAATTTATTTTCTATGAATATGATAAGAACCTTAAATGAGGTGAAAGATACAAAGAAAACCAGGATCTCTAAATCTTAAGCTATTTAACAAAGTGATGGGTCTGCTTTTTGGAAAGACTTAAATATCCTGCAGCTGTTCCCTCAAACTTAAAGAGAATGTAATTGTTGAAAGACAGAGCCTCTTGGCAGGCTGCAGCGAGGTGAACAAGATAACAGCTTCCTGCTCATTACTTATGAGCATTAGAAATAGTAAATTAATTTTAAAAAATCCAAATGGGTCCTGTGACAGCTGCAAGCTCGTCTTTATTACTTCACGAGTCGATACCTTCTCATTTTCTGAAGGTCTGGGCTCTATAATGAATATTTTTTTTTTTTATTCTCCTTCTCTTTTTTTATATTTGTGTTGGACTGAAATCGTTTCCATTTTTCCCCACCTTATTCAAGCTGCTGATGAAACATTTTCTAGTCTTCAGAGACACTTTGTCAAGAATTTCTGGCAAACCTTGTGTGATCAGGTATAACTGCTGCCTACAGGAGGGTTATCCAGTGCTAATTAAATGATTTCCTGGCCCACAATTAAGGGAGCACTTTCATCTGAGAAAAAGCTCCTTTATTTCTTTTTGAAGTCTAGGCAAAATGTAGAGTACCCAAGGTTTTTCTGTGAATGGTTCATTTGAAAAGAACAAAGGCCAGCATATCCAGCTAACAGCAGCTGGCATGCATACAGAAGACGGAGTGCCAGAGTTAGAAAGAATTCACAGCAGCACACAAACCTATTATATATACCCCAATGTTAAGCTGATTTTAACCTTTATTAGACTGGAATTGGCATCAAAGCACATGCATGGACAGAACAAGCACTCCAGTTATTTATTTAGTGATACCTAGAAGCAAAATGCCATCACACTTTATGAGATTGTAAGATGAATTATGCATCTGCCTTTTGAATGTGGTGGCAACCACGAACTGGATGGAGAGGTTTAAACGAGCCCATGCAAAGATGACCACTGAAAATGTTTAGTAAGTAAGTAAAGATTGCCAGATTAATAGATGTATCAAAATTGAACCAGTACTTGTCCATCTGATTATACAAATATGTTTCAGGTAGTGACTGCATGGCACTTGGAAATTGAATATATTGTTACCATTTATTGCAATATTTTCTTTTGCGATTCTGATATTGTGCAGCTCTACAGGTGAGCATTTATACACAGCTCTCTTACAAAAAAGGTCCCGCCTCAGCATTTCACTAAGGTCGAGGTCTAGACTTTGACTGTCAACTACTGAGTTGAACATTTCTTGGTTTGTTTTAGATCCTTGATCTGTTTCGTGGCCCGATTTTGACAGTTTTATCAATCAGGCAGATGACGTAACATTTGATTCCATCATACTTTGGTATACAGACGAGTTAGTTGTTAACTCAATAACAGCAAGGTGCCCAGGTCCTTTAGCTGCCAAACAAACAATCTTAAACAATAACCCCTCAGAAGTTTCATGATCTCAAGGTTTCTTCAGAACTTTGTCAGGACCTTTACAGTTTTACATGCAAACTCTGGGCTGTGGTATTTAAGATGCAGCTTGTGTGTGTTTTTTGCTAAAACTTTCCATATTGGGGAAAAATTTCACAGACCAGCATCTCTTCTTGTCCAAGTAAGAATGAAGGAGTGCCTGTGCTCTGTAGAGATTGACCCACTGTGCATACGAGATAAAGGCAGTGTTTTGTTGCATCTTGCACTGATACGCGACTTACCTGCTGAGGGTGAGGGTGAGGGAGTCTGTTGCCGCTCTAATCTCGTTTTGTGCCTCCACGTGGGTCATGTCCTCGGCATTGGCATCAGAGATGGAGACCACCCAGTCTCCAACCCCAACCCCAGCCTGAGCTGCTTTTCCACCCGGTGTAAGCTAGGGAGAACAAAAATAAATAAAATAAAATCATAGGAGTACAGATTTGTGTTCAGTGGCAAATGTGAGAAAGACCGTCACCTTTTAGTGACTTAAAAAAATAAATAAATAAAAATACACAAATAATGCCAATCAATTTTCATGAACAATTAGATAATCAAAAATTTACTGTAACAAATGGGTTTTAAAACACACTTTTCAGGATGTTTAGATGTCATAGAAATCTGGTCATAATTAAAGCAGAAATATCTTCTTAAGCATAATTAAACATCTGTGATAAAATACACAGCAGTTTAAGTGGATGTTATGAAATGAGGATGTTTCAAGCTGGTATGCATAAATAACCTCAATTTAAAAAGCACTCCTTTCTTTGGAATATATGTGCAATTTAGTTCAAGTGATTATTTTAAACCACAAAAAGATCTTCCAACTACTTTTTCCATAAAATTAAAAAATGTAAAAATCATCATAAAATCTTTCCGGAGTAGATTCCTAAACATTATTAAAATACAAAACAACAAACAAAACAATTCTGTGTGGTGCATTTTGACCAATAACTACATAAATTTGATCAAAATGCGCCAAACTGATCACAGCCTTGCAGCTCAAGAACATTTGCAGCCCCTTGAGCAAAAGTCCGGCTTGATAAATGAATCCCCCGTGGCTATAACAGCTGAGATCTGACCACAATATTGAGCTGACAGAGCAATCCTTTATCTTCATCGCCTCAGTCAACAGTTATGCTTTAAAAAGAAAACACATTTTCAAAAGTATAAGTCATCCCTACATTACTGCACCACTTATCAGAACCGCCTCACTTATCAGAGCGTTATTCAGTTGACTTCTGTACCGTCTGTCAACACCTTATACTTCACTAGGAGTCTTTGTGTCTGAGTCCATTTCACTTGGCACCACCAGGAACAGACGTAAGCTTGTCATGATGTCATCAGTCAACATCATCAAATTTATTACAGATGGGAATTGAAAACAGTGAGGGGGAAGGGAAAAAAAAGCTTGATACCACAGACAACGACCATATGTCACAATTAGTCACAGCCTTTACTGGAACAGCACATGTACACGTCTCTCTCACTCTGACAGGTAAAAGAATGACATCACCCTCTCAGGTTTACAGTGACTGCAGGCATATTAGTCAGGCACGGTGTCTTGTTACAACAGGAAGGACTTGACATGGCTTACATTATAGAGGTAATAGGGGTTTTGTTCATGTGCACATGCAGTACTGTAAGCCACGTCCTCTCCCACCACTAATATACAGAGCAGAGATGCCAGATCTTGAATAGTGAGAGCTTAGTCAGCTTACTCTTACAGCTTAATGAAACCAGAGCCCTGTGACAAATGCTCAGATAACTACAGAACAAAGTGTACAGCATCAGTAGGTAGATAGGTGAGCGAATGCAAAAAAAAAAAAAAACCCATAAGGATTACTCTCTGATGTCATGGATCCCTGCAAATGTTCACGCATCAAAGCTCAGAGGACTCAGCAGTTCAGGGGAATAGTTTCCTGCCATGTTCATCTAAGCTATCACACTTGCTGCTTTGATTCTGCACATTAAACATAAACACTTGCGTGAGTGGAAAGGTAATTTGCTCCAAAAGCTGATGGCAGCCGGGGGGAAGAAAAAAAAAAAAAAAAGAAAAATGAAAAGAGAAAGTTTAAGCTCAAGGAAAGTTTAAGCCAGTCTGAAGTCAAAACATGGCACAGCTAAAAATGTAGGGAATTGCATTCCTTAGAGGCGAGTTACACTTAAAAAAAGAAACAAAAAAAAAAAAAAAAAAAAAAAAAAAAAAAAAAACTTATCAGTTTAATTGCCTTTGATTTGCACTCACTGGAAGCAATTAGAGGGGTTAAGCAAGATCTTTTTCCCCCTATTATGCAAAGAGCAACTTTCACCAGCAAACAAAAAAACAACTGGGAGATAAATGTATACTACATACTTTAAAAAGTCCACAGCCTGACATAATACCCCAAATAAAAAAAAAAAATCCAGTGTCCCGTTCCCTTTTTCTTGTTAGACCTAATGGTAAAACAAGCATCTTGTTCTTTTACACTTGAGAAAATATCCTATAAAAAAGTTTTAGCTACTGAAGTGTTTTCAAAGATTAATGGAAACTATAATTGTTTAATACCTAGAAACTCACCAAAATCTGTTAACACAATATTCCAATATTGACCATCATAGCAACAAATGCCCTTGCAGTGTAAGATATGCACCACAAAAAATAAATAAATCAGTACGACAGTGAACCCCAAACAATTTACAAAGAAGCTCTGTGGCCATGAAAATGGCCAAGAGCGTTTTGCACCACCTTCAAAAACAAAAGTTAAAAAAAACAAAAAAAAAAACAGTGGTACTGTAGTATCAGAGACATTCGAAATCTATGCAAACAAGAACTGATGCAGCTCAGGAGGGTCATGCTGGTTTAATACCACAAGGATCACACACATGTCACATTTTCCCCCTCGCAGTAGACTCATAGAGGACTCATTACCCTCATTTACAATTCCAATATGTTAATTTGGGAGTCTACCAGAGTAGGTTCAAATACTTTAATGTCCAGAGAAGCAAGTCTGCTGTGACTGATCAGTTCTTGACGGCCGTAAACAGCGGAGCCCAAGGCAGCTCACTCTGCAGACATTATGCAAATATGTTGCACCATGATGTAGACAGGTGAAGGAAGACGAGTCTGAACAACAAATGAGACATTTGAGGTATTTCAGAAGTAGTGTCTTCTGTCTTCTCTGGTGCAGACTTGTTAAAATTGTTTTACAGTGTATTGGTGTCATCTGCATATACTGTAGAGAAAGAACAAGTAAACAGAATGTTATAAAGCTTATAGATTATATTGTACATTATGCTTGCGTGTTCAGGGGAGTTGTGTTGATGGACACGGACGCCTGTGCTCCTGGCTCAGGTTCAGAGTGCAGCTGCCCCCTCACTTGAGAAGGGAGCAGTTAAAGTTGCTGCGCTCAGACCTTCGGTTGGTAAGGGGTGGACAGAAACCCTATACCTGCCTCGTCCTCTCTCCCAGCAGTTTGTCAATACAGGGAAGGACACCGGAAAACATGTACTTGTTCTTGATACACACTGCACAGTACCTCGCAAGGACCTGGGACCGAACGCAGCTGTGCGGCTTGAAAAAAAAAAAAAAAAAAAAATTAAATAAGCATGAAAAGCAGGCTCCACACTTGATTTGGTGCACACACGACTGGAGCTGACAATGTTCATGACGACATGGATGACTTTTTTTGGCACAGCGTGGCAGCAGATCCATTTTAGTGTGCTATCAAAGTTCAAAGCATTAGCCAGACTTTCAGAATGCAGCAAGCTGCAGTCACCTTTAAAGTGTTTCCCTGAGTGATCTTACGGTTAAAGCCACCAGTGCCAGCACCAGCACCCCCCACCACACACACACACACACACACACACACACACACACACACACACACACACACACACACACACACACACACACACACACACACAAACAAACATTCTCACCTGGTTATGCTCGATTTTGACTCCAAACATTTATCTACAGTTGGTGATATACTGGTGTTGTAACCCGGCACCATCTCACTTTTATTCTTTCCATGTCTATTCGGGGGCCAAGAGACTGTCTGTCCTTACATCACTCACATGGCACAGCTGATGCAAAGCCATAAATATCACTCTGAGAAATGGAAAACCAAACCTGCAAGCACCCCACCCCCAGCAGCGCCCCGGCAACGACCGCAGAGGAACACCTAACTGAAGCGCTAAAAAACAGTGCTCGAAACATGGGACATACGGGACCAGGAGAAATGCTCCACTGTGGCTAATCTGATCAGTACAAACTGAATTATTTATTCAGCCCTCTAACAAGGGCTCCTTCCCTGAGTGTGTGTGTGCATGCGTGTGCGCGAGAAGGAATGTTAAAAAGGATGTCAGTGATGAAGCAACAGATGGCCATGAAGTCAGAAACTGAAATACAAGACTGGATGACACATCCAGCTGTGGTGGTGGCTTACAGAAACAAAAAAAAAAAAATAAGAGAGAGAAATCTCTTTCTCCATCCACTTATTGACGTGACATCATTAATAATTTTCTCCCAAACTTTGATGTCAATGTTGTGGCATGTGTTTGTCGATAGAAACCAGATGGTGCTCAAGAAGCCAAGTTGTGGTATCATAATGTTTTTGGACTCACACTGGCACGAGATCTGGGACACACTTCTCAGAAGAGAGGGGCCGGCTCAACAAAACACCGACGGTTCCTATATTTTACAACCGTCCTCTTTAAAAAAAAAAAATAAATAAATAAATAAATAAATAATTAAAAAAAAAAAAAAAAAAACTGAAATCTGGAAATGGTCTTATGAAACAGCCATTAAAGAAAAGTTCTGCACAAACAGTTTGAAACTAAAGATCCACAGACAACTACAAAAAGCAACCATCAAATTACATTAAATGAGTTGTAAAAAAAATGCTAATTTGACTTTTACTGGTTTACACATGTATCCGTTAGATCAAAAAGGGACATTTTAATAAGTACTTGGATTTGGACAGTCTATTTTTTATTCCCTTGGGGGAAACTTTGTTACAGCAAAGAAAACAAGCCCAGTGATGTCATCAGCTGGCCTGCTATCAACATGTTGTACAATATGTGGACATAACCTCAGGAATTGTTGCTTTCCTAAAATGTGGACACTATGCTGGCATGCATATTTGAAATCTATTTTTGCCACATGATTCCAGAACAAACAGGGGTCCTCTGCACCAAAGCTGACTGACTGTTTAAAACCATCCTTTAAACCTTCGTTCATAGTAGCCAGTTAAAGGGTGGAGTCACAACTGCACACCACTGGCCTCTTCCAGAGGGTGGGACTTTTCGTAAAATGCCATATTCACTTTAGAGGTACAGCAAATGTAGTATGATGTGAATGTTTCTGGAATTATCCAACTTTCCCATCTTCATCACCAGTCGGGGTCTCTGGTGTCACAGAACCGCTCAGTGAATGGTTCATGTTCACAATGCCAGCTCAAAAAACGGATTTTAAGCAGAAATAGATTATTTATAGATCAACTTTTTGACAGTCTGAATCGCCAAAAACCACCAAATGTGATTCCAAACAAAATATTTGCACTGATGCATATCAATCTGAATGTGACTGCTCATGTTCCAACATGACAAAGACAACAGCTGCATCTACCAGAGTGACAGAGGATTCCTCCATTAACAGCAAAGTATTTCCATTGTGATTTCTTTACATCTATTCTATGCATGTCGGTTCCCAAAGCAACCGTGTGAATCAGGAAACATCAGAAAGGACGTTTGGCTTGGATCCGATATAAAACAATAAGTCAGAAACATTCTGATAGGTCAGGCTAAACATCAGACCGGCGAGGCAGTGCGAACATAGCCTTAGGTGACCCCAAACAGAGCGACAGGGATGTGCTTGTGAGTTTGTGGTTAATTCAGAAGCAGCCCAAACAAACGCTTTTCCATAAGTCCCGTTTAGTACAATAGTGTTTCTACCATCATTTCTGAGATAAGAGAG
The DNA here is from genome assembly GCA_014839995.1 of Xenentodon cancila. Taxonomy (NCBI): domain Eukaryota; kingdom Metazoa; phylum Chordata; class Actinopteri; order Beloniformes; family Belonidae; genus Xenentodon; species Xenentodon cancila. The sequence goes on from CM026205.1 coordinate 20,198,932, forward strand.
CATCCAAACAAAAGCCGTTGCTGCATCACGATGCACCTCGTCATTAGGAAAGACTACAAACGGAAACCAGAAAACCTGCATTATGGTCCGATGCTTGAGAATGTTTGGGTTTGTTGGGTTTTTTTTTCAGAAACGCTTGAGAAACTGTTGTTTTTAAATCTTTTCCCTCCCACTCACTTTCACCACAGTTTGCACCCCTCGAGAAGGTTGTGTGACATCATTGTCAGTTTTCCCCTCCCCATTCACCCACCATCCCCACAATTTCTGTTTCAAATAAAATGACTACAGAAAAAAAAAAAAAATTATATTGTTAGTTTGATTCAAACATATCCTGCTAAGCTTAAAAACAAATGTCTGAGTTTCCATTTTAGTGTCTTCTTAAAAAGCACTGGTCATGAGTCCTGGTCTCACTAGGAGAGTATTCCTTTGAGGTTGGTGAAGTCCGTTTTTATAAATGAGAGAAGCGAGTGGGAAAGACAGAGAGAGAGGAGACAACAGGATTGCCTGTTGCCAGTAGCAGGGTGGATATGAGAAAAATCTGTGGAATGCTGAGAAAGCATTGCTCTCCAGTCTTGCAGAGAGGGGAAGGAAACAAGAGCATTTGTAGAGCACAGAAACCAATAAACCAACTCACTCACAAAAAGGAGGTGACAAGTTGCAGACTTACAATTTTCCAAGCCAACACTAAGCAGGATGCCTACTCCAAAAACAGAGGGTAAAGTGATTAAATATATTCTTAAAAATAACAATCTGCCTACTGAAATAGCCAGTCTACAACCGTGCTAATCACAACCTAATCTACAAAAAAAAAAAAAAAAAAAAAAAAAAAAAAAAAAAAAAAAAAAAAAGGGGGTGTCCGACACATTGATCTTTGAGAAGTTGTCACTTGCAATCTCTGCGCTTCTCTGAGTTCCCAAAAGCCGTATGGCCTGTCACTCCACGTGTTCTTCATTTTGTAATAGCTTTAAACTGACTGTCTGGGTCGAGATCCTTATCTCATCAGCTCTAAACCAGAGAAGACAGACCACCCACTAAGTTCTTCAGTGAGATTTTTTTTCCTCCCGTTACTGAGGGATACTGCATAACTTTGAAGTTTAGAGCTCCTTGCTTGGCCGTTTCCATCCTCTGCGACTGTGTGATTCACCGTCCCTTCTTTTATCACAATCAGGATGAGAGCCAACAACACCTCAGAGGCAGACAGAGACAGAACTTGTCACATGTTGATAACTCATCCACCCCGAAGCCTGGTGGTAGCCTGGACAAAGCAAAGCAGCATATTATCCACCAGGCAGTCATCATAATGTCAGGCTTAGAAGTGGCACTCCCCCCTTTTGTTTTGTCATCTCTTACCCAGATCGACAGCAATTTAATCCTTGAAATGTTTTGGGTTTTTTTAATGTTAGCAGAAAAAGGTGTTGAACAAACAAAAAAAAAAATAATCCATATACAAGTCAAAAGGTAAACAATCAGCATGCATTATGTGCCTGGACTGCAGAAAAACTGGCCTCTCACACCCCTTTATTTTTTTTTTTTTAAACTGGGGAGGATGACAAGAACTACTGACTCACCCACTGATATTCACCCTGAAGTACACCTTGCCTGTCTAGACATAAATTTGTGAGTCAACAGCTACATCCCACTCAAAATTTGTTCTCTGGAGCCTTTTGCCAAGAGAGATTTTTTGACATCTGAAACAAGGAAATGTTTGTTTTCATAAATCCGAAGAGGAACACTGCGTTTCTGACTGCAATTCCAGCCAGCAAGCAGAGCAAATACGGGACATGTACTGGCACGGTCGGTGATAACTGCTGCCATCACCACAGGTTTAAGTCAGCCACACACACACACACAAGTATGATGACACCAGCAACACACAGTGGACGCTGTATTCCAGATTATCAAAGCAAAACATCACGTTGCAGTCAACAGTTATGCTTCCTCCTGTTAATGCTCCATTGTACTAAGGAAGAGGGATCTTGTGGGGTCAGACTTCCAATCAGTTCTGCTAAAAGGAAAAGTACAAACACTGAACAAAACGTCAGTGTGTCTGATGCTTATGATCCACCCAGTTTATAAAAAGGCAGCAATATAAAAAACACCAGTGGAAAACTTGCATGTTAACAGACAACCAGATGCGAGTGCATTAGCTGACGGCAACGCTGGAATTTTTTTTTTTTTTATATGAATGTGAGACTGCGAGCGTGAGCCTGTCTGTTCGTCAGGCAAAGCAGCAATGCACTTATAAGGCCTGGAAAGTGGCAGCTGCTCGCTTCCACACAAACGATAGTTTATTTGAAAATTAATTCGTGACCTAACATGGAGAACACAAAGAACTGTGAGACAGATGAGCAGGTCCTCGTGACAAATGAACGCCATTCACATACAGACTGTACACACCGAGACAAACCAGGTACAGTTTGGGCTGTACATCATAAAGATTTGAGTTGTATGAAAACACACACCACGGTATGCAGATATTACACACTGTGACAGTGAAATGGTACGCTCAGGCAGGTTCATTAAATAGTAACCAAAGATGTACTTAACACTGACAGGATTATGGTTAAGTGGCCAAAGCATCAAACAGGTGGAGCATAAAGCAGCAGCTTCTCTGGGTGGGCCTTGAAGCAAATCATCAAGGAAGAGAACCAAGAGCTCAGTGCTGCCCAAACTCAGAAGTACAAAAGCTGATTAAAAACAGCTGTTTCTTACCCTTGACACAGTGAGGGGCATGCTGAAGTCCTTGCCTCCCTGCAGCCTGAAGCCCCAAGGCGCTGGGCCGCTGAGGGTAACCGTGTACAAGTTCATAGCCTTGAGGAAGAGGGGGAAAAAAAAGGAAATGTGTGAATGCACAAGAAAGCCAGGAAGAGGCTTCCAAGACAAAAGCAGATGGCAGTTCTTTCCTGCTTCTTCCAAGCAGCTTTGCTGCCAGTGGCCCATTTTTATTTTCAGCACAAATTCCTTACAGAAACAACAGTGTAGTTGAACATGCCACTAAAAATTAAAAAAAAAAAAAAAGGTTAGATTAGTTATATTACGACAGCTCTTTTTTGGCAGAAATATGTCAGAATGAGTCTCATTACGTTTACACACAGGATATCCAGAGAAGCCTGAACTGCAGACACGCAGAATAGAAAAGAAAATAGAAAACTGAAAACATAAATCACTTCCAAGTTGGACCATATTCCACCGCTGGTCACATTTTCATGCAAGTCCACCCATACTCAAAGCTTTTTTTTTTTTTTTTTTTTTTTTTTTTTTTTTTTTTGGAGTAATCATGTTAACAAGAGATGAACCAAACGAACCATATAACCTCCTTGGGGGAGGCAATCAAATTCCAGAGCTGCATCTGGGACAAGACATTCCTACAATTATCAACACACAATTCAATAAAAGCCTCTTCCGTTATGATCCTAGAAGACTGTTGTATATGAAAGCTCAGTCCTGAGTCTGTCAAAATGTACTATACTACAACAGGTCATTCACTTTAGAAACCTATCGAACAATAAGACTAGTAGAAACACTTAAGTTAAATTCTTCCTTCCAGGATAAAAACATCCTGTGACTTTAGGGAATTGTAATGAAACAATGGCCCCACTTAACCTCATATATCCGATTGCTACAATATTTTAAATGATTTTTTACAACTCCTTCAAACATAAAAGAGCTGTGAATGAACTGAATGGGGTCTTGCTATCGATATTAAATGGAAAGTATTTAATAAGACAGTAATTTAACATAAACCGGGCTCTGTCACCACCCCACTGTGTGACCTGACCACTGACCTCGGTGCATGCACCCCTAGTCAAGCCCTCGCTCCTCATCCTCAGCCTCACCAGGTGTCATTGTTCTTCCTGATACACGGCATTCTGCCATGAAAACTCACCTGATCCTCAAGGGCCGGCCTGAAGCCCAAACCTGGGAGAAAGCCAGGAAGTCAGTGAACTAGGGCAAGCAGATTCTGCCTCGGTTGGCAAGCTGTGCCCCGATGCCGTGTGTGACACAGACAAGCCCGAGCCTCTGCTCACTCCTCAGAGTCTATATAAGGAATGTACACTACACCAAACTATTTCAGTCCAACACCCACATGAGTCATGGGGGGAGGAGGACGGAGAGAGGTAACGTCAACTACCCCTAGATTCTGGCAAAGGCCCACAACATTAAAGTCAGAGGACTTTCTTTTTTTAAAAACCGAAAAACACTTGAGAAGCAGCATATGGCCACAACATAAATAAATCTTATAGGACCCTACAGTTTTCCTGGAGAATAGTACAGTCAAAGGAGTTACTACATTTTAGCATCATCGGGTTTTTAAAGGAACGGGAAAGCTCACATACAGGAACAAAAAAAAAAAAAAAAAAAAAAAAAACTGAAACAGCAGTGAAACATTAAAAATAGCTCTGCAGCCCTGATCTAAAACTGTGCAAAGCAACCTGCCAAGCCCCCTAAACATAACAAAAATAAATAAATAAATAAATAAATAAATAAATAAATAAATATAAAACCTGCAAATGCGAGAGTTTACGTCGAAGGCGTTACCTGCTTGTGCAGAACTGACAATGCAGCAACAAGTACAATAAAAAACAAACAGTTTTAATTGCAAAAACTTGGATTATTCTGCCTTATCTGAGAGAAATGTTCTGCAAGAGCCAAGAAAGTCAATTTTGAGACAGACTTTGTAAGATGATACCCAGAGACACCCACAACAGCAACAGGTAACGGGGGTTAGATTTCCCATGTGACCCCAGCACACTGCAGAGATTATTCTGTTGTTTTTAACATGTTATATCCACAGAGTTTTTAAGAGCATCAACTTTAGTGTCCTGCTATTAAATTCCATGCAAAACCTCTTTAGGTAGTCAGGAAATCATCAGGCTAAGCCAATCAATTATTTGCAATTGCATAACCCCTATTAATTACTAATTATAACGTCCTATTGTGTCAAAATATTTCTAAAAGAAACTTGCATTTTTATATGCATATTATCCGAAATTACAATAAACTGCACACACTGAGCTATGCGCTTATACAGGCAACTTTTACATGCTTTCAAGTCAAGTGGTAATTAAAGAACATGCTGTGAACACTTAAGACGGGCAGAGCCAGAGGTTCCTACTTGGACCAGGACCGGGACCGGGACCGGGACCAACTCTCGGCTCTAACAAGACTTAACACAACTTCAACCGGAAATGGTTCGTTTTAACGAAAACCAAAACCACACAGCAACAAAAAAGACAAACGTTTTGTTTAACTTCTGTGGAAGTTCGCTTTAAAGAGTTACGCCACACAAAGGAATGCACTGCGCTCGCTTGTACATCAAGTAATCTTTACCTCTTGTGCCTCGTTCTGTTCGCCAGACATCGCGAGTCAGTGCAGAGTCGACGGAGTTTTGAAAGAAGTCGGTTTGCAGGCAGAGTTCGGGACTTCCTTAAGGCGGACCGGACGTCAGGACGCCACCGTGGATCCTCCCGCTGGGTAGCGGACGCTTTCCCTCAAATTCCTTTTAGTACGACTCCGCGGCGACGTCACTGGTCACGTGGCGTCGTCTCACACGCACTCCAACTCTGAACCTGTGAACCTGTGAACCAGGACCAGGAGACCAGGAGACCAGGGTGAACCTACGAACCAGGACCAGGAGACCAGGGTGAACCTGTGAACAAGGACCAGAAGACCTGGGTGAACCTGTGAACAAGGACCAGAAGACCTGGGTGAACCTGGGTGCACCAGGAGTTGCGCTCGTACCTGGGTTCCACCCGGTATCCATCGTTACTCTGCAAAAGAGCCTCCAAGTCTCTAACAGTATAACCAATTACAACAGACACTGAATTTTTCAGTGTCTACAGATATGAGTGATTATTCTCACCTGACAAGAAATGAAGGGTGTCGATGAGCGGAGACAGAAATGCAGAAATGAAAGAAAAATATTAATGAGAGTATGATTAAGTGAAACCATAAAATTAAACCTTAAAATATGTCATAAACTTTCTAAAAAAAAACACTTCCAAGCTGTTTCTAATTGATTAAAATAGCAAAATACTGTATAACTATATGGAACTATAAGTAATGTGATTACTGGCCATCTATTTTTTGGGGGGGATTTCTCCATTGTCTTCTTTTTATGAATATCTTTAGTAAATCTTTGTATTTTTAGATAGATAGATAGATAGATAGATAGATAGATAGATAGATAGATAGATAGATAGATAGATAGATAGATAGATAGATAGATAGATAGATAGATAGATAGATAGATAGATAGATAGATAGATAGATAGATAGATAGATAGATAGATAGATAGATAGATAGATAGATAGATAGATAGACAGATTTTTTTTTTATCCCGATTCTGATACATCAGCTTTTTTTTGTTCTGTTTGGGGGGGGGGGTGTACAAAATTGAACAATCTTTTTTTTTTAATTAATACCAAATAAAGAAAATCTATACGTTAAAGGAATCCTGGAATTTGATAAACATGTGCCTTTTCGCTTGATGGCTCCTTAAATGCTGAAAAAGTTAGCTGATATTATTTTTAGCAACATTCATGCCACTTCTGGAAACCACATCCTTACATAACAGTTATCCTACAGTGTCCTGATGGGAATTTCCAGCCTAAAATGTTCCATACTGCCAACACAATTCTTGATAACTAACTCCATGTAGCAACTTGTGTGCTACTGATTCACCACCTGACACCTGACCTGAATATTTTGACGTTGCTGTTTTGAGTCTTGGATCTGAAAATCAAGTTGTTTAATTCTCCCATGACTCGCCATTACCAAAAGAGCATACATCAAGGGATTTCATTTATGAAGAAGTTGTGATAAATAGCATTATTCATAATCTACAACAGTGTTTTTCAACCACTGTGCTCCAACACACCAGTGTGCCATGGGAACGATTCTATTTCACCTGAAGAGCCACAAAAGAATTATAATTTATTTACTGCAAGTAATTTGCCATTGTCGAGCACCTGTGGTGAAAGTTTGGTGACCTGCAGAGTTATTCAATACTCTTCAACGTCCCTAGGCAGCTAATGAATTACTGAATTTCAGACAATTGTGAAACAAGCAAAGAAGTGGCAATGGTGTGCTGCATTATTTATTTGTTTGTTTATTTTTATTTTTTTAAATGAGCTGTGCCTCAAAATAGGCTAAATAAAACTGGTCTACAAAATCCATTTGACTCCAGTATCTCTTTTTAAATTAAATAAAATCTGATTTAGTGTGGAAGGGGACCAGTAGTGGACTCAGGTAAATGGTTAAGGACCCTAACAAATATCATGTAGATTTTATTACTTGTGACAGATCTGCTTGTGACATAATTTTGAATACAACGCGCTCCGTGTCATGCCAGGAGATGGCCATTAGATGGAGACAAACTATAACAAAATGGAAGTTGTATCCTGGGAATGCTGCCCAGCGCAAAACATCTGACTTCCTCAACTAAGTTTCGTTGCAATTCCTCGACTGACCGATAAAGGCTGCAAAAGTGGCCCAATTTCAATTGACTACCATATTAAAATATACAACTTTTAGAGCGGAAATAAACATATTTACAGCCTGGTTAAAAAAAACAAAAAACATTGTGGTTTCAATCGTTTGATTTCACACCCGTGACAACGAGTGATTTTTTTTGTACCATGCCACAGCGTGCATTAGTTGGTGAAACGAGTATTTTTAAGCGGCAACTCCAAGGTTATTGATTAAAGTGGTAGGAAAATGTTTGGCTGGACATTAGTGAAATGACTGTAAAGTTTTCATAGTCTTTTGAAGATGAACAACACAGTCCACATCACTGGCCTTACTTCAGGAAAACGTTTCAGGTTCCTGGTAGGAGGAATGTGATGGAAGGCCTTGCCATCCAGTTTGAAGAAACGCGTGGAGGTAAAAAAGTCCTTTATCAACTGTTTAATTTGATGGGTTTTTTTCTTTTGGTAGTGCGGGTTAATTTACTTTGTTTGCTGTGCTATGCTTGGGAAGCAATAATGTTCCTTGGTTTGCTGACATTAGTGATGTAGACAGTCACCTAAGGCTGGGTGCCCGTGCAATTTGAAAAAAAAAAAAACAACTGCAAGTACAGTTTCCCTATTTGACTGAAGATTTGAACTCAAATGTAAAAAATGCTACTTCTAAAAAAAAACAACACCTGGTTGTAAAACCTATGATTTTTTTAGGCTGTAAAGGATGGACGATGCATTAGTCACATGACCGAATCCCCACCGAAATATCTGCGGAGTTGCCATTCCCAGCGAAATATACAGTTTAACATGTTGAGTCGGTGGCAAAATCAAAAGTTACTGCTGCGTTTATCAGATGCTGGCTTTGTGCAAACAAAACATGATGATTACAGATAAGCCTCGACTGACCTAAATGTCAGTCAATCAAATATAGCTTTATATACATTCTCCTGACATGGTTACAAAAAAGAAAACTAAATATAAATATAAAATATTCAGATTTATAACGCAGTGCATACGCCTGTCTTACATCAGTTTCCCTTCATAAATATCAACTTGCTTCAAATGTGATGACACCTGTGCATGGGTCATAGCACATCCCATAGTGCCCATAGAGTATGAATAATGCAGATACAAGGGTCTGAACCCTTCCATGTGTCTGTTGCTTGTTAATTAAATTTATTTATTTTTTAATTCCAGAAAAAACATTTAAATCATTTGGAGAGGTACAAAAATCTAACTTCTAGAAGGTCCACAGATGAAAGCCCAGCCTGTCAACCAGCAAAGCTACAGGAGACCAGAAGAGTGTCACAAGTGTGCCAGTGTAAATAAAGTGATCATGTATTTTATCATTTGAGGGCTCCACCCACTCAGTGTAGTTGAGCAGCAGGGTTTCCAAGCTCTTGTACATCACCTTCAACCTGATGTATATGTGATGTCATGTAACACGCTTAAAACAGAGTAAAGAAGCCTGCATTAGAGTTAAAAAAAAAACAAAAAAAAAACCCAACTTAAAACAGCACTAAGCAAAACTGAGTTTAATGCAAAAGTGACTGACTGCTGGACCTGATGCCAACATAGTTTTATAGCTGTCACAGCCCACTGGATTGAACCACAAACTCTGCAGAGATGTTTTGATGCTTTTGCTTGCAAGCAGCTTAAAGGGCCCCATTCCTTGTCTATCCTTGGCAGGGCCCTGAATGAAATTCATACTGAGTTCAACATCCGTGAAAAGATTATCCGCACCACAACTGACAACGGCTCATAATGTTGTGAAAGCATTTAGCGGTTATGGTCAGGCTGATGAAATTAATTCAGCAACTGCAGCGGAGAGTGGCAAAGTGCGTAAGGAGGAAGCAGTAGACGACGACGATGATGATGATGATGATGATGATGAAGAGATGGAGAATGCTGATGCTCAGTTTGTTGAAACTGAACGACTGCTGACAACTGCTTGGAATATCAGCTTCCAAAACACCACTGTTGTGTCTGCTTGGTACTGTTGGCTTTGTCCAAGTAATTGATCTAATTCTGATATTAATTTCGTTTTGTATTCCATAGGCCTTGAGTATATAAAAATCAATTACAAGATCAAGCTGTGGCAAATTGTGGTGAACCTTCTTCTTCGTCTTCACCTTCTTCACAGAAGGACAACTTCTGCTATTAAACTCCAACTCCCAAGAAAACTACAAACAACTATAGTAGTATAGTATAGTACAACTGTAGTTTTTTTTTCTTTTTACTTTCTTTTTTTTTATTTGAGTCAATATTTCAACTTTTACCAGAGTATTTTTAAACTCATATCTAGGTTTCTACTTGAGTAAGGAATGTGTGTACTTTTGACACCTCTGATTATAATAGTTAATCTTATTGATGTGAAGATATATTATTAGGCCTTCACCTGCACCTAACATGATGTTCGAGGCACAGTATTTTAAAATACAATTTTTTTTTTCTTTTTCCAATTTGATGGTCACAGTGGAAAAAAAAAAATCCCTGGCCCTGCTATTCCACAAGGCGCCACCTTGTGGAATAGCAGGGCCATTACAGTTAATGAGGACTCCCTGTTCACTTACTGCCATCATACCAGCTGCGGGAAAATCCACGACTGCATGGTTTCCGTCCTTTACAGAACCTTGTTTGTTGTTTGGATTTAGTTTTCCCAGTTGTTTCTCTGCCATTTTTTATTAACTTTTACGCCGACTGAAAGGAACTTGACAGTTCCTGACAGGACTTTTGAAGAAACATGGAATGCACATTGAATATGACTCTGCAGTTGCAAGTACACAGATCAGGTTCCTTTTAGATTCTTAGAAACAAGATTTCATTTCCACATTTTTTTCAGATGGTTAAACTTGTAAATGCTGCTGCTGTTACTTTTCTGACATGTAATCAAACAGAATATGGCAGAACTACCCTTCACAAATCAATATCAAAGCAGTATTATTTATGGAGTGGATGGCAAAGTCTCTTTTAGAGTTGTACATTTTGGACCACAGTTATTCGGGGGAGAGGGGTAAATTACTCTTAACACAAAGCCACAGGGGAAAAGGGGTCTGTTTGCTGCAGGAGTTAAGACCTCAGCTTCTCTAAGAAGTCATCTCGGCCAGGTGACTCACGGACAACCTTCAGCGACCCTCGACTCGCTTCCCTCGTCACTCTTCAAGTCTCTATGTTTGCTGACCTGTCTTTTTCTTTTTCCCTCCACCACCACGCAGGCTACCTGGCAGTGCTGGTGAACCAGGTGTGGCATGAGCACTGCTGTTGTGTTTGCAGAGAGTCCCTGCACTTCTATCATGACAGGGGGGACCCTTGGACCACCCTGCCTTCCCTGCCTCTCCATGGCTGCGAGGTTGTTCCAGGACTTGGACCCAAGCACCCCTTTGCTTTCCACATTCTACGGAGCAGCGCGGAGGTGGCTGCTCTGGAGGTAGGATACTGTTAAAATGCTCCAAAGGCCCTCTGATGTGTCCATCCATCATCTATATCCGCTTAATCCGTTTCCGGGTCATGGGGGTCTGTCGGAGCCTATCCCGACGCATAGTAGGCGAAAGGCAGGGGTACACCCTGAACAGGTCGCCAGTCCATCGCAGGGCCACATAGAAAGACAGACAATCATGCGCACTCACATTCACACCTACGGGCAATTTAGTATGATCAATTAACCTAGTATGCATGTTTTTGGACTGTGGGAGGAAGCCGGAATACCCAGAGAGAACCCACGCAAGCACGGGGAGAACATGCAAAGTCCACACAGAAGGACCCACCAGGAATCGAACCAGGAACTTTCTTGCTGTGAAGCAACAGCGCTAACCACTAAGCCCCCGTGCTGCCCCGGCTGATGTGTATTTGTGTAATATTAGAAAAACATGAACCTACAAGGAAAAGCCGCCTGATTTGACAGAATTTTTAGTTTGCTCCCAGCTCATCACATCGACCTCATCTTAGTAACGGGCAGATGCTGTCACTTCAAAGTTCTGATAAACCCCCTGTGGAGCAGTAATCAGCTCCTGAGCCAGCAGTTTCCTTAGATTGGGTGGAGACAAAATCACAATTTCAAGATGACTAAATGTTCAACTTGCAACAGGATAATGTGTCAATTTATACCTGAACTCTTTCTCTAGTTCTTAACTAGTCTTTATAAATTTCTGTCATGTTTTGGTCATTTCACCTTCCCCTTCTGCATGGTGTGTCTTTTTTTAAATCGGTGTTACAGCTTTGTGGTACCCTGGACTAGGAAGACCGTGGTCAAAGTAACAGTATGTTAGGGTTTGTGAGATTCTCCACAGACTCCAGAACATATGACGAGGTCCCTAATGAGGACATAAAGGTGGGACACGCCTGCTGGGATTCACATATGTGTATATAGTTCCACGTTTACTTGAACCTTTTGTGTCATGCTCCACTTTGATGAGATAAGAAGCTGACTGTGTGATTGCAGCTGTTGGGATCAGTCACCTAGATACATGGAGGGTGTTCTGGTATGTGTTTATCTCCCAGGCTGAGGAAGAAAACTGTAAAGATAAAAATTGGACTCAGACTGACAGAAACACAAGAGGTCTCTATTGACCCCACCTATGACCTTTAAACAAATACCTTTCACCACCTTTTGACAAAAACAGTCACACCTCAGCCAGGATGTAGATGAGTTTATAAGTTTAAGTCAAATGCACCAAATTTTTTCTTGTCATTTTGCTTTCATCCTCCCACAGCTGTCATGCCCCACCCTCTCTACTCCACCCAGTTAAGGGAGAACCGCAAGCAGCAATCTGGGAATCAAGGGAAGCGACGCTCAAGTTTGTCGAGCAGTGACTCAGACAGAACCAAGCCGCTAGTCTCCCTCAAGCGAACAGGCTCGAGTAAGTGTGCATAGTTGGTTTTCTAAAATGACATGGACGGATGGAGCGAGGGCTTCATGCACTAAAAAAAAAAAGAAGTTACATTTGTACTTTTTTTCACTTAAAGAGAAAGCACAAAGGAAAGACACAAAAGCTTTCCACAAATTAAAATAAACCTGTTGCCTTCAAGGTTTTGTGTTTGTTTTGTCAGCCTGGGCATCTCTGTGGCCTCAGAAGGTCAGAAAGTCGGTGGTGGGCTGGGGCTTCTGGGTGTGGTGGAGTTGGGCGTCTTCAGTTACTCCAACCTCCTCCCACAGTTCAAACACGTGCGTGCAAGACTGAATGGTCATTGTAAATGTTTTATATATGTAAATTACCACTCCATCCATCCATCCATCCATCCATCCATCCATCCATCCATCCATCCATCATTCCATCCATCCATCCCAGCCCCTCCACTTCACCTTACATTGGCTTTGATATGCTGCAGCCTTCATACTGTCATGAAGATGATGTACTGGATGAATGGAGGAATCAAGAAAACATGTGGAGAAAAACTACACTTTGATAAATTAGGGGTCTTGATTAGTGTTGCAATATGTTTTGTTTGTTTGGTTTTTTTTTTGTTTTTTTTTTAGAGATGTATTTAGTTGTTTCATCCTTTAATGGTTTCTTTGGAAGTAAATTCATCCTCAACATTTGATGTCATATTATAAACCCATCTCTTCTTTCCATCTGTGTCCAAAAGCAAAAGCTCTATAAGAAAGAAGGGAAGTAAAAGCGATAAAGATGGCCCCTGTTAATGTGCCTTAGTCGCATCCCACATAAGGGTCATAAATCCTAGTGCTCTCATGCCGTCACTTCTTACACTGTCCTTACACTCCTCTCATTTCTGAGCCAGTTTACTGACAGTCATAATCGGAGTCTCCATCTGGTTCAGTATTTCTTCTTTTCCTCTTTATTATCTTCTCATTTTCCATCCATAATCTCCTGTCTGTTCTCCTGTTCCTCCCGTCTGCCCTGTTGTGTCATTTTTCAAACAAGTAAAGGAAATTGGTGGGGTTTTTTTTAAAGTGATATCAGTGCAGATAGTTTGGATATTGTTTCTTCACTGAGAGCTTCAGGATGTGTCCTGACATTTACAAGATGCTCACATTAGATGTGCTGTCTCACCTCCGCCCTCTCACTCCGGCGAGTGCGTTTGTCTTGTCTCCGTGGACCATATCATTTTTCTTGCCCCCAAAATTCTTTGAATTATAGAACAAAGGTCAACTTAGTGCGCTTCGCTTTCATGTGCAATGCAAAGGCATCATCAAACTCCTCACAGGGAGGGCGCTGTATTAATAAGACAGAGATGCAGATCGACTTTCAGAGGTTTCACCTTTGATCCCATCTAGATGCCAACCAGTATGGAAGATATGGGAAAATAGAGGAGGATGCTAAGCGTTACCTCAGAGAGAAAGAGGCCCTGGAAGGAGAGAGGGATGGGATACGAAACGCCCTTGTGACCATCCGAAAAAAGAAGCGAGAGCTGAAGGAAGAGCTAGAGACGGCCTCTGGTAAGATGATAAAGCAGAGGAAAAATACTTCAATTATAACTTCTGTGATAGAGTGAACAGCGTGACAGGAAGTGTTTTCCAAACCCTCAACATGGTCCTTAAACAAATAAAAAATATTCATAACTTTGTAGTGAGACAGTTATTTGTCTACTAATTAGACATATCTATTGTTCTAAAAAAATAACTCTCTCTGAACTCCTTTTTTAGAGGGTCGTGTGAGAGGACAACTCCCCTAAAGGGATAAATAAAAACTGTCATTATTAAAACCAACAGTCCGCTCAAGAAAATGTATTCTACATCTGATTTAATTAATTTCCTGTAGTTTCACATGGCAGGGTTCCAACAGTGGCAGAAACATTCAAGACTTTGATCTAGACTGTTTTTATAAATAATTTATTTATTCAAGAACGTCTCAGAAATGGGTTTTGTCATATTTTGTATTTTTCATTGCGTCCCAAGACTTCCCTTTGAAATGTAAATGTAGGTGCCAGAACTGTATCTTCCTGGGACCATAAAGAAAATACAGGTATAACTCCTATGTCATGTTGGTGCCCGTTTTGATTCTTTATTGCGTTACAGAAAAGAGGAAGTCCTTCCTGAACAAGCAGGTGTTCGAGCTGGAGGAGGCCTGTCAAGCGAAGGAGGCTGAGAGAGTGGATCTGGAGCTCCGACTGACTCAGGTCAAAGAAAACCTCAAGAAGAGCCTGGCCGGCGGAGCGCTGGGCGCACCCGTGGAGGCCAAACCACCAGTCAAGGTATGATTGTTGCCTTATTGACAGCTTTGCTTTTTAATTTTGTTTGTTTGCTTTTAATTTGATCCATAACATTCTTTTTTTATTACTCTAATTCTTAACGTTTTTTATTATTATCCTTTCTAGCCCTCTCACAAAAAGGTCCAAAATATCTGCAGCGATTCTCTACCAGTGAACTGTGCCTCAGAGATGCGGAGAAGACCTCCGTCTGTTTATGCCTCCTCAGCTGGAACTGTCATGCAGAAGGCAAAGGTCACTACCATCAATTTAATCAATTTATGCTGCCTTTTGCTTGCTGACCCTGTGAAAAATACCTCATCCTGTCACTAAACATAGTCTCCACGGGTCGTTAGTTGTTATTGAATCACAGCAGCATGTGTTATCTTCATATAGGCTTTGTGTCCTTAAGTCCTTGTGTGTTGAAGCTGCCACTTTGGACATTTACAATTAACTTCTGTGTGTGCGCCAAAGTAATTATCATCACATATGATTCTGTCGCTATACATGGAGTAAGTGTAGGATATGACTTAACAACCTGCTCCAGTGTGTCGAAGAATCATGCCGCCAGGTGATTAAGCAGTAGGTGCCACGTGAACTGGCTTTTCCTCACAGTTGTAGAGTATTTCTGTGCATGTTATTGATGCAGTAGCAAAAAAGAAAAGCCATGTGTTTCCAGTCTATTGGGACATTAAAAAAAAAAATTAACCTGTACCCAGGTTTTAAAAGTGGATAATTGAACAACAGAATATGGCGTGTTAGACTTGGTCATGATTTAAGCAACTAGTAATGTATTATTGTTAAAAGTAACTTTTGAGGTACTTTTTAAAAAATTTTAACATTCTTAAAAATGCTCCCATTAATTCCTTATAACTTTACAGTACAACAGTAATGGAGCTTTCATGTCCATTTAAGCGACACATCCAGGGTCATCACCCAGCTGATGGTAAATAAGCGGAGCCAGTAACGGGTAAACGCATCATAGAGTATTAGTTACTGACAAAAATATCACTGTTACTGTAATGTATAACTTGTTACTACCCAACACTGGTTAACACAATGTCTAAAAGGAACGACATCAGCTGTGATCCCAGCAGCTGTTGTTGTTGCCCATCAGTCTGGGACGGGGTTTTTTCTAGTTATGCAGGTTCTTTGCAATTTTACAGTGACAAGATTATTCAAAGGTGGAAATCAAAGAAAATGCTTGAAAGCATTTTCTATTTAAAATGAAAAAACTGGCAGCAGATTTGCAAGGCAGCATTAAAAAAAAACAACTAAAAAAAACACATGAATGTGTGGTGTAATATTTCCTTATGGGACAGACTAGACCAAAGTGGAGATTTTTAAACCATACTGCATAGCACCATAACCAAGGACAATTGTTACTTGAAGCTAATAACACATTCAAGCCTCTGAAACAGAATATTGGGATCAATCGTAGCATCTAATGGTGTAGGTTTAGAAACAAGTCCACCGTGTAAAACCATGAAGAGATTGTGGTAATTTATTTTAGTTCTGATGTGATCTAAATCAGCAGTGATAATCAAAGATCCATAAATGATTAAAGCTCCTGAATAAACAGCTCTTTAAGAGTTTTTATTTTTTTTAAATGAATGTTTTAGGATCAGTTTTGATGATGATTTCAGTAACAGTACTTTGACTAATTCCATTTTGTTTTTATTTTAAATAATTAATTAATTTTCCATATGACGACGCCCACAACATCACTGTCTTGTTCTCTCGTACCAAATGGTCCTTGCTTTGTGAAGAACTTGTTATACATCTGTATTCTGTCATGGATGTTATTGATACATAGTTTAAAAGTGACTGTTTTATTTTTTTTTTCATTTGGGTTTTGTTATTGCAGGAATGGGAGTCAAAGAGAAGAACCTAGAAGGGGATTATCAGAGAGGACTGAAGACTAAAATGGATATCAGGGTGTCACATTCTCTTACTTTAAGGAAAACCCTCCATTTAATTGTGCCAAGGACATATTTAAACTATATTTTTAAAAAAAGAAAAGAAAAAAGAAAAAAGAAGCCCACTAGGTGGAGCTACAGTCTTGAATATTCACTCTTCAGGACTGCTTGGATCATTTTATTGTTCACCTCCTGTAGCCAAGTCCTTTCACTGTCTTGAGTAGCACCATTTGAAATGTGGACAGGAGAAAAGCAAGGACGCCTAGTTCATGAAGGAAAGAAGCAAGACAAGTGTATTAAAAGCAGAGTGAGTGCATCAAATGTACTTTCAGAAAGCACAGACTATATCGGCCCAGAAATGAAACGTTTGTTCAAGAGCCATGCCTTAAAACCTCAGAAATGTGATGTGTTGGAGAAGAGGATGAAAAGTAGTTCTTACTTTAAGGTGCCTTTTATATCACACAGTGTTTTTATTCTACTTGTACCTAGTGATCTATGACTACTGTTTTCTATGTTTTATACTTTTTCTACGGTGATTCAGTTTTCATCATGCAACCTTTTCAGCAGTGTGCAAAAGTTTAGGGCACTCAAAGTTAAATGAATAGTGTTTTTATTTATTATTTTCTTCATACAATGCCACACTACCAACAAAGACAACAAAACCAAATGACAGTTTTCCAGGTAATACACTAGGCAGGTACTGTCTGTTGAAAAACTGGATTTAGACTGTAAAGCCAGACAGACTCCGTGATCTTTAAACTTTCTGCTGCAGGGTGTTTTTCTTTTTTCTTTTCAGTGTTTCTGTTTTCAAATAGCCTGGCCAGCCATCCTTATTCTGTCCTCTCTGATGCAAAGAATCAGTCCGGCTCCTCTGGATTCAGCCTTGGATGTTGCTGCACACAACCAATTAGAGAAACGCGGCACGTGCAACAACCAGACCAGTATCAACAAAGTAGGAGGCGGGGAACCAGCGAATGACTGTTATGTTGCGATTGGTTTGGTACGTTCTGTACCAGTGGAATTGGCTGATAACGGGAGGAGAACCAGATCCATTTGCATCAAGTATGGCAGGCCAGGCTAATTTTAAATGACTGGATTTCCTAATTTAACAGGTGTCTGAAACTTTTTCACATTACTCTTTCAGACATGGTTATTCATCTGTGTTACGTTGGAGACACTGCTTTATTTATAGTTGGTGTAACTCAGAGCTTTTCCACTCAGACCGAAGCAGCACATCTAACTGGAACCATTTGATCTGAATGGAAATGTTAACATCCAGTTGGCTGTTGTTGGCTCACAATCAAATAGAGTTTAATATTCCTGTTAATAATTGGATTACTAACAAAAGTTTTGCAATTCAATAATGCAAATCAATAATTTTTCAGTTAAGAAATTGGTCAGATGTCGTTTTTACTCCTTTGCTGCAGTTGTGGTTGACTTTTGCACTTTACGTACCTGGATGAGGGACTATACATTTTCCACTTAACTGTCCAAACAGGCCGTCTTCATTCTTGTTATACCGCACAATGGCTTTCTCCCTCATTTTAATCCATCTACAAATCCCTGTCACAGTCACTTTTATTTAAAGTGCACACTGTATTTATTAAAGTAAATATTCAAAACTTTGTCTCAAATTACGCATTACAAACGAAGCAAGAAAAGAGCACACCTACACGAGTCATTTAATGAAGGCATTTCATTACAGCACATTATACTGTTGTATAGTTCAGGCAGGCTGTTGTGAAGAATAAGTTAACTCCTCCTCATTAGTTTTGTAGACTTGTAATCAGCTGCCAGACTTTCGCAGCACTCCCACATGCTGACAACCGCAGATTTGGTATACATTCTCAGAGGGAATTGCACATTTCTACATTCTCCTCCTTGAAGCTGTTGATGTGGAGTGGAAGAGCTTGAATTGGAGCCATCTTTCTGCAGGTGTTACACACAGCTTTTGGTATGTTTTCAAATTCTTTTGCTTCTTGTGGTAATGGAATAGTATCAATGTGCTCAATGTGCTAAAAATGATGATGCCCAATGTACACAAATAAAAAATAAAACCAATACCTAAAATGATGTTTTCAGCAACTGGTAGACAACGTTTTCCAAGACCAGCCAGTGAAAGTCTGAATTCTTCATCTCATTTTGGTGTCTTTAAATGTTGTTTATCAAAAAGAGAAAAACTTCACCCAAAATGTTTTTGTCTTGTTTGCCTCCACAGAAAAGGTCTACATCTGAAAATGATAAGTTATAATAATGATCAACCCAACGTAGTTATTCTCTAACATTTCAACTTGCCTTCAATGCAATCAGAGATAAAAGATGCCAAAAGTCCACAAATGACAACACAAATTGGTTTCCAAGCTGGAGTATACCAGGGGGAGTATTCCTAGGCATTTCTTGTTGAACTGACTGTCTGGAGCCAGTGCGCTGGGGGCCATCTTTCTATGTGTGCTGTCTGGTGAGGGGTTTCTCTGGGCTCCACGTCCCTCAGCAGGCAGTGTTGAATTTTACTGTCTGCCTTGCCTCACATTCCCTGGAGAGCTTAACCTGCTGTTCAGCATGGAGACCAGACTTTGTGCTGTAACTCAGAATATCTGCTAACTGGACATGACACGGAAACCGATGAATCAAAGTCACCTACATTTTTGTTTTAAAGTCATATTATTTGGCTATCATCACATGAAATCAATGTATAAAATGAAACATGAACTGTTTAACATATCTGAGATCGCCCCGCGTCTGTAGCGTCCGCTCCATCAGCAATCTTGGGATTTTTGTGCAGTTTGATGAATAGATGATGTCTGTGACCCTGTCATGTGGTTTTGACAGTGACCTCATAGTTGCATCTTCTTATTCATAATGAAGGAATCACAACTGCAAACCTGCACTTCATAATCTTTTAAGGTTGTAACTGAACAAAAGAAAGTACAAAGTAAATGTTTTATTTTATTTATTTATTTATTTTACTTTGTTTTTTTATGCACAAGTAAAATAAAACGATTTTGCACGAATGCTGACTTACATTACATACATTGTTTTTGACAGTGCTCTTACTCTGTAACATTTGCCATACTTGCCTGTAGGTACTAGTGGCGCTGGGGGTGTGGCATATGCAAGAAGGACTCTTCCAGGCTGATCAGATGGGTTTACACTATAGTTGGAACAAATCTGGACTCTGGTGACTACTGCAAAGAGAGGTTTGAACAAACTGCTAACCGCCCTGGATGATGTCAGCCATATGCCTCTCCATACTGTTTATATAATCTCTCTGTAGATCACCAACTAACCACGTATCAGTCATATATACACAGAACTATTACTTCTGCTGCTGATGCATAGTTATACTTGTGTAGCTTGTCTTTTGTACCTTTGATGGTGTGTCTCGGTCTCTCCTCTCTGTTCTTCGTTCTCTCTTTCTGATCCCCCTTTTCCTGCTCTACCCAGCTGGTCTTCAGCAGGAGGGTCCCCCCCTTATGATCCAGGTCCTGCTCATGGTTTCTTTCCTCTTAAAGGGGAGTTTCTTTGCCATTGTTTGACTTTAACGATGTGCATCTGGAACTATATTATCAAAATAAATAAAATCAATACATCTTCAAATTCATAACATTTATTGGTATGGTAATAAAGACAAATATGTATTGACATCTGAGCCGATGTAGTTCATCCAAAAGCATTGCTGAAGTGTGACATCATCGGCAGGGGCAGGGCCCCAAGCAGATCTGGTACCTACACCGGCTTGTACTACCAGGGCCAGTTTACATTGGCATGTATTCATTTCCATAAGATAACACTATATTATAAATAACAAAGGCCGATCTACACTCAGTCTAAAAAAATACCCAAGGACGACATGGGAGATGTGGCCTGCCTTCACCGAATCCTCATCAACTTTATTAGTTTGTATCAGGGTGTGTGAAAGCAGGGACACATCTAAAACATGCTGGATAGGTGCTCTCGAGGTCCAGGGTGGGTGACTGCTGGTCTATGTACTGGCCCAGCACCTATTGAATGATTATTCATTCATTTATTTATACATACGGGTTAGTCTCATCGAGACACGTGGTCTCGTTTTCAAGAGAGAAAAAAAAATTGTATGAAAATTTTAACATCAAAACTTGCAGAGACATCAATTGTGGTTGTAAATACATTCATAAATTCGTCTAGAACCAAAGAAGATAAATCGATAATTATAACTGATGTAATTATTTTAGTAATTCAGTGGCATTGCACTGGCCTATAGTCAGGATAAGGGAAGAGCGTTAAATTGTGACGTTAAAAAAGAAATAAACAAAAAAAAAGCTTGTTTGTTGTTCTGCGTTGTAGTACTGTTTTAAAACTCTTTTATTTTTTTTAAATTTCTCCTACCACTTAAGTCCTTTAACTCTGTCACTCTTATGCATCCATTACGTTTCATACAACTGGTTGATTATGCAGATTGGGCCCTGACGTCATCTGTAACTTCGGGGGACTTTTGGGACAGCCAATAGCTACTTTCCTTGTTGAGGAGTTGGCAGCACTGGTTCCATCATCGTCACAGTGGATGAACAAGTGGGAAAATCATGAATCAGTGAGGGCCTTTAATCCAAGCCTACATTTCTTATTAGTTACGATTTAACTGTTCACCCCGCCGTCTGTAGTAGTTTCGTTGGATCAGTTAATACCTAAAGTACCTTTTTTGTTTCGTATGTGTGTGCGTTTTTTTATTCTACCGTCACAAAACTGTTTCCCTTGTTTTGTGGCTTTACCGGCAGTAAGCTAAGTCCGACCGGCTCGGATAAACTTGCACTTTTTTGTAAAAGATGGCTGATAACGGCGCACACCCGACCGAAGAGGACCCGGCCGCAGCCTTCCTGGCCCAGCAGGAGAGTGAGATAGCGGGGATTGAGAACGACGGGGACGGATTCGGGGCGGCGGACGGAGCGCCGGGTCTTCAGCCGCCTCCGACGCAGACGAGCAGCTACGGTAACTGTGTCCGAGCTAACGCGAGCCTGTCCCAGCTAACGGGATGACATACACGCCGGGGCTCGCAGCGGGCGGATAGACGTTAGCGGGCAAAGGCCACCGGTTAGAAACTACACCACTACTCGATATAGTTGGGTGACATATGTGTGCAGACAGTTTACACGGGTTATTGTGCTCTTTTATGGTGAAACGACAAAGCGTTAGCCGCTTAGCTCAGGTAGCTGACGGTGGTGCGTTTGTTTTGCTCACCGGCGTCGTACGTCAGAAGTGGCTGCGCCATAAAACGCACCCCTGTGGTTGTCAAGAGACGTCAATCCACGTGCCTTTTCACAAGGAGCGCCGATTACTTCCGAGAAATGTGCACTAACATGTTGTTATAGAAGATCAGCTAAACACAGTAATTACTATTTTTCCAGTTCATCGCGAAATAATGAAACCAATCACCATCGTCTGTGACCTAAGTATTTTCAACCAGTGGGAGCATTTGTGTTAGTGAACATTTTGAATTTCTGAGTTAATAAAACTCTCACATGTCTGAGAAATTCAGACTTCATTAACCAAGTTATTCTGAGTTTATAAGCTGATTTAGCAACATGGAAATAAATTCAATCTAAGTAACACTTTACAACATCCTTTGTCATCTAGAGCATCCAACACATACGCCAGGATGTTATTTTTTTATGTCAGTTCTGCCTTTAACACTGTTCTGCCCCACATACTAGTTAACAAGCCTCCCAACCTAGGACTAAACACCACTCTCTGCTCAACATCACATCATCCACTCTCCTGAACAC
The DNA here is from genome assembly GCA_014839995.1 of Xenentodon cancila. Classification (NCBI taxonomy): domain Eukaryota; kingdom Metazoa; phylum Chordata; class Actinopteri; order Beloniformes; family Belonidae; genus Xenentodon; species Xenentodon cancila. The sequence goes on from CM026205.1 coordinate 20,221,211, forward strand.
GGGAATACCTCAGGGCTGCATCCTCAGCCCTGTCCTTTTCACAATCATCCACACTTCATAGTGACATGTGTGTGTTTTTGTTATAATTTATACTATAATCATGATAAGCTAAACCACCATACAGCTTTAGAATTGTTATACAGTTGTTTCACATTCTGTTTTTATACTGTGTGTATATATATATAGATATATATGTATATGTGTGTGTGTGTGTGTGTGTGTGTGTGTGTGTGTGTGTGTGTGTGTATGTATGTATGTATATATATATATATATATCTATATATCTATATATATATACTCTCTACTCTCTCTTATCTATCTCTATCTCTATCATATAGTATCTAAATATATATATATATATGTTATTGTACTATGTATTATGTTTTAAAAATGTCTTCTATTTCTTACATTTATTGTGCTGCTAATGCCTTGGAGTTGCCAAATTAGTTGTGTTGCGTCTCTGATACAATTACAATAAAGGGTCATCTTAGCTTATCTTAAACATGGAACAGCTGATGTTGGAGTGTCTTTTGTCCTTAATAAGGAGGAAACGGCTAGAGGATGAGAACAATGTCTCTGACTGAGAAAGTCACCAAATGTACCAAATGTGTATGTAGTTTACTGTATGAGATAAAATATACTTTTATTAATTTACAGTAGTGATCAAATATAACCTGAGGTATGTAAAACTAAACTTCTCGTGCTGGGATTTTATCTGTGCTTTATGCAATGTTTTTCTTTTTTTGTTTATTTTGGTGTCTTAGCATGAATTTGAATTTGATGGTGCCGAATTTCTTTTTAAAGTTTAACAGGTGAGTGCATCACCATGGATCATCTTAAGTAGTTTAAACTCCCCCATTATAGTGTAGTTTTACAAAATAGGGGCCCTAGACAATAATAGGTACTAGAAATATTCCTGCATGTTGAACAAACAAATAGGCTACAACGTGTGTCTGATAACACATTAATGCAGCACCAGATTATGTCAAATCGTCGGATGTGTCGCAGAATTTGGTTTTACTCGTGTATATCCTGTTTAGGCAGCTTAAGCTGCACAGACATCACCACTGCCCAAACAGGTGCTTCTTCATTTCTGAAGTCGTAGCCGTTTCAAGAAGAAAGTGATACTTCCTCAACAGTAGCAAACGCAAACCAGAGCAGATTGTGTGAAGGGGTAACTTGACTACTCCAAGTTGTAAACTTGAAACCCGTCTTACTTTCTTTCTTTTTCTTTCTTTCTTTCTTTCTTTCTTTCTTTCTTTCTTTCTTTCTTTCTTTCTTTCTTTCTTTCTTTCTTCTTTCTGTCTTTCTTCTTTCTTTCTTTCTTTCTTTCTTTCTTTCTTTCTTTTCTTTCTTTCTTTCTTTCTTCTTTCTGTTCTTATTTCTTTCTTTCTTTCTTTCTTCTTTCTTTCTTCTTTCTTTCTTTCTTTCTTTCTTTCTTTCTTTCTTTCTTTCTTTCTTTCTTTCTTTCTTTCATCAAAAATGTTAGATGGCTTTGATGAGGAGCTTGCCACAGTGAATGGAGATATATTTCAGGTAAGCTCAAGCCTATTTCTTAATTTAAACTGTGCATCTTGTTATATTCCTCAAGCTGAATGTAGACTGAACACCATCTAATAACTTCCTTATATATTTATATTTTTTGGTATTGTTGAACTCCAGTATTTAATATGTTGTACAGGAACTTAACCATCTAGTCCATTTGTAAATCAATCAGTAGATTTTTTAATAAAGTAAATGTTTTGCTTGTTCCTAAAGGAGTCCAATGGCCCAACAGACAACTATGCAGCCATCGCCCAGGTGGATATTCAGAGACAAGAGCCAGAAAGTTTGCGCAAGTGGAGGGAAGAGCAAAAGACACGCCTTGAAGCTTTAGGTAAACGTTCCCACAGAGAGACTAAATCCATAGCACTTTTATTTATGTATTTATAGCTACAATAATACACAGTTTTACTGTTCTGCCATATATATAATTTTTCTTTGTTTTCATGTATATGTGCCTGTGTCATTAACAAATCTAGTCACATATGGATTCCTTTCCGATTGCCCTCTTTTGGGTACCGTCTGAAAGTATGTTGTTTTTTTTATTATTGTACTCTACTGTAACAAGACTCAGCTTCTAAGGCGGCAGAGGCAGAGTGGAGGGAGAAAGCCAAGAAGGAGCTGGAGGACTGGCATGTACACCAGAATGAGCAGATGGAGAAGAACAAGGCCAACAACAGGTGAGGGTCTGCAAACATGCAGAGGTTACAGTTGCTGATGGTGCCATAATCACTACATCACACTCACTTTATTCACTTTAATAACTCAAATGCTGTACCAGCAGATGGAGTCATCTGATTTTTGTAATGCCCAGGTCAAGTCAGCCACCGGTATGGCACGCTCATAGAGAATATATTTATATATTGTGTTTCGAACAGTTCCATAGGTTTTACAACTGAATGTTTGACGGTCAATATACACGTTAGATGCTTTGAAGCTGAATTTACAGATTGAAGTGAATCAGATCAGTATATATAGATCTACTATATATTAAGCCTACAAATGTATTGCAGCCTCTCCTTTGCTTGACCAACCTAACCAGTTCTTCTCTTGCACTTTCCAACAGACTCTGTCCAAGTCTGGCACGGTATCATACTGCATCTGTAGATAGTTTTTTTCTGTTTGAGAGCGTTGAGAGACAATTCTCTGATGAGATGCGAATCCAGAGCTGTCGTATGTCCAGTTCAAATGGCTGCAAAACAAAACAGGAAGCACGCAAGCGAAAAGGAATGCAGACAGGAGAGAGCAAACAACTGCTCCACACCACAGTGGTCCGCACTCGAGAAAACCAAATGATCCCTTCTTCCAAGCTTTTACTTGGTCTTATTTTTTATTCCATCTCATCAGGACAGTTTCTCAGTACTTTTAACTCGCACACTAACTTTTCTCTGCTCATTGTTTGGCACTGAAACTGTTCTCTTCTCTCCTTTTTTCCCTGCCTTCTTGGCCTTGCCCTCACACTAGGGTTGCTGACAAGGCTTTCTACAAACAGCCCAACTCTGAGCTTATAGGCTTTGTGTAGGTTTAGAATTCTTACGCTTTTTAATGTTGTATGATCCTCCCCCCTGAATTATCAGTTTTTACCTGATGCATGCCCCTCCCCTCCACCTTAAAGCTACTAGTCTGTTTTCAAAAGGTCTAGTTTGGTTATTCTGTTTTATTTGATTGCTACATAGGTTTGCAATGCATTTATGTGAAAGAAGAGAAAATATTTGTTCAACAAAGTGTATGATATTTATACATTTAAAAAAATGCATGTGCTAAGTTATGAAATTAATTTTGGTGGCTGCACTCCACGTTCGGCTGTTCTGAAATCACTCGGACACCGTTAACTCCTTGTTTTTCTCCGCTCTCTTCCTTCCGCCCACAGAGCATCAGAAGAGGCTTTCCTTGCAGAGACCGATGGCGACAGCCCGGGATCTGAATGGGAGCGAGTAGCTCGTCTCTGTGACTTCAATCCAAAAACCAACAAGCAAGCAAAAGATGTCTCTCGAATGCGCTCTGTCCTCATCTCTCTCAAACAGAGCCCTCTAGTTCGCTAGTCGACACAGGGGGAACTTTTCTTCTAGTTAAAATTGCCTTTTGAGTTTTAACCTCACATTGCATCAGAGTAATTTGTATACCCTTTTCCATAAATGTCCTTGTATGTTTATAACCTTAAAAAAAACCCAACTTTCTTGTTGCCTATTGTTCTAATGATATACTCAACCTGACGCTCCTGTGACACGATGGGCTGCTCTGTTGTTGCAACATCCTTTAGCTGGCCAGCTTTTTCACTATTATACTGAAGAAAATATTGTGACTGCTCTTCCCCCTTTAATTTATAAATGATTAGATTAACTCTATTGCATGTTTCTGATACTAGTTTGGATGCCCGGTTTTGTTTTAGAAATGAACATTTCGATCAGACGTTTACTAATTAAGGATGAAACTAACCACTTTTGCCTCTCATCAGCACAGAATCACAAACTCTCTTTGTTCACTTTTGACGCACGACATCCCTATTTACCACATTTAAGGTAGCTAAAAAGTTTATTTTTTACAGACATGAGCTTGTGGCCTTTCTGATCCAGCCCTTACTCCACTTCCAGCATTAAGACAAGTGGGTTACACTTTTTTTTTTTTTTGGCAAAATTTAAAAAACAACAAATCTGCTGTTCAGATTTGTTGATCATGATTTGTTCATGTTTTCTATTCACTGACTGTTCTATGATAAATTTATGTGCATCATTTGTGTTGCACAAACACTTTTTTTTTTAAACAGTCAAGTGTCAGTTTTAGCAGCAATATCTGCACACTGCTTCACATGTTGCCTATTTGAACACAATGATGTTAAAACAGTGAATGTTTAAAAGGGAACTGAAAAAATAAAATAAAAACCATGGAGCACCTAAATTTGTCCTTAAATATTCCCTTGCTGAGATTGTTGCCATCTGATAAACCTTGATTATATGAATTAAATGTGTGGTCCAATGCACCTTGTATGCTGTCAAATATGTTTGATATTTTTCAGCCGGGTCATTCACATTTATGACAAAAAAAGACTTAGAATTAACTTGCTCTCAGGCATACAACAGCAATAAGTGCCAACTACATTATATGCCAGCTTAAATCTAACGTCCACCAGTATTTACATTTAAGATGCATGCCATAACTATCACATAGAAGATTAAGGGAATTAAAGGTGGACCATGAGTCTGCCTCGTTTAAAAATTCCGACTTGTACAAAACCTTTTTATAAGCCGTATTAAAGTTGCATATATATATATATAGAACAGACACCACATGAGTCAAAGTAAAGTTTATATCAGAAAACGAAAACATTGAATTATTCCAATGACCTTGGAAATATTACAGCTCCAAAAACTTTTTTTTTTCTTTTTTATTAAGCCAGCTTGCTCACGTGGTACGAAGCTGACTCTACTTAAATGACGTATACTGCAGGGTTGATGCAAAGCATTTAATCACCTTGAACAAAAGTCACCGTCTTTAAGCAACAATAAATAATTTGCCGTTTACAAGTGCGTCTGGATGACGCGGGTTTCAGAACAGCTTTCGTTGTTTCAGAGTCCAACTCCAAGTTGAAATGAGCACGGCCGAGAGGAGAAGCCGAGGTTCGCCGTCACTGCTTGGGTTTCACGGCTGTCGCAAAGACACCAACGATGATGGCAACTACGGTAAAGCCTTGAGCGAAGATGCGTCCCCTCATCAGCATCTGGGACTGCCGGGTCTTCCCTTGGTGGAAAGCACGGAGACCGTACATCAGAGCTCCAGCTGTTCCCAAACAACCTGGAGGAAACACGACACACCGCCGCCGTGAGCACAAACACGGCTCGAGGACTTCGACGTCTGTCAGAGTCTCGCGAATCAACAAAAAACGTATCTGAACAGGGGCGTTACTGGCAGGAAACAAACTCGTGCTTTACATCACGTTTGATAAAACCAAGTCAGTTCGTTGTTTTGTAGCGTGAAGGGACACGGGAAGGTGCAAAGTGAAGGGCGACTTGTGTAACTTCTCTACGCGCTTGTATAACTCACCTATGGGGACGAACGGGTTCTCCTTGGTTTTCCGTAAAAACTTGTCTTTGAAGGTCTCTTCTTTGATCCTCGGCAAAGGGCTGAAGCCTTCGATGACTGGGGGTTGGGAGAAGTCAAACGGCCGAGGCCCCGGCGCCGGGGCTCTAGGTGTTTGCTCAGGTACCGCTGGTGTTGATGCGACCGCCATGATTTTCCTACATGTGAACCAAAACTACACTTCCTGTTATCGTCACTTCAAAATAAAAGTCGAGGTTTGGTCAATTCTTTAAAAACATTTACTTACTTAAGTACTTGTTTTATATTTATGCATTTAATACAAAGAAAACATAGATCGAAAAATATTTGTAGTTGTTAGTTTTCTCCTTTAAATAGGCATAAATGAGGCATAAGTGAATGCAGTTGAAAGTATATTTTAATAAATATAAGCTGAATTGTTCACTCACCTCTGGTAGTCGAGTATGCCGTATTTGTTGACCATAGCCAAAGTAAAAACGTTAATAATTTAGTGGATGTGATTACCTAAACACATTTGAGTTAACGCGTTTATTTTATTTTGTTATACCCACTCTCACCACCAAGGGGCAGCATTGCACAGGGTTCAGTGGTCCAACAAACCTATGCCACTAACAATCTCACAGAAGACGAGGCCTAAATTTCCATAGCTGCGCAGATGAGACAATTTTATGTAACCGTGTCCCCAGATGGCATGTCTGGTAAAAGAAAAAAAAAAGTTGATTTTGACTGTATTTTAGATATCAAATTATGGATGGTTAAAAGTTTTCTACATCTCATTCCAGACATGAGTGAGATTTTAGTCATGGTCCTAAAGGTGAAAGCGAAACTCAAAAATAAGACGTGAATTTAGAAATAAAAAAATAAAAAAACACACAGACACACTAAAACTAGTGTTCATTGTGGACTCTGACCTTAGTTTTGAGTGTCATATTAAAACTGTCAGTAACATGGTTTTATCAGCTGATACACGTGTCCAGAGAATGACCGTTTCTGTCTGTGATATTTATCGACGCTTTTATTACATGCAGACAGGGTGTAAAGTCTGTAATACTAGGGTGTAATCGCCTTAGAAACATATTTCACAATTAATCTCAGCAGCATATATGCTGACTAAAACCAGAGAGAGCACATATTACACCGGTTTTATAATCTGGCTGCCTGTTACCGTCAGGATTGATTTGGTTCTCCATAATTTCATAGCTTCTGTAAATTAATTAACCACAATGGAGCCTCAATTCCTCTGGTAGCACATTTCTAATAATTCCCAATTAATAAAGTGACATTTTCTGTACTACTATTGTCTTGATCCTTTCATTTACTTATTCATGTGATTTGGTGGCAAAAGGAGGGAGGTTGTAGGGAGGCTTTATACAAATAGTTTGTTGGATTGAGAAGCAGTCAGTGAGAAGAGGATGAATGTGTTTGACCAGACAAAAACAGGGGAGAAGATAGCTAGGGTTTTATATTTAAAAAAAAAAAAAAAAGCACCATGCAGTGAAAATCTAGGGTATTTAATTTTTTTTCTTTAGGATTACAACATACAAAGTTGACTCAGGCAATCCCCTTAGAAAACGAGATTAATCCAAACGATACACTTGGGCAAGAATGCAAACCTGAAGTTTTGACTTCAAGTTAATAAACTGGCATCTGTACACATTAAAAAAAAACAAAAAAGTGACTAATGTGACTGTAGGTGGATTTGAGAGCATCACTCCCAGTGTGCAAATTCAAAAGACAGTAATAGTGCAGAAAGGAGCAACGAAAACTCAAAAACAAACATGGCCATACTGTCAAATTATTACACGTGAAGAACAGCGTTTCATAAAAGAGCACACACAAATAATTTTCAATCTTTTTATTGAATATTAAGGTAAATATTTCACATTAATACAGGCTACATAAAGTAGAGCCACTATACGACATGAAATTTACTCTCATTTTAACCCTTTTTAGTATGTAAACAATTATACATGTATTTACCACTCTAAAAGGTTCTGATTTCTCTTTCTCTTTAGGTAATCATCATCATCTAGTTCTGGGCCAAGTTTAAATAGCTACTTCATGTTGAGCCCGCTGTAGCCCCAGAATGGTGTATGTGGGTTTAAGTCAAAAATCGCTAAACTACTCAGAGAACGGATCCTGTTGAACAGGTGATCACGCATGTTTGTTTGCCTCATCAGGACACTGACAACAGCTCTAATCCAATTTCCTCTTTCTTCCTCGTTTGAGATAGGCACATCAAAAAAATGGCGTCGAGAGAACTTTAAAATTCTTCAACCTCTGCTCTGGACTTTTAGGTCTCTAATAAAGTTAACACGTACTTTAAATTTTTTTTTTCTTAGTCTCATTCGGTCATTTTCATCAGTTGGTATTATACGTTTGCACTGTGGTCATGCTATGTGCATTTAACTGCTTCGAACACCATCTAATTGACATGGTTCAAGTGTACATTGCCCACATGAGGTGCCCAGGTACCAGGCCAAACCTGAAAGACAGGATACAAAGGCGCAATGTATAACCGCAGCATCAATCTTGGAAATGACAGACGTTTAGCACCGTCTGTTACGCTGAACTCAACATCAACTTACCTGCTGTTGTGGGTCAGAGTTATCTGCATTGTTTGGGACAACTTTGATGATCGGGCTCCATGCAGGGTCACCTGCGTGCAAACCATTATACATTGGACCCCCCCGGGCCCTCTGCCATGGGAGGATGGGGGGTCAGCATGGTGCCTCCATACATTGACATAGGCACCCCCTAAACAGATGAAAACACGCTGCTGATTAAAATGCACATCTAAAAGTAGCAGGGTGAATTATTAATGCAGATACTGCTTTATGTTACCTTTTGGAAGTCCATGTAACTGTTGGGCAAATGCTGAGGCTGGTGGTAGTTGTTAGCTGGGTTTGCAATGCCTGTGTCATCCTGCTCCATGGGCTGGTGCTGAGAGAAGGCTGACTGCTCAGCCTGCAGCTGTGGGTGCATCATGTGACTGCTCATCAGGGGTTGGGACCAACCAGACATGGCCTCTGTACCAGAAAACAGAGCATTGTGGTCTGTTTTTTTTTTAAACTAACTTACTGTATGTGATGGCTGGGTGAACTTCTAAAGTTTGCTCTTACCTGAGGCATTGCCAACTCCAAATGACCAAATGCCACCCTGTCCAACAGATGCTGTGTAGCTGGTTGTGAGGAGAGGTGGATTGACTGAACCCGTCTGCCTTATCCTGGCCAATCGCTCCGTGCCGATGGGTGGGGGTACTTTCCGGTCCTGCTGTGAGGAGCTGCCTGGTTTCGGCTGGGGTGGAGGAGCTACAGCTGAAGTGGATAGGGCAGAAGAAGACACCGTAGAAGGAGGCGGGACAGGGGATTCACCTGGTGACAAAAAAAAAAACAAATAAAAAAGTCAGGATTGGGGAAAAAAAAATGTATGCAAGTTCCCTTCATGTAGTATTGAATAAAAATGCTCTTGACAATAAATGTGGAGTACATCAAGAGAAGAAAAGTATCCAAAATGCTTGGCTTTCAAAAAATTGTTAAAAAAAACCCCAAAAAGTATGGCAGTCCTATACCTGACGTGGATGCACTCCATGGGTGAGGGGAAAAGTGCTGTCGACTGAATGAGGGCGTTCCCACTCCCGTATGACCATGCAGATAGACGGGGCTGCCAGACATACTGGTGGCATAGCTGGTCAAGGCTGCAGGAAAACCAAAAAAAACAAGACAGTTCAATACCGAGTGTGAGTGTTCACAACCCACCACTTCATTTGATGTAGCAGTGTAACTGATAAAGTAAAACAATACCAATGGGGCTGTTGACCATTCTCTGAGAGGCTGAGCGGTAGCCAGGAGCTTTGGAGCTGTCTGGAGGAGGTGGGGGCATCATATTCTCCATCTGGCCCATGCCCATGTAGGCTGGTGGGGCAGAGTATGACTGCTCTGGAGGCGATCGAGCAGGCAAATGTAATGCTCCCCAGACCTGACTGTTTCCCACCTGCAAGTGAAGAACCGCCAAAATATAAATGGCAACAGTCTTGCAATGCGATTCAACACAGCGCAATTCATCAAAAGGGAAATTTCATTTTAAACCAATATTAAATTATAAATTAAAACCAATAAAACCAAAATAATCAATATTTCATAACTTCGATCTGTACCAAAATAAATTTAAAAAAAAATGTATACATGCAATGTGAAGGGTGATATTGTGATATTGTGAAGGATACCTGGCTGCTGTTGTCAAAGATGCTGCTGAAATTGAAGAGACCTGCAGGACCAAAGTTGGCAGGTAACTGCTGAGGCTTTCCTGTACCAGCAACATGCTGCATTTGGGAACCGTTCATTATTCCCAGATTAGCAGAAACCTGAAGGGATCCTGGCGCCTGGCCTTGAGCTTGAACTTGTGGGGGTATACTTGCTGGCTGGGATGTCTGATTTTGGGTTTGTTTGGGAAGTTCCTGTTGAGCACTAAAGGGAACAAACACAGACTGCTGCTGCTGCTGTTGCGTCTGCTGCGGCTGTTGTTGCTGTTGCTCCGGAAGGGAATAGTAAGGCCCTGATGGCTGCATACGATGGGACACTCTGGGTGCAGGGGCAGAGAAGTGGGGAACAGTGTTGTTGGGGTGTGCAACATTGTGTGAGAGGACTGGAGGAGGTACTGAGGGAAGGTGGGAGCTGGGCTGTGGGTTGAGGAGGGGTGCAGGAGCTTCAGTGGAGGGTACTGAGGAGGGAGGGGGAGGGTAACTGCTGTCGAGGCTCTGATTTGGAAACTAAAGTCATGGCCGGAGAGAACTGAAACCCATAGAGGTGATGCTCTCACTGACAGACACAAGCTGGTTCTCTACAGGCAGAGATGGCTTGTCTTTTCCAGGAGGGGCAGCAGTACTGGGCTCTGTTTTAGTTAGCTGGATCGGCGGCTGGGAAATAGATCCGACTGCTTGCTGAGGGGCATTAGCGGTGGATGTAGTTGAACTGTAATGTGCAGGAGAACCTGTGCCTCTTACTGCATTAGTGCCGCTAGACGTGGAGGCAGCAGTCACAGGGGTGACACCGGTAGGCTTAGGGTCGGGGGCAAAGAGCTGTTTTCTGACAGAGGAAGGAGTGGGGATGCTCGGTTGGGGATTATATGGAGTGGGATTGGGGGTATGAGGTGAGGCTGCAGCTGCAGGTGTGTTAGGTGCACTGGTGGTGGTGGTGTTAGTGGTCGTGACCGGCGTTCCTGAGCTGGCCGTGCTGCTGTGCTCACTATGGGTCGAGTTGGGTCTTGCCTGGGCCCCAGTGCTGCTGGTTCCTCCATTGTGTTTGGGGGAACTGTTAGTACTGCCGGGACTCACGGGACGCACAGGAAAGGGTCCCCACGTGCTGGCAGCCGGGGAGAAGGTGCCACCAAACTGAGCCATGGGTAGACGAGGGTGTCTGATCTGGTGCATGGTCTGAGCAGCCAGAAGAGCCAGCTGAGGGTGAGCGTACGCCAGAGGCAGAGACACTGGGAACGGCTGCCTGACGTTTGATGACAGCCCTTTCCCGATCTTTCCCCCAGCCTGAGAGGAGGATGAAGATGCGGACGAGGAGGGTTGAAACGAAACACCGGTAGACGTGACCAATGTGCTCAGGGCCTTTGGGCCAGAAGTTGAACCGCTGGTGGCGCCCGTACTACTGGGGAAGGAAGCTGACGTCGTTTTAGAGCCCGGGGCTCTGATGTGATTCCGGGGAATCAGGTCCTCGAGCTCTTTGGCTGGGTCTTGGATTAGAGCATTGATCAGTTGGACTGCATACCTTGTAGACTCCGTGCCTCCTCTGAAACAATAAAAAAAAAAAAAAGTAGCACTAGCATCAGAAAAGGAGCTTGTTTTCTATTCGTAACACTAGCAGAGAAGCAAACATTCACCTATAAACTATTCCTTCACCTTCCTGATGCAAGTTGCAGATCATGCCGTGATTATAGCTGTTAGTCCCTGTAGTGCTAGTCTGTAGTTTTAGTCTGCATGTTCAGATGTAATGATGACGATTTAAGGACACGTTTTGTGTTCTCGCATGAAAAGACCAAGAACTACTTTTGTGCGTTTGTTTTAATATTGCTGCAATGGCAACAACAGTCCACGAGATGGCATAATGCTCACCTTATGGTGATCATTCTCTCTCCGTTTTTGTCCTTCTGTTTGTCCACGTCAATGTGAGCTCCTGTCACGTCTTGGATTGCTGTGATGTTGCAGCCCCCCCGGCCCATAATCCGAGACACAACGGAGGCTGGCACAGACAGCTTTTTTGATCTTCAAAACAAACAGTGACATGTTTGAGTTAAGCTGTGTACTGTGGTAACTGTGGTACCTATATGCACTAGATATACACAAATCTGTATTTTTATTTCTCCTTTCATGCATCATGTGTTAGTAAATTTAACGCACAACCTTATAAACTAAAGTCTTTCATAAGAAAAAAAAGAACTCATTTTCCTTTTTGGAGTACATGCGTAAAACTTGTGAACTAACCTTCTGACCACCTCTTTCCAACCTTCTTCTCTTTTCTGAACTCTCTTTGGACTTGTGAGGCTGAGTTTACTGTTGGGTGATGGTGACAGGAAGAACCATGGTCTTGAATGGGAGAAGGCAAAGAGCTGGAGGTGGAGTCATTTGCATCCGGAGCTCTGTGGTAAAACAGAAATAGCGATAGTGGCAGTGCTTACCTTCAATTTGCATTTGTATATAATGTGATAATAAAATGCATCAGGTGTGGTTGAACGTTTATGAATGACAAGTCTGCAAAAACACAAAACTTTAAGCAGAACAGAGGAACTTGAGCTGGTTTTAGGACTGGGCCCACTCGAAGGCGGTGAAGGCTAAGTTGATTTTACAAGACTAAGATAGACCCGTGTTTGCTCTCATTTTCCCTTTCAACATTCTCTCTCTTTTCTGTTTAAAGTCTGCATTTACAGAAGCAGAAGTAATGGCAGGGGGGAAACATGTTCAAGGGAAAGTTAGACGTACAACTAGCACCAACATCACGCTCTATAAAAACAAATATTCCTCCAAATGAAAACTGAAGTTGACGTTTTAACGCAAACATACGCCCTTTGTTCTGCTTTTAAAGTGCAGCTATTTCACCACAGACTTCAGTGAGGACTCACTTTGTGTTGGTTTCGAGATGGGAGACCGTGACCTTACTGTCCACTTTGCCGTCAGTCTGCGGCTGAGGACAGTGTCTCTTCTATGGGCCGGGGAGGAGGGCCTGGGACTGGGCTGCTCCTGAGGAGGGGGCTGAGGAGGAGGAGGAAGAGGAGGAAGAAGAGGAGGAGGAGGAGCGGAGGAGGAGGTGAGGTCAGGGAGGTAGTTGAGCTCCTGACTCTTCCCCCCACTGCTGCTGCTCTCACTGGCACAGTCGGTGCTATCCAAGGGGTCAGAATCGCTGTTGCCACCTGTCACTCCCCCACCCCCACCCCGTGGCTCACCATGGATCTTGTTCTTGTCAGCCTTGTGCTGTGCTAGTGCAACCTATAAGAAAATTCACATGCATTGTCAGAATTTATTTCCGTTTTCCGTTCCAGCGCTTCTGCTGTAGACATGAAATGCAGAACAATTAAGTTAACTGAAATGTTTCAAATCAGGACAGATGAACAAAGTGAGTAACGGCAGCGGCGCTCACCTGCGGATCCTGTAATATGATGGGTTCATTGGGCCGCCGAATCCTTGGTCTTGTTCTTTTTGTTTTTACGATTGGTGCTCGGGGGTAGTGGCCACGCTTGCTCGCTTCTTACCGAAAGCTGTAGTGAAGGTGGTGCATGGTGGCAGAAATACCGATGGTGGTGGTGGTGGTTGCACTTGGAGGTTCAATAGGAACCTCTGTTTCTGGGATAAAATTTACAATCAGAATATTAATCAAGTGATTAACACAAACTCAAGTCTTTATAGACTATTCTAGTGGTACTGGAGGGAGGAGTAGTTTAAAAAGGCTACCGTCTGCTGAATCCTCTTTCTGGTCCTGCATCTCAGAGGACTCTTCCTTGGTTTTTTGCCCCTCCTCTTCCTCTTGCTTCCTCTTCTGCTCCTCCTTCTTCTTCTTCCGCTTCTCCTTCCGTTTCTCCCGCTTGGCAGCCAGGGCCTGCTTCTTGCTCTCCTCTCTGGACTGTTAAATATAATTAAAATCCTTCAGAAAAATGAGCTCTACTCATTTCAAAACAAAACGGAAAAAACCAACAAACAACATTGCATTACCTTCTCCAAGTCTAGCTCCTTGAGGAGAATGCTAGCGTTCTTGTTGGCCTCAGCTGCCTGCTGGTCTTTTGCCTTGACAATGGTCTCCATGCACTGGTGGCACTTCTTTAACAGCTCCTGCAGACAACAGCCACAGTTACCCCCTTGTTTATACTCTGACGACATCTGTTAAGTCAACAGTTGTCCCGATAACTGAAACGGAAATCAATCTTTACCTTATCAGCGATCGTGGCGATGTATCTCATGCACTCGATGTCTGACGGGAACTGATTGACCTCCTTCACAAGATACTGTACCACCTTCACATGACCCTAAAATGTGACGTGGAGCCGTTAGTTTCAAGAGGTTCGCTGATGTGCAGCACGAGACACATTCCCGTGTTTACTAAATTACGAACCTTGCGAAATGCAGCCATGAGTGGCGTAATTTTACGGTTGTCGGCTGCATCCACATCAGCGCTGGCATGCACCAGGAGCTGAACCACGTCAAAGTGACCACCATTTGCTGCCAGCCAGAGGGGAGTGTTCCCTTTCTTGTTCCTTACATCAATATGAGCACCCCTGAAAGGGAATGAGAGAAACAATGTCAGTGCAAGAGACAGCCTTGTTCAGTCCCTGCTGTTTGTTTATGTCAATTCATGTGCAGACCAGACTTTGCTGGTCTGGGGCACATTGACTGGGGCACATTGACTTTGATACATTGTGACTCAAACAAGATAGTAATGTACAGAGAAGGATAATCAGTGCCACCTAGAATGAGGCATTATTAAAGGTCTTATAGACAACCTGAAATAGCACTAGAAAACAGGATTAAAAAAAAAAAGCAATAGGCTGCATTTATGACCAACTGTGTGAGAACATTTCCCAAAACGTCCTCTTGCCACACCTGTTCATCAGTACTTGATTGTCACACATGAGTAAAATTAGAAAATGTCAATATTGCATTCAATGGTATGAATAAAGCCAACAATTTTAAAAAGATATATATATATCTATATCATTTAAAAATACCTACAATTCAACACATTTAAGTCTTAAATGCTCACCTGTTGATAAGAAGCTCACAAACTTGTAGTGACCCTTGTCGGCAGCAATAGTGAGAGCAGTTGTCACGGGATATGAAGGAACAGGGGGTGCTGTTGACATCAGAACCTTTGTCCAACAGGACTCGGCCCACTTCTGCGTAACCTCATGAGGCTGCCTCCATCAGAGGAGTGAGACCAGTCTGTTCAATGAGGAATCAGTTAGCAAGATACAGCAAAAAGTAATCAATAAATACTGCTCACACTGGCCAGAATATAGGTAGGTGATCTATAACAAACAAACATCTAAATTACACCTGGTAACTGGAAACCCATGTTTCCTAACATATGTGATCAAGGCTCCTCACCTTGGCACGGTGCTCCACGTTGGCCTTGCGATTCTAGCAGCAGACTGACGACCTCAGCCCCGCCCCTGAAAGCAGGCCAGAGTCAGAGCCGTGTTTCTGTTGGTCTCGATCTGGGCGTTGATGTCCGAACCCATGTCTAACAACAGCTTCACTGCCGGCACGTGACCGTTCATAGCTGCCAGCATCAGGGGAGAGATTCCCAGTTTACTGCCAGTCCTGTTGAAAAAGCACATACATTTTGTTTTTCTTAGATAAAATCACGGTCTACATTTGCTGTATATCAGAAAGATTTGAAACTTTTTGTAATTTCTTAATTTTGCTTTGTTTACATCTTGGATTCTTATTTTTTTTAAATTTACAAAAGGCAACTGTACTCTAAAAAGGCATTAACAGTAAATTTTAGCAGTTTATATAGAGATTAAAGTATAAAAATCAATTCTCAACCTCCCAGAGCTTAAGCTTGAAGATGATCAAGATTTTTCATCGAGTACAACAAGATTTAATATTGTTAACTTTTTAAAAGTGTGCGTGTGTGTTTTGTGGAAGTGAAATGGACCAGACAGTCGGATATCCTTTCATGCATGGTCATCTACCTGTATCTGACAGGTAATCCCAAAATGACTGACTGTTTCACAAGATGAGTTCAATCCCTTCCTGAGACATTCATGCCTTAAATTCATAAGCTTAATGTTGTACCATAAAATAAATGTTAAATTAGTTGCTCGTTTTAAATGGCAGTCCAGGTATAAACTGAGCAGTAGACATACCTCCATCCTCCACCAGGGTGCACTGTGCCCACAAATGGTCCTAGAAAACCTGCTAGTCTTTCATATATCCTGACATTGTTTTTGAACATTTTACTAAAATAAATTGATAGTTTTTGGGTATTTCTAATTCACTAAAAACTTCCATATCAATGTATTCTATGCAAATGTGCATAGATGAGCCGTCGTGTGCATGATTAGTTCACTTGTATGACATTAAGCTGATTCCTCATTCCAATCACCAGTCAAGAAATCAGTATAACCACAAAATAAAAAAATTAAAAAAAAAGTAAAAAACTAAGCAAAAAGTGTAAAATTAATGCTGAACATACTGATTATTCTCAATATTTCACCATTTGTTTCGATTCTAAAACATTACAATTTTATTTAAAACAAACAAAAAAAACAACCCTGGCTTCCAAGTTTCTACATTAGTACACATGTTCAATCACCACACCTAACCCTAACTGCAGGTCACACTCCAATATCTACCCGTTAGGTGACTGAATAGCTTAAGGTTCTTGAAAGATTATTTATCTTTAAATTTAACTTGATGCTGAATTACTGAAATATTGTATACTCGCTCACCTGGAGTTGATTTCAGCTCCAGCATTGAGGAGTATCTTGATGATATTGACATAACCCCCAGAGGCGGCCAAGCTAAGAGGCGTGTAGTCCGAGACATTGCGGTGTTCCTTGTTGGCTCCCCGCAGTAGCAGCAACTCCACAACCTGTTCAAGATAAACATTATGAGAATATAAAAAAATAAAATAAAGGATATTACATAATATAGTAGAGTCCCCTGGAGGATTATCCGTTTACCTCCTGTCGTCCCCCAGAGCAGGCCAGGGAGAGGGGCGTGTCTTTGGTTCTCTCTGATTGAGCCTCAATGTCACCCCCTTTATCAAGGAGCACTTCAACCACACCGACATGGCCAGCAGTGGCTGCCAGGATCAAAGGAGTAAAACCTGCAGAGAAATATCATTTTTATAAACATATTCATTCAAATCCAACTTTTACCTTCCATCTGTTTATATTATTGGACATTTCCATATGTCTATTTAATTATCTTTTAATACCTTTTTTATCCCGGTGCTCAATGTTGGCTCCCCGTGCAATCAGGACAGACACTAGTTCTTCGTATCCTCCTGCACAGGCCAGTGTCAGCGCTGTGTCGTGGTTACTCTCCGTCTGTGAGCGGACACAACATATTTAACAGGATAACTTACTTTGCTCATTTTTATATGTGCTTGGACGGTTTCTTGGACAATATTTTTTTTAATGTGAAACCACTTTTCTTACATGTGCATCTATGTCAACAGAGGGGTACAAGGGCAGAACTGAAGGGGGAGAGGTGATGCTTGCGGGCGTCTGTGTGGGCGGCTGTGACAAGGTGTGGGTGTGAAGTTGTAGTGGGCATGGGCACCCGGCTGCTCACAGCTGCAACAGAGAAAAGCATATCCAAAAATACAGGTTAGAATTGTGGCATCCTACATTTGGTTAGAATTAACTTTCTGCCAAAAGATTTGCACTTACCTGCCATGATGTCATCCAGTGTGTCTGTGAGCGTCTGTGCAGGTGTAGCTACCATGAGACCATCTGGAGCCTGCTGAGGTATCATTCCTGGGCCTAACCCAGTTAGCTGTTGACCCTGACCCTGCTGCTGTTGACCCAACATTTGCTGCCCCACAAGCACCCTCTGCAGCTCCGGGCTGGTACTTCCTGGATAGTCGGCAGGATTGTAGTCTGGCAGGGGCTGGATAGGGACGAAGGCGGCTTGAAGAGGCGGAGGAGGGGGCTGAGGTTGAGTCTGTGGCGATGGAGGAAGAGGGGGCTGCTGTGGCAGTTGTGGCGGGGTTGTGAATATTGTGCCAACCGAGGAAGAGCTTGGGGAATTCATCCGCCTCTTCATCTGCCTTTCTTCTGAACCTTCGTCTTCATCATCATAATCGTCATTCTTCTCCTGAAAACACAGACAGCAGAACACTCTGTGCCCAGTAATGTTTTTAAAAGGAAAAAAAAAGCATATCAATAAGTAAGAAGTTACATCTTCTCCTTCCTCTCCTGGCTGTCTTCTTGTTCCCCCCGTCTTTATTGGCTCTTCATCCGTGTCAGAGCCAGTACGTACTGACCACCTGGTGTGGTGGGAAGGGGCCCCGGAGCAGTCATTGTAATCCCAGGCCCCGGACCTGGACCCTGGCTCTGTCCTGCCTCCTGATCCTCCTTTAAGCCCTTTGCCTCCATGTACTCTTTGGTGAACTGTTGCTGTGTTTTCAGCTGCAGCTGGCGCTCCACCTTCTGCAGCTCCTTCAAGATTTTCTTCTTCTTCTGCACCTAAGTAGACAGCCATATCCCTTATCTATCATTCTCCTGATATTGTGTTATGCTTGGGGAGAAACTACATTTACGTGTACATTAGATTCTATAATAATGTCTATTTTACCAAATATTCAAAAAAAGTTCCAATAAGAGTAAGCCGGATTATACCTGCTCCTCTCGGCTCTTCTTCAGCTCCTCAATCTTGTCTTTGGTGAGCGGCTCCCCCTGAATGAGCTCTAGCGACTTTATCTGAGCCTTCTCAATAGCGCTAATTCTCTGGCCCAACTCATTCAGCTTTCCCTCCGTTTCCTCCACAATGCACTCTAGAGGCTGGCACAAATGGAAGGGTGGGAGAGGCTCTGATTCAGGCCCCCGGCCAACCGAGCTGGGGACACCGGGCTGAAGTGCTGCCTGTCTCTGTTTGGACGCACCTGAATTTGAAGATTGACGTTAAGAGTTACAATAGGTTAGAGAGACACTGACAGCAAAATGTCTTAGAGGAAACTTAATTTAAGTAACAAAACAATTGGGGGAGACGGCTCGTAGCACTGTTTACCTTTGCTGGAGACAGGTGGGGGTGTAGTGATAATTGATGGGGCTCTGTCGGGCTCTTGAGGGGGAACTACCATGGCGAGAGCTTGGAATGGAACACGAGGAACCTGATGTGACAGAGGAATTAAGTTTTTTAATTAAGTTTTTAATTACAGGTGATTATCTAACTCAATGATCACTGATTTAATAAAAAAAATTTAAGGATATACCTGAGAGGTGTCTTGTGATGGGGGTGTGAACTGGGAAAGGTCAGGGGCTGGTACAGACAGGATGTTGTTGGGGTAGTCCAGCAAGTAGGACACCACATTAGTGTGGCCACCCTTAGCAGCTTCTATCAACATGGTTGAACCATCCTAAAAAACACACACAAACCTGGTTTTCATCATCTGTCACCGTTAAATGCAAATGGAGCTGCACCTTTTAAAAAGGTGCAAATAAAGATTGAGTGAGTTACTTTGAGTCTGTGTGTAGGATCTGCTCCATGTGCCAAAAGCAACTCCACAACAGCCAGATGTCCTCCCGCACAGGCCAGAGACACCACTGTGTGATCGTTGTTAGCAGTAGCTCTGTTCACATTAGCACCTGAACAGAAGATCACAGATCACATTAACTCACTTTAACTTGTTAATAATCTACAACTTGACTTTTCAAAAATACTAAAAGATGTGTTTTGGTGCACTATGGATACGCCAATGAGGATAACTAAACAGATGCATGCATACTGTTCAAAAACACACCTTTGCTGATAAGAAACTGGACTGTGCAGAGGTGTCCTGCCCTTGCTGCCTTCATCAGGGGCGTCCGCCCCCCTTCAGACTCATGCTCCTAGAGAACAAACATGAAGATGCATTTGAGAATTACATTAATGTTGCCCAAAACAATTTATCTATACGTTTAAAGGGGGAAAAAAAAAACAACCCACAAGCTTAGTTTTACACTCTAAAAATCTCAACCCCATTTAAAAAAAAAAAATGCAATCCTTTCTTTTCTATCAACTGCATACCAACTGCTCATTTTTCTGTCATGTCTGAATATGACTGGCATGTGATTATAGAGGGGTAAAAAGGGCATTTTTATATTACACACACACACACACACACATACATACAATATAATATATATGTGTGTGATTTGAATCTCAGAGGAGGTTAAAAAGAAACTGTTCAAGTTTGGACCATTTGTCAGTTTATGGATGGATGAAGCCATTCATTTTACACACATCATGTCTGAAAAGGACTTAAGTACCATTTGCACACACACTCACATGGTCAATTATGAGCGACTAAAGGGATTTAAGAATATGCATACCAAGTTGGCTCCCGCCTGCAGCAGCACATCTGCCACATCAGTGTGCCCATTCTCGCACGCGTACGTCAATGCTGTGTCACCTGTTGCCGTGGTGGCGTGAACATTTGCCCCTGAATGGCAAGATAATGATTATAAGCACAGAAAAAAAATAAATAACAAATACTGCTAAGCACACGATTTGAACCCTTTTTTGGTCTGTTCTGTAGCCTGCTACCTTCTGATCATTCTGCTCACCTGCAGCCAGAAGGTATTTGACCAACTCCAGATGGCCTTCCTGTGCAGCCTCCATCAGAGGAGTGGAGCAGCCTAGCTCAATGTCAGCCCCGGCCTTTATGAGGAAGTCAGCCACTTCCAAAAAACCTCCACAACATGCTAGGGTTAAGGCTGTCTCCTGGGTTTCCTCTGTCTGTGCATTAATGTTAGCACCTGGATGACAGAAAAGGAAAACTTAGCAAATGATAACTGTTTTTGTTAATAGGAAAATGCATATCAGACTATTCAGACTATTGTGTTCACAATTCCTTTTAGACTTTTTAAGCATTCTTCTTTCTAAAAACCAGGCAAACGGTAAGTATGACTGATCACAGCCAAACAAATGTAAGCAATTCCCTGGAGTGCACTTGAAAGTTTCCATTAGCCAGACGTAAGCACAAAGCTTCCCACCTTGAGCCAGCAGCAGTGCTACCATCTCCTCGTGGCCTTCTCTTGCTGCCTCCATCAGGGGAGTGTAGCCCTCATCATTAACCTGGAAACAAACAGGAGGAGGAACAAAAACTTTTGTTTTTTTCTTTAAGTACAAGTATGACTCATGCTCTGTGGTGTGGAAATCAGCTGGGACTTGTATCTGAGAAGTCTCACTGAGGGGAAAACAATTCCACTAATTCAGTAAGTCGTAAGATTGAAGTATCCATGGAAATACTATCACATCACTTTCAGTTTTTGTCTTGTTTACTTTAACTTGAGTTATTCCCATAGATAAGCCACTGGTTGGCAGCTTGTTAGGGAAAATACAGATACAAATCTATGTAATTTTAAAACAACCATTTAGGTTGTGTGTTGATGAAAAAAAAAAACAAAAAAACAAATAAATAAACTTATGGCTCACATGCATGAGTTTTCATTAGCAGTGGGGCATATGAAAGCATTTCTTCACAGAAAAGAGCCAGACACAGCTCTAAAGAAAACTATGAATCGCAACCTCTCATGACACTCTTTCATGTGTAAAGTCTTTCCCAAACTGGTTTTGGTATATAGGTCTGTCTCTTTATATACCTCCTCCAGGTTGGCACCTCTCTCTATGAGCAGGGCAGCCAGCTCCACGTGTCCTCCACAAGCTGCAAGTGTAAGCGGCGACTCAAATGAGTCAGCTGGCATGTTGACCTGTGCTCCGCTGTCCAACAGCAGCCGCGCCACCTCCACATGGCCATCCTGGGACAGCGAGACACACGGAGAATGTGGAGATAAGCACCTGAATACATACAAACCACCAGTTTCCAGCTAAACTAAAGTGTGGTCTGTTTAATTCTGTGCTTTTCCCATTCACATACAACAAAAGCATAATAAACCAAAGACAAAACTATTCCTGATGAATTTTTAAATCATGTTTGTTTTGCAGTTAAAACATTTTCTTTTACATTGCAACACAAAAGCTACAGCACATTTGTTTATAAAATACTGCCTAAATGCATTTTAATTTGGATAAAAATCCTTGTACTTCCTCAACTTTAAACTAGCACAAAAACTTTCTAATTGGTTTTGGGATTAATAGCAAGTATCCCTGAATAGTTTTTAATGTTGTTTTAATAGGTTTGATGAGGGCTGGTGTCAGCACCCAGGCTAGGTACTGTATACTGTCATGCAGTAATAATATCCCTCTCCTTCCAACGGTTACAGAGCGTAATTTGTGTCCAAATATAAGTTAGCAGGGTAGCTCCAAGATCACTCCATAGCAACTTACTCCGCCCCACAAATCCAGCTGGTATGAAGAGCTGTGAATTTGTATTTGAACAGGAAGCTGTGATACTGAAATGCGTTTCATTTTGACCAGAACATGCCAATTACATGCTTGAAAGGGGATGTGTCAGACATGACATTTTCTTGAGGTTTAGTGGCATGTCTGCGGCATCCTTTACCCAAGATACCACAAGGATACTGTACAAATGCACCATTTCCAACTTGTCTTAAAAGCTTTGTCCATAGAAGTTGGTTTTACAGGGTGGGGTGAGCCACAGAATCTAAGCCATTTGGCATGTGCCTCTTTTGTACATTTGCGTTACTTTGCACTTTCTACAGTAATAATACAACATGATACAAAGTTGATTGGAAATAATTTGGATATGCTGGATAATTTTAGCTTGATATGGGTCTGAGATGTTACACTATCTTGTAGAATCTGAACAGATAAATTAGATATTTTCAGGTTTCGGTAGTCACAAAGCAGCGAGATTCTGTTGTGTTACAGCTTTTGATTTGCAATACAATATCAATGCTCAAGGGAAGAAACTTACATTATACCTTATACTTCTCTCCTTTAAGACCTCTGGAAATGTGGTCAATGATACAATAATAGTAAGACTAATGTCTTAAGTTAAGTGTGAGGTTCAAACTAAAGTTTGGGTGAGATGCTCACCATGCAAGCCTCCATCAGTGCTGTGTGCATTTCATCTGTTTTATGCTCCTGATCTGCTCCAGCCTCCAACAGAAAGCGTACCATATCCAAGTGACCTGCAGAGAACAAACAAGGGGACACAAGTGTGGAAGGCTGAGCATATTATATTTAAATGGTTCCCCAAGAGGACATAAAATACATTAACATCATTGTAGTTCTGACCTTTGTAACACGCAAGTGTGAGAGCGCTTTCTTTGAACTCATTGGAGTGTGTGTTGATGCCAGCGCCGTACTCCAAGAGTACCCTGGCCACCTCTACATGGCCAGCACTGGCTGCCTCCATGAGAGGAGTGTGTCCATTCCATTGTGGTCTTCAAATGTTTGCACCCTCTTTCAGAAAGCACCTTCACCACTCCACGAAACCACCAGCACATGCATACGTCAGAGCTGTGTTGCCTGGAAAACAGCAGTAAAGTTTATTTTATGAACAAAACAGAGACAAAAGGAATATTTTCATTAGAGGATTAAAGCTAGTATTACCTGTGGAGGACTGTGCATTTACATCTGCCCCGTGAACCAGAAGCAGTTTTGACGATATCCACATAACCTCCGCTGGCAGCAGCCATAAGTGGCGTAATGTCCCCCTTGATGCCCCGGTCTTCAACATTGGCGTGCATAGCCAACAAAACCTAGAATTGAAACAAAGTGTTAAGACTTGCCACAGAGGGAAAATATTCTAACAATGCAATTATGACATTTTGGGGGTTTTTTTGGGAGATGGGTTAAGTCAGTGTACTCACATTACTCACAAAAAACAAACATGTGAATCATAATTTTGTTACACCCCCCCCCCAAAAAAAGGAAAACAAAAAATACCCTTTTTGTACATACCTGTGCAAGTTCATAATAGCCGCAGAGCAGGCGAGGCCACAGTAGGCTCTCTCCCTCTTCGTGTGTTCATTGACGCTCCGTCCTTCATCCAGCAATTTGCGCACAGCGTTGACGGTCCCCATCTGAACACGCTTCCGCTAAACTACGACTGAAAATAACCAAACTGCTACAATTACTGCCACTGTGACAGGTGAACACACATAGGCCTCACATTAATGGAAACGCATTTAAGAAAATATATGGTTTATACAAGTATGGGGAAGACACATACTTGTCGGCTTGGCCGGCGTTGAGTGTGTTTTCAGCTCTCATCCGGGTTCAGGGCAGCCGCCGGCCTCGTCCAGGGCACAACTCACAGATGACGTCAGTCGTCGTAGCACCTCAGGGTCTGCAAAGCTTTACCATCGGCAGTGGACAGTTTACCGATGCCTGCCAAACACCAAAAGGGCAGAGATGCATAGGGCAATGCAAACCACCAGGGGAGCATAACCACACCAGACCAGATGAAGGAGCAAGTCCAGTCCAACCAATCCAATCCAGGGTTAGTAGCAGCAGACGCGAAGGAGGGGGAACACAAACACAAACAAGCATTTGTTAATAAGGCTTAATATATCCCATCACTACGTTCAACCAATCCTCTTTGATTTAATTCTATCTAAATAGTAAGGTGTAAATAATATCTACAAGACAGAAATGGAATTGTGTTCAGATTGTAAGATCTGAAGAAAGAAGAAAACAACATCCTGTCCTGCTGATATCCAAGAGTGAGTCAATGAGAGGAAAAATGAACAAAGAAGAATGAAAAAGAAGAAAAAGAAGAAAAATCCAAAAAGTATTTGCTGATTACCTATTTTTTAATGATTTTATCCCAGCTAGTTACTCATTCAGGCAATTGCATGAAGGGAGAGAAGCAAGAATGAAAGGAAGAGAAAAACATGTCGACTTTGAACTGTTCAGTCTCAGCTTTAATATAACTATTAGTCCAGCAGCAAGAACGTTCAGTCCTAAAGCTCCTACGTTTACTCCACTTGGACTGCCACTGGATCTAAATGTAGTGTGAGGCGGAGATCAAGATTTCACAACTCTCCAAAAGGCCCAGTGCAAGAAGTTGATAATTAATGTACTGCTGCATCGTCTTAGAAAAGGCAAGCAAAACTGATCACAGCCCGAGAAACCAACACATATGTAAACATAAAAACAGGATAAACAAGGAGATTTATACATTTTACCCTGTAAAAGATAATTAACTGTACATCTATAAATTACATTTGAACAAGTAACCTTCAACTACTTGGCTTTACAGTTTCTAGGAAAGTAAAACATACACAAAGGCTTCACTGAAGTCAAGGCTGTCCACATGTACAGGAAATATTTTTGTTTTACTTTAACTGGGTACTGGCCACCCACTGAACCGAGTACATCATGGGTATCTCCAACACAAAATGCAAATCAGAAAAAAGATTTTGATCCAACTAATGACATTGCTTTCAGGATGAAAAGTGAAATGTCTTTAAGAACAAAGATAAAAGTACAGAAAACTTGATTCAAAGCCTTCAAAAAGTTTGTAAAAGTTTGAACTTATATTTTAATAAGTTAACAAAAGTTTGAGTTTACAAAGAAGAAACAAACCTAAATACTGGCCTCTCTTTGGGACAAACATTTAGCAACCTATACGATTTTACTGAGAACTAGGTTTTGATTTTTAAAATGTCTCTGAGGTATCAGTTCTTGGCTATGACTAATTTACTACTGAAAATTTCAGTCCAAGTCAAAACAAACTTAGTAAGCAGTATCTTTTCAAGTCAGAATTAGGTTGCTTTTTATGCGTTTATCATGTTGAAAGGACAGGTAGAGGTCTTCATAGTGCGTTTAACAACGAACAGATAGACCTGCTTAGCTGCACCCAAAACTGTCATGTTTATACAAACAACATCTTCGGTCAGGTTTTACCACTAGAAAAAGTGTTATGTTATATATAATACAATACAGGTATATATATATAAAAAAAAAAAGGTGTAAAAAAAGTTTCATTTAACACTGCTGTGTACACTGTGTACACGAATTGGTCTAAAAGTTCTGTTTATTTTGTGTGATGCATTTAAGATCAAAAATCAAATAGCCAGAAAGAACCACAGTTCTACAGAAAAATAAAAAATGAAGAACCGATTTACATTAATCCTAATGAGAAATGTCATTCTTTATACAACTTACTGATTTAGTCTAACTTTACTGTGGTCAATTCTTTTGAAATTCAAAAACAAATGACACCCAAGTTCATATTATTTTTATCTCATTGCTTGCACATCTTTTACATTATTAATATTCATTTGCACCTCATTTTCTTGTGCTTTAAAATGTTGCATTTAACATTGCTTAGTCCTCCAGGTCCTATGTCAGCATAGTCAAACATCTCTGTTGTAGACTATATTGTCAATGAAGTATTAAAAAATATTGAATGGAAATTACTGCATTTGAAAGAGTAAAGATAATCAAATAATGACGTGACACAACTTGTGTATGCAAACAAGCAGATATAAAACCCAGAGAGGGAACGGCACCTAACAGAATGCAGAAATTTAATCTTGGACTGATACTTTAATAGACTGACCTCTCTCTACTCACTAAAATTAAAAATTGCAATATACAACCATAGGAAAACATGGTGTAGTTGTGTTAAGAGACCAATAACATCAAGCCAAAAACCAAACATAACCAAATATAATTTAGAGGTCTTCAGTAGCTTAAACGTGTCTGCGACTCAGACAAGTCAAATTCAAAGTAGACTGTGGTGTATTTATTCATGGAGGAAAATCTGAAAGTTTGTCCCACTTCATACTACACAACAGTCTCTTGTACTCAGCAGCCCCAACATTAATACACTGTAAATTAGTGCCTTGAAAATACATCCAATTTCAATGGGAGGGAAAAAAAATATGCTGGATATGTATACTAATATGGACTGGCTAATGGGTTAAAAATGAAAGGATTCCTCATTGTAGGTTGATAATTTCAATTTCCATCAAACAGTTAGCTGAATTCAAAAGACACCCTGAAAATCAACAGGAAACTATGATGCAGAAGGCTAGTCCATTTCGCTATCGATTCATTGCAGGAGTTGGACCACCTGTGCAACTTCGGTAGGTTCCAGCTATCACCTCATGCTACCAGTAGTGATACTGACCCTAACCAAATACAAAACTACTAAAAAACAGTCAGAAAAGATGAGGAGAACAAAAATGTCAGTGGCCTAGACCTGTAAAATAATTCCTGTTTTGGGGGGGTTTGTCTCATTGTTACCTCTCTAGTCCACCTGTTAATTTCAGTAACACCAAATCAGCTGAAACTATTTAACAACCCTCTCTGCTACTTAAACTTCTGAGATATTGTTCTGGTCAGTTAACTAATTTGATGTTACACTCTCATTTAAAAAAAAAAGTCTCTCATTTAAAAAATATTTTTTTTAAGAAGTGCATACTTAACTTTAGATTTGTGCATATACACATATAACACTAAACATGCACCACTTTTAATATTTTAGAAGATTTGAAAAATAAAATTCAAATATACTAAAAAAAGTTATTTGACTATTACGCTGTACAGAGTGTGAGTAAAATTGTTTGGTTGTGCCAATGATAGGCAATAATTTTTAAATAGTTATTCAATTGTATGAAATGCAATAGTTTATGCAACTAGTCTCTTAATATGAGAGTATTGCGATTGGCAGGTTAAAAGGTGGCAGCAAAGTCCTGACGCATTTGCTATCTAACATAAAACAACATAAAACAACAAAAGAAAAACGGCTTCACTATTGCCCGCCATTGGTAAAATATGTGCCTAGATGCTAATGGCATACAAATGAAAGAAAGATGCAAAGCCAAAGACTGCAATAGTGAAACAACTCCAAAAAAGATATACCAAAATGACAATGCACACGTGGACGTATGTAGGATTTCACAAGTCTACCATTTATAACACCAAAGGGTGATGCACCCTAGATGTATCCTGTATAAATCCAAGGAATGAATATACAAGTTTCCGAGTAAAAGCTGCTGCACAGGAAAAAGCTTGGGAGCTCCTCAAAAGCAGTTCTGGGAACGTAGAAATGAAGGTTGCAAGTAAATTGGACAAAAACCGAGCTTCTTGCCATTGCTTTAAAATTGTCTAGTCCAAAAGGGCTTTGTCAACTTTAAAGTTGCTGAGTTTGCTGACATTTTGGTTGCAAATTGGCAGGAGGTGGGAACATCTAGATCCTCATGTGTGAACAACTCTGACACGTCAAAGAGTGTCAGAGTCATTTCAATGGCATACAGATATTAACTGAGCCAAATATCACCAGGTGTCGGAGAAGTCCCTATTTGAGCTACGGCCAATGAGAGAGCAAGACGTCAGGTGACGATGCTTTAAGAAAAAGAAAACAAGCCAAATGAAGTGGAGACCCAATACAACATCCAGTACGACAATACAGCTGGCAGCTACCTTTTTCATTACAATTTATTTTCTCCTCACTTTTAACATAGATAATCTAAGGTGATTTCAGCATGGAAATGCCTCATTCCCTTGTAAGTTTGGTTGATACAATGTGTTTTGATGTCCAATCAGGTGACCAAGTCCCTATCAGATCCTGACTCTTCATGCGCAGTTCGTCATGTAATGTGAACAGCGAAATGACTAAGATTCACAATTTCAAAACAGCAAGTCATGTAATCTGAACACCCCCACAATCAACAAACTCTGGGGAAAAAAAATAAATAAATAAATAAAAAAAAAAAAATAATCACATATCCAAAACCAGTTTTACTCAGCTGTGTTTAGAATTTAAAAACGTTCAAAATATTATTCTGGCTTAATTAAAGTCAAGTGCTATTTTTACTGACGATTAAACTATCATTACCTTTTATATTATAGTACTGCATGACTAAAATAAATAAATAAATTAATTCATTAACAAACATGCCAGCAAAATAAAGAAACATAAAATATCTAAACAGCTGTCATTAGTTCCGTGTGGGTTTCAGTTGGGGAGAGGATTTAATTCCTGGTTATTTCCTATGGCAAGTTGTTTGAAATACCCATCCCACAGAAAATTGATTTCATTGGTTTCACCCTTACTATAGTCTCATAATGTTGCTCATTCAAACTTCTCCTGTCCAAGCTTCTATAGATTAATCATGAAATGTTTATAAGTCAAAATGTCATCAGGCCACTGGAAATCAATTTGAATACATTACATCAATTGGCAGCTCTGTGGAAAATAGTGATATATAAACATATAGAAAACTGTGCTTGCTGTTAATTTTAATGACAGCTCCTAATCCATACAATATTTCTCATAAAAAAACAAACAAACAAAAAAAAAAACAAGAAATAAAGATTCCCTGCAGTACGTCTCCTGACTTCGAGTGAGGGCTGGAGGACAGTTTTAAAAACCGTAGCAGTCCCATACATTCAACAAACTCACATCTTTTAATCAACCTATAATGATTAGATGATTCGTCCGTTCAATGCATCGATGTTCAATACATGCTTAATTTGGCAGTTCAAGCAAGATGGTAACTGTGCTTTACTGACATGGTTCAGCTCATATCAACCAACTATTAAATTCATATCAATGTTTTTATTCATTTGTATTCAACATTTTTGACTGTTATAACAATGTCTGATATCTGCTTAATTTAAAATATTCTTATGATGTAGAAACTGAGGTCACAATGCTATACAGATAAATACAACTGCTTAATTAAATAGTTTGCCTTTTTGTCCCCCAATAACATCCCACTTTACAAAGAAAATGAGACATTTCACAAAGAATTGCAGCAGGGTTTACACAAAAAAAAAAAAAAAAAAAAAAAAAAAAACTGTCCATCTGAAGCATATATCAAAAGAGCACTCATTACTGTAAATGGAAATATGACATGCCACATACTCATCTTAAAGCACTTGCTTCTTCAGGACAATATACATTTTTCATTGTCATGCATGAAGTAAATTTTATTTAAGTGCTTAAAAAAAAAAAAAAATCACAATTACTGTGATTTCATACACGCTAGCTTATTATAACCTAGGGCTGAAACTAATGATCATTTTAGTAGTGAACTAAGCTGTTTTTTGAGTCAGTTCTCTGCATCACTGTAATGTTGATGTGATACAACACCTCTGTATTAAAGAGTCTGCATTTCACTTATTTTGCAGTGATGTTTTTGTAAAATGCTCCCCCATGTTCCTCTAGGTTTTTTTTTTTTTTTTTTTTTTTAAACTTCTCACCCCAATTACGTACCCATTGCCATCATGGTATTTTTACATATGCTCCTCTTTACTGCACTACATGAACTTAATGTGGCAAACAACCAGCGAGCTGGAAAGACCATAGATTTATGAGGCATTTATGTAGTACCAAGTATATATGAAATCTTATAACTTTTATAATGCCCTGCAGTATTTTTACCTCCTTAGCGTTTAGAGGTTTACACATTTAATTCATTTTTCTAAGAACTTCAGATCACCTTTGAGATTTCTGACCTAATCACAAATAGTGATCTAACATTTTTTCAAATATGTCAACCTGTACAACACACAAAACCAGTTCAATGTAGTAGAAATCCCTATGACTAAGAGGTCTAATGCCATCTTTAGTACAGCTTTCCTTTAAAAAGGCGCATTTTAAAAGTTTTGTTATTTTAACCTTAATCTATTTACTGTGTTGTGTTGCTGCAATGGCAACTCAACCTGCTGGTGTCAGCGCGTACCCGAGTAAGGCTCTGGTTCTCATGATTAGATGATGATAATGCTTTCAGACACAAATCCCTAGTTTTCAACAAAGCATAAGAGAGAAAATGTGACTTTTCAGACAAAAATTTTAATATTTCTTGCCACTCCTTTGCATTAAAGTGTGTACCTCAGAACCTCTAGCCTCCTGTTCGTCATTTTCCTCCAACTATCTTCTCCCGTCACTCGTCTCTTGCATTTCGGATTCCATATTCAAACTCCTCACAAGAGCTACCGGACCTGCCGACCAGCTTTTCTCCCGTTTCTGCTATATAAAACATGCTTATAGCAAAAAATATCCAGCTTTTTCTAACTGCTCCTCCTGTAATGATAATCATACATGTCATGTTTTCTCCAACTTTAGAGAGGATATGATGAGCGCTCTTCTCTGCTACAAAATCCATTTGTTTTTATTTGTTGTGTAGAGCAAGAACACATCTGTCCTGTGTTAAGCAAAGCAAAATGCAAGGTTGCATGTGCTGTCCCTGCACCGGAAAAAAAAAAAAAAAAAAAAAAAAAAAAAGTAACTTTATCTGACATCGCCTTGACATGTTCAATTGCAGCCAACTTGACCGACCAGAGACAGTGGAGGAGAAGCTGATTTTGGTGTTGTCCCACTTTACTAAGCAGTGCAACGCGATTCAAAGACACCAGGACACAAACAGAAAAGCTTTTGTATGGAAAGAAATCGCCAAGAAACTTTGGCTTGAACGGTGCGTTTAAAGAAAATGATAAAAACGCGTTTTTTCCATTTTGACAGTTAAATATTCTCATTGAGTGATCACTTGTGTGTGATCACTGAGTGAGTTCATGCTCATTTTTGTGAGCGTCAACAGGCTGTCAAAAAAACTAAAATTGTGCATAAAGGTTTTCATTCGCTTACAAAAATATTGATTTTAATAACCAAAGTTAAAGTGTGTATTTTTTTTTCTTATTGGGTTGCGTAATCAAGATAGGCAAAGTAAACAATGACACAACTGCAAGTACAGATGTTTTGGCTCCATAATTTATATATGTCTGCGCCCATATCAGAATTAATAGTACTGCATTACTTAAGGCCCTGTCATACCTTAGCCAGCGTATGCAAACATATACAAATATTTCTAAAATGCTGAACTATCTATGCATTTTTTACTTTTTCATGTTTGGCCGTATACATATCATATTCATAACAAGTTGGACGTATACATAACGTACAGAAAACGCATTAGTCACTAATATAGGATGTTTTGATTTATACCTAGGAATGCTTTAAATGTTCCTGCCGTTCACAACTTATGTGCAACAATAGTCTAAATTATCCTTGGTCTAATTATCCTATCCCTGTCATAGCCGATAAAAAAAGGTTGCTGCTCAAAGACACTAGACATCGCAGAAGTCACAGTATCAAAATCAACGTTGTGCTGAAAACATCAGCGAACACTGCCAAGAAGTCTACTGGCAAGGCATACCCATCATCACCCATACCCTCATGCTCAGGATGTAGATGACGAAGATTCCAACACCGCTCTGGCATCCACCATAAACTGGTCATACATGCCAAACTGCAGCACAGGGGAAATGCACTTTGCTCCAGGGATGAACAGCGCTCACAAATTGAAAACAGCAGCTGGTAAAGGAGACCCAGACACTGAACTAGCTTGAGGAGCCACAGCGCTTTGATTTTCTGAACTAATGCTATGCATCCAGCTGAATCCAGTTACACTTTTCAAACTTTCCCAGTCAACTTAGCCTGTTGCAGGGACCATGGCACTCTTATGAAAAGGTCATGGTGGTGTTGGAGGACAGCTAGTATGTATTCCCAACTCTTTGCCAGATCCTCCATCTTTCAGATGGACATCTGCTCATCACAGAGTCTTGAGGTGAGTACTGACGGGTTTGTCCTGTGAGCCTTATTTTTATTTACCAATTCCCCTAAACGGTGCCAATACGCCATTATGCAGTAGCCATTTCTTGGAAAGACGTTCAGTAAGTTCTGTGTATGTCCGGAGCGCGTCAAATACGTCTGTGTAAGTCAATATGAGTTGGAGATATGCTGAATATAAAGTACACATGGGTTTAAAGCATGTTACTCATAAGTTAGAAATAGGTTCTGGGTATACTGAACATAATCTCAACACATTTTTACTTTTGAGTTACATGTATGAGTGTTTGTCAATGATCCTATAACTAATGGCAGAATGTGAGCTATACTTTGAGAAATTTTGCACATGTACAAAATCTTTCAATGACCTCGCCATATCTTCATAGTATCACTATAGCTTCACTGTCCTCTTAACTTATGCAAAACCCATCCATAATTTGACTTAGGCCACCGTATTCGCCAAATTTTTCATATGTAGGCTAAATCGTATAGGTGTGGTAGGGCCTTTTCTCTTAAAGCAAGTCACAATAATCCCAAAATCCTCACACTAACACACTTAGGTATGAGTTATCTTCAATGAACAACTGTCTTAAGTGTGTAGTACGCAGACACCACCAGATCCACAGCATCTTCTCTAGTGATGGTTTTGACAGGCCTGTACTACTACTACTGCAGCAATTCCCCCGTCCCCCTCAAAAAAGTAGTTTAAAATATGTTTCCATTGGGACAATAAAAGTATTTGATGTGTTGCCATTTTTTTGTACTGAGAATAAAAAGAGGATGACCCAATCTTCTTACCATAACCATTGTCTATGATATTATTAAAAAATATGTTTTCTTGTTTATGGCTATATTATTTAGTACTGGAAATGTATGTATCTAAATATAAATAAATAAAAGTAAACACACACATAGACAAATATGCCCACACTTCAAAGACATTATGTAAATTACTCCTCTTCTAGCAGGACTAGGCTGGGTGAAAGGGGACTAGAATGAGATTAGCCATTAGTCGTTCAACACAAACTCCGTGCATGCTGTGGAGGCTCAAGCATGTTCCAGCGTTAATCTGCATGGTAATGTTCACAGGCCCAAACGAGGCCAGGACACCTGGCCCCACTGGATTAATCTATACAGACCTTCTTAAACCAAGATTACCAGTTCTAATTAAACAAATTTATCCAAATCACTTTCAAACTATCAACCGGTAACAGAAACAAAGGTGGGGGTTGTTTTTATTTTTTTGTTTTTTTTTAAACATATATTTTAGTAGGAGGTCTAACAATACAAGCAATAACATGCCTCCACTTTTTAAAAATTGTGAGGAAAAACTGAGAAACTGAGGCACCAAGGTGTGGTCTTACTTGTTCAATGTTAGAGTATATTATAACCAAACTTGGGTGTGGCCAGTGAAGCACTGTGCAAGTACAAATTAACATGTGTTAAGTCTTGAGCTAAATTAAGTTAAGACAAAGCAGTCATACCTGCAGCTTCCAACAAGGCTTCAAGTCGGGCCTGTGTCTCTGGATCAACAGTCCTCAAATCTACTCCATCTGTAGCGCTGGACAAAAGCAACTCTGATGCCGTCTTCATAATGGGGTTATCCAGGTCCTCTTGGTCCAAAATGAATGACTCCACCTGGGAGAGGCAGAAAGAGGTCAGAATGACTACTCTGATTTTCAATTTAGGTCTTAATGTGACTTTCTAAAGCAGCAGACTTGGCCACGTTAAACTTTATTGAATATCTAGTTTACCACATGACAAATAATACAACTCCTTAAGTGAAAAAAAAAAGGCAATATGTTCTTTAATACAGTCGATTATAGTTCACACAATTGTTTGCATTACTCTAGGTAAAATTGGGACTATGGGAACACAAGTGTACAACCTATAAAAAGACCAGGCATGTGGCTCTTGTTTATTTATGGTTTCTCTCAACAGAAGGAAAACAAAAAAGGACCACATGGATAACAGATTCAAAGCGCAGGAAGCACTATGGCAAGGAATTATAACCCCCACACGCAGGGACATTCAGCTGAGAGTCAGCTGCCTAAGCGCAGCACCAGTTTCATACCTGAGTTTTGGCACACTTGGTTGTCATGTTCTGCAGTACAGATGGTTTATTCAGCCCAAAAAGTAAATAAATAAATAAACTAGTACATTTATTTAACACAAACATCACACACGAAGCATAATTTTTTTTTGTTTTAAATGCAACTAAATTACTACTTCATAATCCTCTCTCTCTTGAAGATTAATTGCCTAAAATTATTAAAAATTGTTCCATCTGGACAGCCCCTCATTTTTGCGACCATTTAAATTTTTAAGCAAAATATGGCATCTGTGAAAAAAAGATTAGATTTAGAAGTTAAAAAAAAAGGTTGAGAAGGTATTACAATAACTCAGTTTCAGAGTAACATGTATGAATTTACACATATCTGCAGAGTAACTTATTTTGCATTGCAGGTACTTGTGGGAAGTAACATTTGACACAGGTGGCTTAAATGTCACAGCTACCTCCACAGCTATGTTCATCAATATCTCAACAAAACCCTCCAACTGTCAATTAATCAACTTGGGTGAAATAAACTTTTAAGGAGGAAAATTTCCCACAATTTTTACAAGGGAGCTCTTATTAGACCACCGTGCAAATATGTAAATTTAGTTTGTTTTCATCATGTAAATGCTGCAGGTGGAAGCTGAATATATTACACATTTTTAGGAAAGCTTTAAATGTATCTTTTGCTGTAAACTTGTTTGTTTTTTAGGTTTGTAGAAAGGTTTGAGCCTAAAATAACAAGAAGAATGGGATGAGTCCCAGTTCACTGTCATTCAACAGTTTGCAAAACAATGTCTTCCAAAATTTGAGGCAACAATATGGCTTTATGTCCTGGAGTGCTAATGTTAAGAAAGTCAACATTCAGCAATTTGGATGAATTCAACTATACCACTGGAACACAGAGCACATCGGCATATGGGAGCTGTAGTTCCACAAAGGTCTTTATAATCAACAATGGACATCACTCTTCACTATTAATGAACTACAGTTCCCAGAGTGTTGGTATCCAGAGAGCTGGAAAGGCCTAGAATGGCATCTGCTTAATCCTGGGGCTCAGATTTTAGCTACTGCCCAGGGCAGCAAGTTCTCTACTGGAGTAAAACAGCACAACAAACTATCCCTTTCTGCCATATACAGTAGACTGTGTAAGCGAGGAAACATGACACAGAGGCCACACTTTATCAATACACTGTGAGGTGTAAGTAACATATCTGATCCTTTCTTTCTTCATCCTTGACTACTATATGGCTGATGCTCAGACAAAAACAGACAAAATATATTGACAGTGGTGTCAGCTGACATCCTCAGTTGGCTGTCATTACCATCGTGTTTTGGTCAGATAATCCTTCAGTCACACATTAGTAAAAAATATAGTGCAGACAGCTCAACAGGTAAAGTCCAAGGTTCAGTGGTGCAGATTCTTTTCATATCCCATAACAATTTGACGTCAATGGTTCAGACAGCTAAATTCTTCATCGCCCTTTAGAGTGCGATGCAAATGTTAAAAGTGAGACCCATGAACTGTTCGCCCAAATCATATATTTGCTCTTTACCTGTCAAACAAGATATATTCTTCTGTCTATTCCTGTCATATGATAAGCTAAACTGAATTTCATACAGAACAATTGACAAAAGTGTGGCCAAGAAGCCAAATATATTAAATCCCTGATCACGTTAAACAAGACATGCTGCAACAGAATATAACAAGGCACTTGTTGATTTGTTTAGGTTTTTGGGTCTTTTTTTTCGTCCATTTTTACAAAATCCCCTGACAGGTGGAGTGACATAACACGTTTGTTCCTGGAGTCTTTCACTTAAACTATCCACCTAAAAGTTGTTACAAACACATTTACAATAGGTTTAGCTGAGATGACGGGATGCCATCACACCTGTCCCCTGTTGTGACACGGAAAGTTGGACACCTCACAACATGAATTCAAGCTGCTCTCCAGTTTAACGAGACACATCAAGCCGACAGTGGTGGTAGCTAGAAGACCGACAGAGCCAAGGGGTGGAAAAACCAACCAGCTTATTTATCAGAACCAAATGTGAAATTCTAAGACGTTCAGTTAAAAAAGCGCATAACCGAAACGTAACGAAAAGTTAGCTGATGGGCGATCGGAGTTCATTTAAATGATTTGGATAAGTGACGTAATTGCACCACAACTACGAAATGGCAGGTATTTAGCTGGCCATATGCATCCCGGGCTTTTTGGACATCTTCCATTTGCCGTGACTGGAAATCTGTTGAAAGACCGCAAACTTGTGATGGGTGTTGCGAGACGACAGGACCGAAACGAGGCCGTCGTCGCTTCCACCCGAACTAGGCCGTGGACGCAGCCTGCGCTGCATAAATAAAACATTTCAGCCGGTTGGCGTGAATATCTACCCTTGTCTCACCAAACACTGTCGCCATCGAACTGTCTCCGGTCATTTGAACTGGCGAGACGCGTTATTCCGTGACAATACTGGTTAATTTTACGTAATTTCGGCGGCCTGGGAGGGGGTGGTTGCCAACTGTGAGCTAATGCGCTAGCTGCGCTAGGACAGGAATGTTCGCTGCTAAAGGCTCAGCTAACTTAGCTTAGCGTCGCTACCTCTGAAACCTCGTCTTCGTCGCTGCCGGATCCCGGACCCGAGGAGAGAACGGCCGCGGCCGCCAGCTTGAAATCCAGTCTTTCTGCAGCAGGTCCGCCCGGTTCACCGTACAAGCGCACTTTCTTTCCGCCGACACCAATCCCAATGCCCCCTAGTCCGACTCCTCCTGGTGTCGCTCCTACCCCCATCCCTGCCACTGGGGAGCGAGGAGTCACCGAGTCAATCTCGTCCTCGAAGCCGTCCGTCAGCATTGCCGTCCCGGCTACAGCATCCTGCATACTTATGTTCGCGATACGTGCGTTAACGAGCTGTTTGTTGACTTAAAGGTCCGTTCGGGCGCTTTCTCATGCGATATTAGCGTGATTTTACTTCAGGGAATCCAGAAACTCTCCCGAAGCGAGGGTTGAGGAGGATCTCTTTCCCCCAGCCATTAACTTTCTAACAACCTAACCCGATACGCACTGTTTCTCAGAAAGACTGCCTCTGAAGGGAATCCTCCCAACGCTATTGGTTTAGCTGTGGTAATCTCCATTTTCAATTGGTCTGATTTTCTGCTTGTCAAATTTGAGACCGCAACGTCATGTTAGGTTTACCAATATCACGAGGCTGTAGAACGAACGTCAAGACTTGACATGGTAGACCAACTTAACTAGTTACTAGTTTACTAATTCATGTAAAGTCAAACACATGCATTGAAGTACTCATTTTTTAGTATACTGGCAACTCCAGTACATTTAAAACTCTATTAGTGTGTGCACGACATAATAGCTATTGGAGTAACAGACAAAATTCATAATCAATATTAATGTTATGTATCACTATGGATACCGCTCACAAATATGGATAGGTTTTGCTGCAAATGTGTAATTTAATAATTTTATACTGCGAAGATTATAATTAAGGACAACAAAAAAAAAAGGAAACTAGTGTCACTTTGGCCACTTAAATAACGTTGTGTTTGATGCGTAAATACAAAGTTAGTGGTAAGAATATTCCCAACACTTTTCTTTGGCAAGACAGAGATATTTTAAATGGAATAAATGTATTCCACAACGTCCTAATATGAGCTAACAAAAAAAGTATGCTAAGATAAAAGTAAATGGATGACTTAAAATACATCTAATCTATCATAAGCATAAAATTATAACAGCACTCAGAACTTTAAAAAATAAATCTGATTGATTATGTGATTCTTTCTTCTACGATTCTTTGTACATCAATATGCATACATTCTTTCTTTAAAACAATTAAAACAATATGACGCTCATTACATTACGTGTAGTTGCTGGAAGAAGGTAAACCTCTGCCTTTACAAATTTCAGGAAATATTCTCTAGATCTGGACAACACTGGGCCATCACCAGAGCAAAATCTTGGATTGAGAATGCGGGGAATGCGACTGGTGCTTGTGCTCGAATAATGCAAAAAAAAAAAAAAAAAAAAGAAAGAAAAAAGAAGTTAATTTGAGACTACACATGTCAGTAAAAACTAGGATTAAAGAATCATCGTAGACTATCCTCTGGTTTTAACTACACATTAATAGCAGCATGTGGTAATTTGATTACCTTTTACCCAATTGTAACACAAATTCAAATATAAACTGTTTGTTAGTAAATGTACGGCCTTTAGTTACAGAGTATATTAGTATGTTGCGCAGTGTGAATGTGTTAAGACTTGTAAAGGAAATACCCATTTAACTGTATGTCAAAAATAAAATAAAACAATTTCAAGTTCCTGGCCTTTGTAAAGATGGTCATTCGGATTTATAGGCCGGGAGACGCGGTACCAGGCCAGACAGGGTTTCGGAGAATAACGTCATAATTTCTGGGCGTGAACGGAGGCCAGTCTGAGGCGTTCGGTTATTCAGCCGGGATTGCCAGGTGCATTTAAAACCCCACATTTTGTTTAATTTTAGAAAATTACACAATCTTTTTAAATACTTATTCACATGAGTTTTAATAACATTCAAACACAAATATACATGTATTATTGTTACAGGTGTATTTAACCTTAATCATTGTGTTTTAGTTTGACACAGAGGCTAAACGTTCCGGTTTAAAGTTCCTGAAAGGGGGTTGGCTGGGGCAATCTGGCAACTGTGTGCAAGGGTTCAACTACATTCACGTAGATCCCGTCATACAAACTCCGGCGTGTAGCATCTACGCTCGATCAGGTAACTGTATAAATTCATCTTTCGGCTAATTCAGGTTAATCGAAGCGAAAAAATCTATTTTAAGTTAACAGAAAATACAAGAGCGACTCTACATATTAGGTCCTCTTTCAATGTATTATCGTCAG
Organism: Xenentodon cancila; assembly: GCA_014839995.1. Lineage (NCBI taxonomy): Eukaryota > Metazoa > Chordata > Actinopteri > Beloniformes > Belonidae > Xenentodon > Xenentodon cancila. The sequence continues at coordinate 20,260,423 of CM026205.1, forward strand.
TTAGTGATGCTAGCGTGAGAGCTAACCGTTAGTGCTAAGAACATGGCGCAGTCTGAAAGGGCCGCTTTTGTTCTTGTATCCGGGTGCGGTTGTTAACGTACCGAAGGCCACAGGCGTTTCCCACCAAAACAATTAAGATGATTGTTTTCTTTTAAAAAAGAACTAATGTGCTCGCTCCACCATCTGTTTGATGCAAACATACAGCCGTCTATTTTGGGTATTTCTTCGAAAGGATATCCTAGGCACCACATGTTGTACGCCTTGTGCACCGACTCACGGTTCGCGCGTTTTGTTTAGTGTACGTCTGTAAACAAAATAAGAGCTACAAATAAGATGATTGTGATAGTCATTTTTTATTCTTCTTGTCTAGACAAGAACAAATATATGTATAGGAATGAAAAGAATAAGAATATTTATTGAGTTGCAACGTGCCGGTTGGTGCTATAAAACGGACTCTAGATGGCGCTGCAATTAGTCTTTAGTAACTTCCATAAAACCGATTTCACCAAACTACAAACTTTAAATATGAATTTAAGCATCACATTGTCTACAACGTAGATGATATGTAGATTGTATTTAATTACAATATATAGACTTCTTAATAGGAGTGTTATACTTGTGAGCGGAATATGCAGCAGTATGAACTAATTAAGCCTGTCCTTTTCATCCAGGGGGTGTGACCAGTCATGGCTGATGAGGGATACGTTGTTCGAATCAGGGGTCTTCCATGGTCCTGTTCAGTGGATGAAGTACAGAGATTTTTCTCAGGTATGTATTGTAGCGCTCTAGTAATTGCACCTTTCTAGACCAAATTCCAGTATTGTCTAGTGATGCCCACTTTATCAGCAAGTAAAAGTGATCTTTGTCAAATAAATTTTAAATAAGATAATGGGGGGGGGTAATTGTAGCACATCCCATTTTGTCCAATACAAAAGATATCAGATGAGTCCCATTTTGGAGGCACCCCAGTGCTTTTGGCCAGGTCAGAACAGGGCCAATATATGTGAAAACTGGGTTGTGTGTCACTGTATTTTAATATTTTGCTTAAGAGCCGTGGTTATACTGAGTGACTATCTTGAAGCATGAGTCCACTGCCCTATACAGAAAGCGGCAACTAATAGATTGGGTATATTGAGGTTATTCAAGTTGATACCTTGAAAGCATGTTCCAAGCCCTGACAGATAAATTAGTGCTTCTCAAATTCAATTCAATTTTATTTATATAGCGTCTATTACAACACAAGTTGTCTCTCAAATGTACATATTACTGTATTTTATTGATGATAACTTGGTCAAGAAATGTAATAGGAAATTTGCTTGTTACGTGTTTTACAGGTTGCAAAATTCTTAACAATGGAGGCGGAATCCACTTCACCTACACAAGAGAAGGACGTCCCAGTGGAGAGGCATTTGTGGAACTGGAGGCGGAAGACGACCTGAAGGTTGCTGTGAAGAAGGACAGAGAAACTATGGGTCACAGATATGTTGAGGGTTGGTACATCAGCAGACAAATGTAAAGCACCTTGATGAGTCCCTGAAAAGCACTGTAGTTGCTTGTGTTTTAAGTTGTAATAACCAGTTGTTCTGTTTCCTGTGATGCAGTCTTTAAATCCAACAATGTGGAGATGGATTGGGTAATGAAACACACTGGCCCAAACTGCCCGGAGACAGCAGGAGATGGGCTTGTGCGGCTCCGGGGCCTTCCCTTTGGTTGCAGCAAGGAGGAGATAGTACAGTTTTTCTCAGGTAAGAACTGTCCTGTCTGTGGTTTACTGTTCCCCCTGTTGTTAGTGAATTCAGCTTTTCCTTCTCCATCTTTCTTTCTCGTGACCTTGTCTCGACAGCGCTGATTAGTTGTTGCATCTAATGTACATAGAAGACAGTGCCACTGAGCACGGTTAGCACTTCCCTAATGTTGTAACAATGAAACCATTTCTTTTTTTGGATTGATATTGGGTGAATACATGATGCCGGGAACAGAAACCAGATTTAATATAACATAAATGATTAATACTTGTAATTGTCTAAGGCCAGGAGTGTGTTATTAAATACAATTTCCCATCTTTACACACCATATCCATCTTGAGCTCACATTCATCACCCTTTTCCTTAAACTAGGTCTGAAGATGTATTTTAAAGTTTATCCCTAATGATAATTTATGAATGATTAGAGATGCACCGATTGCAAATTTCTGGGCCTATTCTGTTTTTGTTGTTAGTATGTTGTTGGTTTTTTTTTTTTTTTTTTTTATAAATAAAAGTCTGAAAACCAATTCCGATTTTTCTGTGAAGGAACTGTAATTGACAGCACACAATTATTTAGGTATACTATGTGGGGAAAAGAAACAATTATGGTGGGCTTATTTTTAATTTTATTTAATTTTTTTACTGTGCATGCTTCTTGTTGCCGCAATGGTGTTTTCTAACATGCGTCATCTAATGAGGACCTCTTGTCTGTGTAGTTATTGCATTTTCTCATGTCGTCTTATCTTACCAGCATTTTTCAAGCCTTTGAGGCGACTATGTACAGGGCACAACTGCTCAGTTGAACATGCATATGGGATGTATGTGTGCAGCATGCGTGCATGGGGACTTTTAATGGAAGTTTTTTTTTTTTTTTTTTGTTTGTTTGTTTTTGTTTTTTTATGCACCTTCTGACATTTATTTGAACACCTTGCAGATATTACAAATTAACTTTGGATCTGCCAAGAACTTATACACCAAATACATAGTATGCCATGCCATCATGCAATTGTTTGGCTGAGCTGCTATGCTTACAATGCACTTACTTCCCCCATGTTAAACATAAAAAGGTGTTTGTGTTGGTCACCAGTCAAGTTGCAAATCTTCCAACTTCAGTCATGTGCCAAGCAATCAGTGCATCCCTACTAACGATGGAATGGGTCCCATTCATCACTGATATAACCCCACTCATACCCCACCGTCATTACTTTTTCACATTTTCTCACCCCTCGTCTCCTGAATAATATTCTATCAAACATTGTATGCCGGATCTTAGAATAGTACTTGATGGGGAGAAAAAAAGTCATGTCACCCACCTGGTGTCCCCACACAATGCCCTTTTCCATATTCTTTCTCTATCCTGTCATTTCTACTTTAACCCCAGTATACAGTGAATGTTCCTTTTAACTGGCCAATTAAAACACTGAAAAATAAAACGGTATGTGTGTGATGTATAGAGTTTTCCATAAGTTTTCTATCTCTTTAGAGAAAGTTCTCTCTGTGATTGGGCATGTGATTTAATATGTCCCCTGCTGGGGTTATCTGTCCTTGGGTTGAAGGGTTGGAAATCGTGCCAAATGGGATAACATTGCCGGTGGACATCCAGGGGAGGAGTACGGGGGAGGCCTTCGTGCAGTTTGCTTCACAGGATATAGCTGAAAAGGCTCTAAAGAAACACAAGGAAAGAATAGGGCACAGGTGGGGATGGTTGGTTGGTTGGTTGGCTGGATAAGTTGCTTTTCTTATGGTGTGCACCCTGAACATCTGAACCAAATGTAAAACTACCACAACATGAAGCTCATTTGTAATAGTTATCACACTAATGCTATGCTAGATTCTGCTTTGCCATACATTCATAATGTTCAGTGGGAAGATTAGTGCTTGGGCATAATCTTTAAATATTAGTCCTGAATTGGTTTACCAAAATAATGTACGAACAGATGGTGTCTGAGCACTAAACACCAGTCCAGGTAGATAAATGGTAAGGAGTTTCCCTGGTGGTAAAGTAAGAGGGCCATTGTACACAAGGATCTTGAGCCCACTGCCACAGGTAATGCTTAGCGTGGGTTGCAGTAGGGCTGGAGCTCTCTGACCCTCTAAAACCAGGACACTGGCTGTCATGGCAAGGACAAAGGTCACTAATAAAACCATTTGCCTCAGGTAACCATAAGAAAAGTTAAAGTTACCAAGGCCCTTATTAGTTTGGACAATTTTATTTTCAAGGCAGTAATTTTTTTTTTTTTTTTTTTTTTTTTTAAACTATCAAATCAACAAGTATTGAGTACTCAGATATTACTACCAATGGACTACACCATGGCAGCATTTGCATAGCCCAGTATGAAGCAAATGCAATTCATGTCATTTCCCAATCCCTTTATACGTGGCATTTCTATGCTCATAGGTACATTGAGATCTTCAAGAGTAGCCGTGCTGAGGTGCGGACTCATTACGAACCCCAGCGGAAGCCTATGGGCATGCAGAGACCTGGCCCCTATGATCGGCCCTCTGGCGGTCGCGGCTACAACATGATGGGCCGAGGTGGATCCTATGACAGAATGCGTCGAGGAGGCTATGGCGGAGGTGAGTACAAGTGGTTGAAAGCTCATTTAGTGTCATCACCTATGCAGTTTTGTTTTTCCAATCAGTGAGCCTATGTTCCTTTATGCAAACAGTGCATTTTCAAACTAATAAGATTAGGATGTAAAGTCCCAGTAAGACCTCATGTTAATCTCATTGTATATCCAGGTGTATCAGATGGACGATATGGCGATGGTGGCTCTTCATTTCAGAGCACAACAGGGCACTGTGTCCACATGAGAGGCCTGCCTTACAGGGCCACAGAGACAGACATCTACAATGTAAGATGACTGTTCATTATTACAAAATTTAAGGTTGTGCATGGAGAATTGGTTAACTTAAAAAAAAAATTTAAAAAAAATTCCTTTCTAGTTTTTCTCTCCTCTAAATCCTGTGCGGGTTCATATTGAGATCGGCCCTGATGGCCGGGTCACCGGGGAGGCAGATGTAGAGTTTGCAACACACGAAGATGCCGTGGCTGCCATGTCCAAAGACAAAGCCAACATGCGTGAGTTTGCTCAGTCTGCATTTCGAATTAAAGTATAAAGTCTTGATTTTTGAAGTTGTATGATCAGAATGATCTGTCCACCCCTCAGAGCACCGCTATGTGGAGCTGTTCTTAAACTCAACAGCAGGTGGCAGTAATGGAGCCTATGGCAGTCAAATGATGGGTGGCATGGGTAAGTAAGGAGGTTGTGGGATTAGTTTCCTCTGCTATTTAAATAAAAATGCTTGGATGGTAGGATGAAAAACAAAGTTAGCTCCTTTTTGTACCACTTGTTTAAGAAGAAGGGTGCTTAGAAAAAAGAAGAGTTTTATCTCAAGCAAGATCTTATGTTGTACTAACCGAATATGTCGTTTACAGGGAACCAGTCATCTTACAGCGGAGGCCAGCTAAGCTCAGGGTACTCTGGTGGGTACAGCAGCCAAGGAAATATGGGAGGCTACAGTGACTATAGTGAGTGTCATATCTGTCAACTCTCTTTATCCTTGTTTACGTGTATACTTAAGCAGATGCTTTCAGGCCATTTGTGGAGAACACAAATTTATTTAATCTGGAAAGAAGACGAGCCTATAAAAAGAAGGGGGAAAAAAAAGTGTAGCAGATCAGTTTTATGGCTGAGTAATTTTTATGGACACGTGATGGGCATGCTTGAACACTGTTTATAGCAAAATTTTACTACTGGAAGTGTCAGAAAACTTGGTTGTCAGCAATTGTGTGTTACTAGTCTCACGGGTCAGAAAGCTGTTAACCCTCATCTTGGAAGTGAATCCTCACCTGCCTTTTATAATCCTGTCCAAGGATAGCCTTTGGGTTTTAACGAGAGTTCTTTTTGTGAAGTGAGGAGGCGTAAAGTTCACCTAAATAGCTACAAAGAATGAGAGCACATTTTTACCATCTAAAACTGAAACGTCAAATATCCTCTGTTCAAGTTAACACTGGTTTAGATCAGCATCACGCCTCTTTTGTAATCTTCAGTTTTTTACTGTGCCAGTACATTTTCTTTACTGTAGAAACATCTGTGATTGATCCTGGTTTGGACTTCTTGTGTTATAGTCTGACACCATTTTACCAAGCAGACTGCTGCTCCAACTGGGTTCAAAAATTCAAAAATATTCTTTTCAGTAGAAACTGGATTAGTTTAAATTACATCATCTTGAATAATCAGGAATGAGGTATTGTAGAGGAAGGGGTCAATTTTATAAAGCTGTCCTTTCAGGCTTTAAATAACAAAATTTAAACCACTGAAATACATGCTACATTTCATTTTGTCCATCCAAGAAGAATGTGATGTTCATCCCACTTTTTCAAGCTGGGGTAAAACCCAGGGAAAATATTCTCTGTTAATAGACACCACTAACTTGTTTTGAATAATGTTGTTCTTATCTGGAAAGCCTCATCCTGGAGGGAGATACTTTGCTGTGTAACTACTTGATGAACTCCCCGGTCCTATAGTGTGTATTTTCTCTCTCTTGTTAGGTAACCAGGGCGGAATGGGAAGCAGTTACTATGGCGGCAGTGGCGGAGGAGGAAGTAGAGGCTCAATGAATGGACTTGGCGGGGGATGGGGAATGTAGTTTTTTTTTTTTTCCTTTTTTTTTTTAAGTCAGCATTTTGCAAGAACTGGAAATTTAAGTATGAGGCTGTTTTGAAAATACAGCAGAGGGGTAGTTTGTTTTTTTCCCCCTTTTTTGAAATGAATGAGCTACGGAGAGAAGTCTAAGTTGTCACAGTAAATGTCTCATCTTTCCCATTCCTCACAGATCTGACACATTACAGAAACCGTGCTTTAAATTTCCATTTCCCAGAAGCGTTGTGTTAATGTTCTCCAAACACCCAGCTCTTCCTCATGGTTAACTCTACAGTGCTGGTAGATTTAACATGTTTCAGTCTGAGTGCATGAGCAGAAAACTGTAAATGTCTGGTGTCTCGATGTTTTAGACCTAATTTTTCTCCTACATTGTGTTTAGGTTTTTCTTCTTCAGTTAATGTCAATCTTAAGATCTCACTTCAGTCCTTTACATGGTCCGAGTGTTGGCTTTCGACAGTGTTTTGTTTTTTTTCTTCCCCTTTTTTGCGGATGAAGGCTGTATATCAAGGGCAATTGAATTTCACATTTGCTACGATGGAGGTTTTTACTGCTTCAAATGCCATTTGTATTTTTTTGTGCACAAAGTGAATAAACTAGTCTGGATTATCCAATTATCCAATTGAAAAGAGAAGTGGAAAAATGGGAGGTTTTATTTGTTTATCAAATTGCAAAAAAAAAAAAAAAAAACTTTCAGCAATGATTTCCAAATAATGGAAGTGATTAGTGGCAGTGGATATGACCCACAAAACTTTAAATACATTCTATTAAGTGTGTCAACATTCTACATTTATACAAATATGCACCCAGGTCTGAGGTCATAACTTCCATTAGAAAAAAGTGAGTTGAAAATCAAAATTAAGTTTACATGTTCATTATAAAGATGCTGCACAAAGCTGCAACAGTAATAATGGGACCTCAACATAACCTACATTTGAATTTAAATAAAAAAAAAAAAAAACGCATTAAGTAGTCAGTTTATCAAGCGAGTAATAAATTGTTAAATGCCAGTCAACAGCAAGGAAAACTTTTACATATTTAAAACTTTTTCAGTCTCCAGGAAGTCCCCTGAGCATAGATGCAATTTCCTTCCCGTAATTTTAAAAAGGTGGCTGTATAATAAAAAGGAACGCGAGTACCTGAATTCCAGGAAACAGCAGTGATGGAACATCAAATCAGGTTTGACATTTGTTTTTAACTTAAGCACTTAAAATCAGAGCAGTTAGTTCTTATGCAGTGTTGAAAACATTTAAGCTTGCAGCTTGTCAGGAAACCACGGAGGAGCTCCTCTGCAGCAAAAGGGAGTGGCACATGTCGCACACTCGCACTGGCCGAGGATAGGAGGGCAAGGCCAGCTCGTTACCGGAACAACTGTTGCAGTAGATGTCGCCACAGTTTCTGCAATGGTGCTGGAAACAGAGCATTTATTCATTTTTCTGTTCAAATACACATTAGGCCTTAAAAAGAAAAAAGAAAAAAAAGAAAGTAACCTTTCTGCGTGAGATGGAGAACTCCTTCTGGCACTGCTTACACTGAGTTGCTTCGTCATCTTTCAGCCAGGCGTGACCCTGGAGCAGTGGACATGCATGTTACGACTGCAGGGTTTCAGCAATATAAGAACAAGTCTTTATTTCATCACGGCTTACTTTCAGGGCTTTGTTAACCTCCTTAAAGTCCTCCATTTTAAGTTTAGACCTTTGACAGAGATGGAAACTGTTTAAAGAAGAATCTTGTAAAATTAAAAAAAACCCAAAATGGTCTGAAATACTGACTGGCTAAGATGCAGTCCCATCTCCTGAAGTGCCTGCTCCTGCTGCTCACATTTCTGCTGCAGCTGTTGTTTCTCGTGTTTTAAATCCTGCAGCTCCTGCACCATGAAAAAAGTCAGAATGTCACATTTCTCTGCAGCACTAGAAAGCATTTGTTTTAGTTATCCAGGAACATCTGAGATGGGATGAAGGTTTGGCTGAAGTTGTCACCCCAGCCTACATGAACTCTAAATGAGCACAAATTCTTTAAAGATAAACTTTCATGAGGAAAAAAAAAAAAGAAGAAGAGGCAAACATGAAGTCAGATTTGATCTCTGAATGTTTTGTGATTTGCCTGACAATGTTCATCACCTATGAACCAGTTCCTGGACCCTTAAGGAAAATAATTTAACTAATAGTTATATTGTACGAGTTTGTCTTACTGATACGTTTAATAGTTTAAGAGTGCCTAAATTTGTGGGTGTATAGTACTTTTAAATATTTCTGTACACATGTCCTAAAATGTCAACAGTTAATGCAGAAAAGGTGGGCGGTGCCTCATCGGGCCTGTGGAGCTGATGGATCAGGAAAACCTGTGCTCATGTCTGCTTTCATAACTTCTGTTCTTACAGGGATTGTGTATATTTATATAAAAGTAACAGAACCTAATGAGAACTTGGATCTTTAAGAGATAAAATGAGTATTTTGTGTCTGTGGTTATGCACATCTTCATGCCTGCTACTCTACATGACAACACAATGTGATATCTGTTAAAAAAAAAAAAAAAAAAGCTACTCAAAGTGTGCACATGCTTTTGCGTGTAAGTGTAAAGCAGTTGTTTCTGGGACTGACTGACCACATGCAGGCCCTGGAGCTGCTGCAGCTGAGTCCGGAGCTCAGTGCTGTTGTCCTGTTCTCGTTGGAGAGCTTTTTGCAAGCTCTGTCTCTGTTCCCTCTCACTCCGCAGTTCGTTCTCCAAACCTAGCCTGTGTTGAGAAGAAAGATCGTTACTCATCAACTTACTTTAAATCACACAGAATTCAATAATACTTTGATCCCCAAAAGAGAATGGTTATGCTCAAAAGATCTCAAAAGTGGTCTGTGTTGCAGTAGATGTGATGAAGCCTCAGAGGTCTACAAGAAAAGAAGGTCCAATTGCCTTAAGGTTTAAGAACTACAGTGACCACATCAGTGTGTTGCTTCACTTCAGCCAATTACAACTATAGGTTTTACTTAAAGCTATTATAAGCAAAAGGTAGGTGAGCCTAAGAAGGTGAACTTAGGTGAGCATTAGTGCAGATCAGATTTTAGGTCATTTTCTTTTTTTTAACGTTTTCCTGTTCCTGAACCATTACTACTGGTTTCATTCTGAACCAACACCACTTTCATAACTTCACTGATTTCAGTGTTACTTTCGGTTCCCAACTGTGTATCTTAACCTGAGTGTATCCAGGTCTGACAGTTGTTTCTGCAAAGCATCTACTTTTCTTTCCAGCTCCACCTTCATGTCTTTGTCTGACTGGTCACTCTGTTTGCGCTTGTGCTCCGAGTTCTGTAGTCTGAAAATAAATAAATAAAATTAAAATAAACATTGATTTAATAATTATCTTAAAACACCAAGTAAATACGCACAAATGCATACCTCTGCTCGAGGTCCAACATGGTTTTTTCCATTTCTTTCAGCCTCTCTTCAAGCTGCACAGCCTCCGCCTGCTTCTTTTCTGCTTCTCGCTCCGAGTCCTGAGGAACCACACAGGTCTTCTACATGTGCATTCTGTTGATATGTGCAGGAGAAATGGAGAGCGCACTCATCTGTTTACCTGAGCTTTCTGGAACATCTGCAGATTAAGTGTCTTGACCTGGTCGAGCTGGAGTCGTAACGCAGCCAGCGTGTCCTGTTTCTCATGGGTGTCTTTTTCCAGTAGCTTCATTGCCACCTCCATCTCCTGCTTCAAGCCCATCTGGAGTTCCAGTTCACGCTGTAACTCCTGACATTATTCACCGCACACACAAAACGCACAAGTCACACTCAATTTAAGAGTCTATGAGGCAGAAAACAAAAAAAAAAAAAAAAACTGTTCTTTTAATCAAGTCTAAGGAGACGTTGATTAAAACCCACATACAAGTCCTGGCATCTCTTTAATAATGTAACAGCTGATACACTGTGACTCTTAGATGTTTTTATGTGCTTTTACATGTAGAAACAAGTTAATGGATTTACATTTACTTAAAGAAAATGTAAATATTACATGAACAGCTATGCTTTGGAAACACAAAATTGCATGTCAACTGTGTCCATTTTCTTAATATTCCAATATTTACAATAGAAACCCAACAAATATTCCTCATCCATTTAATGCCACGTTAGACTATAATACTTTAGCTTGATGATACTCGACCTGGCGAATCCGGTTTTCCTCTTTGTACTGTTTCCAGACCACATTGTACATCTCATCCAGGCCTTGTCGAGACTGTTTGTAGGTTTCCAGCTCCACCTGACTGTCCTGAAGGGCTGCCTGGAAACAGGAATGTATATATGCAGTTTGTACAGCGCGTGTTAGATCTGGAACAGTTTAGTTGCGGTTTGTTGTTGGAGAACCTCTTCCTTCTTCTGGCTGGACTGCAAAATGTACTCATTTTCCTTCTTCAGCTGTTCCTGTTCTTCCTGCAGAGAGTTGATTCTGTCTGTTGCTGCTGTCAGCTGAGAAGAAAAGACAATTAAAACAACTTTAACTCAAGTAAAACACATTGATGGTCGTCTTAGGGAACTATACCTCATTTTGTTTCACTTAAAAAAAAAAAAAAACAACAAAAAACGAACCAACAAAAAACAATGTCAAATACAAAGTATGTCTGACCTCCTCTACGAGCTTGCTGTTGGTCTTCTCTAGAGAGTCCATCTTAGCCTGAAGGTCGGTGACGGTGCCACTTAAGTGCCGATTTAACTCCTCAATGTAGTGCTTCTGGTCCAATATGGCTGTCATCTTGGCATCACTGTAAAAAAGACAGAAACAAGTGAGGATTTAGATGTTCACTAGGCCTGCTGGGATGGGTATTTCCATCAAAATAAGACATTTTGGGCTGCAATAAAAAAAGATACTCCAAGCATCACAAAAGTGGTACAAACGAGATCTGAGCACATGCACTTACTCTTTTGGAGTCTCACTCTGAGCGGGGTCTTTCAGGTAAAGAGAAAAGTCCAGGACTCCAACCTTAAACGTTAAGCAGAGAGAGATGAGCTCGGTCGGAGAGAGGACGAAAACCAGGAATCCTTTGGGACACTGACCTGCGAATCTAGATCCTCTCCTTTAATACAGAGATTAGCATCGATTACGTTGAGGCCCACCAGCAACCCCACCATCACCGCTCCCTCCTCCTCCATCATTAAAGCTCCAGAGTCATAAAACTCACTGGGAAATTGAAAAATGACATAAAAGAAAATCCAAATGTAATCATGTTAATTGAACCCAATCTAGATGTTGCATCCACATCACTGATTACTGTGAGCAACCTCAGGAGGTCTTTGTGGTCCAACAAGGCTTTCATGTAGTCCGCTACTTTTTTCTGCATGAGAGCCAAATGCAGCCAGGCCCGCGCTCTTCCTAAACCAGTCCTGAAGAACAGTAACAGAATAATTACACAGTCAATCATGTGCAAGGTGGGCCTTTTTCTGTAAAAAGAAAATTAAAAAAAAAAAATGAATGCAGCAACACACTTAATGCCAGGCAGGTCTCTGGCACTGGTGGCAATGTTGACGGACTCCGGACACAACTTCTCAACCAGTTCCAGGGGTCCCCATATGGACTTGTTCTGACCAATGAAAGATTTCTTGGCTGAAAACGAACACAAAGCACAAAAGTGACAACTGCTTTTGACAGCATGCATCCGTGCACCTTCCACGCCCGCTTTACCCGTTGCAGGGTCACGGGGGATTTTAACAGCAGATTAATTACAAATTAATAAAACGGGCACCTTCTCGGATGGTCTCACCTTTGAGCCCATGTTTGAGGCATTGTTCCAGGACAACAAAAAACTGCTGCAAAGGAGGGTACTCGGAGTCTAGAGTCCTGCCCAGGGTCAAGGAGGACTGAATTAATATTTTGATGCTCAGCTTCAACATGCTCAGGAGGTTGGACCTTTCTATTGCCACGGGCTCCTTGGGGGGGATAACTGTGAAAGTAGCAGAGACACAACTTTAGGGAGTTTGAAAGAACTCGCGGTGGTCACGGCGTCATGTGTCCGGACTGCTGACGCGCAGCTGCCGCGGACGCGGGAGGAAGCGGCTGCTGCAGCACCGCGTCACGTAGCTGGAGCAACTAAAGGTCAGAAATACTCGCAGTCCTACCAGGAAGCTTCCGTGAGCTGCTGCCCGGGTCGCTCTCCGGCTCCTTGTCGGTCAGGGGGCTCGCAGAGGAGCCGAGTGACGGTTTTCTCATCCCACCGCTAATCGTCTCCGTGGCCTTCCGAGCCAGAGACAAGATGGGACCGGACCAGCTGTTCTCCGCCGCAGCGGTCCTCTCGGCCTCGCTCCGCTCGCCGCCGTCGCCGGGCTGCTCGGGAGCCGCCGGAGCTGGAACGCGGGGCTCACTTGACGGCGGGTCTTCGGCGGAATCCTCGACAGCTGTGTTTACGTCGCCCGCCTCGTCCGCCATGTTTCCCTCTCCCCTCCCCACCGGGAACTCACGTGACCGAACCGGAGCAATCATGTTCGCCGTAAGAGCGTCTCTTTCTTCTTCTGAGGATGTATTAACGGTCAACGAAGCAGTCTAACCAGGGACTGCTGCCGTTTACTGGACACAAAGAAAAGTTTTTTTTTTTCAGTAAAATAAAGTGAAGAATATCAGATCTGGAAAGCGTGTGTATACAATAAATAAATAAACGAATAAATTCATGCAATATTGTGAAGAAGAATGGCTCAAAATGTATAAATTATTATTTAGGAGTCTGACAATTCCATACAGAAAATATTATTATTATAATATTATAAATTATGATTACATTTTATAAACTTTTTTTTTTTGTTGAAAAAACAAACAAAGGCTAATGATTTAAAAAAGGGAATGCACAAGCATGACACTCGACTACGCCACTTAACATTACTGACAACTCCTTCAGTTTGGCCGTGGCATGACAGGTCATTAGGATCGTGTATCTGTAGGAGTTTAAAGTTTGCTACCATCTCAACTTCTGTTCCTCCAGTGTAGAGTGGAGGGTGGGTGAAGTCACCCCACCTGCAAGCTACAATCATCTCCTTAGTTTTCCTTATACTGAGACAGAGGCTGTTTCCATCAAGCCTCCAGATGTTCCACCGCTGGGTTGTTTAACAGCTCATCTTTGTAGCAGATCTGTACCACCACTGCTGCGGTATCCAAATGTTTGAGAATATGACGGACTGATTTCTTAAACAGTCATGCAGTCATGAGTCAGCCGCATGTACACCAGGGGGTTCAGAACGCACCCCAAAAGGAAGCCAATATTCAGGATGATGGAAGAAGAGACATTGCAGAATCACGAAGTACAGGGCAAAGTGGGTCCACAACCCAGTTCAGAAATGGTTTCATTCTCAGTGTTTCCAGTTTGTCCACCAATACCGTCATCAGTGTTGTCCTTTATGTGGACCATGACAAAACCATAGCATTTTACACATATGCTTCAGTAGTGTTCCTGTATAGTTATTTGGAGGGCCTTCAATTTTAATTCTGCATTCACTAGTAGGTCATATAGATATGATTAAAAAAACAAGCAAATAACACATAAGAGATCTGTTATAAAGTAGTCTGAAAGATATAAGCATATTATCCAACACTGCACAAGCACATTTGAGCATTTTAACACATTAGACATCAGAAAAAACTACCATTACATATGCCTTTGGTGATACCCTCTGCAGATATCACCTCGATGATCTGATATAAAGCAATATTTCTAAAATAAACTGGTGTGTAATCAATGCAGAGAAATGTCAGGTTCCTGAAGCCCAACTGCAAACACTCTTGGACAGGTGTGGTGTAGTTCCTACTTTTGCCAGATAGTGGCGTTGGCAGACTGCTGATTGTTTACAGCCTGCTCCTCTTACAAGATGCTTACATTATTTAAAGGCTACGCGAATTTCATGAGTCCAGCATACAGTTACACATATATTTCTACCGTTCTGTATTGTTCGGACTGTTGTTTTTTAAACTATTTGAGCCACACTTGTATATGTGAGTATTTACTCCCAACACTGTCTTGGCTGTGGGAGACTGAATCTCAAGAACCAAATGCAGACTGCAAAAGTGAGTGAATAAAGTCAAAAATCCTTTCTTCATTTGTAATTTGTCCATTGTCATGTTAATTTTTGTCCTTTATGTATTTATGTGTGTAATCCTCTTAAATAAAGAAAGATGGAGTTATTAGTTGGTTGAAACTAAAACTCACTATTTCTAAAGACATTGATTCACAACTTTCAATTATACTACTGCTCAAATGTTGCTATTCTTCAACCTCCATAGAAAACAGTATATATATATATATGTGTGTGTGTGTGTGTGTGTGTGTGTGTGTGTGTGTGTGTGTGTGTGGTATATATAAGTGGTTAATGGGCTTTGTGTAATTATTGTAACATTTGTTCCTCAGCAGAAGTCCATACGTCGTGACTTCAGACTGGGGCGTGGTGACTGGGACTATATAAGACCCAGTCTGAGTCTGACTCGTCCACTCACGCTGTGGCCGCAGAGACTCTCCAACTTCCCAATTACGCACAGGAGTGACACACAGGCGGTGCTAATTCACGAAATACACAACGGGGAAAATAAGGAATATTTAGAGCCGTGGCACAAGGAATACAACTCGTTGGTCATCTTTTAAACTCCGTGCTTTTTTTGTTGTTGTTGTTTTTATCCTTTCCGTGGAAGTTTGGACACCATGAGGATTTTCCCCGTTGCGCTCCTGCTGCTCCACGCGTTGGGTACGTGTCTTGTGCGCTCGTGCGATCCTGCTTTGTTGAGTTTCATCTGTACGTTTTTTCATCTCTATTTATGTCTGTCTGGGTTTTGTGTCTTCTTAGTCTGAGAGCCTTCACTCGTGATTAAGTCGTAGCTTTTAAATGTTTAAGTCTTGGTGCCGGGCTACTTGACAGCTAATGGGGTCATCTCTCTATTTTAGAGCATGCTTTATGTAACTGGATACATTTATTTTTAACTCATATTCTTGCCTGACATTAGCTAAGTGTCTGTTCATGCATTTGTGTGTGTGAGGCAGGGTGAGTGTTTGCCAGCTACTTCCCAACACATCTGAACAGTCTGAGGCAGGATCTGGTTCTCAGCTGCTGTTGTGCTCCTGAGCAAGGCACCGAGCACCACTTTATCTGACCCAGCGCGTTGCCTAACCAGGGATCAGTAGTGCAATCATTAAAGACCCAAAATGCAACCTGGAGCTCCCTTGAGCACAACATGTTTCAACTTGCCTGAAGAGGTCCGCCCACCTTGGCATACTAACCTGTGCGCACTGGTTGCACCCCTACAGGAAGAGTTTGTCTTTGTCTTCAAAGTGTGTGTGTATAAACGCTAGTCCATGTTCAAATTCTGACAGTTTAATTGTTTTTTTTTTCTTTCTTTTCTATCTCTCTCCTGCAGTGGTGTCCAGACTGGCCAGTGGTGCTGCAGTCGACAGGTATGAGAGCGACAGGCAGCGGCACACATCTGTCATCAACCTCCTCGGCACGACCAGAAACCAGAGGGTGGAGGAGGAGCACAGAAGCGGGGGTCCCACGGCGGTAGAGTATGGTCATGGAGGTCAGGAGGAGGAGTATGATGAGGACTACTACGATGTTGAGTATGATGACGGCCTGTCGGGAGAATATGAACTGGAAGTGCCTCGAGGTAAGACGGCGCCTTTTTATTAGTTTCTAAAACTCCTCATCGCTGTTTTTATCACGCATTCTCTAAAGCAAATGCAATGGAATGTAAATGTTTGTATTGTTTTTGTCTTTTTAGTTTCCATGTCAAGCAAACCCAAAGACCCATCTTCCATCTTAGAGGCTGAAACCACTGAGGAAAAAAGGAGGAGAAAGGGAAGAAAGAAGGGGAAAGGCATGGGGAGAAAGAGGAACCCCTGCTTGAAGAAGTTTAAGGATTACTGCATTCATGGCACCTGCCACTACCTGAGGGACATCCGTGCCCCATCCTGCGTGTGAGTACTGCTCCGTTATGCACCCGACCATCGTCTTTAACTGAAGGTACATGATTAACTGATGTACCTATCGTCTTCGTTCTTCGCAGGTGCCACCAGGATTACTCTGGTAAAAGATGTGAGTTTTTCATACTACCGTCGCAGAGCAAGGAGGGCTACAGCAGGAGTACGGCTCTGGCCGTGGTGGCGGTGGTGCTGTCGTGCGTCTGCCTCACAATCATAGGCCTTTTATTGATGCTCAGGTGGGCAGAGCGCACAAACATGCACCAATTAAGAGCTCGGCTCATCATAAAGCCAGTCTGACCGAGAGCCTTTTCTCTCATTCGATTCAGGTTTCACAAGCGGGGGGCGTATGATGTAGAGAGCGAGGAGAAGGTCAAACTTGGGCTGGCGTCCAGTCACTGAGGAGGCAAACAGAGGTGAGTAAGTCGGAGTCGCAGGAGTCAAATTCATTTCTTTTCTTTGTGTATCAAGGTACGGTGAGATATCATTATTATATATTTGGTGTTTCTTTTTTCTTGTCAGACAAAGATGCAGAAATTCTACCTCAAACTACAAAAAGAGAAGTGAACCGCAGGGGAGGTCCCAGAGGAAAGAGGAACGTACGTGAAGGAAGGAGCAGTGGGCGTCTGCCCGACATTCTGCCAGACGTTCAGGTAGAGAACTGGGCAGCTGAACGTATTCCTGGTGGCCTCGTGAGAAGTCTGGACCCGTCTGGAACTGGAATACACAACGGCCCAGAAGATGGACTGGAGGTGTGATCAGCACGAAGGAAAAAGCAGGAAGGAACAAAGTTGTCGACTGTGCTGCTTCTTGACTGTGTGAAGAGAAAAGGTTTCAAAAGGAACTGAAATTTCTAACAGCAACGAGAACGAGAGCTCAATCCGGACTTTTTTTTTTTTCTTTTTCCTCAAGAGACAGCATTTTATATGTTCCTGCACAAGGCCATCATCCCTTTTTTTTTTTTTTTTTTTTTTTGTGTGTGTGTACAGTAAACGGTATATTTATACGTTTAATTTATTTATTTAAGATAACTTATGGATTTTTTTAACCAACTTCAGCAGTTTTTAAAATATTAATGTTACAGTTCTTTTTATATTTCATATTGGACAATTATTTATTTGTGAAACTGAAAAGAAAAATGCAGAAGCTCCTTGAGTTATTTAATATTTCATAAAAAGTAAAAATGAATAAGTATGATATGTTTTAACTTTGTTTATCGCACTCGGTAAATGATCAGTAGCACTGTGATTAATAAATCTATCATTGAATAGACATGATTTTTTTGTTGTTGTTGTCTATTTAGTTTTATTTCATGTTTAAACAGGAGCAGTGCTTTTGGAGGCGGTCCAGTATAACCAGTTGGACCTGGTTGTGCTGGGCAACCAGAACAACCAGTAGCTGCAGGTTCAGGGCCTTTGCTCTAACGCACATCAGAGGTGAAAATGAGGGAGGGCCGAGCCCTGCTCTTTCATGTTCTCCCACCTAACCTTATCCTGCGGGCTCGGGGATCTTAAGGCCACAACACAATCTTCGTGCTCCACTTCAGTTTCACAGACAGATCAGTGCACAGTAGGTCATTACAATGTGCCGCATTGACTGTTTACCGCTTATAAGTAATGTAAATACTCAGAATCTGCAACCTTTGCAAGGAGATAAACATTAAATGCACTGTAGCGAGAATTGGGCGATAATAAGTTGAATTGTTATGTCTTAGCAGAGGAGAAACTGTCAAGCTGTCATAGAAAAATAATGTGAATTCAAGTGTTCGACCGTTTCAAGTCCTGCCTTGCATTTTGAAGTGATTTTTGTGTCTTTTTTTTTTCCAGAGTAAAAATAAAAGGAAGATATCTACATTTTTGACTCCCGTGTCTACATCATTATATCTCATAGCACAAATAAACACCTGATTATGGGTCTGCGTTCTCCACAGAGACCCAGATGTTTCATGCTGAGGTCAACTTCAGTCTTGCTCTGTCATCGGCTTCCTGAGTTGGACCTCACGTTAATTGCCTGCCTGGATATTGATAACATCAACGCGCTAACGAGGCAGACTCAGGATCTGTAATTATAGTTAAGATAATATTTTTATTTCCTGTTTCTGACGCATGAGCAAGTGTTTTCAACCAAAGCACCTGTATCCTGGTGTTAGTGCTGCTGCATTCAGGACTCAGTAGAGAAATATTTTTAGAGCGGAGTGGATATGCGGTCATAAAGCTTTCCTACTTTATTATGTTTAATCTTGTTATCTGTGGAGGCTGTCCTTTAACAAATGATAGCTGAGAAATTAAAATGTACTTCAGGGGACTTTCTCTTTAAATCACGCAGAAATGAAGGTGTGATGTGTTGACGGTGGGATCACCAAGATCACTGATAGATCAATCATACCACACACAGAGAGTACGACTCACAGCTGTGTGTGTGTGTGTGTGCGATGAGCCACGGTGAACAGATGTGAAGTGTGTAAGCCAGTGAACACCTGATGTTCAGCCAGAAAACATCCCGCCACAGTGCCATTACTCACACAGCCAACAGATGTCACGTTCAAAGACCCGTCACGCAGTGAGGAACATCAAGAGACGTCCATTTGCCTCCGAGCACCGCAGGGTTCAGAGGACGCACGCACAGCAAACACTAGGATGCAACTGCGACGATGCAGTCATGTGTGGCCGCACGCTGCCATGAACAGAGGTAAGGAGATTGAAAAGGCCCAGCTGGACTCAAAGGCGGCCAAACGTTAGTCACCCCTTGAAGTCACCTCTTTCACGGATGTTGTTACACTAACACTGCGTGTGTTTGTGCGTGAGAGAGGGAATGTGAGCAATGCCTCCGAGCTGACTCTGCGAGGGTTACGTGTGGGGGGTGGGGTAAACCGAACCTATTACAAGCAGAATTCCTCAGTAAAACGTGAATGTTTTCCAAGTGATTGCTTTCAACGCTGTTTGTGGGTTAGATTCCCACAATAAACAAGATGCTGCTGGAACTCCATCTTCACATCGGTGGGGATGGTAGTTAAAGACAGATGTTCAGCTGAACCAAGGGTGTGGTTTTAAATGAGGATGTAACTTTCCTCATCCCATCTGTTGAGAAACTGAAAAAACACCACTTCCACATGAAATTCTTGTCTTCATTTAAAAATGTGCAGCTTTCATTGCGCAATAGAACTAAAAGATGCAGGGCTCATTTTTTCACAGCACAGTTCAGTGCATTTGGGGTGCATATCTACAAGACACACACACACACACACACACACACACACACACACACACACACACACACACACACACACACACACGTGTGTGTGTGTGAGCTTTCACATGTGTGACGGGAGCGAGTCATATACAGTAGTGGAGCCACCTAATCCCGGCCTCTCAATGTCAAGTAGCAGAGTGCACAGAAATAGTGCTGTGCAGTCATGCTCACATAGCTGCTATTCCCGGGACCCATGGCCACCAAAGAGCCGGAATGCTGAGAGAGAAGAGAGTTTGATGCACGCTGTGTTTCAGTAGCCTGGTGGCTCTCTGCCAGGAAATAATGCCCAGCACTGGTGGCCCATTTTCCTTTTAGGGGCGGCTCCGCACAATCTCAAAGTGTGGCTTGAACCTTTACCCGGTGAGTGTTTTTCACCTTTCCTAGAAAGACTCGAAGGGGATATATTCACAGCCCACAAGGCATTTCCGCACAGGTTGGCCAAACTTGACTGGAATGGAGTAAAAGTCATTGTGTGCCAGATGCCTGAGGGAAATAACAGGCTCGTTACTGTTGTGGCAGTTATTTTTCCTAATGTCATGCTCACATTTGTGTTTCAGTTTGGAACATGTGAAAAGTAACAGCACATTTTTGGGTTATGCAGTTAAATACACAAAAAACAATCAAATACAATCATATTTTTTTTGTTACGTCTTTGTCTAATAAGATTTGAATCTACTGGCGAAGGGCTACATTGCCAAATGGTAGTTACACTGGGCTGAATCAGAGTTTGAAGGGTTAGTTTGTTGTGAAAGGTGCTTCCTGCCCGGCTGAGAGGCAACAATGGGTAGTTTCCACAGAGATGTGGAAGTGCGCACGCCAACAGTTGCAAATGCAATCATACTCTTACTGGTTCTCATCAACAGGAACACATTATTAACTGAAATCAATAAATATGTGTGTGTGTATGTGTGTGTCAGAGTTGGCTTTAGATGCTCCAGCATACCGACATGGATTCTATCAAAATAAAGTTTGCATGTGTGTGGATAATGTCAGGGGCTCTGATTGATGAGGTGATGACACAACCATTGTTGCTCAACAATGAGACACTGCGGATGGATCAGTGTGCGGAGCCACGTCTCTGTTGCCACTTTTACACCGCGGGAAGTGGAGAGGAGACGCTGGGGAGGATGACAGGAATGAGGAGAGGGAGCGAGAGGTCAAAAAGGTAACGTGATAGTGGAAGAGAGGGATGAGCAACGAGGGAGAGAAGATGGGTCAGTTGAGGACTTCTTCTTAACAAGGTTCTGACTCGTCTTGCAACTATATGGACGAAAGAGATCAAAGATGGCCTAATATGTCTTTTTTTTTTTAAGTTAAGCCAATTTCCAGAGGTCTTAATGAAACACGTGTTAGATGCCTTGGTCAAAATGTCACAGAGACACAACAAAATCGCCCTGTTGGATATTTTTCCACGCCCACCTGTAAATTATATTATTACTAAGTGAAAGAGAACAACAGCAGCGACTCAGCCACAAAGCAGATGACCATGTAAAATCACAGACCCTGGATCACAGAGCTGCATGGTGCGTAGCTGAACGTCCACTGACATCAACGTAAGCACGCAAACTGCGTGGAGAGAACTTAGTGGAACGGGTTTTCATGGCTGAGCAGCTGCATGCAAGCCTCACATCACCAAGTCCAAAGCCAAGCACTGGACGTAGTGGTGCGAAGCACACGGACACCGGACTGTGGAGCAGTGGAAACGTTTCCTGGGGAGAGACGAATCACGCCTCTCTGCTTTGCAGTCAGATGGGCGAGTCTGGGTTTGACGGCTGCTGGGAGAAGGTTACCTTCCTGACTGTTTGGTGGAGGAGGGATAATAGTACGGGTCTGGGTTTTTCACGCTTTGGGCTTATAAAGCCCACTTATGTCCGTGCCTTACCTCAGAAATGCTCTGCACCATGGATGGGCACAAACTCCCATTGAAAATCTCCAGAATCTCATGGAAAGCCTTCAAAGAAGATTGGAAGCTGTTAGAGCATCAAAAGGGGACCAACTGCACAGGAAAGCTTGTGTATTCGAATACATCGTTATAGTCCATCTTGCTGTAATGTTCAGGCATCTGTCTACTTTTGTCTATGTACAATATGTCCTCTTTATGGTTTTAGGGTCACTCTGTCACTGCATGTCATAATTTTCACCTTTCCTTCCCTCTTAGTCTCCATCTTTTTTTTTTATTCCCGTTCCCCTCCTCTCTCATTTCCCAGTCAGTCAGTTCTTGACTCATGACTACTCCCTCCACCACTTCATCAAGCTGAGGCTCTCTCTTGACCACAAATGTCTTTTCCTTACCACTGCACAAAAAAACGGCCTGTAAAATGAAAACACGGTTGTTACTAATGACATTGCAATTACTTTGGCGAAACATGCCGGTTAGATGAAACTGTTTCAAACTGTTTGAGGCGCCTATTGTGAGTGTTGTGCATTGTTGTAGCCAGTAAAATCTGCATTTCACTGCCAATTTCAGCAACAAACACAGTAGTCAACATTTGAAGTGGAACAAAAAACACACGTTATGCCAGAAGGCCAATATCCTTCCTTGTGTTAGGACAACTTTGATTAAATGTTTTAATCCGCTTCATTTTTTGACTGCTATAGTTTTTAGTAATTTCTTGGATTTAGTCATCCAAGAAATTCAGATTATGGGTTTAACATTGAGATGTTGTGGAGTAGAAGTCGAAAGTCATATGAAAAGAAAAGACTCAAATTACATGTACCTCTGTTACAATCCAGCACAACTCCTGAACTGACTGGAACTGATTACATTTTAAGAGAGTCACTCTTAAACCTGATGAAAGACACTGAACACTGAGTCATTGTTTCATACGTACATGTCCTGTTTACTGTAGTTTCCTTTTACATGGGAACACAACCATGATGCTGACGGAGAAAAAGCTCACACGTTAAGGAAAATGCAAAATCACTATCTCATATTCACACCTTTAAAATCATGCTTCTACAGCTTATATGTTAATTTAAGTGTTCATTATTTCATTTTGCGTAGCCACTAGAATGACAGACGTATTCTTTGTCTGTTGGTGCAAATTGTCCAAAAGGTGTGAAAGACGGCCCGGCAGACGGTTCTTCAGTCTCTAAGCTGCATCGGACCTGCCAAGAGAAAGAGCCTGGGGGACGGGTCAGCAGCTGGACCCCTAACTAAGAACGGCGGTTATGCAAATATGTGATGCAGATATGTAAGGCCCAGAATACAAATGAGGTGTTATGTAGATGAGGAGCAGCGTTATCTCCGAGTAGATGTAAACTTTAGAACAAAAAAAAGGTAAAACCACCAAAACCATCAAAGCATAATGTGACCATATTAAATATTAAGACTTAAAGCACAAGCGACAGTAAATATGTCCTAACCATATTTTACTTTGTAAACCTTGGTTCCTGCTCACACTTCTGTGTCTATATTTACAGAGATGTTGCCAAGTGATTTTGCATGTTTTTTTCATAGCCCTGAATATGACTTCAAATGCTCGTGACAATGTGAAACACTATTCAAAGTTCAGGTGGAAGAACAAGATCTACATCTTCTCTGAATGAATGTATTTGCCCTGTGCTAATTAATATCAGAGTTTACGCATCATGCTTACACATCCACAGTTCTCCGAATAGCCAGTAAGCCAGTGGGCAAGAGATATGTCCCTATCAATAACCAGCTTCTGAATTTTTCCTATCAGTCTTTGTCAGGAAAAAAGAGAGAGAAGGTAAGAGAGAGAGAGAGAGAGAGAGAGCAAGCACTCCATAATGTGTCAATGTTGAGGCTAAAATTCAGGTTTCTCTACTTCCACCTCCAAAACATAAACACTAATGTGACTGACTTTGTTTTTTCATGCTGACAGTCTGGTTCTGGTCAAAATTAGCAATGAAAACCAGCAATAACTGGTGAGGTGAAGCGTATTGTTCAGTCCCGTCTGTGTCAGTGGAGGTGGTAGCTATAAGGGTGGTGGACAACAGGAGCTATTTTAACAAGAAAAGGCTGCGTTTCCTTTGAAAAGTACAGCTGAACCGATGAGCTGAACTTTGCTGAATTTTACTGAAACAACAGCAGAATTGCTGAAAATCAAAGAAAACGCTAAAGTGAGGTAAGCATTTGAAGTACATTTCTAAATGCAACTCAAACATTTGAAAAGATGAGATCAGATGAGGGAAGAAGAAAGGAGTTGAGGATAGTAGAAGGTACTAAAATGAGGAATATTTGCTGAAGAGAAGAGGAGAAGGGCTTAAGACAGGAAGATAAGCTGAAGAGAGGAAGATGAAATCAAAACGGTTCTGAAGCCAGGAAGACGAGCGAAGGAAAACAAGTTGACGTTAAAAGAGGAATATCAGCTGAAGAGGAGAATAAGAGCTGAAACCAGGAAAATGGGCCGAAGAAAAGAAGAATAACCTCAAGATAGGAAGATCAGCTGAAAACAAGAAGATGAACTGAAGAGAAGATCGGTTGAAGAAAGGAACTCTGCTTTGAAGAGAGGAAGATGAGTTGCAGAATTTAGCCAAAACTCTCGCAGACTGATGAAATTTACCAGGTAGCTGAAGGCCATAAAAGGAAGGACTGATAGTGGAAGTAGTTTGACCTTAAATAGAATTGTTGGAATGTATGAAGGTGAAAGAAGGTTAAAGAACTTGATATTCATCCAAATAAAGACTATGAATAAGAAGAGGAGAAAGAAGGGGAAATGAAGTGGAGGAAATGAAGGAGAAGAGGAATTATAACGGAGCTAAGTAGAAGGATCAAGAGAAAGGATGGTGGTTCTGGTTCTGTCTGAGGTGGTTTTGGTCATGTTTTTCATGTGGTTCTGGTTGTGTTCAGGGTGGTTCTGGTTCTGCCTGAGGTGGTTCTGCACAATTGAAATCCATTATAAAAGCTGAATTTATAATACAACTTAAAGTGTAATGTTTTAAAAACTATAAAACATTTTACAAATATGAAACAACTGGTAAGACTTTGAAGTTTTGTGAGTCATTTATAGTTTGAATGGGGTCTCTACCTGAAAGTATGTTGAAATAGTAAGGACTGAAAGAAGTGGAAGGTTTTTCAAGGGTTTAAAGATTTCCCCATTTTTATTCCAATGGGCCTTGGAATTCCTGGAATATCTTAAAAAGTTTAAGGATTCAAAGACATTTTGAATGGTTGCAATAGCTCAAAAATGTGGAACAATTTCAACAGCGAAAAACGGCTGAAATTTGTGAGAAAGAGGATCTAAATATGTTGAATGCTGACTCTGCCTTTTAACCTATGATGAAAACAAAAAAGAAAAAAAGAAATAAAACAAAACAAAAAAAAGATTGATTTCTGACTCTATAACCTCATACGTTTTATTAAAATGTATGCTGCCACAAGTGCTGTATATCTGAGGCATAAGTGCTTTACCGTGAAGTACTTAAATATACTTTCACAATTATGAGATAAAAGCGTCCTGAGCATCACTGTACGTTCACTTTGAATGGGTTGATGTCAGGCGTTGACATAAACGGCAGAATGACGGTTCTGTGCGTCACAGAGCGAGCGCCGCTTCCATCAAAAGTTGGGGAGTTTTCAACTTTTGACTCAAGCGTCAGCCAATCAGCTTGTCACTATGCAGCTATAACTAGCCAATGAAATTGTACGGGGGGTGTGGCAGTTTCAGAGTACAAAGCTTATTTGTGTTGCATAAATTAAGATTTTTTTTTATGTTGAGTGTTAACATGATGCTGCCATGTTAATGTACAATAAAAGGTCACTATTTCTCTTCAAATACTGTGAGGTCTTAATGAGGTAACAACCAGTCCCCACCTCCATCTTACAGTATAATTTACTGTAGGATGGAGGTGGGGTCTGGTTGTGACCTCACTGATGTCAGAAGCAAACGTACCACCTTGTCAGTTGGTTCACTCTTAGCAAGGTGGTGTGGAGTCATTTGTATTTTGGAGCATAATGTAACAAACGTTGGCTGCTAAAAGTCTGACCATGATGATAAGACCTCGAACCCCCACTCCCACCCCACCCCCCGCGCCTGCCCCCGCCTCCAAGCAATGCTGTGTTACACACTGGGCTAAGCCCCGAATGTTTACAGTGTCTGGTGACGCCCCTGGTTAGTGGTGTTGAAAAAGCAGCTATTTGCTCCTGATGCCAGCAGGAGCTGGGCAGGGATACCAGCAGATACCCTGCTGCTGATGTCACCTTGCTGGGACAGACACTTGTTATGTATCATGGTCACACTATTAAATTCTCGTTGAGGTCTATTTAGGCTCCACTGAGACTGATGGCAGCATCATATTACTTACTGGGTAAGACGAGAGGAGAAAGGGACTAGAGTTGGGTTAGGAGTGGAAAGGAGGGAGGCCAAAAGAGGGAATGGAAGCAGAGAAAATAAGAGAGCAAAAAGAAACCAATCCCTTACATGAGCTTCATTGTTATTTAACACACACACACACACACACACACACACACACACACACACACACACACACACACACACACACACACACACACACACACACACACACACACACACACACACACACACACACACACACTGGACAAAATATGTCACACAAAAGTAATGTGAATGCCAGTAGACAGGAAGGAAGAATGAGTGCATGCTTGACTCAGCTGTTTTTCTGCCCCTTACAGTACACCTTGTGGTAACAAAAAAATAATAAAAGAAATCCCATATCCGCCCAGGGTGCACATGTGTGCAGGGGCAGGCTAATACTAGTGGTTTTAGAGGATCAGCCCAACGCGTGCTGTCTAGTTGAGTTGGCTAACACCGGGGCTTATGACAAAGGAGGGGCAAACAGATACGAGAGAAGACGGCAGCGGGCTCTGGTTACCTCAAGGAGTGGAGTGGGCTCCAGGCATTCTTCTTCACTGTTACTTACTTTGTGGTCTGCCGCTGTTGAAACGCCTCACCCCTCCACCACCACCCTCACCCCCTAGGCAAACACTTTAAGCAATATTTAACTAGAAATATTTAATTTTCTTTGATCCTGAACGGACTACAAGGGGGTAAAAGTGCAGGGGCTTTCCTAATGATGAAATACCAGTTCATACCTAAACCATGAGTGTACCAGCAGAAATGTTCCCATCATTCCTACGAATTAATACAACAGTCTTTTCTGTCAGTCATGCAGTTCGGTGGTGAAAAAGCAACATAAAACTCTTATTTGACATCCCAGTATTGCAGCACCAGTTGATCTATTCAGCACAAACTTGCAAGAAAGCTGTAATGTGTAAACCGACTTGAAGGTGTGTTTATCTATTGTGGCTGCTCATCCATTATTTCTGACCCATGTCCCACTGAGTATCCATGTATCTACCTATATAAAATTACCTTTGTCCTCAGTTAACTTTAAAAAAAAAAAGTGAGATAATATTTTTTTGTGGTCATATTTTGTTGCAGTTGACAGTGTTATACATTCATATGAAAAGTGGCATTATGATATTTGATATTTTATTCAAGGGGCAAGGTAATGACAAGAGAATGAGGTACTCCGCAACTGAGTGGAAACACAGTTGAAGAGTTTTGGCATTTTCTGGCAGGTAGGTCTGGAACCATTTAAGTGTTGTACCTTTAATGCCAACAATGGCAGGTCAGTTTTCACTTTCCAAAAGGGGTTCAAGGGATTTTTTGCGCCGGTCCAGCATAGTGCCTTTAGGTGACTTTAACAAGATGCAATATCTTCCTGTCGCGCGCCTCCTTCTGGTAATTTTTCTTCCCCGAAGAAGAAGCTCTGGCAGCACTGATGGTCTGATTTACCTGGGACTCACCTCCAGCAGCTTCAAGTTTTGATCCCTGACTTCACCAGTCCACCTGCTGAGTCATCCTTGAGCGGTATGTTAAATTCTAACTTTCCCCTGGTGTCTTTATTAATATGTATGATAAAGTGAGAAACAAACAAACAAACAAACACTATATAGACTAAGTATATTTCACATTGTACATCTTACACGGCCTTTGACTTTTATTTCAATGTAAACTCCACATATTTGACAATTTTCCTCGTCAACTTCATTTCTCTTGTAAATACGCACCCATTTTTGCATTTCATATTTGCAACACATTCCAAAACATGCTGGGACAGTAAACCTCTTACAAAACTTTTGCAGCTGCCATTGCAGTGTTATAGCACTGAGGAAACAAAGCGGCGATGACTTTCAGGTCTTATCTTGTTCCGTTCTTCCTGCGAACATCTTAACAACAATAACAATTCAATCTTAGCGTTGTAAATTTTTGTTTTAGAGCTATACTACACACCATAATTTGAATGGTTATTTGCATAATTGATGGATTTGATAGGAAGGTGTCTGGCTGCGCTCTGCCTAATCCATGAAGCAGCCTCAGGGTTTGACTTTGACTTTCTTCATTCATCTGAATTCATCTGTGACTCCCTGACAGATTTACATTCCCACTTAACTCCGCCAAAGCTGCCCACAGACTATTAAAGGGTTCTTTGACCTCAGCAAGACTTTTCCATCCGCTGCTCGCTGTGCAAGTATCTACCCACTGTGTCCCTGCGTTTCCACCCCCCCCCCCCCTGGCTGCAGCCTTGAGACAGAGTGGGAGCTGTTTGGAGATCAGGAATGCAGAAGCTCAGAGCTCAGCTGCTGGAGGAGAAAAAGGCAGGAGAGGGGGATTTTTCCTTGGATGAGGTCATGGGTGATGGCGCTCCCAGAGCGGGAGCTGAGCTCGTGGCAGACGCGCCCCTGACCTCCCTCTGCCAGAACGCACGCACGCACACATAAAGGGCAGAGCCCATGGAAGCAAAGAGGTGACATCTAGTTTTCATCTCTGCCCATTACAACAGAGCTAATCTCACAACCCAGACTGTTCTGTCTTTATCAACACAGCATACACAACAGACAGCTTTACACAAGGCCCCAGTGGACCACTTTAGGGGGCTTAGCCATGTGAAAAGCCCTCCTAAAATCTACCCCATTACTGGCTGGGAGATTGAAATGATTAGTAACATGCTACAATTAGTTTGCTCAGCACACACTGACGCTGACACAGCTGATTCAACAGCAGCATTGTCTCATCTCGTCTTCAGAGGAGATCTGATTGGTATTACTGAACTAAGTGGATGAGGAGTCCTGGTTCGAGACGCAGGATGATGGTTATTGTGATTAGTCAGCCCCTTTTCCTCCCCACGTGTGACTCACAGACCGACGCTGTGTGGCTTTGTGCCTCGGTGTGAAAAATATCTTTCTTTCTTGAACTCCTCTCTTCAGCATGGATTTCGGTAATGTGACTGGCTCCAAAGCTTTGTCAGGGGGACAGTTGGCCCCTGAACTGATTGTGACACATCCCTGTGGCTGCAGTTGTTGTTTTCATAATTCCTCCAATTCTCTTCCTGTAAACTGGAATAGCCAGAGTCTCTCGTGGTGGCCGATAATAGTTTCACTGAGCGCTATCTTTGACACTATTGTCAAAACTCTCAAATACATCAAGCAACTTCACCCACAGTTAAGAACACGGTTAAGTACATTTTTCCTCAAGGATTTCTCCAGGTGTGGATTTGAAAGGTGCCATGGTTATATGCTTTCTTTAACAAAAATGTAATAATGCGCTGGAGGAGCACTGATTATTATATATATATATATATATATATATATATATATATATATATATATATATATATATATATATATATATGTGTGTGTAAACAGCTCTGATGGTATTTTAGATGGGATCAGCTGAAGGAGCTGGTAGCCACAGCTAACTTTTATTAACATATGGTGGGCATGTTTCCATTGGCTTCCAGGGAAACATTCCTGCAGTACAAGGAACAAGAGGCTTCAAAATGGCTTTTCGGAAACACTCGCTCACGTGACCGATACTTCGTCCATTGAATTTACAGTCTATGATTTCTCTGAGGTGTTGTTGTACTATTTGCTGAGTAACACTTTCCAGCTTTTGCTGTTGTTGATTCTCAGTAACCCAGGTCATAAAGTTCGTCACTGGCTTGAAGAGAAGCTATCTGGATCGAAGGTGAAAGATCTTCACTAACCTGCTGAACTTTCACTGTTGGCTTTTTTTATGGTCTTGTGTGTGTGGGCTTTAAAGCCAAATCCGGAGAACTGATTGACAACAACTACCTTTGGACTTTCAGGTTTCCCTAGTAACCAAACAGATCCTACTTTTGATTTTCAGTTTTCACATCCTGAAAACTCTGGAATATTTTCACATTCGCATGTTTTCGGTTTCCATCGTTCTCTCACACACGTGCACTGAAGACAGTGGTGTGATTGTTTCAATCTGCAGGTGCGTTTGTGCCTGCGGGAATTCTCTCACACTAATTATAGACTCCAGCTTGACATCTTTATTGTCATTGGATTCTGTTCCTCTTCAATCACATATCTCTGTGTTGTTATTTTCTTTACTGACCTCACATTCCCCACAGTAGTCTTGGAGCAATTATGTGTCAGTGCTGTTTTGGGTTGTTACTGATTGACCACAACATCCTTCTGCTTCTGTGCTCATTAAAAGAGCCTTTCTCTTTCTAGTTCTCCTCCAACTTACGTCCATCTCATCTGAGGTATGGCTCGCCCCCTCATCAACCAACAAAGACCCCACATCAGTTGGAATAACAGGCTGCCAGGAAGTGACACTGCCACATCAGACGCCTTTGTGTAAGCAGCTTAGGTCACCATGGACTTCAGTCAGTAGTGGAATTGGAGAGAGATTGTTGCAGAGTGAGTTGGTACTGGCTTTTGGCTACCCGACCTGTCTCACACGAGACCAGTGTGTGTGTGTGTGTGTGTGTGTGTGTGTGTGTGTGTGTGTGTGTGTGTGTGTGTGTGTGTGTGTGTGTGTGTGTGAGAGAGAGAGAAAGGGACAGAGAGAGAGAGAAAGAGAGAGAGAGAGACTGACTTTGTGGCTCATTATGTAGGGAAACAGGAGGTTAAATGAATAGTATCTCCACTTGTAAAGTAAATAACAGTGAACGTTTGTTTCCCTGCTGTGAGTTTAGAATTGGACCATGCTCTCTGGGGTCAGTGCCCGCCTTTTCTGGCCATTGCTATAGTAACCAAAAGCAATGCCAAGCAGGAAAAACAACATCATAAAAGCTGAATGCTGTTGCAAGTTTCAGTCATTATTGGTTTCTATAGCATGCTGGGTGGGAGTAATTGATTGCAGATGTTTCTTCATGAGACTGAAAGAGATGTTTCGTCAACTCGTATGTCACTGTAGGTCTACAGCAGACAGGGAATATGAGTTACAACAGTCCTGGCCAAGGTTAGTCAGCCATTCCCAGGAGCTTCAGCACCATTTTCAAAGGTCTCATTGTTTCCTCTTTAACAAAGATAGGATTCAGTATTTTCATTGACATGCTTTTGTCATCTGGTTGTACTTGAGTCAAAATCTAAAATTCCCAAGATTAAAAAAAAAGCCTGCATAACAGACTTCTGCCAAATATTGAAAACTGCTTCATCTGCTGGGGAACTAGACATCATGAAGGCGTTAGTTCTTTTATGGACGTGAAGTAGGCTGCACTTGTCCGCTACTGAGATTTAACACATGTCTTCCGTCAGTACAGCTGTACTGAGCTAAGACAAAGTCATTTTGTAACATTTTTGTCAAATTGTTTTGCATTAACGGCCTTCGGCTCTCATGTTTTGGTTTCATCCCTGTGCTATAGCAACAATAAAGTTGCAAGTGTTGACCATTCGGCAACCACAGCAACAGATATATTCTCCTAGGAGCTGGGGGAGACCCAAGCAGAGAAAAAAAGCATGACAAATATTCTGTTATCTTTGAACAAGTCATTTCCTGCTGAATGTGTCAGCAGAGACATTTTTCTTACTTTTTCAGCTTTTCATGGCTATGCAAGTCTGATTTATTTGTACGTTGACTGAAAAAGCCCCAAAAACATGGTAACAATTGGGGCCCTGGATAGTTCAGAGGGGTGAGTTGCCACCATTTACAGAGGCTATTTGTTTATATATGAAAATAAAGGCTATGTGCAATTATTCCCAGCACATTTTTTTTTAGACATTTCTCTTTTGACAACAATTTCAACAATTAAAACTGTTTCAGGTTAGTTTCACCCATTAATATTTAAAAATCAAAAACTGGAAAAAAACAAAAAACAAATAGCAAACTATGCCTAGTTAATTCTAGTTCTTACAAGCAGAAGATATGTGGTCAGATATATTGACTGAGCTTTTTCAGTAAACACCGTTCAACCTTTGTATCAACTTGACCTTAAAGTGGAATTTTCTTTGGCTTTATGTTTTGTTGACATTTGTCAATCCCTCCCTAATTGTTTCCCTGCACATATCTCTATTTTGTCCTCGCTTGTACACAATTTTCCATTGTCTTATCTTCATATCTGGTTTCGTTAAGAGTTGCTAAAAATAGCATTTCTGTTAAGACCATTGTTTCTATTTATGTCATCGCCAACAGTGTGGTATGGCACAGAAAGGTTTTTGCTTCATTCTTTCCCAGTTTTTTTTTTTAACACTTCTGTAATCTAAACCCTACACGTTGCTGCCTCTGCACTGTAAAATAATAGCACAGATGCATGTGTATTTGTTTTAGGGCTTGTGTTCATTGTTTGCTGACAGCGGGTGGATCCTCGTTCAAAGGGAGATACGCTGTCTGGAGTTGGACAGGCTCTTCCTCCTGGCTGATTACTGCAGAGTCATAAACGGAAACATAGACACAGACACACGCACACACACTCAAACAAGCACACTCACTGACGGCACACCGCTGACCCTACAGGCCCTAAAAAAAGGCCAGTCTTGCATAAACATAAAGACTGCTCTTGCTCTTCCTATTTTTCCAGTAGCCTTTCCCTCACCAACATAAATGGGTTTTCTTCCATTTGTCTGTCAGTTGTGTTATTTTCAGGAGCGTTCTGCAGAAGTGCCTGTTTGCAGCCTACAGTTGGTCAAAAATGCTAAAAATACATAATTCTAAGTAACCTATAAATATCAGAGGGGAAGAAGAGGATGTCGGGGGATAGAAGCAAATGTCTCAACGCTGACTTTGTTTTCATTATTTTTTTGTGCCTCTACATGCAGAGAAATGTATAGACATGCACACTGGACAAAACAGAAACTGTGGAGACAACGTTGGGGAATGTTCTTAGGAAGCAGTCAGGCAGTGAAATGAATAATGAGCCTTTTTATGCCTTTTGCTTTTACTGAGGTAAGAGGACAGACAGTTCCTGTAAACGTTTTAATAAAGATCCATCATGTATGAGTCTCTCTTTCATCTTTTACACAGCTCATTGCAGGTGTATCCACTGCATCTATTACAGTGTAAGGCAAGGCGTGTTTATTTGTACAGCACATTTCATGTACAAGACAATTCGAAGTGCCGTTACATGAAAAGAGTTAAAAATGCATTAAAAAGTAAAAGAGTTTAAAATCAAAAATTAAAGACAGACATAAGTTAAAAAGAATTAAACAAATGAAATGTAAGAAATAAAGGTTGTACTGCACTGAGGCAGATTACTAAAATGCAACCAGTAAAAAAAAAGGTTTTCAACCATGACTTAAAGCAGCTGAGAGTTTCAGCAGCCCTGATGCATTCTGGGAGTTTGTTCCTCGGGTGAGGTATATAAAAGCTGAACGCCGCTTCACCGTGTTTGGTTCTAACTCTCGGTACAGAAAGTAGGTGTGACCCTGACGACCTGAGGGTTCTGGTTGGTTCATGATGGACCAGGAGATCAGAGATGTATTTTGGCCTGAGACCCTTCAGAGGTTTATAAACCAACAGCAGGATTTTCATATCTGTTCTGTGACAGACAGGAAGCAGTGTAAAGATCTAAGAACTAGAGTTATATGGTCCAGTCTCTTGGTCTTTTGAGGACTCGGGCAGCAGCGTTCTGAACTAACTGCAGCTGTTTGATATATTTTTTTAGGGAGACCCGTGAGAACATCGTTACAGTAGTCCAGTCTACTGAAGATAAAAGGTTTTCTAAGTCCTGCTGGGACATCAGTCCTTTATTTCCCTATATGTTCTTTAGGTGATCACTACTGTTTAATGTAGCTGTTAAAAATCAGGTTTGAGTCCAGAACCACTCCCAGATGTCTGGCTACAATTCTTCAAATCAAATTCAAACATGTATCATAATGATAGGAAGAGAAAAGTCCGGAGAAGGAAAGGCACAGCTCACGATTTAAAGCATCATGTGTCAAACACGGTGGATGCAGTGTTATGGTGGGGGGATGTGTGGCTCCCAGTGGTGCAAGCTCACTGGTGTTTAATGAAGACGTGAGTCGTGACAGAAACAGAAAGATGAATTTTGTCATCCATAGGCTATACTCTCTGCTCACATCCAGTGAAATACTACAAAACTGACTGAACAGCATTTCACAGAGCAGATTGTTAATGACAATAATCATGCTGGGAAAACAGCTAAAGACACTTTAAAGGCAAAGAAATTCAATATTGCTAAATGGCCACATTAGTTGTATGTTCTCAATCCAACAGAGCAGCTTTTCAGTCAGTGAAGACGAACCTGAAGCAACTGAAGGTGGCTGCAGTGAAGGCCTGATAAAGCATCTCCAGGGAGGAAACTCGGAATGTTGATGGACTCCAGCCTTCAAGGATTTCAACCAAATATTAAAAATTAGTTTTATTATGTGGCTTTGTTTAAAGTACCTCCCTGAAAATGGAGGTAGCTAAAATGCTTAAAAGGACTGTGATTCTTAAATGATAAATTCCATACCTGTGTGAAACCTTAGTAGAGCTCCACTCCACCCAGTCTGCACCCAGATCCTCTGGATGACAGGCGGGGCTTCAGTTTTCACAAGAATAAAGTCACATACTCGACCTTTGCATAATTTGAAGTTGTTGCCATAGAAAGACTTTTGAAAAAAAATGGAAGAAAGGCTGAGCTTGGTTTAAGATTGACAGAAAATAAACAAGGCTGCAGCTATTGTTGTTGCACTCTAATGTGCAAAGGCAGAATTAACAAAAGGAAATGATTCATTGCTAGTTCCTGGTTAATAAGTTGCAAGTTATAGCTCTAAAGCATTTAGTTTGTTCCAGTTTCTAAGCTTTGTCTATTAAAAAAAAATGCTCAACGGTCCTCTGCATGTTTTTTTTAATCCACTGGCTCATATGATCACAATGTGACCAAAGTCCACCTTTTAAAAATTCAGGCATGAGCTGACTACACGTTGGGCGTTCCCTCTCAGCACATGATGGACCAGTCACTGTACTTTACAGGGAGTATCACAACTTACTGAATACAAGCTACAAAAAGAGCTTGGACTAAGGAGCACAAACCGTCTCTCAGTTTTGGTTATCATAAGCCTATTAAAAGAACAGAGGTGCAAAATAGCACTTCTAACACATGCTCACACACATACATCATCAAAAGCCCTCATGGTTCTTTGATTGAATGCCTCACCATATGAGCTCCTATTCCTCAGAAAATTGCATTGTGGAATAGGCCGGACATTAACCACTTCCTTGTTTTATTTAAAGTGTTGTGGTTAAAGCGACGTCTTTTACTTCCGTTACACACTGCTCTCACCCCCAATGATTTCCTACTTTCCTACATCATAATTGTGCATTCAAAAGTCCCTCACTGACACACCTCCACAATAACTTTTCTACCACTCTTGCGTCCCTTTTCTTTCTAATTCTGTCAAGTCTGTGTGGGAGCGCTGGCTGTGTCATGCTGCTGTGCCGCCACATTCTTTCCTGACCAGTTCCTGTGCCGTCTCAAAGCAGCGCTGACAAGAAGAACAGAAGAGAGGGCTGAAACTGGCTGCAGTGACAACCGGAGCGACGTCAAGTGAGGGTGGCCCGGTGAGGTCATTGCTCCTGTGATGCCATGGAAACGCTGCCGGCCTCCGCGCAGCCGCTGCAGGGAAATCTTTTAAATGTAAAATGGGCGGCTTTTTATAGACCGTCTGAGCTGATGGTAGAGTCCATTTTAAGGGGATGTGGCCTCGAGAGCCCCTCGTTCAAGAGCGGGCTTGCAGTTCATCCTCTATAAACACAG
This sequence comes from Xenentodon cancila, assembly GCA_014839995.1. Lineage (NCBI taxonomy): Eukaryota > Metazoa > Chordata > Actinopteri > Beloniformes > Belonidae > Xenentodon > Xenentodon cancila. The sequence goes on from CM026205.1 coordinate 20,295,961, forward strand.
AGAAGCTGAAATAACAAAGCTTTTGAAGTGGGTGAGGAAGTGAGATTGTTGGGAGGATGAAAGGCCAGATGGAGGAGAGGGCGAGGGGATACAGTTTTGTTCGTTTGTTTTATCAAATACATTTTTGCATGTGTATGTGTGGTTCACTCAACAAGTCTTGACCTTCAGATGAAAAATAAAAAAACTAAAACCTCAAGTGGAAATGGGAGACTTTACACTCAACACAATGCCACAATAGGGAACCATTCGCATGGCAGTAGCACTTTCACAAACTCCCCTTGGGTCTGGGCGCAACTGATTGCAAGCTACTGTTTCGGTTTTATGCCAGTATTTTCTCTCGATCTTCCTGTTTTTTTTTTGTTTTTTTTACTTCTTTGTCTTACATTCTTGGTCTCCAAAGAAAAGAAAAGAAAAGTCAGTTTTTAAAGTTTACAAGCTGAGCTCCCATTACAAAGGCCTTTCTTTATGACCTCCTGTTGGTTTCGGTGGAATGCACATAAAATCCTGCAAGGACCTTAATATACTCGAAGGTATGCTTGCACCTCGGCCAGTGCTCTTTTGACATGCCAGGCATTACGGCGGCATTACTATTTGAGATTGCAATGTTATGAGACAGCAGGGCTCCAAGCCTTTTAAAACCAAGTATCTATAGTATCCATTATGCATCAATGGTCGATCAGTTGTGCATTTAAAAGTTGATATTTGCGCAAGCTGACCGATGGACTAAAGTGTAATGGAAGTTATTAAGCACTGCGAGCGCTGATGTCACATCTCTATTTGTGTTTCATGGCTTTGATTTATATGTTTAATCGAACAACCCATCAAAGACGCTGAACAATAAAAAAGTAGGCGATACACTTTATATTCAGCCAGCAAAACTTACTCTGATTCCCTTCTTCTGCCTTTAAGTTTACCTGCTGGAGTTCGAGCAGGAGTAGGCTGTTGTACACGTAGTGGGATTGAAATGGTCTGAGAGGAAACATGATCTTACCATCCACTTTAGGCACTTTACTTTAAACGTGCCGTGATGTATGACTTAAGTCAGAGGCGTCTTCAAACACAAACACATAAAAAGATGAAATGAATAATGATCATGTGGATGGGCAATATCAGCCCCCTTATATGATTATCACTAAATATTTGAGTGTAAAGTACATGTTTGACTGTTGTAAAGAACCACGTTTGGCCCTTGGCAGTCACCTCTGCCACATCTATGAAGCACACTCTTTCCAAAACACGGCATCTGAGTTCAAGTTGCATGTTGTGTCAGAAACACACGGGAATGTGGTGACTGAGGTGTGGTGGTTTTGTAGCAAATGGAAAGAGAAACAGTGGGAGAAGTGTAGCCTCAAGTCATCTACTCTGACCTGCCAGCAGGTATGAAATGATACATGATTTAAGAAGATCTGAGTCACAGAAATGCCGTTTTACAAGGCCTTGTCATTTATTCTTTTCATCACCAACGCTGGTACGAGCCGACTTTCAGAGCCCGCCGGAGTAACCTGAGTAAACATATGACAAAGCAGCAGCACTCAGGTAACACCTTCACTGACAAACATATCGTGTTTCCCTCCCAGAACATTCCAGGCTTCCAGTGAAACAGCCGAACATCATGTTAGGATTCAGAAAACAAAAAAGTTAGAGTGATCTTGTACTAAATGAAAAAAAAAAAACACATAGCACTTGAAATTTTGACCCATCTACAATGTTTGAGTCTTAGTTCCTAATGGTCCAATGAAGAGGGGATATACTTTGTTTCCTTAGTATGAGAAGCAGATCTAAATACCAAACTATTGATACCTTTCAGGCATTTTGGGCATAAGAGTTAATCAGAAGCACAAGTTTTGTTATTGCAAGAATCAAAACAGCACCAAACTTATAACTTTCATCCTAAAGTGATTGATAAACTGCAAAATCCTGTTTACGTTGTCATGTGTTGAGCTGAACTTGATTTCACTTTGTCTTACAACAGACGTGAACTCAGTAGCAGCTTATTTACTCTCAAGAGCTGCACCAGTTTCTGGAAATGTTCTGTCACTCTTCAAATATCCTGAGCTTTCTTCATGCCAGAGGGGTTTTGTTGCTTTACCTTTCCTTTTAAAATACCACAAAGGCTTTCTTCTTTAGTCAAGTCAGTCAATATGTTTATCACGGTCATAGGGTTCATTCCAGAAACCTTTACGCGATTCCTGCAGGGATGCAGATCTTCCTCCTCTCCTCTTGAGGTGGAGAGTCATCTGTCTGTCAGTGATTGGGTATAGTCACACACATACTGGCACCTATGAACATTTTTTTTTCCAACTTTTGAAAATGTATGTAGCACCACACCATCACACTTCCGCCTCTATACCTCACTACTGAAACTACGCCTTGACAGGACTCAAGACTGCTGCGTTCAGGCCCAGGTGGGGCAGCTTCTTTTCATCCACAGGCAGTGACTGACTCTTTCTGCAGTCTTTGATTGTTCTTCTGAAGGGCTGGCCCTTGATGCCTACTTCCCTGAGGAAGTGGAGTTCCTGAGTGGAGTTTACACCTCCCTTTCAAAAGAAGAAGAGGGGGAAAAAAAACATTTCGCTATGCTTTTTCCCATGGTTTACAACTATGCAGACAATGAGCATGACTTTCACTACAGAATTTTCACTGAAGGATAAGACATTGCACAAGGTGCTTGCAATTTTATACTGGTGAGTAGAGGTTCGATTAAAAGAGCTCCATATTTACATATAGACATTCTGCCCACCTTCTCCATCCTTACCTCTCCATGCTGAAACTCACATGAATACACTCACAGAGATATCCCACAGTGCAACCAGACTGTTGAGTAGTTTACTGCAGTTTATCTTAAAATAAGTGGAAGTTGAACATGTTTTTGACCAACATGTGTATCAGCAAGCAGGTACATAACAATTAACTGTGCTTAATAAAACTAGGAATCAATGACAACACGTTTTTCTTAATGTGTAAGCCAATTTTTCAATGTTCAGTTGTGTGAAAGAGATTCTTCATCTTTCAAATAAAGAATAAAAAAGAACTCCTTTTCCGACTCTCTACATGTCAGTCCTCCTACTCTGTCAGATCTGGGATAACACTATATTTCCTCAGTTGTATTTTACAATTCACTGTTGACAGCAAAATGATCAAGGAAACACATGGAAAGCCGACAAGATCAACAGAATTGATGTCTGTCTCTGTTTTTTTGTTTTTTCTGTTTGGTGCAAACAAGTGATGTCATCACTTGTACAGTCACATACAAGATCTGCATGCAAGTTAAGGAGGTCGTCATTGGGCCCGGAAAAAAAAGATGAAAAAAAAAAACTTTAACTTTACAAACAAAATTGTGGAAATCTTAGGTTTGACCAAATAGTTTGGTACCTTTTTTTAAAAAGATTGAATGCACTAGAAAACTCAACAATATCAAAAGGTCTGAAGAACCAGGGCTGGCAAACAAAACAGGAGGCAATTTATCCCTGTTACATTTTTGATTGAAGTAAGGAAACTTGTTACAATAGATGCGCTGAACTTTGAGCTTTGATATTTACAGGCGGCTATATGAGCTCTAACTTTATTGGTAGTGGTGGTGCACGAGCTGTAAAAATGCTTTGTCATTTTACCGTTAGTAGTTGAGCATAGCTGATCAGGATGACGTGGTAATTCAGGTAAACCCAACATGTTAGGCATACCTGTAAATGAAGCATGCCTGACTTGAATGGACCGCTGCCATTACTTCTTCGCCTGCATAACTGAAGAAGACAGGTGTCTTAAACCACTTGATGTTGATATTTAAACTTAAAAAGTACAATCTGCTAGTTTGCTTTCATGTCTTTCCTCGAGCATCTTGCTGCGGCAGCCAGCTGTAAAGTAATTACTGAGGAAATACAGTGTAATCCTAGATCTGACAGATCGGGAGGATGGACGAGTAAACAGTCAAAAAGGAAAGGGATACAGCCAGTGTAATTACTGTAATTTCTTTCTTACTTGTATTTTTACGTAATTTGAAAGATGGAGAATCTGCGCCACTATTAAACTTTCAGGAATGTTTTTGAAAAATTAAAAATTTCTCACTAATTTCTCTAAGTCACTAAAATTCAGCATTTTGACGTGTACTTATGCAGACAAACTGCAGTAAACCGTTCAGCAGGTGACCTCTGAAACATGGTCATGTGGCACCACTCGCACAGCAATCTGATGTTGTGTAAATTTGCGAAGAAATGCAGGTTCGTGAAGATTAACCTCCATAGCCTCCGTACCTGAAAGTTCAGTTTTAGGCCAGACAAAGGTTTGACGTGTTAAGGGAAAACTTTACAGAGCTGGTAACAGGATAATAAGGACTGTGTGTTTGTTGAGCAGAATTAGGCCTCTCAGAAGAGACGTCTTAAAGAAAGAAATCATTGATACAGCTGTGTCTTACTCATGATCTTTCATCAGGTAAACAGTCATAACAAGATGAGAATCAGAGTCATCACAGTCTCTTCTTGCTTTATTCCTACAGTGTGGACACACACTCTTCACGCAGCACAATATTACACTCATGCCTTTATCCGGTTTCCTCTGGTCCCTATGTAATCAGATCTGGCTGTCGGGTGCCTCTGGCATACTTGAGACTCTCCTGACCTTCAAACAATGCTGATTTTGAAATAAAAAGTCTCTGTTGAAAGCCAGCTTTGGAGGGGGGGGGAATCCCTGAGACACTGCTTTTTTTTTTTCTTTTAACAGGCCCTGCAGTTTAATGGTGCATTTTGCCAACATATGCACACTTTCTTGGCTCTTTCTTTTTTGGAGGATGGGTGACTGTGTGGTTTCTTTTACGCATTCAAAAGTCAGCATAAAATAGACTTGTGTGTGGAACACAAGACTGTTGATTTGGAGGGAAAGAGAAAAGAAAAAAAAACATTTAACACGAGACGTCTGAAGAAATCTGGCTGCCTGAGTTTCCCTGGCTGAGTGCTGCCTCCCATGATGAAAAGCCCTGTTTATTTTTCTGTCGTGGACCACACTCCCTTCCTACAGGGTGGGAATATGCAGACAGCCTCAGCTGCGCCTCATGGATTATATGAAATATGCAGAGGATGTGTGGGAGGCAGACATTTTCTGTTTGATACTGGAAGTAAAGCCAATCTAAGCAGACAGACAGTCTGATGACTTGGCTGACACACAGGAGGTGACCACTGAGATGATGCAATGAGGGAGAGTTCGCCCGTCTCATAGATTATTATCAGCGTTTGTCAATCCAGACGTATGCAAACGTTAGGGTTTTGGCAGTTTAGATTTGAAGACACAATCTGGTTCAAATATCATAAATATTACGCATTTGTCACATTTATGGAATGACAGCAGTTCCACACCTATGAGAGAAAGTTTAACATGTCTGGTAACCTCTGCAGTCTCTACAAGTCAGCAGCGCTTCCAGTTTTTGCACATCAATCTGGATATTGGCAGAGTGGAAATTTTACTGCAGTGTTTGGAATAGCATGGCTACATTTTGAATGACATTTCCTTCAGTAATAGTACCCATTCAATATAAAACTGTAAAACAAAAGTGTATTACAACAAAAGGGTCCTTTGCAGGGTCACGGGGGTCTGCCGGAGCCTTTCCTGTCTCATTACAGACGAGAGGCAGGGGTCCACCCTGAACAGGTCGCCAGTCCGTCACAGGGCCACATACAGAGACAACCAACCATGCACGCTCACACCTATGGGCAATTTAGAAGTATCAATCAACCTAACATGCATGTTTTTGGACTGTGGGAGGAAACCGGAGTACCCGGAGGGAACCCACACAGGCAGGGGAGAACATGCAAACTCCACACAGAAATCGAACCAGGAACCCATGTGGTCTCCATCTGGATTAAAACTGTGCTACTTGGGTACAGACTGGACTTAAGGCTTGAAATGTCTATGTGGCATGGCTCCCATATGGTTTAAGTATTATGGGAACTAAATGTGAAACCTATCCACGATAGGAAATTAACCAGCTGTGTCCATGTGAAGCCCATATGGACAAACACTGGTAGGTCCATAAACTGTATATAAAGAACCAAACAAATGCTCTGTGATGTCACCCCATTGGTTTTCTGAAGAACACTTTTTAGAGCCTCAGGGCACCATGTTGCATATGGCGAGAATGGGCAGGGCCGGACACACCCACATTAGTTCAGATGCAAGATAGTTATTTTAGCTGGTAGGGTTTAGCTTATGATAACTTATGATGAACATCCTAAGACATGGTGTACACATACTGTATGTGGACATCACACATTGTGCTGTCCTGGACTGAGCCAGTTCCTGGCAGTTGTTCAAGGACACACAATTTTCTGGACTTTTTGCTCATTAGGGGCCCACAAATAAATAAATTAAATGCTGTCACATGGGGTCACATGTATGTGGATCGACATCGCAGTGAACCGTGTTTTTACTAAAATTAACTCTACCTTCTGTCTGCTGTCATGTAAAATTTAACCCCTCGTTGACAATTAATCTCATCCTTGGTGATGTGGATGTAGAAATTAACAGAAACTGATGTAAAAGAAAAAAGAAAGCTGTGCAGGAATCAACAGGAAGACAGGAAAAAATACAAGACATAGTTTTATATATAAAACAAAAAAAATGGAACCACCGGAGGAAGCACAGGATGAGGGAACTCATACAGACTGTAGGAACAAACTCAGACAACCTGACAAGTAATGAGTGGGTGGAAGACGCTGGTGTAAACTCAGTCATCAAGGTCAAAGTAACTCTCAAAGGGTTGAAACAAGGCAACTGGACTTCCTTTTCTTTTGTTCTTAAAGATGTTTCAGCTTCCATCCAGAAGGCATCCTCAGTGAATCAAACTGAGGATGCCTACTGGATGGAAGGTGAAATCTTCAAGAACAAAAGAAAAGGAAGTCCAGTCGCCTTGTTTTAAGCCTTTGAGAGTGTGGGGAAGGACATCATGGAGGAAACCACTGCTCTGCAAAATAAACAAATCAACAAAAATACAAATAAAGAAAAAACAACCCAAAAGCAATTGTTGCATGTCTCAGGTTTTCCCCAGGGTTGCAGCAACATATCTGTGGTCGGAAGACAATGTAAATGTCTTCCTACTGGTGTTGCACCCAGTAGTTGAGTTGCGCAGCTGAGTAACTACCAAAGGTAAAATCTCTGGACTGTTTTTATGTTTTGGGAAACAAAGTTCTTATCAGACTACTGATGTAGACGGAATAAAATGTACCTGCCAGGCGAAGGTGTGCAGCTTGAAGCGTTGGACAAGTCTGGACAGGTATGTGAACACAACTTGGGAACCTGAAATGACATCACACTGAGTGATTAACCGTCCTAAAACTTTGGAAATGCGCAGGCTTCTCCGTTTCCCTGACAGCTGATTATAGTACTTTTCCAGCACACTGCTTGAGTATTTTTCCAAAACAACAGACTTTAAAACTGTGTTGTTGTTACGCTTTCCGTTCATTCTGTGGTTTTTTTCTTTCTTTCTTGAGCATATGTCTGCATGAATACGTCACAAACACGCATGGCACAGATTACAGCTGTCGACACATTCACGATTTACAGCACCTCTGTGACCCAGCACCGGCTGTGATCCAGGTTTACTACCTTGACAATTTAGGGACTTTATGTTCGATCTAAGAAATACACAAAATGTCACAAAATGCAATGAATGTATGCGTTGAAAGCAAGTGCATGGAGTGTAGAGATAAAGGTTGGAGAATAAGACATGGTATAAGCACACTGGGTTTGCATACCCAGAATTCCACCCACCCCGACTGTATTTAGAAACCGACACCCCCCACTCCATGACAAGGATCTACAGATCGCCATGACCTCACCATCCAAGAGGCTCGTGCATCCACATGGTCGGGGGATGGCGGGTAGTTTAGGGTGTTCATTTACACTCTAACATGATGTCATTAAAGTGGACGCAGACACACACACACACACACACACACACACACACACACAGACACACACACACACACACACACACACGCTTGTCACAGCCCAGACTTGACCCCAACATTAGCATGAACCCCACGCTCTGCTTTCAGACTGCGCTCGCAGTCTGCAAACTGGAAAAGGTGCTTCACTTTCTTTTTTGGGTCCAAAGATTCTGCTTGCGCTGACAACTTTTAGAAACATAGCTTGGAATCATTGTTAATCATAAAGTAGATGCAAGGGTGTTTATGGATGTGCGTTATTAATACCCCGAAGGCAGCCAGTTGGGAGGATTTCAGAAGCTTCTTGGGTTTCAGTGTTTCTTAGCTCACAGGCAAATATCCTTACATGGAGGTTTTCTTCTTCGATGACTTGGCCGTCTGAACCGAAGATGCCAAACCATCAGACCTCCGCGCTGCAGGGCACTTTATCACAACCTCCACGCCTCTACCTGAATAAGCACATGTGAACACATAGGGTAGCAGGCGCTCAAAACAGACCTTGGATGCAAACTATGCACTGGATATAAAGCAAACCCCTGACTAGGGGTGTCAACAGTTTGCCCTGAGAGTGATTTAAACCTCAAGAGAGGCTGATAAACTATATGTGGGATGGATGACAATCATTGTCACCTACCTCAACTATGTTTACTGTGGTAAACAAGGTATTTAAACCTCAGCTGGTCTATTGGGGCTATTCAGCGGTCAGCAGCAGAAGACTGTGGTTGGACAGTTTACAGAAAGAAAATTAGGCAAACAAGAGTTGTTGAGCTTTTTTTTGATGAAACCGCAAGTTATAAATATAATACAGCAACACATAGCTGTGTAGAAAACCGCAAAATATGAAAAAAGTATTTCATATAGAAGGTATTCAGTGAAAAGGGAGTCCAAGTAATGGTAATATTATGTGACAAGAATGCAACACGTGTACGTAGGAGGACAGTTAGTGCTCATGCATTAACCATGAATGCATATACTTTAATTTGCTCAACATTCAGTCCAAAACGACAGCCTCAGTATCCCCATTTTACTTTACCATTTTTTTTTGAGCAGTGACACAGCACGCCTGTCTGTCAGCCGCTCTGTGACCTTGTCCGTCTGTCTGCTTTAACACTCTCATCTTGTCTGATCCTCTATTTGCAGCAACAGTCTGTCCTGCTTGTGTTTGACAGTTGACACGTTTTTGTTTTTTCTGTTTGTTTTTTTTTCATCTGTGCTTTTCAGTGATGTCATTCAGGTGCAGTGTGCCAGGGCAAAAAGCCCAGGAGCTGTTTCATCAGCTGTTTTTTGCTCCTGCTTTTATTTCTGTCACTAGACAGACTGGACTAAGGTGCTGCATATAAAAGCGGCTGTTACTTTTCTTTGCAATGCAGCGATCGACTGCCCTTCCCAGAACTGTTTTTGACCGGTTTACATCCAAACATCACTAACTATAGTTGTATTGCTCTGGTTGCTCTAGTGGCTCTAGCACAAATGTGTTCTGCAGTATCTGAGTCTAAAAGAGTGCACATGAGGTTCAAAAACTTAAACCCAAGAGTTAAACGTCACAGATATTATTTTACAATCATTAACTAATACTTTATATAGGATATTATAATCTGTTTTTATTGTACGGCAGTGACATCGTTTACTGTATAGCCCCTCTTAAAAATGATAAAGGAAATACTGATATGAATCATCAATGATCATGTCATCACTTTTTCATTCTTGATTTCTTTTAAATTGAACTGACTATAAGTTAATCATTAACTAATTGTATCTGTTAAATGAAACAGAGTTCATCATTAGGAAATTTTGAATTTGCAAGTCCTCCCTGAGTTGTTTCTCAATAGTTACCATGTCACTTTTCTTCCATTTCTACTTTTTGAGCCTGTCGGGCCACATTTCCACTGAGCGGTACAGCTCCGTTTGGGTCGGTATGGTGAGACAACCGACATCATCTGAGCGACAACTCCTGATGTAAGTCTAAGAACCAAATGGAGTAACTGGAACAAACCCTGCAGAGAGCAGAAGGCGAGCAAACTGTCTGCCAGCACCAGTTTTCAGGGGTTGTTTCAATAATGAAACATAAACAGTAATGTTTCATTTCAGAAAAATTGAAAGTGACTATGCATAAATCAATACCCCTGCAGGTCTTGCATGAGAGCTCTCTGCATGTTTTTATCACAGCCGTCTCAAAATCCACTCTTACTTAGCAAGTTTTATGGCTATAACATGCTGCTCAAAAAAACCTAATGTCACTTGACGATTTAATTTGACAATTTGTTAAATATATTTCACATATTTAACAAATACCTTAGGTGAACATAGATGAAGTAGTTTTTTCTAGGAAGGAGTTGATAAAGGTAACATTTATTAAAATGTAACAAGTGGCTTATCCTGTACGTTTTGTTTTACATAATGAATTCTTGTATTTATATAAAACCATATTTTTGCCATTTAAACATATTCACATTCTAAACGGACCAATGGAAATCACAACAACTTTAAACTGTAACCTGCTCTGAACACAGTGGATTATAAGATTATTAGATTATCATTAAATCATTAGATTGTTTGTTTTTTTGTTTTTTTTAAATATATGACTAAATTGGACTGAAAATTATTTAATTCATACTAACAGAAAATAGTTTAAATTCTAAGGTGTTATACCTTAGAGTATATAATATATATATATATATATATATATATATATATATATATATATATATATATATATATATATATATATATATATATATATATATATATATATATATATATATATACATAAACATTTACTTTATAGATTTATTTATTTTGTTTACATAAAACAGATTCATTTCTTTATATATATTATTTATTTTGTAAGTGTGTATATATGTATATGTATAAATATAAATATATATAAAATATATATTCATACTAGTGGTCATGATTTTATACTCCATACAATGGTTTTGACATGTCTGGAATAAATCAATAAAATCAAAATGCATTTTCAAATAGAGAAATGTATAACTTAATTAAGAAAATTAATTTAGGAATTAATTTTATATCCAGACATTTTAAAGGGTCACTGTTTTTTTATTTCTCTTTTCTTTTCCTCACTACATTTTTAAATCCTTTTCAAAATTGCATTGTCTAGATCTATTACCTTCTCCTTTTTAATCCTCTGAAATAATGCAAATCAGGTCCTTGAATGCAACAAAGCTCTCTGATTGGTCAGGGAACTGATTGAGTTGTTGGGAGAAGGAATGGCACCATTGTAAATTGGTTAGATGTTTAATGTCTCTACTCTTTTTTTAAATGTGCTCCCTGATGAGGGAGTAGAGGGAGAGATCATGACGTTTCTACTCTGGAAGGGCCCCAGAGTAACATATGTCAATTTAAAATTGCATATGGGGGAAAACAAATCCCCAAAAAGCTGCAGTCCAGTTTTATGTATCTTTATTTCCCAGTTAAAAACTGATGATGAAAATGTCTTTTTTTGCATGACACTCTCGGTTCTCCATGGAACACATGCATGAATACATGTGCTAATGGTGCATTTATGCATGTTTGGGTCCAGACTAAAAAGCTGAGCTGTGGGTGCACTGGTGTGTGACCTGTCGCACTGTTGTGGTCAGATTGTGGGACCTTTAAAATAGGCATGGTCTGAGATTGCACTGTGATGACTGATGGGATACGCTTTCCCTTTCTTGCTCTCGGGGCTGTCTGTGCTTTCACACTGCTGTGATGGATGCCCCTCCCTCTGTAAATATAACCCTGCCCAAGCTAGTTAGTATGGCTGGCATGCTACAGACCAGTCCTCATAATCTAAATATATATCCAAAATAAATACTTCCCGGTTCAATTCTGCAACGTTGTTTAGACTGGCGGTTGCATTAATCTCATAGAGAAAACTAGCGGGAGAACAATTTTGTAATGAAGCAAAGAGCATGGTCCAGATCTTCAAAACCACGGAGGGACACGTCTTTTCGAGACCAGTGGAGGGAAACACTGCGGTTCTGCTGCAGTCTACAGAAGCTTTTCCCAGGGCTGTGGTGACTGAGGTGGCGAGTCACCTCTGTGGTTACAAGTCATTTCCATGGTTTCCTTCCAAACCCTGATTTTGTGTACAGATGCCTTGATACTGTGGAATGGATGCTGTGGGTGGGGAGACGGAGGCAGCCAGCAAACAGTGACCGCACTGAAGTGACGCATGCTGTGAGAAGTTGGATGTTTGTGTGGCTGTGAGGTCAAAAAAAAACGAACAACCACATCTGTTTCATTGTGGCGCATGATACTTGAAGGAGAATAAAGATGGTGACAGCGTAGGTAGACAAACAACATGGTTGTTTGTCTACCTATGTGACCTAGTGGTAGACTGGTGACCTGTCCAGGGTGTACACACCTATCGCATGATGACAGTAATCAGTTGCACTTGATCAGCAGCACCAAGCTGCTGCTTATCATTTAAATTCCAGTGGTGAAGGTGTACTTTTTTGTTTTTTTTTACAAGGTCATGTGACCTAGAAAGGTCTTTTTGTTGTGGTCGGCAAAACTCTAAAACTGACAGAAGACGTGACATCTTTCATAGAAAAGCAAAAGAGAAGCAGGAACGTACCTATGATTGCTCTATGTGATTATTTAGAGAGGTGAAGACAATTTTATTGGAGGGGAAGAGAGTATGAACAGGTTTTATATGAGTCAAGTCCTCAAGTGTAACTTGTTTCTCTAAGGGATGAAGCAGGACGCTTTGATTGACAGAGTTAAAGACAGCACTTTAAACCTTTAAACAGTCCTTGACTGCAGTCGGCATAAGGTCATTCCACACCTTAACATGATCTGTATCTGCATTATAAAGTGCTAAGGACATCTTTTCCCACAGGTGACCTGTTGAAGCGGACGCTTTTTTCGGATGAAAAGGTCTTCACTGCTCACATTCACATACCCAGGATACTGTGACTCTATCAGCTCTATGAACTGTTGTTTGAAGGCAAACAACAGATGCATTCAAAAGGGTTGAAATAATTTTAATCTGGAAAAGCAGGACAAGAGATTCTTTGAGATTGGTTCAGTTTAGCGCTTATCGGAGTGCTGCCACCATGACCGCACTGGTAGGATGGAATCTGCCAGTATGAGAGTTGCTATTCTCTCCACAACAATAGAAGTCCTTCTCCGCCTGCTTCCACCCTTCTGACTTGCAGGACTGCAATCATCCAAACACGTCTTCTGAGCTTTGCCCTTTGAAGTTTGGCTTGCTTCATATTTGACATGAAGATGATACCATGAGAAAAAAAGACAAGGCAGCATTTTACAAATCTCAAACTACGACTACTTGGCACTGCTTATTTGTTCCACCTCACATAACTCGCCGTATCCTGATAGCTCTTTACTACAGCATGTTTAGTGTTTATGTGTATCTGTGCGTTTCCTTTCCTTCCAACAGAACAAAATGTCTTCTGTAAGAAAGATGGATCATCAATTACTGGAAAATTTTAGTTCAGAGTAGCCCCCAACCTGCATATCATTTTCCAAAACATTCCTCCCTGTCTTGTGGTGTTTGTTTTTTTCTTCTTCTTGCTCGGTACTTGATGTATTGTCAGTTTTACATCGGTAACATACCAAACTATAGACAGAGAGTGTGTCTGTCTGTTATCTCAATGTTCCCCCACCCATCAACACAATAAAAACTTGTAATCTCAAGTGGAATGTAAGTAGAGACTTTCAGGGAACAAAGAAAACAACAAACTGTGCTTTTGACTTTTTTTTATCTACTTATGTGTATCTGCAATTTAAGAAGGAACAAAAAAACACCAGCAACCTGTATTTGGATGCAACATCCAACATAACATCTCTAGTAAGTGATTGTTACCTCACACAGGCTGGAGGCTTGCACGAGAGAGAATCTGGTCAAGAAAACTGTTATGTTTCTTAAACTGTTTGTTTGCCTCTGTTCCTAATTGTTCTGTGTTGTCAGTGTTACCATGGTCGATGGGGATCACAACACTTGTTAGGACCAATTTAAGGAACTCACCCCTGCAATTTCTGAAGGAGTAGCTTAGTCACTTCGAACTGGAGCGTGGAAATTAATGTTTATATCATATTTATGTGAAGTCTGGGTAAAGGTAATAATAGATAAGCTTAACGACCTACTACATGGTGGATTTCAAAGGTTGTCGGCTCCTCCCAGCTTTTCCACACCGTTGTGTTTCTATTCTTCTAAAAACAGACATAGTTCATTGCATTTATCCTGAATTACGTAAGCTTTTGATCTCTTGCCTTTGCCGTTGATATGATTCAAGATCTTGTCTGAGTCCACCTGCCTCACAGTAGATATTGTGTGACAAGACGGTCTGAAGACCTTTGACAGAGGACAATGACCAGGCACAGATTTCTGCAGGATTTCAGGTGACCTTCACTGTCAAATGGAGAAGACGCTAGCCGCCAAGTGACCACTTACACATATTCTTCCCGGAAAACAGAGTTATCGGAGAAGAAGGGCTTCAGGCACACGAGTAGATGAGCAGCCCAACGCCAATCAGGAAGTTATAGCGGAGTAGCCAGAATGTATTCGTTCTTCACTAAACTATAACAAACAAAATGCTGATATGATGAACAAAAACTGAACTTTTGGTTAAAGCCCAGCATGAAACCAGAAACGGAGCAGTCCTTCATTATCCAGACCTGTTCCAGACTCCAGATGGGTCCTGGAGTGACTTAGCCAGACCTGGTCCAGACTCCAGATGGGTCCTGATACAATCTGGATCAGATGGTACCAATGCTCCCAACGCAACCTGTTATTTTTGCAACATATATTATATAATAGATTATTATACAACAGACTTAAAAAATTAAATCAATAAAATTGAAAATAATCAGATAATTGAAAACTTGGTGTCGGAGAATAACTTTAATAGCTGTGGTTTATTAGATGTGGTTCACATTAGAATAGTTGTGGGCGTTAGTCACACTGTATTTAAACATAATAAAAAGTTAACATAATTTTATCATTGCGGAGTACTTCAATACAAAGATTAGCCTGCAGTAAAAATGTACAGACTTAATCAACATCTGGATACGACATCTTTTCTTTCTTCTTATTTTTCTCTTAGAAATTAGTTCATTCTTTTCCAAATGTCACTTTGCTCAAATAATCCACTATTCCAACCGGGCCAATACATTTCCCCCGGGCTTCAAGCTTGGTGTATTTCCCAGCCCTGTCCATATTGTGGAAGTGAAGCCTTTTGTAAAAAATGGGATTCCTGAGCTACTTTTCAACTTTGACCCACTTACATGTTGAATATGAATGAAGAGTACAGATAACAGGAAGAACAGTCATCCCTTGCTTTAATTAGTGTGATAATATATCACCATCTGTTCCACTAGTGTGCTGTTGACACGTGGTAATGATGCAAAGCTCCCTGTATACTGCAGTGCTGCAGGATCCCTAATCCTCTAAGAGCTTGTCATGTGTTGTCCTGCCTATGTTTAATATTCCACACATGATGACACAACTTGTTAAATAGACTCTTAAGTAAGGAAACAAACATTTTATTTCACTGCATGGAAAAATTTGGAAACTGATACTGTTACTGTCTGCAGTGCTAATGTCTAATAGTTGTATTATTAAATGTCTAATGGCCACGGTCTGTGATTCCAGGGACACCCTGACTCATTGCTTTTATCTCATTCTCTAGGAATCCCATGACCCATGCACACCACCCCACACTGAAACCTGTGTGGTCAAGAAGAGCTAATGCGGATCTACAGGCGAGTCTCTGAAGTGTGTGCAGGTGGCCACAGCCCTTGTGGGCTGCCCATCACTTCATGGAGCAAATAGCTTACAAGGCATGGCATCTGTAAGATTTCAGATGTGTCATCAGGTCTGGGTGATTGAGGGCAGAGGCAGCAAAGAGCTTGATCCTGCCAATAACTCATGTCTCATGAGATAGGTGTTCTCACCAACCACTTACACACACACACACACACACACACACACACACACACACACACACACACACACACACACACACACACACACACACACACACACACACTCAAGCTGTCTCTTCTCATTCCTTCCATTCCTCATTGATCTGCCATCCAGGTTCTGGGAGCGAGAGAAGGAGGAGAACGGGTAAAGTGATCACACAATGACATCATTATTTTCTGACTTAATTTTCAAAACTGGGCAATGCTGTGTGTTTGAGTGAATTCATGTGTCTGTATTTCTCATTCTTGGAGACAAGGAAAGACTCATGTTATAACTAACAATTTCCTCCCTCGACATGAGGGGTTCTGGGACACTCAAAGGACTAGACTAGTCAAGACTAATGATTTCCACTATGAATGAAAGATGTTTTTACATCTTTTATAATGTAGCTCTCGTAGATCAAGCAGGATTAAACTCGTCCTTACATTTGCCCATGTAATTTAGTACGTGGCCCAGATCAGTGATGACAAACACTCAAAACAAAAAAAAAATGTAGGGACCACCGTGCAGATGAGTCATGTATAGTTTCTTCCTGATGGATGGTAATTAAAGGCTCGAGCTGAAGCAATCACAGGAAGATGACAGGTAAGAACACCACCTGGTGAAGAGAAGGAAGTCTGTATGACACACAGGGGTACACACGCAAGTGCTGGACTTTTACAACTGGAGTCATCATCATCATCATCACTGTGCTCTCTTGTTGCTTGGCAACAAGGTGAATGTGGAGCAAGCACGGTTTCAGGTGTTCCCTTGGCGGGCATCTCAAGTGGACCATCTTCTTCTTATCTCCTGCACTGTTGCTTCACCCTTTCACGGGCTGTCACAATCACAACTCAGCACCGATGACCACTCCCACTTCCGCAGGGAGGACGGCCTTTTATGGGCATGTGTGAGTCTGCAGGTAATCCAAACAAAAGAAGACATGGGTGTGTCATTTCCTCACTCTCTCCTGTTATGACATTTCTAAGAGGGTCTTTTTCATATTCTATGGCATTAAAGTTTCTCTTAAATGACAGATAAATAGCTGTATTCCTAACAGAAAAGAGAAGGTTAACTAATGTTGCAGGGAGATATGGAAACAAAGAAAGCACTCCTAATGCTTTGTCCTAACATGACATTTTTCTGATTTATTTCTTCGATTCAGTATATGTGAGCTCATTGTACAGCAGTGCTTCTCGGTACACTCCAGTAGGCCACAACATAGACATGAGATCACAAAACTGAAAGCTGTTTAAACAAGCAAAAGTGTTCATTTTTTATGTCTCTTCAATCTTCTTATTTGAAATGTTGGGTACTTTTTTCTTTTCTTTTTGTTTTTTCCTTGGCAAATATTCCTCAATGCTTCCAAGCAAATATTGTGACTTATGTTTTTCAGATGAATTTCTCTTAGGTCACACACAAGAAAGGTCTCCAGCCAGGAAGACCTGACAGAGATCAGAGGTAACATCTTGATCTAATTTCTTCCTTTTCATCGAAACATGCCACACAGAGATGCCCATGGACAGTCTTAAAAGCACTCCTTTCTTTCTCCATGAATCACTTTCACTGAGAATTTCACTTTTAAAAATGACTGAGGTCTTATCTTTTACTGCACACGCAGGCAGCACTCGCTTGGAAAATGTCAGGAAGTGCATCCCACTTTATCCCAAACAACTAATCACTGCTTAAAGGCCCTGTGTCTTATCCAGCGCCCAGGCCCATGCCACCCACTCTCCTTTTTGTTTCTACATTCCTGATATCAGACAATGCAGAGAGGACTTTTCCAGTGACCAGTCAGCTATCCTGTGGGTCCACATCAAACGTGACTCCGGGTTCAAACTCACCCACACAATCCTGGGTGTGCCGAGGATGATGGGTCTCCTGCAGTGTGTGTGTGTGTGTGTGTGTGTGTGTGTGTGTGTGTGTGTGTGTGTGTTCACACACCACGGCATAGAGAAGTTGTTACAGAACCGGGACAAAAACAGACGTTCTGGAAAGAGCCCAGAGCCCATCTGATGATGTCATGCTGTCTGTTTTGTGCCGATGATGGAGTTGAACATGACATGAGGCATATGTCTGGACAACGTTGATTTTACATGGTCAGAAAGATGAGCAACAATGTTAGAGAACTCTGTTATTTCACTAATTTATTGTAATTAGGCTCTTTGACAGTCACAGATGGTTTTCATTTTGAGATACATTCTCAGCCTGTTACATGAGGAATATTTTGTGGATTATCTAAAAAAAAAAAAAATTTTGCATGGCAGGTTGTTTCGTTTAAGATTTGCGGAAGCTCTGGTTTTCATTCAGATAAGTTAGGCCAGTCATTAAATCTCTATCTGGGGCAGACCCCAGGTATCTGGAAGTGTGTAGTGTAGTGATTTTGTATTGGGTGTGACAAGAGGCTTATGTGAATTAGTCGTGTGTGTTCCTAAGGTGCGTCTCTAATCATCATCTGGGTTGTGGCAACATACATGGCTATAAACTTGAATATTTAAATGACCATTTCAGATTAAGTTGTAGGATGATTGCCTCGGGTCCCGGTTTGGCTTGTGTGAAGATTTGACAAATATTGTGTATGTTGCTATGGAAGGATCACATGTACAGGTGGTCAGATATCTTTTTATCTCTTGCCATAGTTACACAGGTTCTTCTGTAGTTACATCAAGTAGACTGTATACTGATGACTGTACAGTAATGAAGCCAGACTCTCTCGGTTATAGTAGCATCACATTATCTTCCCCCTGGGCAAGGTGGCATTGCTGATGACAAACATCTGTGGATGTAACAATTTCTGTGAAGCAAATAGATGAAATTGTGTTGGAGAGAGAAAACAAACAATCAAACAAACAAACAAACAAACAAACAGAAAAAAACATATTTCCCCACCTGCTGCTCATATTGCATCACCTCCGCAGGTAAATGTGCAAAGTCATTTATGAGTATTCACATGAAACAGGTCCACATGTTCTTACACTCAAACACTCAAGAGTTAATTAATGTTGCTGCCATCTTTACCACATAAAGTGTGTGTGTGTTTGTGTGTGTGTGTGTGTGTGTGTGTGTGTGTGGGGGGGGGGGGGGGGGGGGGGTTATGTTCTAAAAGAGAAGCCATAAAACTGTTTAAATGTGGGTATTTGCCTTCTTACACAAGGCAAGTAGATTCTGCTGTAACCTGAAGACCTCGTCTGTAGCTTTGGTCTGTAGCACCCTCTAGTGGCCATTGTGGTACCCGCGGCCCAAGACACGCATTTGAAATCTTTTTTTTATTTTCATTCTTTTAAACAAAATATTTGTGACTGTAAAAAATATTTCTTTGCTATAAATTTCATCCATTTCATCCACTTTTTCTTTGGTCATACTAACACCCACACTAACAATTTAATGAAATCAAGTATTGTGGTTTTTATTTATTGTTGCATGGCGCCCTCTAAAGCCAGAAAGAGAATGTTCTTAAAAAAGATAAAGTTTCAGATCACGTTTTACAGCGTTAAGTTGTGCTTATTACAAATGGCTGTAAACTAATTTCTATGTGCTGTCCTTTGGCAGAGGCATTTGGCCCTAATCTGGACTATTTTGTAGTGCTTATGGCTCATTTATGGCACTGGAAAACGCCAGACATGTAAAAAAGTTCACAGGGTGAGACAAACTTGGGTTTTGGTATGTATAAAATGAGCCGGATGCAGCACAAATATCATGAACTAGTGTTAACATGGGATACAGCAATACAGAAAGCAGATATGTAGAGGCCCAAAGGAAGTGGTAAACTGGTTCATGATTGGTGGAATTGTGGTCACATTTAAGCAGCCACACTCACCTTAAGTTAATGCTGTCAGTCAAATCTGTCCATCCATCCATCCATCCATCCATCCATCCATCCATCCATCCATCCATCCATCTATACCCACTTCTTTGTATTCAAGGTCATAGAAGTCTGCAGGATTGTATTTCAGTTGTTTTCAAGTGAAAAGCAGGACACACTTTGGACAGGTTGAAATAATGATAATAATCTTACATATATGTCATTTATCATTATGGACTTTAAATTGTTTTCTGTTGATAATTATTAGCATGTTTATTTAACTGTCAAAATACATGCACAATTCAGTATAGTTTTTTTTCTAATATAGACGATAGAGGTTTTGATTTGGTATATATCATTTTAATATCCAGATGTACTGTGGCAAATATAAGTAGTGCCAGTAGCCCCCCCCCCCCCCCCCCCCCCCCCCCCCCCCCCCCCCCCCCCCCCATCTTATTTATCTTATTTCAGTCAGACGTTACTCATTTCAGTTAATAAAAAGGTGTAATGCAACAGCTGCAGTGCTGCAACATTTTACAAGACGATCCTACCAAACTACTGACACATGAGCATAAAAATGTATAAATAATTTAAAAAACTAAAGCAAAAAACAAACAGAGACAAAATCATGAATAAATAGCAATGAATATTTGACTTTTTATTGACATTTTTGCATTGTGTTACAGACATCATGTGCACAACTCACTCATCCTATATTATGGAAATACATTATTAAAACAAATAGGACTTCTTTTTTTTTTTTTTACAATATTTTCAAGTTTTGGGGAACTAGTTGCTGAGAAAATCTGTAAATCAGTAAATCTGCAGATGTATAGATCCTGTGCATCACCATATATGTTGCAATATCTTGTTTGTATCCAATACATATATATATAAAAAAGGAACTGTCAGTAATAATCTATAATAGAAAAGATCTACTTGTAATTTTAGCACTTTTACCTCATGAATCATTTTGTCAAAGCAGCCCAGTTCAGAGTATAGCAGCAGAAAATACACAACAACCAAAGAATTGCTGTCTTCAGTTGCAATGTTAAAACTCAAATAACATTTCAGGCTAACATTAGAGACCCTTTTTATACACTGTGTATTTTAAACCTAACAGGCTCCAGGAAGGCGGCCTCGACTCTCTATTTCAGGACCTTTTCCCCCCTGTTGGGGGTAAGTTAGGAGGATGTTTGTGGTAATAGTCAGGTGGGGTGGGATTTGGGCTTGAATTCATCCCTGTTGGGACATAATACATACTCTCCAGGTAGCTGTGGTCCAGTGGGGGATGATTTTGAGGTCCAGGTTTGGATACCTGACCTGGGGGATTCCTGTAACTGGCTCCAGGCCCACTTGGGTGCATTGCTGCTGCACCAGAGGCCTCAGGATATCGGGGTGGCTGAGGCTGAGCCTGTGGGTGTGCTAAGGGAGGAGGAGCTGCGCAGGGCATGTACTGTGGAGCAGGGGCGTACATGTTGGGGTTGTGGAGAGGTGGGAAGGGTGCAGCTGAAGGAGGATACAGGCCTGAATGTGACATTGCTTGTTGCGGGATGAGCACTTCCACATATTGACCGGTCTCTGGGTCAAACAACATTTTCCTTAGTGGCTGTACAGGCACCTCGATGTAAAAATACTTTCCTGTTTCAGGATCCAGAAGTACTCTGCGTGGTGTTTGTCCATAGCTACTTTCTGAGTACAAACTGGAGCTGTCACCCCCATATTCTGAGCCATAGGAAGGTCCCATGCTTTGAGAACCACACAGGTACTGATGATCCATAGGGGGAAGGCCAGGAGAGTGGCTGTGGCTGGGATCGTTGTAAGGAGCCCCAGCAATGCCTGGTGGCTGCTGATGTGGAGATTTGTGAACAGGAGGTCGACGGGGGTCAATATGCTGAGATGGCTGCAAAGGGCGGTCAGCAGAGCAGGCCTGCATGAGTGACGGGTGGGGAGGACATGGAGCAGACTGGTGAAGAGACTGGTACATAGATGATGGCTGGTTTGGAGCAACAGGACTTGATTTGGGAGAGCCTGCTCGATAACTCATTGGCTGAGGCTCACCTCTGTACTGGTGAGGGCGTGGTGGGGGCTGGCTCATTGGGTAAGGCAGTGCTTGGCCAGGAGACTGTGGTAAGGCGGGCGGGGTGAGGTTATGGGGGCTGCGGTGATGGTGAGGAGGGGTGGGACCTGGATGAGAGGGGCAGCCAGCTGTGCAGGAGCAGGGAGGAGGGCGGGATGAGGGCTGATAGCGATTCTGCCTCAGGGGAGTCAAATCTGGCAGCACGAGTGGACTGAAGCTCTCTCTTTCATCATAGCTCGGAGGGTCATCTGAGGCATAGAAGTGCAACTCACCTGTCCTTTGGACGCGCTCACTGGAAAGTGACCTGTGGCACAGCTGATGAGCGTATCTTGGTACTTGTGTTGTGGAAACAGGTGTTGGTTGTTTTGTCTTGCTTGAGATGACAGACATACCTTGCTCATGAGGGTGTGTCGCCCGTGGATACGGCATTTGGCTTTCTGGATCCATAAGAGCGGGCTGACTGGCCCCTGCGAGGGCAGGCCCAGGGATGTGGTTCACTTTTGCGTCAGAAATTACACCTGGAGATATGGTTACACCTGAGCCAGTGGCTGGTGTAGCTAAGGATGTTGGTTTTTGTGCATATTTGGAGCTCTGAGGAGAGGCAGCTGCTTGTTGCTGCTGTCCCCTGTCAGACGCGTCTGTGTCTGATGATGTTGCTGACTGGTTTGAGAGACTGGTGACGGTGGTTGCTGTGGTTTTGTGAGGTGGAGGCTTGAGACTGGACACTGCAGAGACAGCCAGTTTTCTTGAATGGTTTGATGTTGAGGTGGATTCGTTGGAAATCTTCCTGTAGATTGTGGGCGAGCTCACCACGATCGTTTGATGCTTCTCCTCACTCGATGGTTTTCCAGTTGATGTTGCTCCGGATACTCTCTGACCTTCATTTGGCGTTGCCGCTAAATCTGCAGGTTTAAATTTGCAGTTTGGTTTTGGAGGCACGACTGGCTTTTGGGAGCTTTTAGCTATAGATTTCACCTCAATACTTTGAGGCCTGTGGTTTCCTGTAGAGTTTTTGGGTGTCTCTTGTGTCTGTGGTTCTTTAGACAATGACTTAACCTCTATTGGCTGTGGTTGAAATCTCCTTATTGCAGGGGACCTTGGGGGGAAAGTTGGATCTAGTCTTTTCACTGCTTCAAAATCTCCTATTATGTCTCTTTGTTTGGTTAGAGGTGGCTTCTGCTCCTGTGAATTCCTCTTTTGTTTTGCAGAGTCTTTTTCTGAAGACCTAAGGTCAACTGAGTCATCTTCTCCGGGCTTTGTAAGGATGTCAGCGTTGTCAGTCGCTGCTGAGGGGCCTGAAGTAGTAGATGAGGAAGAGAATGTCCTCTCTCTGTGAGAGTCAAGCACACCTCCATCTGAAGGAGGGAGGGTCTGAAGGGGGATCTCCAAACAGTTCACATGCTTAGGGGGAACTCCCTTCCCTCCTGCTGCGTTATGATTTTCACCCACCACTGCTCCAATGTCAGCTTGGTAGCCTTTCTCCTTCAATAGCATGGAAACGGAGTGACCACCACCACCAGCAGGGGTAAAGCCAGCAGTCGTAGGCCCAGGTGAAAGCGATGGAGGGGCTGGACCCTGGATTGCGCTGGGAATGTCCTCGTGGTCCGGAGATGGAGAAATGTTGGCTTTGTTTGGTTTTTCTCTTATAAGCACCACAGCAGTGGACACCTCTCTTTCCTTACTGGGCAGTTTAGGGAGACTTCCGAGCATGGGGGGTTTTCTGTCTGCTCGGGTCGCCACAGATCTGTCCTCAGTCTGTGCCACTTTGTGGATTTCTGTCGTGATCTCTTGTGTTTCTCTTGTAATGTTCACATCATGTTCACAAATTTTAGGACTCTCCGTCGCTTGTGGTTTGTAATCTGGTATGTTTGCATTAACAATCTGGGATTCCCTGCTCACCTCCGTGAAAGGTGTTGAAGAGTCTTTCTTGCTGCACAACATTTTACTCTTGTCGTCTTTCCAGCAAACAGCCTTGTACTCTATTTGCATCGTCTGTGGACTAGAGGGAGGATTTCTTTTGCTCTGTTGAGGTGAAGACGAGGTTAGCATCTTGGACTCTTTTGCCGTCTCTTTCTGTTCCTCTTTGCGCTCCATCCTGTGCTCCTTCTCTTGATGTCCCTGCATGATGTCCCTCTCCTCCTCTGCTCTGACCTCCATCCTCTTTTCCTCATTAAAATGTTCCCTCCTTCCTTCATTTATGTCCAATGGCATTACAACACCAGCTGCCTTGAAGGACAGGTTATATGTATTTTTTACAAGGCGCCTCACATCTCTAACTTTGTGAATTGGAGCCTTAACTCCTTCTTTTTCGTCTTCTTCTTCGTCTTCTTTTTTCTCATCTCCATCGGTTTCAGTTCTTCTGTCCTTTTCCCCAGCAGACAGACCTGGAGAGAAAACTTCAGTTTTGCTTTCCGCATCGGAAGTGAGACACACATTTAGGGAGGCTTTCTTTTTCTCGACGGCGCTGAGACAGTGCGACAGTGTGGTCTCCTGTGTTTTGGACTTGTGGGCATCGGTGTGACGCTGCAGCAGTTGTTTGTGGTCCTCTGTGTGTTCACATTTCTGGTCTCTGTTTATCATTCGCGCCTGTGTGCAGCTGGCTTCTCTGTCAGAAGGAGCTCCTGTGTCCCTGGCTGCGGCGTCTGTTGAGTCACAGCGCTCCCTTTTGTGTGCTTTACTATTCTGTAATCCGGTCCTTGAGTGTTTACTATCAAACTGCACTTTTAATTCAGATTTCATCTCTGGTTTTAATGAAGACTCATTCCTGCTCTGGGATTCAGCCTCTTCGCTGTCAGTCTGGGAGAAGGTAACACTTCTGCTGCTGCTGGACGAACTTGGCCTGTTGCTAGACCTCCCCCTGTGATTTTTAGGCCCTTTAGCTTCATCCTTTGTGCCTGCTTCACTTCTAACAGGAAGACCCTCAGATGAAAGACTGTAATCTGACTGAACACTGGAACTCAGATTACGCGAGTCCGATTTCGGAGACTCCTTAAGTGGCGTTGCCGTGCTCTCTGTTTGCGGGCTTGCCTCTTCAACTGCTTGCTCGTCAGGCTGTCTGTCAACACTTTGCATCTTCTTGGACAGCACACTCTTGATGAGGCAAGAAGCAATCTTGGTTTTAGAGCACGTTTCATCCATAGAAGCAGATTTCTGGAATTTAGACCGTCTTTCTGTGTGTTGACTGGGCTCAGGGCTGCATTCAGAAGACTGACATTCTTGAATTGCTGCTGGCGTGCTGTGTTGTCTCACTAAAGATCCTTTCGGGTGACTCTCTGGATGGGGGCTTTCCACTGTCGCAGGAAGTCCAGGACTGCTGTTTTCACTGCTCTCCTCCTGCTTTCCTTCAGTGCTATTCTTTCTTTTCAGCTGGATCTGTCTCTTTGGAACTCCTCTTTTCACCTTTCTGGTGTCATCTCTCTCCACAGCCACATCTATGCATTCAAAGCTGCCCAACTCATATCTCCTTGATGGATCGAGGCCGTCTGAAATATACGCAGGTGGCTGCTGGACGGGGCCTTCATCAAGTTCCATCTTTGGTGCAGAACCCCTGAAGTCAGCGTAGGCCAACCAGGCAGCATTGACCCCCGCTGGACTCTCCTGGGTAGATGGTTGGGAAACGTTCGTAGACGAACGGCGACTGGAGTTGTACATGTCAAGGTAATCTACTTCAGGGCTTGACAGGCTGCGGGAAGCCCAGTCTGTAAACCATTTCACCTCACTGTCTGCTTCATCAAGTTCACTTCCCATGCTGGAGCTGGAACTCTGACTGGGTCTGTTTGCAGCCACGCGTCCAGGAGCGCTTTTCTTGTTCTGGCGTGCAGGAGGCTGAAATCTTCTGCTGGCGCCGCCACCCCTGGTGTCTTGTTGAGAGGAGCGTTTAAGCAGACCCTGTTGTTGCTGTAGCTGTCTTGTTGCTACCAAGCTCTCTGAGTAGGAATGCGGTGCTGGCAGTCCCTGACGGGTCTCTCTGCTTGTGAGAGCTGCACTGCGACTCACAGGTCCTTTTCTATTCCTGGCATTGAATGACAGCTCAACCTGTTCCCCTCTGTGACTGGCCTGCCACCCCTCCCCTCTTTCGTGTGTCTGCTCCTCCTTCTCCCTTTGCCTCTCCATACCTACACCTCTCTCCTGCTCCAGATGCATTTCCCTCTCCATCTCCAGTTGCCTTCCTAGCTCGACGAAGTGGGGCTGGTTATTATTGTGAACAGGGTCAACATTGGGGCTTTCCCTGTTTGTTGCTGCTTGCTTAAAATTACCACTGGGTGAGGACGGTAAAACTTGAGAAGGGCTACGGTTTCTGTTCTGCCACTGTCTATATGGTTTCTCTGGGGCAATTATATGGATAGGTGTAAATCTTGTTAGCGGTGGAGACGGAGTCTGTCTTCTGTTCACAGCGTGAGATGTATCCTCTGTGAACTTCTCCCTGTTTACACATTTAACTTTGGTTACCAGCTGTCTTCTCGAGTTTTCAGGAGTGCATGTTGATTTAGGTGAATAAATCCTGCTGTCAAAAGTCAGGGAGTCAGAAGTGAGTTGAGGATTGGGGTTTTCTCGCCTCCGCACGGGCCGGTTGGACGTGGCTGTGTGGGCTGGTGAAATGTTTGGACTCCTGCTCTTGGGGGAAATAAGATAAGAAGAGGAAGCAGACTTTGTTTCACTGGGAGGATTTGTATAAGTGTCTTCTTCCTGAAAAAAGGGAGACCGAATTACTTGTTTTTTCTCAGTGAAGGAAACCATGCTTGACTTATCCTGAATTTCATTCGCTGTTTCTGCGGTTTGTTCAATCACAGGGGTTCCTAAACTTTTATCGGATGTCACAGATACAGGTGAATGAAGTCCTGCTACTGGTGAGTTGCTTTTGAATTCAGCAACAACTGTTTCCTCTTTCTGGTCTAATGCAAACGAGGGTGACGCACTGTCTTTTGCAAAAAGTGTGGGGGGCTGTGCTTCTGTAAGATGATCAGAAAATAAATCTGTTTCAGCCACAGGTGGGACTCTAACAGATGGAGCAGGTTGTGTGTACTGCAGGTTGTCGTCTGTATAAATAGATGCCGGTGATGGATCTCTGCTTCTGTTGTGAGATGAAGGACTTTGGAGCTCATCAGATGAAAGTGTTTGATATCTTGCTTCAGGGGACAAGGAGAGATGATTTGGTTGGGGTGAAGGAGTTTGGTACGTGGGGTGAGACGACAGAGTTGCTTCAGGTGGTGGAACCGAGCTTGGAGACCCTGCTAAGTGAGGTGAGTTTCGTGGTGTATGAGTAGACTCTGCTATACTGCCATCCCTGCTGACTTCAGGGGACACTGGTGTCCTGTCTGGCTCCGGAGTGGAGAGATGAGAGAGTTCGGGAAATGGCGGACTATCCCTGTCTTCAGGCTGAACGACAGAGTAAGAAATCCCTGTAATATGAGGAGAGGAAGTGAGGCTTCTTGGTGAGAAAGTGCCAAAGTGAGGCTCTTGGATAGGAGAAGCTGATGATGTTTCCATTTCAGTAGGTTGCTCTTTCCTGACGACTTCAGGTGAAGATCCAATAATCCTGATCTCAGGGGAGGGAGAAGTATATCTATGCTCAGTGGGAGAGCTGCCGTCTCTTAATCCAGGTGATGGAGACAAACTGAAACTAAGCAAAGACACTGGAGTCCTGACTTCAGAAGATGCTAAATTGATTTTTGTTTTAGATGAGGAATCAGGAGAGGGACTTCTTGTTCCAGTCTTGGCAGGAGAAGCAGGACTAAGCAGGCCAGGTGAGGCACTTGCGCTTCTTAATTCAGGTGAAATGATACCTTCCACAAGCTCAGGGGAGGTTGCTACTGAAACAACAGGAGAGGGAGGTGTGCATCGAGGGCCAGGTGAGGAAACAGCACTAACTGGTTCAACGGATGGTGTTGGATCTTGGCTTTGAGAAGTTTCTGTGGGCTCTCTTCCTGTAGCAGAGGGATCTGAAATCAGTTCAAGGGCGTGACCAGAATCTTGTGTGTCAGGTGTGGAGCCTCTGCTAAATAGATCAGGTAAGGAGACCCTCCCTCTTAGCTCAGGAAAAGGAGAGGATGCTTGTGTGTCAGACAAAGGGGAACTATTACTAAGCTCGAGGCAGACAAGCCTTCCTCCAGACTGAGATACTATCTCCTTAGTAACTGATGAAGGTAAAGGAGATGAAAGGAAGGTTCCAGATTTAAAGGATGGATCTTTAAAATCCTGCGAAAGGTGTGTGACCTCAGATGATGGACTGCTATTGTGATTTAAGTGGCAGACTCTTGACTGAAGGAGGTCTTGTTGACGGGTAGGACTTGGAGTTGAAGATTGATGTGAGAGGCTACTGTGTCTGTCTTTGAATGAAGGAGTTAATTCCCTTGGCTCAACTTCCAAATGGGTTTGTTTCAAATCAAGTGATGAAGGCGAAAGTCTTGTGTCTGCTGGGGATGAAGACAAGGAGGACAGCCTTCCCTCTTGACTGAAAGTATTGGGGCTGCTATGTCCAGGAGAGAGGGTCGTCTCACAACTGTTCAGGCCTTGAGTAGATGGCTTAACTGGGAGTACGGGTGATTTACCTTTTGGCTCAAAATTTGGGATAGTGTCCTCAGAGTCTTGTAGATGTTCCGAGGTGAACCTCTTCCTCTCTAGCTGCTTCCGCTCTGAAGACTCGTTCTGCAATGCTGGGCTGGAAAGCCTCTCTTTTGAGTCTTCAAACCCCTCCTCTCCCTCACTAGAGCCCTGTGCTGTGTGGTATGAGCCAGAGGAATCGTTGAGATCATCCACTGGGGCTGATGCAGCAGCTGTGCCTTCCACCTCCCTGTGGGAAGAAACAAAAGCCACTGCAGAAGGGCTGCTTGAGAGGGACTGGGACTCACAGTCGTCTCCAAAAATGTCACACAGGCAGGTTGTCTCAGAGATGGCACTGCGCTGAGTAGGGACGTTGATAATGTCGAAGATTTCAACGTGGTTAGGGGTGCCGTCACGATGGCATAAGGAAAAGCTGCGGGGTGCACTGCGCAGGAAGGAGTAGCTGTCCCCTTGGAGGGTCCAGCTGTCCATTGCTAGTCCACAAGCTCCAAATGCTCACTGTGGCCAGTCCAGGCTGGTCCTCTGATGTACTCTGGGAACTTTTCCTGCAGCAGGGGTCACCTGGGGGAAGTGTGGTCCATTCATTTATTCAAACAGTGTCTAATTTTTACATCTTAACCTACTTGTCCTCAGGAAATGTAAATTTATTTTTACCTATCAAGTGTTCTAGACACACCTCAATCACTATTCTGTAAAAGGCTGCATCAAGTTGCTTGAGATGATCACAAGACAACAAACAAACCCTCAATATGTCTGTTAATCTTAAGTTGCATGACACAAACTTTGAAATTCTACATACATTTAAAACTGTATTTTCTTAGTTTCATTAAAACATTATGAATAAAGTGCAACTGAATGATGTTTCTTTGAGAATACATCAGATTAACTTTGCCCCAAGCATAACCTTAACCTAAACTTTCTACAAGTAGGACTGACCAGAGAAGCAAAGCATGCTTCATAAAATCATACTGTACCTTTGGCCTCTGATGAACCTTTCCCAGTGGCATTGAGATCCTCGGTGATGCAGTCTCAGTCACTTTTGAAATATATGTTCCCTTAGATCCTCAAAAGACTCCAAGTTAACATGACCCGTTCGTGTGTTAAATCCAGGACCAAGACAGTCTGCCAGCGCTGGTCTGACTGGACGACTTCAGAACGCCAAAGGCACTGCCATGTATCAGACTTGATTAGAGAGACCAAAGAGACAGATCTCAGTCAGAAACATCGCATCCCCTAATACTCTTGTCTCTATTTCTGCCCCGCCCCCTCTGAGCTGGTTTCAGGAACAGCGGCTGCTGCATCTAGTCTGGATCTTTTTACTTATGCAGACAGGGGTTTGGTTGGGCATTGGTTTCCCTGCGTGAGCAGGGGTGGGGTACCTCACAGGGGGTGGGTGGGTTTATAGTTAGCAGCAGGTGCTGATCAAGCCAGGGCAGATGAGTGCGCCTGGAATCTGACACTTACAGCCAGTTCAGTCACAGGGCTTCTCTATATATAGAGCCATATTATCAGGGCCAGATAGCTGCAGCTTTTACTGTTTGACTGGGCGTGCTGGTGGGGAAATAAAGAGCTCAAAGAACAACACACGCATTGTCCTCTTGGCCACAGCATATGAGCTTCTACTTAACACCGAAGGTGCATTGATCTACCCGTGCGTGCACTTGTACATGTGGCCTTATATGTGAAGGTAAAGTGTGACTGGAGAGCGGGTCAAAGGTTAAGACAGGCCACCCAACTTTAACCGCTCAGATGAAATACTGCTCACTGCTTAGCTGGCAGAACCTGTATGGTAAAGTGCTCCGATATATTTTAAGATACTTTTTTTTTTTCTTCTAATATCTACAAATTTATATTTCCATGGCCGTTACAGCTACAGGAATTTTAACAACTTTTAAACTCATATTCATGCTTGCCGGTCGTTTGATGAAGCAGAATGCCTAAAATGTGGCGTTCAAATGTAATTTCACAGCACTTTTCTAATAGTGTTACAATACAAAGACCGTTTGAGCTACTTTGTGATTGACATGATTGACAGTAGCGTGGCTGGGTAAGATCCTAACCCTAACTTAAAGGTAAATAGGTTATGCGAGACATGTTTTCCAAGAACTAGATTAATTTTGAATCATCACCTACTCAAGGTTTAAGACCTTTTTCGATTACCAATCATCCTCTTTTATTTTAAATAAACATCCAGAAAATGATTACACTCCAACAGTTACTTCAGTATATTCTAGCACTGGAAAGTTAGTCTGTTGACTTTGGATTTATATTTCTTAGAGGAATATATATTTTTTTTCTTTTTTTGCATACGGTATATCTTGGATGCAGTGATCCTAGGATTTGATTTTCAAATTCAATTTGTGTCTAAATTTTATTTTGCTCTTTTCCTCGCTGCTGCTTTAACTCTCATCATCTTCCTTTATTTTTGCCACCTGTGTCTCATTTACCTCCTCTCATCTTACCTAATTGTGCCACCTGTTTGTCCTCAGCTTGCGTATAAATATCAACCTACCTTTGATGGTTCTGCTTTGTATTGCCAGTTTGTCTGCTGTTACTCACTTCACCACAATTTTGCCTTTGTTTCCAAATGTCTTAGTTTTATTGTATTGTGTGCAGTGTTTTCATTTTAATAAATCTAAAATGTGTGTGACTGTACAGTTGTAGAAAACATGTCAGATATTTTCAAACAATTTGGACTCAATCATTCCACACTTAGAAAGTGTTACTAATAAAAAAAAAAAACCATTAAAAACAGCCATTCAGTGGATGTCCCCATCATATTGATCAATATAAGATGGACCTACAGGCCTCAATTGGCATGTTAATTGTTAAACTTCATGATAGTAAAGTTAAAATATGGACTCAAGACTGACTTATTTAGAAGTCTTTCTAAAAACAATTCAGCTCTCTCAAAACTGTACATGGCAGCAAAGCCTAGGTTTGCAAACTGCATCTGAACAAACCACAAGACTTCTGCAACAATATCCTACAAGACCACGGTGAAGATGTTTGGCCATAATGCATAACACTGTATTAGATGAAAACCAAACGCATCGTATCAGCAGAAAACACTTCGGACCAACCGCCGTGCACAGTGGAGGGTACTTTCCATTTCAGCTTTTGCTCAGTAAATGACTCAACATATGTCGTGTTTTGTTATTCGTCTGAGGTGGCATCCACCACACATGACCTGGTAAGGGGCAGATTATCTTTCAATATGTTCTGATATTTAAAACACTAAAAGGGGGTGCTTTCTTTTGCACATGACCATGTCCGAATAGAAGATAAATTTGAAACCTCTGTGGTTAGAGCAGTGCAGCAGACTGGAGGAGGACTCAGAAGGAAAGAATGATGAGCACCTCAGCAATGGGGAGCTTTAGACCACATCCCTGATAGATTAGTCACACACACCAGTGTGTGTGACTAATCTATCAGTGATGTAGTCCAGAAACCTCACCCTCCTACAAATAAGCCGCACAAAAACAATAGGCTGCACAGGCCTCTATTAGCTTCATCTATCAATTATATTTTTGTGACAACTATAAACAATAAAATTGTGATTGCAGCATTAGAAAGCATTGCTTAAGTAAAGGTTGACAGTTATTATCTGAAATATAAGTTAATATTCCCAAGCTCTGGAATGAATATCTGACTACAAGAAAACTCAAGATAATTTTGAAAACTGGACCTACAGAACTACAAATGCAGAAAAATGAAGCTGGTGAAATTTATACGGAATATTGTATCATTGCATAGTTTTTACTTGTTGAAGAATACAGTCCAAATGTTTGGACACTTTGTAAAATCTACATCAAAACACTACTAGTGGTTAGTGATTTGCAAATATAATAAAACAATTTCTCTGAAAAATACAAAATAAAACATATTTAATATTTCAACTTTCATCCTTAAGAAAAAAAGTGAGATAATTTTGAATTTAGTTTACCTCGACTTAATTGTTTAAAACAGCAGTGCATATTAATGATTTGATGAAACCAGTGACTGGAATGTTGGGATAGGAATATTTTTCCAGTCTTATCTGATAAAGGATTAGTGTTGCATAAAATAAAATAAAATAAATGATATGATAATATAAAAACTGATATGATAATTAAAAACAATAACAAATATGAACCAGGACTGCTGCTCATCAATTGCACCTGTTTTTAATGCAGTACCACCTTAGGGCCTGAAGATCACAGAATGCCAATATTGATATTCAGCCTTGTCCCTGTGCACAGAAATGTCTACAGATTCCCTAAATAATTTGATTAATATTTCATAATGTAGATAATAAAATAGTTAAAGTCTTGCACAATTTTAGTTTAAAGAACGTTATTCTGAAACAATTTTACAGTTTGTAGAGTCCATCTTTTTGTAAATGTTCATTTTTTTTACCTGCCTTTACTTCTAGGAGATGTTGTCTCTCCAAGATGCTGTTATTATACCCAATCATATCACTGACCTGTTGCCAATAACATTTATTTAAAAAAGGTGATCCTCTGTGTGTTTAGTATCATACTTTTCCAACCTTTTGTTGCACATGTCCCAAATATTTTTATAATGTGTCTGTACCATCAAATTCCCAATGAGCTACAATTTCTCATTAAATTGTAAAATGTCTCGCTTTCAACATTTGTTATGTTTCTTTTCTCTATTGTGAATGAAATATGAACTGTCGTAAAAAAGGGCACAGGTAAACACCTAAAACATGCAGAACAGGGGCACCGGAGGACAAGAACTATGAAACACTGCACACTCTAAGTAAATGTGTTAAAGTAAAATTATTTGGAAGAATAGTAATTCATACGTTCAAAAACAAATAA
Organism: Xenentodon cancila; assembly: GCA_014839995.1. Lineage (NCBI taxonomy): Eukaryota > Metazoa > Chordata > Actinopteri > Beloniformes > Belonidae > Xenentodon > Xenentodon cancila. The sequence continues at coordinate 20,329,094 of CM026205.1, forward strand.
GAGGTAAGTGTCAAAAGATATCTTATAAGTCCCTTTTACATTGTTTATGGTATATATATATATATATATATATATATATATATATATATATATATATATATATATATATATATATATATATATATATATATATATATATATATATATATTATTTTTTTTATTTTTTTTTTTTAAGTTACTACTAACTGAGGCTTTCAGATAAACCTAAAAATAAATTGGATTGAAATCTGCTTACTGTGGAGGCCACTGGAGTACAGCAAACTCAATGACATGTTCAAGAATAAGTTTGAGATGGTTTGACCTCTGTGACATGGTGTACCATCATGCTGGAAATATCATCAGAAGATGGGTACACTGTGGTCATAAAGGGGTGGACATAGGCAGAAACAATAGTCAGATAGGAGGAGGCATTTAAAGATGCTCAATTGGAACTAAGGAGGCCAAGAGTGTGATAATAAAATATTCCCAACGCAATAAACCATCTGAATGTCTGAATGTTACAGCCGAAATCCAAATTCCTCAGCCAGTGCGAGTTGTACCTTCTGTTTCCTGCTGTTTCATGACAAAAACGTGAAGCGGTCTGACGAGAGACTTTTATTTTGAAATGCCCAGTGAAGCGCACAACGCAGCACCGGAAGTTCCGCATTACGACTGCTGGTGAAGTGTTGCCATAACAGGCAAGCGGCTAACGCTAATGTTTGCTAACTAATTAGCAGGACAGGTACGTGTTTTTGATTCAAATATATCCTACAAATCGAGTCGGCCAACGACGTGTGGTGTGACGATTGAAATATTGCAAAAAGGCGAGGACGGGTGGGCTGTCACTCGCGCCGCGAAGCGCGCGGCCTCGTCGGCCAGCCGCAGGCTAACGCGTAGCCGCTAGCAGCTTTTGTAGCCAGACGTCGTTTGTTTACGTTAGCTCTGCGGCAGCTTGTTTTACTAAATTAACTTACTGAATCAAAACACATGGTTGACAATTCCAGCCGCTGAATACATCAAATCAACAGCGAATAATAACTGGATAAGAAACTTCACACTTGAGTGTTTCTAATCTATTTGAGCATTAATTTAGGTTGGTTGGCTGTTTACGGTCGTTGGACATTTTTTTTCCCCCTTTGAGTTACAACAAATATCTTATTAATTATTTTCAGTTTTTAATTTACAAAAAGTAAAAGTATAAATGAGTGGAGGAAGATTAACATAGTTACCCACTAACGTTTTTGTTTTTTGTTTTTTTTCTTTCCCCGTCACCTGGTGATATAAATTCCCCTCGTATGGATAAGACTTGAATAAAAGCCCGAGGCCGCAGGGTCTGTGTGTGTATTTAAGATTACTTCGGCCTGCTGGCTGTCAGCAGCACCTCAACAGTCCAAACTTTGACCAGGACAGCATCTGTGGGCACCACCGAGTACTTTGGAGACGGCGGCGCCCCCCCCCCCCCAAAAAAATTAAAAAGAAATCAAGCCTCCGTTTAGAGGTTTCTAACGCATTACTGCAGATTATAATGTGGATGGTGTTAAATATTAATTGAAAAGACTTCAAAATCCCATATTGTCATTCCCTATCCTCGTCTGTAGATGTAAATAAATGAAGGGGCTATAAATAGGAAAGTAGGTATTTTTTTATACCATATTAAGAAATTATTGCTTATTTTTTAAATGTAAAATTGTTCCACTTACAACATTTTTTTTTAATTCTAAATAAATGAAAAGTTAAGAAGTCTTAAAATATAATTACTTATCTTGTTATACAAACTAATAATCTTAAAAAAAAAAAATCCTAGATGATTTGTACAAGAGTGGCAAAATATTTTGTTTGTGGCAAAATAAAAAATGTTCTAATACTGATTTTCTCGGTGATTTAACTGTAATTAAAAGAAAAAAAAAGGAATGCAGTAGTACATAATCTTAGCAAGACCGAAAAGGCAGCAATTCAAAATGTTTGATCTTTGTTCCCTTCTTCATTAGTCGATAAAAGCCAAAAAATGTGGATATACATTTTATAATGCACCGCCCTAAATTCATAGATAATTGAGGGCTTGGGTTAACAATAACTGCTGTTGGGTATTTCTCTTTCCCTTTAAATCCAGGTTTTGTCATTGCATGTGTGTGCGTGCGTGTGGGTTCCAGTCTGAATCATGGAACAGTGTGCATGTGTGGAGCGGGAGTTGGAGAAAGTGCTCCATCGCTTCGTAACATATGGCCACCAGTCTGAGGAAAGGCTAGACGAACTACTTCGCAGTGTCTGTGAGATACGAGGACAGCTAGTTGCTTTCGGTGAGACAAAATTATACTTGTTAGATGTCTAAACACTATAAATATAGATATTTTAGATACGGTTGGTGTATCAAATGTTGCTTTGTTATCCTTCTGCTTGGATTTAACCTAACATATTGTACTTATGGTATTGAAGATGTCAAAATGAATCATTTTGTCTTTGTTTGCCTAACAGGAGTACAAGATGCAGACTTATCAGTCCTGTCCCAGACTATGGCCCAGTGTTGTAAGAATATCAAAGAAACCGTGCAGATGCTTGCTTCTCGACATAAAGACATTCATGGCAGTGTATCCAAAGTTGGCAAAGCTATTGACAGGGTAAGACCAGAGAGCAGTGTTCTTTCACCTTTTGAAGTTTAGTATACATATCCTTCACCTCTTGTGTACTTTTTTCTTTTGTAGAATTTTGATGCAGAGATCAGTGCTGTGGTGGCAGAAACAGTGTGGGACACCCCAGAGAGGCAGAAGTATTTGAGTGAAACCATTGTGGAGCATCTCTACAGGCAAGGGATGCTGAGTGTTGCAGAGGATCTTTGTCAGGTAAATAATTGTATTTGTGTGATTGTGGCAATCAAACAAATGTTTTTGATATTGCCTGAATGGTTTCACAACATATTTAAATTTCAGGGAACTCATTTAGATTTAAAGGATTAAAGTTTGCTCAAATTAGATTACTACAGAATTGAGTAACAGTTCTAAAGCTGATAAGGAGAGCATATCATATACTTTTTAAGAAAGGAGAAAAGAGCTGCAAATTAATTTTGTGTTGTGGAACCTGGCCACTAAGAGTTCATGCAGCATTGCTTTCATGGTGCCGGTCCTAAATGAAAGGGGACAGTTGTGTCAGGAAGGGCATTCGGATGTAAAATAGATGCCAAATCAATGCGGTGCGCAAAGCTGATTTCCGTACTGGATCGCTCAGGTCCTGGGTTAACAATGACCGCCACTGGTATTGTTAACCGGCACGGTGCCAGTAGAAACCCTGCTACTTTCGGTCAGAAAAAAATAATTTTGATTCAGTAAGATTCAGAAGACAGGGTAATGTGGAAACAACCTATTTGGTGCAGGCAGCGCCTGAAGGGAAAAACCAAACAAAGATGATTTTGTACTCTTAAATCCGTGATTAAAAGATAAATGTTCTTTCAAATTTTTGTGACAATTAATAAGAGAATAGAGTGGCCAGTGACCAATGTACAGTATAATTCTAATATGTTGTGATGTAATTGTCTTTTATAAAATAACTTAATAATAAAAGATGACACAAAACTATGAACTTCAATGTCTTTGTATATAGTTTTATTATGTCTGTGTCTCTGTTTGCCTAAGTAAACAAGTTTTGCAATAAAAATATTGCATAGTCATCTTAACAATAATCTTCAACAGTATTCTGCATCAGTTGTTTCTGGCTTAAATTAAATATCGTGGATTGACAGTCGTCATTCTTACAAGGCCTGATAAGTAAATGTGTCAACACACTGTTCTGAGCTTTTTGACCCTGTAAAATAGTTGTTAATAAATACTAGAAAATGTGTTGCTTATTATCTCTAAGTGATATTTGAGTTTATTGGTGTTTTGAGTTTATTGGAAGGATTTATAGTGAACTTTTCTTTTCAGGAGTCTGGTGTAGTTATTGACATGAGTATGAAGCAGCCTTTCCTGGAACTAAACAGGATTCTTGAAGCTCTGAGGATGCAGGACCTGAGGCCGGCATTAGAGTACGTCTTCTGTCTGCTTCTCTGCACGCCTTTCTTTTATTTCTCTCAGTCTGTACAGACTGTCAACTCAAAGAGTTTACTCTTCTACTTGGCCTTACTATTGTATTATAGAAGCCATTTAGTCAAAGAGTTCTTTAAAGAGTTTATTTTTGCTGTGGTTGCATGCAGTAATTGACTGTACTGGTTTGCATTTGTACCTCCTCAGATGGGCTGTTACAAATCGCCAGCGCCTTCTGGACCTGAACAGCAGTTTAGAGTTCAAGTTGCATCGCTTGTACTTCATAAGCTTGCTCAGTGGAGGAATCGGTAATCAAATGCAGGCCCTGCAGTATGCAAGGCACTTTCAGCCTTTTGCTGCTCAGCACCAGAGAGGTCTGTAGTCATGCCATTACTCTATCACTTTATCAGTACAATCATTTATGAGAAAAAAAGTGTACCTGTCATAGTCGATATAAAATTACTTAAATTTGGATATTTTCCCATCTTTATTTGCAGATATTCAGATTTTGATGGGCAGTCTGGTGTATCTACGTCACGGTATTGAGAACTCTCCGTATCGCGGTCTTCTTGAGACGAATCAATGGGCTGAGATCTGCAACATCTTCACCAGGGATGCCTGTGCTCTGCTGGGCCTCTCTGTAGAGTCTCCACTAAGTGTTAGGTTAGAAAAACATTGACAGTACACTAGACATCATCTCTAGCTCTTCTTTAAAATTATTTTGCCAAATTTGAGGCTATAACTATGTGGTTGCATGTTTTTAAAAGACATCAATAGCTGCCGGTACTTATCAATGCTGCTGCTACTATTATCATTCCAGTTTTGCATCGGGTTGCATGGCCTTGCCAGTGCTGATGAACATCAAGCAGGTGATTGAGCAGAGACAGTGCAGTGGAGTCTGGACACACAAAGATGAGCTGCCCGTAAGCCACCTCAGAATTTTACTAAGTCATTCGTTACTCCTCCTCATTTTGACTGAGTCTTCAGTTAATTGTGTCTTTATGTACATGCAGATTGAAATCGATCTTGGAAAGAAGTGCTGGTACCACTCTGTGTTCGCCTGCCCGATTCTTCGGCAGCAGACCTCAGAGAGCAATCCTCCCATGAAGCTCATCTGTGGCCACGTCATCTCCAGAGATGCTCTCAACAAACTCACCAATGCTGGAAAGTAAGTCGCTATAAATGTTCTTGGGTCAAAACATCCCCCAGTCATGGCCCTTCATGGGGAGATATTCTTAGCTACTGTACAATATTAGGGGCAGTTCTAACCAGATTGATGGTTGCTATAAAAAATTAAAAAAAAAAGAACTTTGTTTTCAAATAAGCACCCAGATGTGATGTAAAGTGTCCATCATAATAACACCCCATTCCTGCTCTCATCATCCTCAGGTTGAAATGCCCATACTGCCCCATGGAGCAGAATCCATCACATGCCAAGCAGATCTACTTTTGATACCACAAACTCTCCCACATTAAGTTACCTGGAGCTCTGTATTTCCAGGACTCTTGCTCTGGCCCTTTCCTCTGTCCCTGGCCTACTGGCCTTTTCTTGTAAGCATTAAGGTTTTATCCCAGTGCTCCTCTGGACAGCCTTGGACATCCTGTAACCCACTTCAGACCCTTCAAGTTTGTATAATTTACAGGGTCAAGCAGGGAGTCCAATGACAGCCTGTAGTAGAGTGAAGAGTCTGAGAACATCCTCGAGAAAAAGCACCTCTGAAAAAGGATGATTCATTCACACTCATTTGCAAATGCCTGCAGAGTTATAAGCTTATGGTTTTAAGGTATGTTATACTTCTTAGTGTTTGTTTTCCTGGCTTTATTGACTGTTTGATTTGGATGACTGCTTTTTTTTTTTTTCCTCTTTCTTTTTTTTTTTTTTTGACAGAAGCAGAATGATTATGAATGGGTGTAGAGTAAATGTTATGAATAGGCAGATTCTACTTTCAGGATGATAATAAACTTCTGTTTCACGTGAAAAAGCCCCCTCAAGAGTAGCGAACTGCATGGACGGCTTACTGTTTGCTGGTGAACGGAAATTAAAGTGTGGAGGTGTATCTTGAACTGAACTCTTGATTGTGACCCGTTACTCCTCCGTGTTGTAATAAAGGCCTCTCACGGCTCAAAAAGTCACCATCTGCCGACGCATCCGTTCCATCGGTTGAGCAATTAAATTAATTGGCGAGGAGACGGCTTTCTCTTTCTGTGACTGACTGCACCAGCAAGACTTTCCTCATTGTTGAAGCTGTTTGTCTGGTTCTATGTATGTATTTAACAAACGTTACGAAAAGCAAACAAAAACATATACTACTGTGAAAAAGTGTACTGGTCCTGTTTGTCATCACAGCCACGCCATGTAAAATAGTAAAACTGAATGGCAACAGCAACTCTACTGAATAACTCTGCAAACTAATGACTACATTTCCCACGTGCCATCGCTTCAGTCTGTGTATCCTAAGCCAGCACGCCACGTGATTTGGAGATGTACATTGGTGTGACGGTAGCGTTATAGTTTGACCTGCGGTGACCATGGACTTGTGACTTAGCTTTACCTGTCATGTATGGGAAAGTCTTCTGATCATTGTGGCTGTTGTTTCATACATACAGTATATATACATATATAAATACTTAAATATGCCACTGCTGCAAAAGGTTTGCTTTTATTTGAAGTCGAGTCAAGATAAGTAACAATAAAATCCATGTATTTCCTCAGGGTTCATGGTTAACAGCTCAATGCTTTACATTTAGTATTAAAGCTATACATTTATATAGACCCTAAAGGAGTATTGAACAAAGACTACTCATATTTCACTATTGACGCAGGAATTACTGGACTTTGTATATATTATTTGGTGTTGGTGTGACGGCTTACGTTTGCAGTAAGTGAAGGCGTTTGGATGTACAGTACAGTATGTGCAGATGGTCAGCTCTAATAGTGCAATTTCCTGGTGTCTTCTTGGAAACGGTGATGTCACCTCACACTCTGCTGAGGCAAGTATCTTCAACAAGCACTACACCAGCATAGCTCACCCAGACGATGCAACAGTACACTTAGTCTTACGATAGCGTCAAATATGTTGGTCTCATGCCGAACTGGTTGAAGTAGCCATTCTGATTTGGACTCAAGTTTCTTTCTTTTCTCCCTCTTTGGTTGACAATCATTCATCTTCAAGTGTCCCTTCAGGTAGACTGCTGGGGCTCTTCTGTCCTTTTAATTTAACTTAATCTTTGCATTCCCCTTTTTTTGTGTGTTATGCAACTTTAACTGTAAATATTTATCCTCTAACATGTTTCATATACTTGCATCTGACATTAAAATAAAATTTATACTCCAGTCATTTTCAGGCTTTTTTTTTTTTTTTTTTTTTTTACCTTGCGTTTTGGTGTTTGGACGTTTTTTAGGAGATGCTACCGTTCCTCTTTCATCACCACATGGTGGCACTGCTGCAGCAACTTCGCTCATCAAACTGGTCAAACTTAACCTTGAAGTCAGATATCTCGGATTTAAATTGGATCTTGACGTGTGGCAACTATTTTTAACCATAAATTATTCACAAAACATTCAGCCATCATGTCAGTTCTTCAGATAAACAGCACTGATGGAATTCAGTGCTGCAACACTCCCACAGAGTGAGAGCATGTGAGAACAGTCTTTTCTCATCCCACTTCAGTAAATCACTCAACCTCTGAAGCTGCACTGTTATATTGAGCCCCAGTTTATATAATGTTTTAAATGCCAAGGTAAGGGCCGTGTGAGTCAGCTGAGCTCATATCGGCTCAGAATAATGCCCTGCATAAAAGATGAACTTGCATATGCTCCCAATTTTTTTACTATTTATGTTTGCCTTCCCTTTTTATGCTTCCATGCAACGAATATTTGGAATTGGAACAGTTGAACTTTCATCTTTCAGTCCAATTTTTCCTTTTCCTGGCAAACGAGAAGAGAGACAGAGAGAGTTCAAGCCCCTTCAGGCGCCCTTGAATCGACACCGTCATCAACTAGAAGTACAATTCAGATTTAAGCAGACATACAACATTTCACAGCCAAACGTCTGCACAAATAATGTGCCATAAATGCCAACAAATATGTACACAGTAGTTTTAATTCCAGTAAATAGACAAGAGTCACAGTATGTTGAAAGGTCGATAGAGGGGCTTTTGTGTGTTCATATATGAATAAACCACACTACATCATGCATGTGCAACGCCTCTCACTTAGCAGGGTAAACGTAATTGTTCAAATCCATCAACTGCTTTAACTGCAATCAGGGAGGTGGAAGTGCACAGATTGTGTTTTTGGAATACAACCACAAAAAGTCAAACAAAAAAACTGCAGGTATGTACAAAAAACGGGGATGAAAACTTAATGGAATAAGTTCAACATTTTAGGTTTAGGGCACTTTTTTATGGCAAATAAATACCACTGGCTTCTTTGAAACCAGATATATTTAGTTGTCCATGCTTGATCCAGATTTGTGGTTTTATTTCACGAGTTCAGATGAACCAGGTGTGCTGAGATGCTGAATGTGACTGTATGCGAATGCTCGGTTCTTGCCAATGACCCTGTATCAGTCCATATAAGTAACTTCCAAGAGGAGACACAACAGTCACAATCAGCACACTGATTTGGGTCATTTGCAAAAATCTTAGGTTTAGGTGCTTGACTGTAATGTTACAGAAACGACGACGCTCTCCTGCTTGAGGATGGCAAAAGCTGGTTTGTAAAGCGGCTCTCAGCCTCAGCGCGACTGTTCAGAAGGAGGTGACGAGTCCAGTCTCTGCAGGATGGGGGCATTACACAATCAACAAGGGTGCTCGGGCGGGAAGAGGAGAACAGATGGGAACCTATGGAAGCTGTTTTCTACCAGGAAAAGAAGAAAAATAAATATGAGAATATGAGATAATGGTTGCAAACGATTCAGATGCGCAAAATTTTAACATTTCATCTGCTGTCGCGTAAATGAATAAAGTCCGTCCGCTTTCAAGCTGAAGGATATTTTGTTGATGGACATTTAAAAAAAGAAAAAAAAACAACCTAGGGCTGAACCAGTTTTAAAATTAGGAAAGTACCTCAGATGAAAAACAACACACAATATTACCTGATGTGTCATTTTTCTTCAACTATCTAAACCAAAATACAGAAACAGTGTACAAAAAAAAAAAAAGATGCAGCGGTCCTCCAGCGGAACCAGTGTAAGCAGCACTTTATTATTACTTTATTGGTGTTTGCCGCATGATCTAATTTTGAAGACGGATGACCTCGTGTTTGGTTGAATATTTTTGTATACACGGGAGCTGGACTGAGCCAACTCCGGCAGCGAAACACACCCCGAATAACCACACGTTCACCCCCGTGCTTGAAAGTTGCTTTGAGGTGTTGGAGTTGATCTCCACTTTGGTCTTGTCTGTCCAAGGAGCAATTCTTCGTAATAAACTAAATAAATACTATACTGTTTAGTTTTTTTCAGAGAGGGGAGATTTCCCCATGGCAACGCTCCCAAACACACCGCACTTGCTCACTCAGCATCATAAACCTCCTGTCATGAGCTCTAACATTGAACATATTAACCAAGGCCTGTAGAGTCTGGCTTGTTTTCTCATTTCAGCGCTTTTATTGGGGTGCTCACACTGGCTGGTTTTTGATTAGCAGCAGTGCCCGCCGCCTCCCCTCTTAACTCCTATTGAAACATCAAGAGTGTATAATTAGTTTTTCATACACTGCTTCTGCATTCGGCTTTATTTTGTTTGTATAAATAGCATCATGTCATGTGTTGTTCATCTTGTATTTGCTTACTTTCAAGACGTGGAGGTTATTTATGTCCCAACATGTAAAACCTAAGAACTGAAAGACGGTGTACTTACATTTTGTTGTGATTATTTATAACAAAATCATAAATTACACTTTGTAATTCGAATTAAACATCTTGTAATTATGGTTTGTCAAACACAGATCACACACGCTTGTGATCTGTGATGATTTTGACTTGGTAAGAAAATCTTTCATAACGGTGACTTACTACCTTACAATTTCAGGATTTAATGGGTTTATTTTGTTTTTCTTTTGCTGGCAGACATGCTCTTCCACAGACACCACCTCAGGAGAAAACAGTTTGCATTGCAAACAAGTCGTTACATTCAAATTTCTGACGATTCGATCCTCTCTATCCATGGCAGACTGGAGGAAGGAGTGTCCCTTTGCTTTTCTCCTGCTGTCTCACTCTTTAGCTCTGGCATTTCCCTTTCCAGTGTCCCATCGCCGCTCCCCCCACCGCCTTCTGCTCCTTCACCTCCTCGCTCTCCGCACGCCCTCAGCTGGTGCAGTTCCCTCTCGAGGGCTTCGTTGCGGCGGTACATCTCTAAGTAGCTGGCCTGCAGCTCCTTCTGGTAGCGGATGACCTTGTCCTTTTCCGTCTGCCATTTGTGCCGCTCTTCCTCGAAAGCCATGGCCTGGGCTTCGTTCTGGCGTCGCTCCAGCAGGAGCTCTGCACGCAGACGCTCCTCAGCAGGGCCCCCGCAACCTCCTGCAAGGAAAAGGTTCATATGGTTTCGGTTGCAGTCCAGAAGAGCCACAAGGGGATATAATGAAATACGCTGGCTGCTGGTAAACGCTGAGAGAGCTGCGCTCCTGACCTGCTTACTCAAGTAACCTGGTTTCAGATTTAAACTTAGAAACATCAGGACTGAAAATAATCCAGACAAGTGCTTGCTGTGTTTTCAGGAAACCCATTTAAAATGATTCCCCTAGTTAAAAGGTTAAAACACTGCTTAAACGCTGCTTATCAGATCAAATCAGAATCAGAAGAACTTAAAGTTGTTTTCAACACATGTATATGTAAGTCAATACATAAGGGAGAGACAGGTACCTGTTGCCCCTGCTGATGAATTCTCTTCAGGTCCTTTTCCATCTTCACATGCACTTTTAGAGGGACACCAGCCCCGCTGTGTCCCCTGCACGATGAGCTTCAGAGCCTCTAACTGGGCGTCCCTGTTGCGCAGTTCTGTTCGTGTCTCCCGGAGCTGTGTCTTCAGCTGGAAGATCTCACTCAGCTTCTGGGTCACCTCTGCCTGGGAGTCCCGAAGCTGCTGCTTCAGCAAGGAGATCTCCCCTGACTTCTGGCAAACCTGCAGATGGGAATATGAGGGCACGGTGATAAAAGATGGGACCAAGAAGAAGGGAATTTATTTGTCTCTTTCTACGGATTGTAAATACCAGCAGCAGATTCTCTCTGCAGCACCCCGTCTTTCCGCGGACCTACCTCCCACTGCGTCTCCTCCAGGGTCGGGCTGGTTGGCTTTGGCATGGCTGGGGCTTCATGCCTCAATTCCCTTTTCAGGCTGTCAAGCTCCTCTTGCAGTCGATTCTTCTCCTGCTGGGCCTTAAACAGCTGCAACTGCAAGGTGCGCTGGGAACGCTGGGCATGCTGGGAGACCTGACGCAGCTTAGCAGCGTACAGGCGCTTCAGGTCCTCGACCTCCTTCTCCCACAGACGCTGTTTTCCCTCAAACACCTGCATTCAGTCAGCGGATGAGGATCAAACATCAAAGGAGATGCAGATGGATGTATAGAGTGCGAAGAAGTGAGACTCACCTGAGCGATGGCGCCCTCACTCTCGTCCAAGTTTCTTTTCATCTGTTTGAGTTCATGCTCTTTCTCCACCAGGCGTTCCTCCAGATCCCGCACCTGGAAAAGACAACAGCGGGAATGACTTGGCAATCGGTCAGTCACGCTGACCTGATCGTCGTCCCATCAGTTTGTCTGTCTGCTGTGCACTCACCACGTCCTCAACAGAGAGGGACAGGGACCATTCATAGGGAGGCGGAGCCTCGCCGCCATACGGAGTCAGACGGTTCAGGGTGGCCATGCTTCGACACGCCATCTCCCCCATACCCCCGCCACCTACTGCCTTCGGGCTCAGAGGTGTGCGCTCCAGGGAGCCGATGGTGTTTATGTGGCCCATAGATGCGCTTAAAAAAAAAAATCCATAAAACTGTTTTATTATGACTTATTAGAAAAATCAGCAACACTGCTTTTGCGATACAAAGAGTAGTTGAGATACTGAATCTGCAGCAGACCTGATGTGCCCCAGATGTGGACGGAAGGGTGGGCGGTATGGAGGCAGGCTGCTCATGGAGTTATGGCCAGAGTCTGACAGGTTATCATCCTCCTGGCTCATCACACGCACAGAGGAGAGGGCCTGCACGTTCAAAATGACACCGCTATTCAGGTCAAAAACAGCTTCATTTAAGTTAAATCTTAAATAATGACTTAGATTGCAATGGAAGCTCAGAAGTGGAATTGTTTTCCATGTGTAATCAATGTGTTTATTAAAACAGCCTGTAAATTAATTCATGGGAGATGCATCTAAGATTAAGGTTGTAATCACGTTGTACAATACCTTGTTGCCACCAGAAGTTAGTCCTCCGTGACGTGAGGGCGAGGACGAAGAAGAGGAGCTGGAGACGGCTTTGGGGACTTCTGCGTACGCTTTGTGCAGTCCATTCGAAAGGCCCTGATCCATGTCCTCCAGTTTGGAGGATGGATAGAGATTCTGCATGGAGCTGAAGTTTTTGGGGGTGACCGGCTTGAAGGCGGAGGACCGGAAACGAACCTGAGTAAAGAAAAGCCAGACGAAAACAAGATTTCAGGCATGTTAGTGGATGGAAAGACATGAGACGGACACAAGGAGGGAAAGGCAACCATCACAACAGGTAAGGTTGGGTTGCATAACTGAAATCGCAAATTTTTATATTAAATCTGACACTGCACCCTCTGTGTATCAATTCAGGTAGAAAAAAAAGCGATATTTGAATGCTGCAGTAAATTCAGACATCTGCAAGTGGCAGCTTCTCATTCTGCGCTGGTGGGGTGGAGGACATCTCAGACTGATTTATGGTGGTAACGGAGTGTTGCATCACTCTGAGTGAGATGCATGAATGTGATACTTAAGTCAGCACAGCCCCAGAAAAAACTTTCACTCGCTGCAGAGAATTTAATCAAATGAACCCAGACATCATTGATTAAATGAGACTCGGTCCTTCTTACACTTACTGTTTCAAAGAATACTTTTCAGTACTTCTGCCTGACTGTAATTCTTTACTCTAAACAATCAATATCTGTCAGTCACATTCAGTACATATTCATACATTCACCTTTTCATATTTGGCACCACTTGGCAGCGAGTTCTTTGTCAGATCTACTTCAGTGCCATCTTTGTGGTAGACTTTGGTGTAAACATCATCCTCCTCCCTGCCACTGGTAAAGCCCCTCTTGCCGTCAACACTCGCACTTGCTTTGGGCTCTTTTCTGTTTGGAAGCACAACATCAGATGACATCAAACCGAATGCTCAACAAATGTATCCGCTTCTGAGCGGCGGTACCCACCTGGTGATGTTGAGGTAGTTGAGTAGCTCCCTCTGGGTGAGGCCTTTCTTCAGGAGGCCGTTGTTCTGTTTGGCCCTCACCTGGGGCATCGCGTGGTTCCCTTTAGTCGGAGACACGTCGGGCCTTTCCACCAGACTGCCAACACTTCCCATGCTGCAGCGCGGGGAGAGGGGGGGGACTGGGAACGGGTGGCGGAAGTCTTTGCTGGGGCCACGTGTCAGAGGAAGAGTCTGGACTGTTGTTGCCATTGATTACAAGGCTCTCTGTAAAAAAAAAGACATTATTAAGAACCTGCTCTCAGAAAGATGGAGCTGTCTGTCAATGGTTGAAAGAAAAAGACAGGGATGATTCCTTTGCGGACAGATAAAATCACAGGGTTGCTGTCAAGATGTGCCGGGCTTCGCGTCTAAGTTAAATGCTTTTTTTGGGCTCCAGCTAAAGAATATTTTATTTGTTGCTCAGCTTCCAAAATAATCAGGTTGATGTTCATCAATAATACTATCGGTATTATTGGTGTACTGTCAGGATTGGCGTTTGGAGGAGTCAGGTGCAGGAAATAGAAAGGTAAGACTAGATGATCATGTATGTTCTTCACAAAGAAAACTGCAACCGCAGTATCACACAAGGACCAAAAAAAAACTTGATCTAAAAATACTGGAGATAGAAAACAGCACAGAGAAGCACAACAGGGGTGTATTTCCAAAAGCAGATTTTCTACAAACTCTGAGTATGTTGATCTTGTAATAAGGTAAAGTCTGGATTTTATGCACAGGTAACTTACCTCACCTCTCACCTCTGTGAGCAAAGCGATTTCCCTGTAGGATTTCCCAGTATGACTGACTATATTGATGGCACCCATATTCTCACAAAATCTCCTTGTATGATTTCCCTTTCAAGAGCAAAATGTTATTAAAGAGTTTAGTTTTTTTTTTCTTTCTCACCAGTAGGACTGAGCCTGTATGAAAGTGACTCTCAGGTATAACGCACCTACATTACACCATCTGTCACTCATGCCATATTACAACAGTTATTAAATATTTGCATTATGGACACAATGGACTACTGTGCTACCACAATAGCAATAAAGCAATGAAGCAATAAAAGCTACATTTATAACACAGAAAGGTAGGAGGATCTCATCTGCGTCATTGGCGTTGCCATGGTGAATCACGGTACCAGACGATTCTGTCTTTTTATAGTTGTGGTGCACGCGCTTCACTCAGTCAGCTCGAAGCTGACAGGACCAAGTCTAAGGGGCTTTTATAAACTTCAGATTTCATAAATCTCTGATCTGAAACCAGAAAGTCTGAGTTTCTCATCTCAGATTTTGTGAACTCTGAGTTAGTAATTTACTGTCACCTGGTACAGGTATGTTTTTAAATAGTGTTCCACTAATTTCTTTAGCAAAAACAGATGTGTCTAACCGTATACATTTATTTGTTAACACTTTTCATTATTTCCATAAACATACATTAAAACCCATCAGAATAACACATGTAGTACATCATTTATTCACCGGGATCATTACACTGCACAGAAACGTGGCTCGGTGAAATGCAGCATCAGCTCTCAACACATTAAGGGTCCAACAGCAGAGTTAAAATCTTCAGCAGGACTTCTGTGTAACCTAAAGAGGCCCTTTTAGTGTTCTTGAACGTCAATAATAATAAAAATAATTCCAGTACAAACCAGACTAAGTGCATGACTAAATGGTTGAGCTCAAATCATCACGTCAGCTTCCATTCATTCAGTTTAATGACATCAGGATTCATTGGATTGTCCTGATTTATTACACCGAAGGAACATTATTGACATTATTGACATTTTTTACTGAAATAAACTCCACCTCTTGTCCCTTTGCTAATAGAAGTAGATGTCTGGGGTTATGTTGTTATTTCCAGAGACAGAATAGCATATGTCCACTCATATTTATGTTATGTAACTCAGATCCATCCAAGTTATTACGAGTCATGTCCCTAAATGCCCACAATGAATACTTTAATCCATCATCACGGCCAGTCTATGACCAATCAAACATGATGTGCCTTTAGATGTTTAGCGCTGACTAAATGAATTTTCAGCATACTTATTTAGCGATGAAAGTTTTTTTTTTCTAAAGTCACAGCAACACTTTGCATAGATATAAAACAAGCTCCTATTGACTTTTATAAAACTAAACCAGTTCCCAATTTATTCATATACCCACTGCAGAGGCCCTAAGAGCATCTTCACCCCCACACATCTCTTCCTGCTGCCCCCCGGCTGCCTCCCCACCATCGTTTTTTAAATCCAGCACATATCCCCTTCTTCCCTTCTTTTCAGACAACCTCATTAAGGTGCACTATTGATTTCCCCCTTTTGACCCCTTCTGTTCCCGTACATAAACACCCCCAGGAGTCATAAAACATTCTGGAGACCATAAAACACACAAGCATGCCCCACTATTTCCGTCTATAAATGGGACCTGAGGGAGAAAACATCTTCTCTTGTGCTATGCAAGCCGATGAAAAACCCATAGAGCTGGTAGACTTTAAAGCACATTTTGCTTATTTTAGCTCCTTAATCAATCTTGAACATTGCTGCTGACCAGTCTGCCCCCATCAAGCAAAAACATTTCAAGATTCATTTTCTAACTTTTGGCTGTGTGTTATTTTTAACACATTATTTTAGGCAAAGCAAGTTTATTTGTACAGCACAATTCAACAAAAAGGTGATTTAAAGTGCTTTACATAGACAATAAAACATCACATAAATAAAAAGCATGATTTTAAAATGTAAACAAAAGAAAGAAAGAAAAAAAAAGAAAAATAGATAAAATCAGTAGTTAAAATGTAATCAAGTTTTGAAACTTAAGGTTATAAGAAACAGTGCAGATTTGGAGCTTTATTCATATGCAACTGAGAACAGGTGTGTCTTCAAACTGGATTTAAATAAACTGAGTGTTTCAGCTGATCCGAGGCTTTCTGCGAGTTTGTTCCAGACATGTGGAGCAGAGAAGCTAAAGGCAGCTTCTCCATGTCTGGTTCTGACTCTGGGAACTGTTAAAAAACCGGATCCAGATGACCTGAGGGGTCTGGAAGGTTCATACTGGAAGTCACTGATGTATTTTGGTACTAAACCATTCAGAGCTTTATAGACCAGCATCAGAACTTTGAAGTCTATCCCCTGAAAGACAAGACAGACAGACAGACAGACAGACATACAGACAGACAGACAGAAAGACCTCAGAGCTGGACTGATGTGGTCCACTTTTTTGGTCTTAGAGAGGACTTGAGCATCAGAGTTCTGAATGAGCCGATTTTTTTTTAGGTAGACCTGTAAAGATGATGTTACCATAATCAAGCCTACTAAAGATGAATGCATGGACTAGTTTTCCCAGGTCATGCTGAGACATCAGATCTTTTAACCATGATATATTTTTGAGGTGATAGTAGGCTGACTTTGTTATAGCCTGCATAGCTGTGGTAGTTTATTTTGTTGTTCTTTATAATCTGTGCCAGTTGGAGCACGTAGATGTTAAACAGAGGAAGTCCCAGGATGGAACCTTGGGGAACTCCACATGTCTGCTTAGATGTAAAGTTAACTACTGGCACAAAGTGTTCTCAAAGTACGTTTTTAACCAGTTTAGTACAGTTCCGTAAAGACCTGCCCATTTCTCCAGTCATTTGAGTAATATATTGTGGTCAACTGTATCAAATGCAGCACTGAGATCCAGCAAAACTAAGACTGACATTTTTGTATGTGTATTCAAGCATATGTCATTAAACACTTTGGTCAGTGTCAGTGCTGTGGTGCTGTCTAAAACCTGACTGGAAGGCATCATAGCAGTTATTTTGTGTTAAAAAGTAATTGCGCCGTTGAAAAGCTGGTTTTTTCAATTATCTTACTTGAAAATGGGATTTGAGATTGGTCTGAAGTTGTTCATTTGTGTCTTGTCAAAATTGTCCTTTTTAAGCAGAGGTTTAATTACAGCTGTTTTTAGTGGCTGTGAAAACACACCTGACACTAAAGACAAGTTCTGTAACAGGTCTGAGTTTATTTTAGGGATAAATATGAGCATTAATGTTAATAAATGGGAGAAATGGACAGCTCTTGTATCCTCCCACAATAGTTTAATCAGGCTGATGTCTAACTGTGTCCTAACACAATGGTTCTTTTCATTTTTGGACATTTTTGGACATTTTGTTTCTGCTGCAGTGTTTGGGGATCAATCCTATTGCATCTATTGGCTCAATTTCAGTCAAGGTTTAGGTTTCTGGCAGATGGCCACATATTTTACAATACTTTAAAAAACAAGTGTTCATGATAGACTAAATAACTGCAAGGTGTGGAGGTTATGTGAGTGCAGAATAAGCCAAATATAAGTCATTAGTTCTGATATATCCCGAAAGCCAGTTTATAAAGGTGAGGAACAGCTTGCCATGGCCCACACCCTTTCCTCCTGCCAGAGTCACATGGCACCCAACCCACTTGACCCCTCCTGCGGGTGGTGGGATCACAAGAGAGCAAACCCATGTTGCATATTTGAGCTGAGATCAGCCGAGCCCCATGGTTAAAGGTCCTGCCACAACGCATGCACCGACAAGCCACTCCCCTAGGCTTGGCTCCAGGGTGGGGCCCCAATAACCCTTGTCCAGGTGAGGACCATGTGGCTCCCTGTTCTGCCGTATCAATGATGGGTCAAGAATCACTGTTAGTCTGGCCCATCCCAGAGAACCAATTTGCCTTGGGAGACCAAGGCAAGATAGGGTGGCTGGGCTCTCCCGTAGACATAAGGTGAGAAGCTCCGTCATCCAGGAGGGACTCAGAATGGAGACATTGCTCCAACATATTTCCAACTGGGAGGAAGCCCCATGGAAGACCCAGGACACACTGGAGAGATTATATCTCTTGGCTGCCCAGGGAACGCCTCGGTATTACTCCAGAGGAACTGGAGGAGGTGGCTGGGGAGAGAACGGGAAGCCTGGGCCTCGCTGCTTAGACTGCTGCCCCCATAACATATTGTTTTTGTTTTTTTTTGCCAAACAAGGTACTGTTAATATGGCCAAAAATCTTACTTTGAATGTTTACTGTCCAAAGGAGATTGCTCCATAAGTCCTGTGGTTCATTCTGATGCAACGTCAATTGTGTTGCTATCTTTTTTTTAGTGAGAAGAGGTTTTCTCCTGGTAATCCTTCCTGACAAGCTAGAAAACAGAGAATGATTCGGTGTGGCGACCACTAAAGAGAAAAGCCAAAAGCAGAAGAAGACGATCCAGCTCCACGGTTTCTCCCAGTTCCTTTGATCATTGCCTGGTCTGACTTTGGGCTTGAGCTACGATGTCAGCTCTTGGATAGGCTGGGACCCTTCCTGAATGTTTCCACTTCTGAATAATGTCATACTGTCAAATGATGGACTCTTAAGTTGTTTGGAAATGGCCTTATACATGTTCTCAGACTAATTAGCAGCAAAAATTACTCCTCTAAGATAAATGCTGATACATGTAAATTCTTGTTGATATTGTGTTAACAGACACCTTATTGGTCCAATCACAAAACTACAAATATGTCTGAAGAACAGTTAATCAAGTGTATTTCATGAGCAGCAAGTGAAAACTCTTTACCCCTTTAATTCCTATGGAAACACCAGTTTTTCACAAACTGCTTCTATATTTTGTAATAAAACATGTCATTTCTTCTTGTGTACTTGAGGTTGTGACCAATTGTAAGACCTGGTATCAACCAGATTATTTATTTTTTGTTAGGTTTTGACTTATGTGTGGATCTGGTTTTTAAATTGCTGTTTAAATTAAGCTGGCAAAAATACTGATGTGAAGATTTGCTCACAATAGCTCAACTGTAACTAAACATGAATTGCTAAATGATGATATCTCAATCTTTTTACTTTTTTTGAGATCATATCTCTTCGGCATGGTATGCCTCAGAATGATAGACAGATTATTTGGAAATGTTGGGAAAGACAGGAAATGACACATGGGAATAGTCTGGGATTTAAGTTGCTCCGTATGAAACTGACTCATTTATGAATTAAGATCATGTTTATCTCACACATTATTTGTATTTGAGTGTTATTTTTTTATTGTTGTGGCCTTAAAGCCATGACGAGGCATTTTCTAGCCATTTCCTGCTGGAATTACTGTTGCCACTAATGGGTTTAAAAAAAAAAAAAGCAAGAAGGAAGGAATAGTCACTTGTACAATGACTCATGTCGGTCCTGATAGCTTTAACAGGTATTTCTGCATGGAGACTTAAAATAGACTCATCCCAAGCAAAGACTGGGATGTCCTGCTGCCTGGCCATCACGTCTTTGTTCAGTCAATGACAAATTCGCTTCCCTCAAGCATTTTTACTCTCTTGCTTTCAAAAACAAATCTCCTGTATTTGAATGCAGGCATCTACGGTGACACTCTGCTCTCTCCTGGAGCTTCAAATACAATCTGCATTTATCAAGTGGCTTCCACTGCTGGTCTGGACAGTTATAACAATTATGTAAATGATTAAAATAGGCAGAGAGAGCTGTGCAGCTCCAGCCCACTCCATTCAGGGCTCTCAGCCAGGCCGAGATCAAAGCAGGCCAAGCTGCTCATGATTATATTCATGAGATACTATTTCCTCCAGTGTGAAACTTTCCTCAAAAGTACCCGGCTCTTAATAAGCCGACATTATAGAGGCTGAGATCAGGCTGAGGAAAGAAGCCTAAAAACGAATGCTGATGAATATTATCAAATATAACAATTCATGAAAAAAATTAATTCCCTGGTGCTGTCAAACGGTACATTTTAGTGTTTCTCCCTGTCCGAATAAGAAATTACCAAAGCAAGACACAGCAAGTCATGTCAAGTGTGCATGTATGTGTTTGACAAATGAATAAATAATGAGCCCGCCAAGCTTAATGGCCACTGGTCAAAGTCTGATATAGTATTTTTTAGCTGGAGATCTTCAGTTAGTTTGTGTTTTGCCTCTACAAAAGACACCAAAGGCCAATCTTTGCTCAACAGGAAGCTGAGCCTGAGGGTGTGGGCAAGTGGGGCACAGCAATTCCTTTCAGGTAGAAAGGAAAATATCCTTTCAGGCCATGACCACAAATCTTGCGGGACTGAAGAAATCTTGCATCCAGTTGTTTTCCATAATTGCCTTCTAGTTTATGGGCTGGAGTGAACCTGCAAATACGTCGAGATTTATGGCCCAGCTCAGACTAGCCAAGGGGCCTTGAAATGCAGCACACCTCCCTAAATCAAACACACACACACACACACACACACACACACACACACACACACACACACACACACACACACACACACACACACACACACACACACACACACACACACACACACACACACGTGTGGATCAAAGCAGTTTCGGCCTCGAACAGTTATAGTCTAATTGAAAAGTGTTCTGGTTTTGATTTACGCGTCTTTCAAAACAGTGATGATTTTTTTTTCCAGAAGAGATACGGAGATAGATACTTTTTTTTCCTTCAACTCACTTTTTTTTTTGTAGCTGCAGCTGCTTGCGCTTTAATCTTGCATGAAAGACATATGCGTCACAAAAGATCAATGCTGTACAAGAAAAGAAATCTGACAAAGTTTTCTGGACCTCTCTGAGAGTTGGAATAGTACTGCTACTCTCTAGGAATGGTTGTTTTATCCTGAAATAGGGCTGCATTGAGGATGAAGTTCCACTTTTGGACAAAATGTACTTTCTTGTTAAAAGATCATTTTTTATTTTTATCGTACTATCATTGTTGAAAATGGCCTGTCTAGATGATCCAAAGCAGACCTACAAGCTTGCAAGGAGACTGCTATAACTTTGAGGAATGTTATCCTCAAAGCTACACAAGTCCCACTTTACTGCAGTTATAAGAAAACAAAGTCCTCAAAACAAGCACTTCAAGTCCAATCGCTGTTTAAAATATGGTAATCGGTTCTTTCACAGGTAAACAGAGCTTTCAATGAAGTGCTTGAGGATGAAGGGGGCCCATTTCAAACCGTCACAGGCAACCAGCTCGGCACTGGGACCGAGACAGAGGACGGAGGGATGGGAAAGCCAAATTCCAAAGATGCTTGACAGAGCACAAGCTCGGGCTCGTCAGTTTCTGATGCACAAAAGGCTCCAACTCCCACAGACTCTCCCCAGCTCTTGTGTGTGCGCGGATCACTCGACAGAGTCCCGATAAAAAAGCAAATGCACAAAAAGCAGAACCCCATCCTCTGGCCTCCTGGCTGGCCTCGCTCCCTCTCGCTATCTGCACTGCCCCTGATCAAAGTCTGTTTACATTTGTGGGGTAACTTTGCAGGTTACATCTAAAACTCCCACACAGCCGACACTGTGATGTTACATAAGCTCCATCAAAGCCACGATTCCTCGATTTTACAGCTGTTATTTGTGTAAAACACTACGGTGCGTTTAGAAGATCTACCATGACTCCCGCTCTCTAGAGAACTGCAGTAAGTATATTTAACACCTTCCCTCATCAGTTAACAACTTTGCACTTCCAGACACAGCTGTGAGGTACAGTGGGTTTCTCAGTGAAGCACTAATGCCAGCATCCTTATAATAGCTTCGCAGGTAATGTTTACCTCAAGTACATCTTATTTTACCATGTTTATATTTGATCATTTGTTTCAGCTCTGAACTAGAAAAGATCTTGTTCCAGGCTCGTCTGATTTTGTGATCTTACCTTAATTGTCACAGGTGTCGGCTCGGTGAATCAGGGAAGGATGTCTAGTGACGCAGAAGTGCAAACGGAAACCAAATGTGTGCAGCTACATCATCATTTCTAAAGGCTTTTGCTTCTGTCTGTCAACACTGAATGACAAACCCAGCATTTACAAGGTGAAACAAGAGTCTGCAGCAGATCAAGAAAATGTTTTACATTTTTGAAGGTTGAACTCTCCAGACTAGTGTGGACACCAAACTAGAGTATCATATTTCTGAAAGAAACATCACTATGGACACACTCCATTTTAGCGCCTGTCTCTTTAAAACCTGCTTCCTGAAAGGCCCACTCTGGCCCGATTCCTAAGTTTATATGTCAGAAATTGCAGAGCAAATAACACCTCATTGTTTGTTTAAGATGTGGAAGACTTGGCCTGGCCGGCCAGTATTATCAACTGACGCAGAGCAAACTCCCTCTGGATGCCAACGGATAACCATACAACCAAGACGAGGTGAAAGCGGCTTGCAGGGGAGTAGGAACGAAGAAGATGAAAGGTGTTAGAAGTTCCACAGCCACCTTAGCTGTTTTGAATAGTGGCTCTTGGACCCTTCAGTTTGAGTCATTGCATAAACCCTGTCCCGTTGTGATCGATTTAAAAATGGCATTGAATGGGAGGGGTACCAGACCCATTATAAATAAGAGAGTATTTGTAAAGTGAACGGTATGGCTGGACAGCCTAGGCCAAACTACCCCCTAAGGAGGCATTGGGCGACTGTTTTAGATGGTGATGTAGGTAAGTTGTTTAAAAGCCTAAACCAACAAGCTGTTTTAGATAATTTAAGACCATTGTCTTTTATAAAAGCAAATAATGTTGTTTGATGCAGATTTTTAATAGATTTGCACCTTTGGCATGTAAAATTAATAAGAGGCATAACATGTCCTCTAGAAAAAAGCAATCAAATTCCAGTTCATTCAGTAATTGAGAGAAAGAATCTTGGCAGGTCTCATCAACTAAATTTGATGTTAATCAGTCCTGATCGACAACAACTTTGAAAAAAATATTAATTTGATATACTGACAGTTCATTGATCAGAAGCCAGTTGGAGCCAGTTTTCAGTGTGGGGTTAATATGGACAAATCCACCACAGACTATGTTTTGGATACATCTTCACCTGCTCTGTGATTGACAGGTGACTTGTCCAGGGTCTAACCTGTCTCTAGCCTAATGACACCTGGGACAAGAACCAGTCACCCCCAAGCCCCAAAATAGGATGAATCTGATGCACAAAAATAAATAATGGGTGGAAAATAAATTGCTACAATAATTAAAAAGATTGTGTCACTAATCAGGGAAAAAGAATGAGGTTTTTGTAATGACCCGAGACGGGATTCGACTAAGAGCACAAACTGAAATATGTAAATATGAGCGTAACCTTTGTTCTGAGGTCATGCTTGAAGTGTCTAAGCAGGTTAATATGTGCCTGAGGCAGACCAGGAAGGTAATTCACGAAATGTTAAGCAAAAGAAAGCACTACTGTGTTACATTTCCTGCTAGGAAGTAATGACTGAGTGTGACGGTGTCTCTGGCTTTGGGGCACTCCAGCAGAGGAGTGATGTGGAGCAGTCTCTAATTGTTGCTCAGCAGGTTTTACATTATGGATGAAAGTCAATCAGAGAGAAGCTGTCTCACTGAACTAAAATCAGGGTCAAAGTCGTCTTCTTTTTCCTCTTCTTCTTCTTCAATGTCATTTAATAAGTGAAGTCGGACTGATCCGAGTTCAACGCCTAAAAAAAATCACTTTTTATTTTATAACACCTGAGATGACGGGCAGTTTCTCTGAATCATGGGCCGTTATTTACTGGCGGCTGGCCATGGTGGTTCTGAAGCTGAAAGTGCTCAGCCTCACGTGGTCCGGACTGACGACGGCGACTCCAGTCTTCAGAAAGACTGATGGTTATGTTCATTCAACCCTATACAGGGTGATGCTGAGTCAATGGATGGTTCAAAGCAGACACAGATGTTCACAACAAGGGAGAACTATTTCCCAGAAAACACCGCGGCCACACGTGTGGACTAAGTCTTTGTTAACCAGAAAACAAGCCCTCGCGTTGCGGTGATGGAATACCTCGCTGAACAAATGGGTCAGCACCAGTGTGAGACGGTGTGCCTTGGTCACCTCAGTTCCAGCCTCTTTCAAGTCTGATGTGAAACCTTTTGTTTTGTTTTTTTCTTTCATTTAAAACTGGTATGAAACTCTTAAGCCGCTTTTGTGTACACTCAATATCAACAGCATATGAGTGAAACTGCATAAGCTCACACAAGACGTGGGTCTGGTTACAGCAAAACTGGCTACTTTAGAGCATTACCAGTAATACCAGTTTAAGTCTTATGAAATCTGCAATTTGTCTAGAGGTCCCACAGTCCACGACGGACTAAATCAGCTGTCGAGCTTTCCTCTTAAGGCAAAACAGCTGACGTTGGTTTCCTCACTTTGCATCTGTCAGAACATTGATGGGAGGTCAGAGGAGGTAGATGGGCTTTACTGCCCCTGTTGACTCAGCAATATTGGGATTAGATTTGCAGTCAGTTCTTTTCATTAAAAGCAATTGACTTGAGTGAGTCACAGCATTGAACCTTCAGCACAGTGAGAAATCCTGGCATAAAAACTATTTAAATCCGTTTAGATAAGAAAAAAATACTACTAAAACAAATATAGAGGAGAAGAGGTGTTGCCTACCATCGTGGACCCACAAATGAAGACTGTCGCGATTAAGAATAGCAGTAACACACAATGTTTTTGAGACCCTTCAGTCACTTTGCAGGCAAATGTAAGTGAACCAAAGTTGTTTTGTTTTGAGCAGCCATAGGTAGCCTGTATAGATCACCAGGCAGGCTGCTTTATTCTGGAGCATCTGTAGGGGTTTCACATTGCATGCTGGGGGAACTGCTAGATGAGGGTTACAGTAGTCGAAGCAACGTCACCTGTTCTGTCCTGTACTAGAGGTTAGATAGCGAAAAAAGTCACATACAGCCCAATTGTTTTGTTGTTGTTTTTTTGCATGTTGTAAATTGCAACAAAACATGACCAATATTAGGAAAAGCTTTGTTTTGTGTGATTAAACTAATGATGGCATTTTATAATTGATGGAAACATTTTGGAGAGACAGGCTAAGGTTTGTGCTGAAAAGATGGGGTCTTTTGGGACTATTAACAAGCACAGGGGTCCCAATACCAAGCCTTGGGGCACCTTTGTAAACAGGTGATGGGGTGCAGGCTTTTATCCTTACCATAACAACTTGAAAGAATACCCAGTGAGGTTCACAAGAGTGTGCCAAGTCTGAGATGCCCATCTTTGAGAGTACAGATTGTAACATGATTTGCTTTACAGTGATAATATCTGCAAGGTGTGGTTAAAAAAAGAACATACTGCTTTACTTTGGTTGAGAGTCAGCTTTTTTAAGCAGAAGTGTTACCCGGGCCTTGTTTAATGCAGCGCCTAAGGACAGTGAAGCTTATTTCATGTGTTTACTGGTCCACATTGTGGGCGTTATCTAAAGTGACTGGTCGCATTTCCATTTCATAGAATATAACTAATCTGATAATTGAAAACTAATGTAACATAAAGCAACTTTGACACAACTAGAAAGCGTGCAGGGGAGATATTTCACAGGGCATTCTCTTTCCATTTATATATATTTATTTAGTCCTACGGTGCTTTTTCTCCAACAGTGATTAAACGCAAAGGCCATGTATACGACAAAACATCCAGTTTGTGGTGTGAAATGGATTTGTTGAATAATTCCTAACTTTCTTTATATTAATGCCTGTGCCGATCCCTCTATAAGGTTACAAGTTGAACCTCTCAGCATATATGTGGGTATATGTGCACTTGTGAGATAAAGAGAGATTAGTGTCAGCAGAATTAGGATATGTGCCTGACCTCTGGGTTGTTGTTTTACGACTTTCAATTGACCTTCAGTCACTGAACACATTCACACCCACACAAACTAAGTCATCCTATCCCAATAGATAAACATCACATTCAGCTAAACGAAGAAGAAATTAATCTGATATTACACAACATTCATTGCCAACAGACGATTTAAAACGACTGACATTTTGCCTGCATCTAAACAATATTGTGTATATATAACTGCGTCAATTTTTCAAAACAACAACTGCAATCTACAATGCTATGAGAGCGTGATTGTAATCTGTCGGCTCAGAGACAAATAATCTCAGAATTAACTGATTCTTCTCCAAATCCTCTACTCGTTTGTTGTTATATGCATCAATCTTTCTACTCTTGCCCAGCATTTGAAACACATCTCAATGTGAAACTGTTAAATACGTCCGGATTTCTTATAGCTTTGGACAAAATAAAAGTGACAGTCCGTAATTTCTTTTTAAGAATTCATAACTCACGGAATAATACTTAAAAAAACAAAACAATAATAATATGGTTTTAAGATTAGTTCAACAGTAACTTAGGTAACCAATAACACATGACATATCGCACATTGTCGGATATTTAACAAAAACTAAGATAAAATGCAGAAGCAGGGTGTGAAGCTTGATAAACCACCTTTAGAAGAAATTAATCAAAGTGATCATGGTTACAGGTCCTCTGCAAGCCCATGTCCACCCACAAAGATAAAAACCCAAGTTTAATAACATGACACCTCGGCTTGAATATGTCATCAAACAGATAATAATGTGTTAAAATATCAGACACAGCACTTGTCCTGCACATTGAAGGGTTAGGGTTAGGGTTAGGATAGACAAGGCTGGTATGGACATAGATGGTGAGAGTTCACTGAGCCTCATTTGGCAAAAACCAAACACAGCAGATGATCCCAGCTACTCCACATCTCTTGAGCATGGTGGTGGGGTGGTAATGATTTGGGTTGCTTTGCAGCCACAGGACCTGGACACCTTGCAGTTACTGAGTCAATCACGAACCTCTGAGGTTTATAGCACAACCTTAGACGCAGTTTTAGTTTCAGCAGCATATTGACAGCATTGTCCTGTCCTTTTGCTCACTGGAATTCTCCTAATGAAACCTCGATTTGGTTTTAATATTTTAGGATTTTTCAATATTTTCATGTATTTACATGTCATGTCAGTAACTTTTACTGGAATTTAGAGAGAGTAGAGTTGATAGGAGAAATAAAAAGCATGAAAATAAAACCTAAAAAAACCTAAACATAATAAAAACCTAATGGTACTTCTATGTCTTCATTGGTGTTTTATAGCAGTTAAAGTTACTATTATTCTGCTGAAACTGGAATAAAATCATCACCATATTAAGATTAGGAAGATAAATTAAACAGATAAATGAATCTAAATTTTGTGTAGGCTGCTCACTTTTGGACATCTGTCACACCATCAAGTCAATCAGACTGGATTCTTCATTCAAATTCTTTTACCAATTAAAATATATAAAACCATAACTGAGCTTGCTAAGCAGCTGCACCTGAGATCATTGTTTTTTTGTTCCTTCATGCTTTCAGTAAGGCATTCAAGAACAATAAAGCAAACTCCGCTTGGTTTCGCCCTTTAGAGGTCACAACAGAGGATCGCTGTGTTCTGATTTGGCACAGGTTTTTACGTCCGATGCCCTTCCTGAAAAAACCCTCCCCAATTATCCAGACTCCGGACCGGCACTATGAGAACACTGGCTTGTGACCCCTTAGTGGCTGTTTTTGTTGTTGTTGTTGTTTTAAAATTCAAGAACTGCAACACCAGGTTGAAAATAGTCATTGCATAACTTCGCTGGAATCTGTTAGAAAGCCAACAGCCGAAGGGCATGCAATTTATTTCACTCTGCTCCGAATCCAGTTCGAGTTCTGTTTGGTTTCCGTTCACCTTGACAGCAAGCGCAGTGGGTTTGCCACTTGATGCTATCAGCAGGGCTCTGCAGAGACTCAGCGAGAGCCGTGTAGAAATAAACTCACATTCCTTACATTTCTTTCTGGGTAATTATTAATGTGTCATCTGCTAAAGGCCCCTGGCATGTTGTAGGACACCTTTTCTTTTTGTCAGTCATCCGCACCACCACAGTTCCCATGAGAACCTCTCAGAGAACAACTAAAGTTCTGATCGTTTAGCGACATAATTATAGCGTGCAGCAAATAGTGGTCAATTGAGCTGATAAAGACAAAAACGCGAGACGGCCAGCTTCTTATTAAATTCTTTAACGCCAGAGGGGATGAAGGTTCAGCAGAGACTCCTTTGTTTCCTGGAGCGGTTCATGTAGGAGTCACCGCTCTGTGATTACAGCGATAGAAACCAAGTGGTTCCCACATCGACCCACACCTGAACCGATTCAACATCTGCAGTGAGTGCATGCGCATTTATCCAAAAAGACACTCACAATATTAGACCACCCACTCAGCATGTGTGGACTGCAGTGGGAAACTGATCAGAAGCACAGATCAAACAGACTCACCTAAAGTGTTAATGCTTTGCAATTTATGCTTAAGCAAAGCAGATATATGAAATATAAACTCATCACATTAAAAATAAAGCCGTCTTTGATCTCATCTGCATTAGTAACACCAGAGGAGGACCTGAGCTGGTCCGGATGTCCGGTGGTAAACTCCGGTGCTGACAGGGGATCAGCACTTTTTCCTCCTATGCAAATAAATGGACTGTTTGTCCGAAATCAGCTTCTTCAGCCAGACAGGTTTGATTTTTACTGTATAGAGGACCTTTGTGAGGTAAATTTGTTTAATGTAATTTTGCTACTTGCTTGGATGTAATGAGATTCATGAACAGTCCTCAAGGGGAATTCCTGGGACAGAAATAGACCAGGAGGTAGAAGAATGGATGTAAGGAAAGACGGGTTTGCTGATAAGTGGAGAAAAACAATTACACGTCTTGTTATTTAAGAAGCATGCGGTTCCATTTAGAAACCTACAGTGATTAACTGGCGTATTGGCTCTGGGTTGGCAGTGAGTTGGGAGGCTGAGGCTGCTGTTTGACGTCATTTGCACAGCAGAAAAGAAAGTTAACCCACTTTAATTCAGCTCCACTGAAAACATGCATTCCTCCTGATCAAGGTAATTAATAAACTGACTGCTTTCCTCCTTTTCATCAGCTCTGAAGCCGATCACAGCTAAACAAACTTACATGTTAATAAGCCAAACCTTTCCCACCAGAAAGCAGATAAAGTCAGTATCAAACAGCAATCCTCACTTTCAGTATAACAAAAGTTACTTTTCCCTGCACAGGAGAACAGGGATCCAGACAAAACTGTGCTCACATTCCAAAGACATCACGACGGAACAACACTCTACCTGTGTGTTTGTCCACCTGAGAATTTGCGTCACCGCTCTGGAGTCGCTCCTCGCTCAGTTTCTGTCCCTTGTTGTCTCACGCCACAGAGAATAACACTGCTAAGCTTCCTGTTTCTCAGTATTTGATGACAACTGAGAAGCATGTGAACGAGGAGGAAACTCCCTGCAAGATGACTCTGTACTGATTCAATTAGAAGACGAAGCTGAGGACTGATTTAGCATCACTGCAGATTTACCCCTGTTTACACAAGGAACTGGGCGGAACCACTAAGCTGTCCTCTATTCCAATTTTGATTAAACCGAGAGAGCTTTGCGCTACACTCGTCATCCTCCACTTTCCCTACTCATCTCTTTGACTTTGAGTTCTCATAAGGGCCAGCGTGGTTGAACTCGTTCCTCCAGTTTCAGACAAAACCCACATGCGAACCGACACAGAGGCATTGAATTCTAATCAGACAGCGAAACGCAAGCGCCAGCTTCAGCAGACCATTGCAACAACAGCGCTGCATGTCTTGTTTGCTTTCAGATAAACAAAAGGTAAAATAATAAAATAAGGGGATTAGACTTGGGTGGAAATGCAGACAATGAGAATAGAGAGCGGAGGGCGAAGGTAGTAAAAAAAACAACAACAACATGCGGCTACAGATGAGGAAGACGTGGAAAATGAGGGCATCCGGGGGCTGTGACAGAGTTGACCATCTGGACAAAAGCTTGTGTGTAAGTCTCCCCTCCTGCAGCCGGGTTACTGGTCAGGTTCTGCACTATATCAAGTTACGTTTCAAACTGGAGATGCTCATAACCGAGAAAGGAGAAGAGAGAGGGCATTGTTCTCTGCTTCTGAACCAAACGGGAGCGTCTTCCTCCTCCCGTCTTTGCCATATAATGTTGCCACTTAGCTGAGGGGAGTTAAGGAGGTGCCTGGCCTTCTTAAGGCTGGCATCAATGGGTGGGCACACAAGAATCTCAGCTAATAAAACATATAACCATGTCAGAGATTCAGTACGTTGAGACTGGCAAGCTGTTAAAGGCATTCCACAAACAGAATGCAATGTGTCATTGTCGCTTTTGGTCTGCATGGTGGAACGAGAAATAAATCAGCTGGAAAAAAAAAAAAGGTGGGGGATAACCCTATAAAAGCTTGAGCAGGTGCCACACTACCCCTCTCAGTACATCGGGGCCTCAGAGCCATATTCAGTCTCAGGTTCCACAGATATGCACTTGTAAGTCTACAGGCCGGCAGACGGAGCAGCTCCAGCAGGAAAGCTGGGAATGAGGAATGATAGAGGTGGAGCAAGGGTATGTGAAGAGATGGAGGGGCGAAGGGGGAGCAAGAACATGGAGAATAAAATCGATGAAGATGCGGGGTAAAAAAGAAGCGGGCGGGATGGGAGGATGCCTGCTCACAGGCGCCGTACCTCAATGAGCAGTCATCTAAATTAAACGACAGCCGGAGCTAGACTCATTTCCTCTGCCTAAGCTCCTCAAGACAATACCGTCATAGGAAACAGCCAAGGGAGGCTTTCTGACTGTCTGGAGAAGTTTTCAGTAAAATATACCATCTGCATGGTATAAAAACCAAAAAAATAAACAGAGCTGACGTAACACAATAATAGAGAGAAGAAGTAACATCAAATGTCACAAAATCCACTACTTCTAAAACTCACATAAAAACATTATATTTCTTGTTTACCCTTTCACGGGTCCAGATTAGTTTTCCTTTTTGGTGTGGTGCGCAAACCATCTCTGATTCCATATTTATTTAATTCACGACAACTGCAAGATAACAGAAGAACATTTTCTGCAAGACCTAACCACTGTTGCACCTCTCCACCTGTGTGACCTAAGAGAAACATGAGCACGCCACATTAACTGACTGCAACCTTTCAAACCATTGCATTGATTTTATGTAAAATAGAACAGGATATGACAGCAAACTGAAGCGCTGCCGGAGTGGAGAAAGTAGGTATAAATACAACAATGCCCACTCAGAGAGCAGGGCTCTGACTCCTGGCCTCTTGTTGTGCAACACTACAACTCTCCAGACTAAATAAAAGAGACAAGGGCCGGGTCCTACCCACACACACACACACACACACACACACACACACACACACACAAAACTCATCCCAGTCCTCATTACAAGGGTAACCGCTGCTGTTGGTATCAAAAAAAAAAAAAAAAAACACACAAAAAAAAAACCCCAAAGCAGGTGAGAGCGGGGGCTCCTCGCTGGCAGATAAGCTCAAATCAATAAAGACACGAGTAAAAATGATAAGGCAGTGCTGAGGTGAAAACGCAGCGCTCCACTCCCTCACGTTCGTTAACAAGACAATATTCCCGGGATGAGACGATGCCAGAGGAAGCAGCAGAGAACGGCTCTTTCTGAGTCGGTAATATTTGAAGACAAAAGGACACAGTATGAAGTCCTTCCAGATTCTTACGCGCTCAGACCTTTCCCCTCTGAAGGACAGGGGTCGTCGCATGAGGAAAAGTCACCTGACAACACAGCCACTAAATAACCAGACTTACTGAAAACAATCATCCTTAGGAGAATAAAATAGTCTATGTGGCAAATCCGGGTTATCTGGCAGTGAAAGACATTTTGACCGACAGAAATAAGCGTGTAGGTCCATCCAGCTGGTTCCTCATGATGCCAAATCCACCCATGCTCATTCAAACTCACACTTCCGTGCTGTTCAGCACTTTACGTTTGCTGTTCTATGAAACTTTGAGTCTTTGAGAAAGTGACTGTTATATGGCAGATAATACTTCATCTAAAATAATATCTGTAGTTAATGGCTATGAAGTCCAAGTGGGCATCAATTTATTGTAGCTGACAATGATGTTTACATGGAGGAGCCAGAAAGGAGGTGTGGCTTTTTAATGTTTGATAAGATATAAAATCTAAATCAGATAACGCATAGGCCAGCACACCGATCAGAAACAACATTGCTACCACAGAACATGAATGGAAAAATCGTGATTGTCTCATTAAACAGAAATGCTCTAGTGGAAAACATTTGGTTGTGTTTTATACCACCTATGTAGACATTCCTGCAAACCAAGCATCCCCCACCTCCCCACCCCCACCCAAAAAAAAAAAAAAAAAGCCGGCCTGCCCCCCGCAACACAATGTTCCCCCGTCACACCAAAATGAAAGAAAAAACTCAAGGAACGCAAAAAAAGTACCAAAGGCATTGACCTCCCCTCCAAATCCCCCATGGATTTGCTGTGGTCAGACACCACGGGACACCCCAAATCCCATATTCATGGTGTGAAGCGGTAAGCGATAACAGAATCATGCAACTTAGATTAAAATCACTGTCACACAGGCTTTAAGGTAGTCTTTAAGGCTGCATTTGTCGTTTATTTTTGTTTTTGTGCAGTGGCATGCATCCTCGTTAACCCAACGCTGCACAAACATCATTTTCAAGGTATTTTGTTGACTGATATTATCAATGTAGGAATGATTCCTTATCATTATAGCTCTGTTTTAGTTTAAACGCACCAATAGGTTCACAAAAGGCGTGTGTCTTCTTTGGCAGAAGTCTGAGGTACTTTTACAAGGCCATAGACATGTGTCTCCACTATCAGGATTGGTCCTGTTTTCTACGGGGCAGAAACACATCCCTACTCCAGGTTAGGTTGTCAGTGCAGCACTGAAAAACTGCAGCATGAAGGAGGAGGGGGTGACTCAGAGCTGATTGGACACGCAGTAGCCAAGAGAGGATGTTGTTCAGCTGTCTCAATGTTTACGTCAAGTAAGACT
The DNA here is from genome assembly GCA_014839995.1 of Xenentodon cancila. Classification (NCBI taxonomy): domain Eukaryota; kingdom Metazoa; phylum Chordata; class Actinopteri; order Beloniformes; family Belonidae; genus Xenentodon; species Xenentodon cancila. Next base: position 20,362,200 of record CM026205.1, read on the forward strand.
AATCTCGTCTTGGTCATCACCACCACTGCAGTGAATGCAAACAGCAAACAGGATTGCAACTACCGTCAATCGATTTGATGTTGATCTCACTGTTCCAGTTGGCTTTTCTACTTGGCTGTCTTCTTCTTTTCCTTCCTTTTATTTGTGGTTTACAAACTGAAAAAAGTGTGCACTACTGCCACCAGGTGGTATGCCACGGTAGTTTTCAAAGCCAGTAGATCCTTTTGGGTCCATCACTGTAAACGCCGCTGAAAGGACCAAGAAGGAGGTCGCCCTCATATGAAGTTGAGCAGGCAGGTGTTGACACAGGTTTGAAGGTCAGCCTTTAGCTATAAGGAAATACTTGGAAAATAACTTGGTTCCGACCTGTTGGTAAAACCTGACCAAGATAAAACTAGATTTGCTTGTAGTTACTTACGAAGACCAATATGTTCCTCTGGTGTTGGTGCGGATAAGTAAACTCCTGCTGTTCCCTGTGGTTGTTTGGAGCTGTGAAAGCTTAACAGCCTTATATCCCAGTGTGGCAGAATGTCGGCAGACGGCCTGCATGCCTGGCCAGGTCCCACAGTGATTTTCTTAACTCGGCCAGGGTTTAATCACAGTGACAGACGGCTCCAAGAGAAGATCAGGTCAGCCACAGGCGGAGTGATGAGTGAGGGCGAGGAGTTTAAGTCTTTGAGCATGACACTTTCTCCTGAGAGCAATCAGGCATAGCAGTATCTATAAAGAGTTGATAAGATGAGTGCACACAGGAGAGAAAGAATAGGATAAAAGGATATGCTTAAGATTAAGAGAAAACAATATGAAAATAGGGCAAAGGGCACAAACACCTGAGGAGTGGAAGAGTTTAGGAGACAGAAAGAAATCAGTCAGTGGAACGAGGGCTCATTAGTGTTTGATTGGATGGCCAGCCTGAGGGGAAATGTCTGTCAAGGAGCACAATGCCCTTACAATTATTCTCTATCCGCTACACCATCTGCTACGCCATGCACACATGACTAACTTACCATGCACTTACAATCTGCAAACCAGTGCACCGTGATTCAAAGTGATACCAGTAATGCATGGCTTTCTTTAGCTCCAACAGCCCGCAGCACCAAACTGCACCTTTTAAGATTTGCATCAAAACAAAACGCACAGGAGGCGGAGGTGGATTTCATTCAGTATCCCTCTGCTTGATGGAACCAAGTTGGTGCCCTCTGATTTTTAGGTTGGGCAACGCTAAGCAAATGGTCAGCAGGCGTCTCATGGTCAGCAGAATTAGTGTTTCATCAGCTGCCAGTGGTTTAAGGACACACACAAATACACACTCACTCATGAGAGTGTCAACCCCCCTGGGAGCTCAAACAGCTGAATGAAGGCATCACATCAGCTGTTGGGCTGATTCTGCTGAGAAAACAGCACCGAAAAGATAAAATGTGCTACTTTACACCCACCATCTATCTATCTAGTTTGTTGTATTCATGATTAAATACATACATACATACATACATACATACATACATACATACATACATACATACATACATACATACATACATACATACATACATACATACATACATACATACATACATACATACATACATACATACATACATACACACACACATACATACATACATACATACATACATGTTGGGAGCAAATGATCTACTTAATGATCTGCCTGTGGCACAATAATTTAGCTTTAAATGTTTAGCAGTCACATCCATCTATAACAGTTTCTCCATCTTCACAGGCTAGAAACAAAGTAGAAATGAACTGTAACAGATGACTGTGAAGGCTATATCAAAAATAATTGCAAATCATTTGCAGTCTTCAATGTTGTCTTCGTTCATTCATCCCAGTTGGGTTTACATTGTCTGTCTGTCTTGGCTGAGTAAGGTTATACAGGTTCCTTGTACCCACAACCCACAACCTATTTTTGACAAAAGCTGTGTATAAAGTAGAGAAATATCCACTTCAGAAATCATCATGCCAGTCACACCATCAGTAAACAGCAGCGAGCCAGACACGCCTGTTCAATAACACTACCTCCACCATGTCTGACTGATGATGCAGAGTGCTTTGGATCAGAAGTACTATTCTTTATATGCGTTTTCTGTTCTTGTGAATCTTGTGCCAAAATTGTGAAAGCCATTTTGCTGTACGCATAAAAAGCTGCTTCCATATTTGCTTCATAAATTGGGTAAACACTGAGCTAGTTTTGATTATTGATAAGTAGATGCCAAAACTTTCCATTTGAAATGGCACCACAACAGGTGGCATTTGGAGTCAAATGTTTTTTTTGTTTACAGACCCGCTAAATTCCACTCATCTTCATTTTAGTGGGTTTGCACAAGCGGTTCTATGCTTCAGTAACTCAAAATGTCTGCACAACATATCTGAATTCCTAAATCTCATCTCTCAGTCAAGTCTCTGTGATAATTAGGTGGGTGGGATGGAAAAATGCATTTTTGTGCAGTGACACTAACCCAAAACAATACTTAGGCTGTCTCAGTGATTTCCACGCAGCAATGTCCTCACTCGCACCTCAGCATCACCCCACTAACACCTCTCTTGAGTTCTGCTAAATTACAGGATGGTTACCACCACAAAGTCTCCACCAAGGGCCCATATATCTATTGTCTCTCCATTGTAAGATATGCTCCTTCACTTACGTCATCACACCCATAACCACCACACTCAAAGGACTCTTCCTGCAATGCTCCATGAGTCCTCAGGTCAGAGGTCACCTGTGGCCTCTGGTCTCCACGACGACAGCCTGGCAGTGAAGCCCCCCCCCCCAAACACACACACACACACACACAAATGCAGGCACACACAGAGAAGCAGCTTTTGTCCCTAAACTCTCCTGTGCATCACAAGAGACCCTGGAGTGCAAGCTTCAGTCCAAATGTTTACAGCCATGCAGGCCAAACTCTTTTCAAACCACTGCAGTGGAAGCGCGTTGGGGGGGGGGTAACTGCAGCGTGACCTAAGCTAAGTGGCAAAAATATGTTGCTCCATCTTTATCACTGTGTTATTTATTATCTGCATCATCAAGCTTGTCGTGAGTTTATTCTATTTATTATTTATTCTACCATCATCAGCTGTATTGGTTCTTTCTTTTCTCTTTTTGGCTGTATGCAACTATGCAGCTGCATATAACCCACCCCCCCATAAGGGGGCCCTCAAGCTATAAGGACAGCCTCAATATTATTGCACAAATTAAAAATTAGCCACCTCCAGATAAATACTTTGCAGAGCTTTACTTATGCCTCAAGTTTGCAGACATTCCTCTCAAATTTTCTGAGTTTATAAAATCTAAATTAAAATTTTTCTTTTAAGTTGGGAGTCCAAAAGTTATTTTTCCCCTCTTTTTTCAAACTTGCAACGAGATGAATTCAAGTGTTTTGGTTGTTTGCTCACAAATTTGCAGGTTCATAAATTCATAAATTGAATGATTTTTCTTTAAATTTTAATTTTCTCCACGTCACTGTTTTCCCCTCTCAAAGATAGTAAAAAAAACGTCATATTAGTTAATAAGAATTATTTTACTTAATTTGAATTTGAACTTTACATTAAAAAAACAACAACAAACAAACCCAACCTTGTTTTCTTCAGATCAATGCATCACCACTGATTATCTCAAAGGGTTTAAACTCCTCCATCACACTGGAGTTTTACAAAATAAGGACCCTCGTGCAGAGTCCTGCAGAGGAGCCCTCCCTACCCTACCTACCTAAAAAACCAGAATCTGGCCTGGAGATTATAATCATGGACTCCAACACACCAGGCACAGAAACCGAGTTTAGTACAGGAAAAAGATGAGAAAACTCACCGTGTTTTGTGTGCAGGACATCTCTCTGACCAGCGCCGACACTCTGCAGCAGTTTTGTGTCTCACTGGTTTCTGATAAAGAAAACAAACGACGTGAACGTGGCTGCACGGGATTTCTCCCCAGGACTTAAGTGGCGGTACGCCGGACTGCGGTCAGCCTGAGAGCCGACAGAGTGAGTCGCAGACGGGCACTGTTTTCTTTCCCTCTCAGAGGTTTGAACAGCGGAGTGAAGAGTAAGAGGAAACCCGAGAGGAGGCTGTGCCGTTCCTGCCCCCCAGCGCCCCGTACAACAGGCTTGAAAAGGAATAGAGAAACAGCGCCCTCTATCGTCTGAAATATTTAGTTGGAATACGGCACATAGTCATGACACGTCTCTTACCTGATTAATTTTATTTATACCAAATATGCATGGCACCCATAAGGTTGTTTTAAAAAATCAGTTTTAATGTTTTCCATATTCACATTCCAGTTTTGCAGGAACCTTAAACCTAAATATAAATTAATATTTATTAATATCATTGTAAAAATCTCCATGGGACACTTAAATCTGTGCTCAGTTTTATTTTGTGTACATATTATTAGAGGTTGATATGGGTTTTTCTAAGGCCGTTGCTGTTTATTAAAAAGTGACCAATAATTAGCTGACCGATTAATGGGTCTATCTACATTATTTCTGTATTACGTTGAAAAACAAATAAGGATGATCACCAAACCTTTAAAGCCACTCTATGTAGCTGTACCACTTTTGATCAAATGGGGGCAGCAAGGCTGATATCTGTTTTCCTTTATAATCAGAGGTAATACCACGATAAACTGATGAAATTTTTGTTTTATTTAATCGTACCACTGAGCATGATGCTCTCTTTGGCGTAAATGTGTATCATAGACATTTCTGTAAACAGCTGTGTAAAAAGACATGTCACAGAAAGAAGGAAGGCCGAAGCTGACTAGCTCATGTTTGTATCAGATAGTATTTTGTTCATGTGGAGCTGTATTTCTGAGTGAAGCACTATCATAATCAATCTAGGACACCCAAAAAGACAGATTTTGCTGTTCCAGTGGAGTTCAGTGAGCTCTGTTCATAAAAACAGCTTGGCTTCAATAGGGTGGATACTAATAAGAGCTGGAAAAGGCGTAACCAAGGGATCTTTGAGGGTCTGGCATCAACTGCTTGTTCTGTAGCCTCATTGGTTCATCATCAAATATCAAGAGAAATTTTATTCTGAAAAAAAAATCTCCTTTTTTGGGATGAATGTCTGAAATCACATAACACTTTAGTTGTTTCTGTTATTATATTACATAAACAAATATAAAACATCCCTGTCATGACAAGAGTATGTACCTTTTATTTTTAAATCTTACTCTCAGGCATGTGAACAGCTATAAATAAGTAGAACATAAAAGGAAACAAAAGTTTACAAAACTTTTAATATTCAACTTTCAACTTGTCATACATTCATCAAAACAACTCCACAACTCCATTTGTCATTATTGCTTTACTGTTGTCCGTTTTATTAACTAAACGTTTAGGCCTTGCTAGGATTATGTTTTTGTATTTTAATGATTGTAAAAAAAAAAAGTATATATTTTATTATCTAATAAAGCAAAATTCAGGACCTGAACTATGTCCTCTCCCTCGCCATGTCACTCATGGCTTCTTAGGTTTGACTTTGGGGACCACTTTAATGGCGGTGGACACTGATTTGGCTCCTTGGAGGTTCTGGGCCGTGCAGGTGTACGTTCCCTGGTCCACGTCTCTCACCTCGTCCACCAGGAGAACAGACTGATACTGCTGCTGGGCTGATCCTCCGCTGACCGGCCTGACGCTGTCTTCTGTGTAGAGAGGCCTCCCAATCTGCAAGCAGCAAAGACCCTCCACTCAGACGTAGGCACATTGTGATTAATGAGAGCATTATTTTAATTATTTTATGCTAAATGGTAGTGTGATAAGTATTGGGTGTTATAAAAAGTAAAAGCCAACAGGTTCATTTACAATGCCTCGTTCTCAAAGGGGATTCTCACTTACAGGGAACTTGACGTAAAAATGAAGTCAAAAATAAAACACAAACACAATAAATAAAAACGACAATTACAAGAATATCGGGAAATACAGTACAGGACATAATAAACAAATAAACTCCCATACAGGAGTATGATAAAAAGAGAAGCTGCAGGTCATTTACGACAGCGTGACTGAGCTTTACCAGCTACATTTCTCGGTCCAGAGGTTGAGGCTGATCATGAACTAGTCATTACACAGAACGATATGTTCCAAATCAATCTAAATATCTTATTACTGATTTGTGGGTCATTAATGGACACTTTTATAACATCATTAAAGTTAAATGATAAGTTTATGATGGTAGAGTTCAGAGCTGACTGTCTGACCTGCTGTCCTGGATATTCCCAGGTGAACTCGATGAGCACGTCCCGTTCTCCCATCGCTGTGCAGCTGACGTGCAGATTCTCCCCCACTGCCACCGAGCTCGACGATGCCTGGATCACCGGAGCAGGAGGAGCCATGGGATCTAACAACAGGAATCAAATACATGTAGTGAGCAAAGGGAAGGATCTGTTATTTCTAATGTGTTACATTTAAAAAAAAATGCAAGGTAAACCTGAAACAAGCGTAATATTATTGTTTAGGAATTATGTGTCATTTCCTGCTAAGCAGATGCTGGGACATCATGAGTGAATGATAATTTATCAGCAGCTCTCACAGTTGACATAGATGAGCATGTATTTGGTGGAGCTCTGCCTCAGGTTCCCCAGACTGGCTACACAGTACAAGGCTCCGGCGTGGTCAGGCCGGGGTCGATGGATGGTGAAGCCCTTCTTGACATTAAAGGAGATCTCTGACTCGTCCACAGGGACTTCCACTGGTGGGAACTCACGGTGGAGAGTCACTTTGGCTTTAGGTGATGTCACCTGACAGGGGAGGACAGTTGGCCAGTTGGTTCTCAGCTGAATCACCTCGTAATAGTCCGACGATGGAACAAATAGTTCTTGTGGATCTGGTTAATGTGGGGGGGGGGAGATAAGACAGAACGAGGATTAGATTATGTCAGTGGAAAAATAAAAAGACTCTTTCAAGGTTCAACATCATGTCCAACATCATTTATAATCAATAAAGTTTTTTCATCATACCTGGGAAGAAGATGAAGACTCTGATCGCCTTGTTGTACTCCTTCCTGCATTCGGTGTCTTCACAGTACATTGGGTAACAGGTGTACTCTCCTGTGTCTGCACCAGTACTGTTGACTAATGTCAAGACGCTGTATCGCTTGTGTTGGACGATCCTGCAGAACAGAGCGTAAAAGCAAACATGCAGACGCAGGCAGATTTTATTCTGATTGCATCACTGCGAATTCATCTTACCTGAGCCTCCCATCATCCTCCTCCTCCAGGTAAGGAGGGACACTCCATTGTACAGGTTTGCCCCTGCACCTAAGCTCCAAAGCCTCTCCACTCTGTACACTTATGGTCTCTCCAACCTTCTTAAATTTTCCTCTGTTAAGCACCTTTATGTGCCAAATACAAAACAACAGCTTAATATAAAAGCAAACAACAACAACACACAATCACAGACACAGACATAGAGAAATGAGCATCCATATATAAGATACTGCCATGCTCTACCTGCGTGAGGGAGGTCTGTGCTTGAGATGCAGAAGTAGATTTGACTTTTAGTTTGGAAGCTTTAGACTCTTTTTTTGTTGATTTTCCAAGTTTAGGTTTACTTGTCCTGGGTGTCCTCCCTGCAGCGGCCCTCTGCTCTTGAGCATCTTTAATGACAGTGTACAGGTGCATCATTAGTTGGCACATGCAGGTAAAACTGCAGCACATGACAAAGCTTTGAGAGCAGGCCAGCATGAACGCTCCGCTCTCCACAAAGCTGCACAGCAAGAGAACAAAGTCACTTACCTAACTCGAAGATTACGGCACAAACAAGGAGCGCGCTCAGCACCAACCTCCACTTCGACCCAGATATGTTCATCAAAGGCATGACTGAGCGGTAGATTATCAACGCAGCGTGTGGATTCTTAGTTCACGCAGTTCAACCCAGAGCGCGCACTTGCACAAACCAAGAAGAGAGAAAGGCGAAAGAGAACAGACAAGAGAGGAGAGCAGAGCTCACAAAAATGGGCAGTCAGCTGTTTACCAGAAACACGCAAATTCCTCCTTCAGAGAGTGGCATTAGTAGCCCAAATTCCTCCTGAGTGGCTCAATGGAAGCTTTCAAGCCTGCCTGGACCAATGAGGGCCCAAAGGCTGAGGCCCCTCCATCTGGAATCACACAGCCTGTTTGCTTAGCTGCTGGAGCGGATGTGTGTTATGGCAGCACGGGTCTCGTAAATGCTACTCAGTCCGGTGCTCCGGCCATGCCATTAAAACCATATGGTACCCAGTAAACCTGGTGACTTGCGTGAACTCTACATCTCAACTTATATTTACCTTAAGGTAGTAAGTAAAGTAAAGCTCAAGAACTTATTTTCTTATAACATTACTTATCTGTGTGTATCTGTTGGTGTTGGAAGGGCTACAGCTTTCCAAATGTAATTTACCCATATATTTTATTCACAACAGATTTTAGAAAAGATGTCAAATACCGAAAAAGACACATTTTATAGTTCATTGGCAAGTAGCAGCTCATTTTGAATTCAATTACAGTATCACTCCTGCACTGTGAAATCACATGTTTCTGAACAAAAAATACATTTTTATTTAAATTCACAGCTTGTTATAAGAAAAATATAAGCCTTTCCTTATGAGCGACTGCCTAAGCTGGGATTTTGAACATCATACACGTAAGCAGCTTTGAAAAGTCCTTTTGTTCTCAGTGAGCTTTGGTTAGTGAGCGTCTTTGGCTTCTTATGACCAAGGTTGTATATGAAACAGGACTAATAAGCCCCACTACAAAAAAAAACTCCACAGTGAAGCTGTATGTAAACCATGATTGTATGTTTTTAATTAAGATAATATGTTCATATACCAAATTACAATTAGAAAACACGTACAAATTCCAAATTAAAAGCCAGTGCAGCAAAAAGATAAAATTAATACGGTGAACTCTGCACATCTTTAAAAAAAAGAGGACAAAAAAAACCCAAATGTACCACAAAAGACTTTCTGTATCTACACCACAACGTACAAATGCTTCAAATGAATGCAATAAATTGATATGTCAAAAACAACAACAACAAAGACCACGTGATCTGGGATCATCTTGAAATATACTGACAGAGACTGACATTTTTTTCAACTGATCCAAAAAGGTAAAACGTGTTGTTACGTTGTTTTAAAATGTAAATGAAACACAGACTAATATTTCCTTTTGCTTTTAAAACCAGTTGGGCACATCAAGAGGCTGCACTTGGTGCTCACACTGAAGTAGTCAAGTAGTCATGCCTTAACACGTAAAGATACTGAATGACGACATGAAAGTAAACATGAGGTTTCTTGTAAAATATATGCACTCATTTATTATGGTTTGTACACAAATGGCTTTAGGAACAACATCATGTCCTGTGTAGAACATTTTAAGTGTGAAAACATGTGAAGAATTACTTTAAAGCAACACAAAGGGACGATTGCATTTTTTCCTCCTATAGGTGTGGAAGTTTAGTCACTTTTATGACACGTGCAAAATGTCTTCCTTTTTTACTTTCTCCTGTGCACTCGTGTGACACACACGGGAACTCCTTTCATTCCTATGGGAACCGCCACCATCTATACTGTATTACTTCATTGCAGGGTCACAGGGATCTGCTGGAACCGACCTTGGACTGGTCGCCAGTCCGTCACAGGTCTGCCACATTTGGACAAACAACAGACACTCACGCTCACTCCTGTGGGCAACTTAGGATTATCATTTAGCTTTTACATGCATGTTTTTGGACTGTGGGAGGAAGCTGAAGTACCTGGAGAAAGCTCAAGCAAGCACAGGGGGAACATGCAAACTCCACACAGAAACACCCCGGCAACAGTGCTAACCACCAATGTACCATATTGCCCGTCAAATATTCCTTCCAGTAAAGCTTAAACTGACAATTTAACGTGCAAAACAAACAAACAAACAAAAAAAAATCTCCTTTGTGCTGCTTTAAATGTCCAGGGTTATAAATTGTATTAATTTATATATGAAGCACAGACCATCAAAGGAAACATATTATTTAACATATTTTTTTTCTGGGGTCTTAATTAAAATGTCTGTTGCACGCTTTGGCCAAAATACAGAATTACAGTACAGCAGCTTCCTTTTAACCATGTCTCACTGACGTTGCCACACACTGAACACTACAGACAAAGATCAGCGCCGACGCATGGGAAGCAGTAGTTACACATTAAAAGCAGTTACTCACTGTAACATCTCAGCTTATCTTTCCTCTCTCCATCTGAGCTCAGAATTTCTCCTCTTTGACAACTTCCTTGTCTGTTTTGCCGCTGACTGTTTCAACCATTGTCTGATGTCCCATGAGTCTCTTCCTCTGAACGCTGTGATGAACCCCATAACCAAAATAGATAACCAAGCCTGCAGAGAGGAGCAGAGGGTCATCACAGTTCATTAAGCAGCACTGCAAAGTCTTCTGAAGCTTTCAGGCAGAAAAAGCGACGGCCTTACCCACTAACATCCAGATAGCGTATCGCAACCATGTGTCTGAGCCCAGCTGCACCATCAGGTAGACATTGATGAGCGTGCTCACTAAAGGCAGAGCAGGGAGAAAGGGTACCTTTGAAAGCAGAAAATAGTAAAGTTAGACAGATTTTTTTTTTCTAACTGATTCTTTTCAGAAACTTTAATATTTACAGTTGTTTTTTTGTTGTTTTTTTTTTTTTTACCATAAATGATGCCTTTGTGGGATTTTGTGGCTGTAGCCAGAGAAAGACTAGGATGAGCAGTAGGGTCATGGAAAAGATGCAGACAAGTGTCACACTCCAGGCCTCGATGCGAGAAAGAGCATCAATGGCCTGAGTCAGGGTGACGCACAGCGCAACCACAACCAGAACTGCAGAGGGACAATAGAGCAAGGAGAAGGATTGTGGCTCAGAAAGACAATGATATTCCTCAATTTGTTTGCTTGACTCTTAAGAAACCAACTGGAAATTGCCAAGAGAGCTGGAACGGAGTCAGTTTTCCCTCTTTACTTACCAGAGCTCACGGCCAGGATTGTGACTGTTCTTGAAGTATGAGAGTTGGGAGACGATGGTGGTCTCAGAAAGCTCAACTTGGAGTTTGATTCTCTGATCTGCAGGTCGTTTTCTTTAGATGAGTCCGGCTGGTACCTTATCATACAGAAGGGCAATGTCTCATGAGGTGAGATTTACATAACATTTTAGTCACAGGGCTTCAGGGGCTCTACACAAACAAATGTACCTCAGTATTAGGATGCATAGTGCCACCAGCGTGTAAGCAAACAGAGTACCAATGGACATCATTTCCACCAAAGCTTCCAGATCAAACAAGAGAGCCATGATGGCTGAAGATGTAAAAAAAACAAAACAAGAAAAGTGGGGTTAGTTTGAGTCCATTAATATCACCACAGAAGCTGAAGCATAAGTAGAATGTACCTGCCACAGTTCCAGACGATACGGTCGCAATAGCAGGACTGCCCTTAGACGTGACTTTGGTCAGAGGCTGGAAAAGCAGTCCATCCCTCGCCATGGCGAACAGCACTCGAGGCATTGGGAACATGGAACCCAGCAGGCTGGAGAGACGAGCGTTTATGGGATCCGATGGCATCAAGACCGATCGTTCTCAATGACAGCAACAACTCTACATCTCTTGCTTTGTCAGTGCTAAACTGAAGTTATATTTTCTTTTTTTTTAAACCATTAAACAGATACTTAATAAATGTTAGCTTCTTTCAGTAGGATAATGCATATTTTCTCTCTTCTTTTGTCAAATGCAGTCTATAACAGCCACCATAAAATAAAATCCTGAAAACATTTGAATGCTGGGACACGGATTGGGGACGGTGTGCACCTGAAGCACTCAGGGACCACCGCTGAGTTTAAGTGGGAGGCGTATGTCACCTGTAATTATGCCCAAATTTAAAACTACCGTAATAGGTACGAAGTATGACATTACTTTTCAAATATATCTGATTGTCATTTGAGTCTAAAGAAAATAAATGAGATAAAAATATCCGGTGTAGATAGTTAAATAAGGCCATACAAAAGTTATCTAGTGTATTATTACAGTTGTAACATTTTATACTACTTACTGGTTACTTTAAAACACTGTTGCAAGCTGGCTTTTGTCCTATCTCCACTGGAGCTCTTAAAAGTGACTTTGGCAGCTGTGCGCTGCTGAAACCCTGCTTGACCCTGTCATCAATGCTGACTGGGACGTCCCTGTTAATTATTAGTCATATTAAGACACTTTCCTGACTAATTGAGATTCTGTTTAAAAATGTGTTAAACTATAGAGACACAGTTTTATTATATTCAGAAAAGTCACCTTGATGACAACTTGAGATTATTGGTGATTGCTTTAACTATTGTGATGACCTGTTTGAAGCCCCTATTCATTCACAGATGCCAGGGGAAAAAAAGAACAAAAAAGAGATGTGTGGTCTACCACCATGGTGGTAGCTCTGAAGTGTTTTTCTAACGTGCAGCAAGGGGTTGAGCTTCAACATTACCTGGTGGATAGAGCACACAGCGACCCTGCAGCCACAGCATATCTAGCAGGACCCCAGCCGACATAGTCGAAGGCTACTGGCAGGGGGCTCTTTTCATTGAGCAGGTAGTACGGCATCATCAGGGTGAGGGCAGCAGACACGGCAAAATAGGCCAAGAAGCAGATCAGAAGTGAGGCCACAATGCCAATAGGGACCGACTTCTGAGGGTTCTTCACCTCCTCACCTACAGAGGACACACAAATATAGAAAATTGCGTAACAGATTGATACCCGTTTGCTTTCAGAGGCTTTGAAAGGTGAAGCTGAATGATTAACTGATTCGGGTTAATATTAATTATGGATTTAGAAAGAGAAAAGATGTTGTCGTAAAGCCACTTTAAATCAATGTAACCCCCACATTTACTGTGTGCTTTATTATGGTTTTATATGATTGTTTTATTATTATAACTGCCCGGTTGACTTAGGTTTATAATACACTTTAATTACATCGTGATAAGAGTAACTGTCCACCATTTATTTGCGTTTATGGAACCGGGTTGCTCTTTTACCTGTGGTAGCAATGCAGTCGAATCCAACAAAAGCATAGAAGCATGTCGCGGCTCCGGCCAACGTTCCACTGAAGCCGTAAGGGAAAAATCCACCCACTCCATACACACTTGTTACATTGTCGAGAGAGGTCAAGTTTCTGTAGAAGAGCGGAGAGGGGAGGGGGAGGGGAGCATTATCTTGTGATTATTTACACTGCGATAACCAGGAACAGAGCAGTATAATATCTATGTAAGACGCAGGATTCTGCACACACCCACACAAACACACGATTAAACTGGTCTGACATTACTTGAGCTGGCCTGTGGCGTTTATCAGGGTCTCTTCACTGATCTGCCAGTTGGAGACGTCTCCTTTGATGAACCCAGAGATGATCACAAACAGCAGAACCAGGATGTTGATCGCCGTGAAGATCTTGTTGATGGTGGTTGATTCTTTCACTCCAAATGCCAGCACACCTGTTTTTATTCAACATGTCAATTATGTGTTAAAAGAGATTTCTAGTGTTCTTGCATTGTTTGACTGTTAACAGTACCAGTGTTTACCTGAGAGTATCATGATCAGACAGGCAGCAAAAACGTCTGGATGGGGTGCAAGGCCAGGCAGGCCCATTGCCGCATTTTTTTCAAAGTATTTTGATATGACACCCCCAACGAGGTCGTCAAATGTCCCGCTCCATGCCAGTGCGACGCTGGATGTCCCTGAGCAGACACATGCAATAAACTAATCAGCCTGAGTCACCATTTAACCGCAGTCATAAACAGAAAATACCAATGAATCTGTTCTCTTCATTCCGTCCTGAGTTTCCCTCTCACAAACTTTAGAAATAGCCATTAAAAATCTGCTTCCACAGCAGGTGAAAGTTCAGTGCTCATCTTAGAGCCTCGTGTGGATGGTTGATCATTTATGGCTGTCATGTCTGTTCATGAACAAAACATTACTGGTCTTTAGAGTTAAAAAGTGACGCCAGTGACAAACATCATGTTTAAAAGCAGACAAAAAAGGAAGACGTTAACTTGATAGGTTTTAGTTTATATGTGCAAGAGGAAAATCAGGAGTGATGCAACAAAATACTAATTACAACAGGTGTTGATCTTATAATCTATTGTAAATGGTAACATGCTTGCCTATGACATAGGAGAGAAGCAGATTCCAGCCGGTGATGAAAGCCAGGAGCTCTCCAATAGTCACATAGCTGTACAGGTAAGCTGAGCCTGTTTTGGGAACGCGGGATCCAAACTCGGCATAGCACAGCCCAGCGAAGATCGACGCCAGTGCCGCGATGAAAAATGAAATGATGATGCTGGGTCCAGCCGTGTCCCTGGCCACCTCTCCAGAGAGTACGTAGACTCCGGCGCCCAAGGTGCTGCCCACACCGAGGGCTACCAGGTCCAGAGTGGTCAGGCATCGGTTAAATGTGGACTCCTCTCCATCGGGTTCGATGGGCTTCCTCCGAGACAGGCTCACCACAAAGGACTTCACCACACTGCACGACATGCTTCTGGGGTTTTGAATGAAAGGATGAGAGAATAATATCAGAAGCGACAGGTGGGAGTGCAAGCTGATGTCGCTCAGAGGAGAGCAAGAGGAAGAAGCAGTGAGGGGTGAGGGTTGGGGAGTATCAGCAAACGCTTAAGTGAATAATTGTCAGGTAAACCCTAAAGAGGAACATTTTCTAAAAAAACAAATCTTAATTACGTAACAGCTAATTCGTCTGGAAAAGCTAAAGCTTCTCTCAAAAAGTAAAACTGAACAGGCTAATTATTAGTAGAAAATAACATCTTCCTCTGATATTTCAGAAAATAAAGAAAAAAAAGCCATTCCCTCACCTCCACTCTGGAGTTTCCTGCCTCTCAGATGTTCGTAGGAGACAGGGCAGGATCCGTCATCCCCTTAAAACATACAATTTTAATACATGCCCTCTTTTATCACACCCCCTGATATGATAGTGCTGATTCCTGAGTTTTCATTGGCATCCACACGACAGAAAACAACTCCCCCCACCCCCCCACCCCTGCTCAGAGACTGCACTTTACTCAGACTTCAATTACATGTAAAGATTAATAATTTGTCTTGTGTAACATGGGCACATCTCATTAAAGCATTATCATGTCAGGATTACACCGATTGGCTTGACTCAGCAAGAAACAAATTAAATGAACGTATAAAAAAAGTAATATTAAATTACTCTGTATTTGATCTGCCAGTGTCGGTGCAAACACCTCGTTCTTAGACTTAATTTAGATTTTCTTTAACATGACTATACTTGAACTGCACAAGTCCTCAGAAATTTGAACAATGTGGTTATGTTTTATTGGCAAATCGCAACTCATTTGCGTTTTGTTAATAAATTAAACTGTAACACCTGTTTACATTACTGATTCACCAGAAAATAACACCAGGTGATTAACTAAATAAAAAGTAAACTAAATTAAGTTACATTGAACAAGGACTGGATTTGTTTTAACATTTATTTATTATTTTATTCCAATTTTTTTTTTTGTTTTGTGAAATGCTAAGTTTGGACCTTTAATGTGGGTCACAAGGTTTTCCTCCGGATTAGATCTGTAGCTTTGATAATCTTTTCATGATAATGCCTCCTAGATAACCGAAGACTTGGAGGTTCACACGGGTCGCATTGGTTTGGGACTCAGGTGTTTTACTCCATGAGAGGTAGTAAAACCAAAGAAAGAAAAAAGTCAGCCACATTGAGAGCTGACAAATGTTGAAGTATCCGATCCTAACATCCACCTTCTTAAAACTACTTCTGCAAACTAACACTGAGTCTCCATCGTGCCCTAGTTTCGCCTGTTAGAACCCATGTTTCTATCTTTGTGCCCTGAAAGTTTATGAAACAGAGGAGGACAAAGCATCTTTCATGACTTACGTGTGCAGCAGGCTGCACGCTTGCTCTCTCAGAGGTAGCATTTACCTTCTCATCACCCATCATGGGATTTCAGTTCACCTAATCCCTCCTGGAATCTACTTGAGCAGGCAGGAGGTGGGCGGGGACGACGTCTGCATGGACGTTTAAAGTACCTTTGACCAAATTTAGACCCAGGTTTTTTTATCTGCAGATCTTTCCAGCAGATACCATTTCCAACAAAAGGTAATGCTTAACTTAGTGACAGCACAGACGTAATGAGCAATTTTATGATCAGAGCTGCACAGTGACGATAAGCACAGTAAATAGGTTTTAATCGTGTTTACAGTTGCTTCCTGTGCATTAAGGTTACATGAGGTTCAAGACCAATCACATACTGTCTAATGTTAACCGTAAATTAATTCAAAGTCAGGGATTTAACGCTTATTTGGTGATTGCAATTTGTTTGGTTTTTTTTTTGTTTTTTTTAGTATATGCATAAGCTCTTTACCTTTATCTTCAAATTCACGAGGAAGCAGCTGCAAAACAGCGCGATGAAACAAAAACATCCGTACTGTTGACTTGGATGAGGGGAACATGATTTTTTACGGCGATTTATACAAAACTGGCCTGTGTGACCCTCCCACTCAGTGGATTACTTCGTCAGGGAATGAGAATGTCAGGGAATGAGAATGGCTACAAAGTAGCCATTCTCATTCCCTGACTAGTTTCATAGTGTCCAGGGCCGCGATCATAATGTTCTCATTATAGGACTGAAGCCAAAGGGTGAGAACTGTGAACTGCAAATACGACGCAGAATGTCAAAAATGCCTTTGTGTTCACTTCTTTTGTTGTTTTGTTTTCATAAGTTCTCATTCCTGACTGTCAGATATACAAATTTTGCAGCACATGACTAGATCTCGGGGAATATAATATAATCTTACTGGAATGAAAAGTATGGGAAAGTATTTGTGTGGGAAGAAATTTAAAAAAAAAAAGAAGTCTCCTATGTGTGCATAAGTTAGCCTTTTATAAACCAGATGACTAATCTTGATAAAATAAACATTCAGTGGTTGGTTTCTTGAACATTTAGAACTTTTAAAGCAACCAGGAAAAAGAAAATTTACCAAAAGTCTTGTGATCTTGAAAAAGTCTGTCACAGCAGCCATGACAAAGCTACGATGATTTGTAGTTTGTCATTTTCTTGCATCTGCTTTCAGGTGCTCGGCATCAGTGTGCAGTGCATTTTTAAGGCAGAAGATGTCAGCATTGTTGTCTTCTCACCTTCATCAGCGTTTGCCTCTGAGGGGTCCCATCTCTCATTCAAAACTTGTGGAGGAATTTGAAAGATGCCATATTGAACTATCCATCCATCCACTTTATACCCATTTCATACTTTCCGGGGTCACGGGGTCTGCTGGAGCCTATCCCAGCAGCTGAGAGCTGGTGTACACGGTGGAGAGGTTGCCAATCCATCACAGGGCTAAACTGAAATAAAGAAAAGGAAAATTAGACAAAATATGTGGCATGAGTATTAAGAAGTACCTTACAACATCAAGTATTTAATTTTTTTCTTTATGAATCTTCAGCTTATGAGGCACATCACACAGAATAAAACTGAATGGATGAATGGCATCAAGATTCTTACCTTTTGCATTTATTTCATTTTTAGTCTTGCAGCTGTGACGTATCACGTACGATGTATGTCTCACGGTTTTCTCATTTTTAAGTGAGGAGGTTCTTAGAAAAAGTGTGGTAAACAGTTAAAGGATAAATGACCACATCTTCATGAATTTCTTGAAAGAAAAAAAAAACCTCAAACATTTTGTTTTTTTCACACGACTTGGTGAGAAGGACGACGCGATACAGACTGAGGAGCACAAGGAAAACCGTGTTCCATATAAAGCAAGAAGTAGAGAAACTAAAATACAAGCCATACACGAAAACCCACAAACCCAAAAGTCCAGATAAAGGCAACGCTGGTGTAGACTCTCAGTCATCCAAGTCACGGTAATGCGCAACAAACTTGAATACAACAACAAACTTGCATTTTTGTTCTTTTTTGGTTTGTTTGCATGTGAAAGAGAATTGAAGTCTGAACACTGAAGAGACTTAAACACTCAAACTTTGCTTTTTTCACAAACTGTCCATCATTGAGGTCTACACCATCAGACTGAGAATATTCCCACATAGACAAAAAAACCATGAGTGCATGAAGACAGCACTTCAAAACCTGTGAACATTCGAACTGAGCTTTTGTGAAGTCATCCAAGAAATCAGGAAAAGTACCACAGCACTAATCATGGAGGAAAATAAAAACAGTTACACGAATCTTTTCCTTCCTTATGTGGCAAGAATGTCAGAGAAACTTAGAAGAACCTTTTCCACACATGTCATCCCAATCCACTTCAGACCCAGGACAAAACATCTAAACAGAGACTAAAATGCTGTTTAACACGCAGTCCTGTGCAGGACATGAACCTTTGCACCAGTGAAATTCATCAACAAACACATGACACAACACAGGAGAGGAGCTCATCAGATCAAGATTCAGCGATTCACCTGCAGGTCAGCGATGACGTGCTCTTTTGAAGACAATAATGTCCACATTTTGGACAGATGATGTGAGAGAGGAGTAAAAGAGATCATTTATGTGGATCTGGATGCAGCAAGATTAAACAGAAGAGGAAGCCTCAGGACCAACACTTAAAAGCAGTTTTAAACCTCTCTCCCCCCATTAACAAAACAAACATTGCTCCCACTAATCATCAGCAGGGGGAGGGTTCATGCTTGTTCCTCTTTAAAAGTCCAAATGAAACAGGCACAAAGTCATCCGGGAAGCACTTACCCTGCCTTTAACGTCCCTGTCCCAGTGTTGTCCGTGGAGAGGAGAGTTACTAATCCTAACCAAGTGACACTGACGTCTTTCTTACAACCATTATCTATAATACAATCATTAGTTAGGACACATTTGATATCTATGTATATATTGATGTTTCTTCAACTACCAAGTCCTCAACGACTTGAATTATGACCCGAATGACAGAAAATGAGCAAACGTCCAAGTCATTACTGATTCATTTCTGCTGGTTTTGTAATTAATTTATTCATGTGTAATTTCATAGTTATACTTGCTTGTGATTTACTTATTAATTAACAGTGGACCATTGGTTACTTCCCCAACTCAAACCCAGAGAATCACAGACACAAATGGGCAGAAGCCTAACATGTGAATCACTTCACCTTTACCTTGTGAAGAAGACAGTACAAAGTGCGCGTTTGACATGTAAAGTGCCTTAAAGACAAAGAATATCTTCTTCAGCACATTTTTAAGCCTCTTACTCTGCGTCTCCTCAAAGGATCAAGTTATTCAACATTTAAGCCTACCTCGTTGGTTTAATTATGAAATATTGCTAGCACATTACTGCAGATATTGACAGGAAAGCACCCACCTGAATTCTCATACATCTCCGCTCTCTCCCTGCCAAACCTTGTGAAAGATAAGACCTTTATGAATCAGTGGGTCAAAGTGATCTGCTCGTCTCCACTACTACGATAACATGTATAGTTTGCATGACTTCACATTCCATGCTTTATGGGATGAGTGCCAGATGTAGAAACGTTGATACCATGAACCTTAAAGTTTCGTTCAAGAGCCTCTAGTCAAGATTAAACATGCTGACTCATGCGTGCTCTGATACCGTCTACTTCCTGTACATGACCTCTGGGTTCTCATCATCCCTTCTCACCACCCTCAAAAACCAGATCCGATTATCTGTATGAATGAGTGCAGTGATTATAAAGATTTCCTGGAAAATTATCGATACTGTTACATGCATTCAAATGTGAGCTGAAAATAGTAATCAGATGGGAAAACCGTTTTCCGTGTCGCGGTTGTATCAAGCACCAGTACCTCCTCTGGTAGCACCATAGTGGCTACTTTTTTCACACTTGAGACATTTCGGCTTCTGCAATGTGACACTGGTTTTCACTTCTCTGTTCCCACTCCCTCTTACGTGTCTCTTCCCCACTTACTGGAAAGGACTCCTGACAGGACAGAAATAGAGCAGGCCACCTCTCACATCACTGCCAGCAACCTGCCCTCTTGTCACATTCAGATTTCAGCTCCCACACGCACTTCAAAAACCCAAAGTTGCTTCTCAAACGCATTAGGTTTCTGTATTATTCATGCTCAAAGGGGGAATATTTTAAAAGAAAAATAAAACCTTCTTAGCCCGAGAGTATAAATTTGATTCTGATGTAACTGCCAGATCAACAACTCCAATCTCACAAACTGTCACTTTGTTTGGGGGCCCGAAGTGAGCCTTTCACTTAAAAAGCTTTAGCACCAGTTTCAGAAAAAAGGAACACCCTTGTGTCAAAGGATTGGAGCTTCATGTAGTGTCGGACTCTGCCTCTTAAAACGGCTGCTGTGAACATAGCCGTAAAGACACAGATGAAAAAAGGGGCTGTTGTGCTGTATCTCTGTGGTAATTTGGCCAAAACAAAGTCATTAACAGTGGACTCACACAGTAGGGCTGCAACACAGCAACACCTATAGGTGAGTGGCGCTGGTGTCCTTTGACTTTGAATGGTATCAAGGCAGTTTGATAGGCTCCTGCCATCATCACTTCTCCAGTCATCGATATTGCTACAAAGCTTAGAGAAGCAGTTGATAGTTTTATACTAACACAACATGGTCCACATGCCACATGCATTTCTGATTTTGCAGCTAAAACGATATCTGAAATGGGATATTCCACCACAAACATTCCCCAGGAGCTCTGCAGCTCCTCCAGCGTGGATCGGCTGAAGGAGCGGGTAGTCATGGTCAACTCTGGCTTACATAAAGTGGATGTGTTCCAGTCAGCTTCCTCGACCTAATCGTTCTATGTGAATGTATGTAACTATGCTGTTTTGTAAAGCTCAAGTGAAAACGTTCCAACTTCCACGTTGAAGCCAAACAGGTATAGAAAATGGATGGATGTTGAAGCCAATGTGGAAGGAAGAAATGTGCAGTTCATTGACGGGCCACTGGGGGCTGGCTCCAAAGCAAGCCCTATACCACTGACTAGGTAAAATTAAACTTATATAAAGCTACTAATTCATGTATAATTAAGGGGATGGTCTTCTGATCTTCTGATTAGGAACTGGCATATCTAATGGCTAGCTGCCATCATTTTTTCATTTAATTGACTTTTGAGTAAAGCTTCTGAGCTGTGAATAAAGCCCTTATAGAGAATATAGTCATTCACATTTGAAAAATATTATGTTTGATTGTGTTCATTTTACTGAGAGACCATCATGAAAACCTACGTGTGACGTCATGGAGTAGGGGGTGGGTAGGAGGTGGGGTTGTTCTTATTATACGGTTTATAGCGATTCCCCCTGTAAAAAAAGCTTATTACTTCGATATTAAATTTCAACATGTGTTTTTTTAAGGTATTTTAAACACCCGTACATTATGTTTGACTAAATAGAAAAAGAAAAGTTATACTAAAGGATGTGCGTAAAGTGATCCAAATGTGCAGCACTAGTGTACACGTATATGACGTGTATTCACGCTTAATTACTGCTCACTGATTGTTCCGCTGCGAATGCATAGGCTCCATCTGTCACACGCACAACTGCGCTCTCGGAGAGGAGAGACTGCAGTTGCTGCGTCAGAGGACACGTAAGGAGGCAGCCCGAAGCGACCGGAGGGAGACAGACGCACCGCTGTTTTAGCTGCAGGAGACAGTAGTCCCGCTGCCCAGGAGCGACGCCCCTTCCTGCACAAACAAGGTGAGCCGCTAACAGCTGTTTTAGGGGATTTCTGTCCGCTTGTAGCCAGTTTAACACCAGTTCTTCTGAGACTGCCGCTCCATCAGATATTCGCCGGAGAAGTTTGCCGATAACGTCATTTGGAAACGTGTCTGACTTGCTGCAGAGAGGTGGGCAGTAGGGGCAAGCATGTGATTTAGTATAAGAGAGGGTGGGGGGAAAAAAATAAGGCTTAGGCTTAACTTTGACTTCAAACATAACTTTATTTTCTTTTAAGCTTCAGAGAAAAGTTTAATTCAGAAAAAAGGTATTAAAACAAGATTTGAAGCCTAATTGCATTGTGCAGTGTGGGGTACAGGGAAGGGTGTGGCGCTCTTTTTATAGAGAGAGAGAGACCCCAGACCCCCTCAGACCTTGATTGTGTCATTAAGTTAAAATGTGCATGCTATTTTAGGAAAGCCTGACAGCTGTCTTAAGCAAACAGTGCAGCACTGAAAACCAGGAGAGGTATTTTCTTTCCTTTTACATGCAGATGCATTTAATGAATGTAGGCGTTACAAATATCAAGCCTTTTATCATTTCCATTTTTAAAAAAGAACATAAACTCATTGTAATTCATTTCTTTTTTTATGTATACATTCAAAATTTAAACTAGATAAAGGGTTAGTATGTGGGTCTCTTAATGCTAAACTCATACAAATGTCTTATAGGTTAGTGTTTGGCTGAGTGGAAAATGTGATCATCAGGCCGAATGTATGTAAAGTCCAATCACCAGTGAGCCATTACCTTTGAATGGGAGTGTGGGTCTTGTAAAGTTGGTCTCCCTGATCCCCTTTTCTTTTTGGGTCTGGGCTGCTGTGCTTTCTCCCAGGATTGCAGGAGGTATCAAACAGTTCTTGCTGGCCTCCTCAGTGGTTTTACTTAGGACACCCTGTTTCCTTGCAAAATAATTTCCTGCACGTTTGAGGTCAGTGACGGCCCCAATAGGGCAGGGATGTTCTGCAGTGCTCATACTAACTCAGCATTTATGTTTCTCTCTTTAAGCCTGATTGTATTGATTTCTGGGCGGTGTTGATACAGAAGACCAGGAACAAATATGGTAAGTGGACAAAAGCCTCTTTGCCTTGTGTCATGTAAGTATAATCTGAGCCAAAGCAAACAGAAGAAAAGGTCTAGCGTCTTTTGAACGTCAGTGGTGTTGTTTGTCATTGAATGCACAAGCAGGGTCATCTGTTGCCACCCGGCTCTATGTGAGCCGTCCACATCATAAAGCCAGCAGTGTAGGGTGTCACTGCTGCCTGCACATTCGATAGACCTGCCTGACAGCATCTTTCAAAAAACTCATTGCTCTATAGAGTAATTTTAGGCAACTTTATCATTTCAGCTTAAAGTATACGCCTTCTCTGTTGATCCTTACTTGAAATGAAGCTCATGCAATTCATAAAATGTTTGTGCGAAGCTGTAGACATGGCAACAGAAACAACAAAATCCAGTTAGGGAGGAAGGAAGGAGTAGAAATTTAGTTCATATTGTTCATCAGGATTCAACCTAATCATGGGAAATGTGATTAGTTTAGTTATAAGCTGGTTGCCTGGGCCTTGTATTTGTGGCCTCGTTACATGGGTGAAGCTCTCCAGCTGTCCTGCAGATTGATGGTCGTGAAGAGTGCGACCAGGGCGAGCATGTGCAGAGGAGAGCACATTCTGGCAGACAGCCTTAATGCAGCAGTAATCTCTACAGCTGCAGTTACAGCTGCAAGATTTTTCAGTTTCCCCCAATGAAGGTGCTTATACTGACAAAACGCAATATTTGAAGATCCAGAGCCATTTTGAATGCAAGGAGTGGGAGCAGCTCTTAGCATGGATGTATGTGCTCTGATGTTCTTCATTGTGTTTGAGCCGTGACAGGTGGTCTGTGTGCAACCCGACTCTTGCCATGCTTACATGCCCACTCGCTCCCACCACAATACACGTGAATGAAACACATACACACCCAGCAGGCTTTCGTGTGCAAGTGGTCAGCTGCTGCAGTGGCAGACTTGGCTGCTCCTGCTGTCCCAGTGTCCCATCACTACCCCTTCATGTTTCTGTTAACACACTTTACTGCTCATCCCATGGAAGGAAGAAGAGATCAAGCTACAGCTTTCAAATGCGTTCCTAACTCACTGAGTCTATTGTTGTTGTTTTTTTGCTCCATATTTAAAAAATATTTCTGTCTTCTTTATGTGAGATGATTAAAAAAAGAAGCAGCCTGCAGCTGAGGTTGACATGATGTTTTGAAGGACCAAACACGATGCAGAATCATTCAGGGGCCTTTTTATTTTTGTGTGTGTGTGTGTGTGTGTCAAAAGTGAACCAGCAACCTTGCAGAAAGAAGTTGTGTCTTTTAACTGTTGAGTCACAGCTACAACGTTAACCTTGCCAGTGCTGGTAATTTAAGATCTTTTCATCATGAGGGTTACGTAACTTTGTTTGCCGTCAGTTTGATATGAAGCTAAAATACGTGGACGTGCCATGTGAAATATCTTTAAAAACCGTGTGCTGTGAATTAAATGTTTCGTGTTGTTACAAAAACAATTGCAGGTTAATAAGTTCAGTTTAGAATGAAATACATGTAGTTTTCTCATTTTAGTTCAGTTAGCCATGAATAGATTTATTGTGCCTTAATTCTTCACCAGTTGCAGAGAGTTAAGCTTTGACTTTTGTAACATGCAAGTTGTAACTAGATGTTTGGGGTTATGTTTTCTCATGCTGATTTTGGTCCCGTTTTTTTTTAGATTGATGATTTAATACAATTTTATACAGTTCATGGGCTCAACCAGAAATTGGTCATGTGACCATTGTGACTAGTTTTGCCAGTAGTGGTGCATCATAGGACAAAGTTAGACTCAATGGCTGTTTTTCAAGATGCATATCTATACTACTGCTGTGTACAGATTGAGCTGTTGTCTATACTTTGCTTTCTGCAAACAGCTGCACAATTGGCAGGATGTGAAAAGTAACTGGAGGAATTTGTACTTACAGGAACATTTCTAAGTGTGCAACTGACTAGTCTCGATCTTATTTTGTACCCCATAATGCAATGTGTCACTCCAGCAGAAGCTGTGCAGAGTGGTCACGGGACCAGCTTAGCATAGTTTATTTTTACTGCTGCATAGTGTGTACTAACAACTGCTGCCTGACCAGTATGCAGTTCATGTTTGTATGTGCAGTATGCGGTTTCAAAAACAGCTGCAGGTCGGTTGCACAGTGGAAGTGGCGCGCCATCCCAGCATTTTTCACATTCTGCAGGTTCGACCATGGTCAACATTCTGCATATTGTTCACTACATTTTTGGCAAAACCGGGGCACACAAAGATGGCTATTGTTTTACTCGTCTGAATTTTTGCATTCACTAGTTAATAAGCCATGAAAACTGATGTGAGCGAGCTGTTAGACAATTAGATATTGTGCAGCCTTGAAGCAGCATTGCCAGCATGCCAAAGCTTAAACAGACCTGTACAATTAAGCTGGGTTGGGAGTATTAAGGAGTTTAAAAACTTTTTCTTTTTTCAACCGTTGCTATAACCTCTAGACTAAGATTGTCTCACTTTTTAGTATGTTTGCTTCTGCTAATTATTAGCAGAGAAACTTATATAAACACAGCTGAGGCTGATGGAAATGTGAATGTGTGTACAGCTGTATACACACGCAGTGTCCACACGCAGTTATAGACTCAAAGATAGTGAGTGTGGAGTTTAAAGGTAGAAAAACTCACCTTTTATATTTTGACGGCGCTCTGAACACCCCTGCACAGTTAATGTCTTTATCATCCCACTCAAAATGTGTAAAACGTATTCTCTTTGCTGTGTTTACAGGTGTTCAGAGGCACAGTATCCGATGCTCCAGACTTTGATCCCGGCGCTGACGCTGAGACCCTTTACAATGCTATGAAAGGCTTTGGTGAGCGCTTAACTTCTCTGTGGTTCTTGGCCATTGGAGCTTAAATGTCCCCTTTTGTTCTTCCTCTTTTCTTTTCATCTGAGCTGTTTTCGAAACAGTCATAACTGTGCTGCAGTCTGAAATGATTGTTTGGTCCGTAGCTTAAATGTATGTAATTACTGAAAGACTTCACGTTCTTCAGGTAGCGACAAAGATACTATATTGGACCTGATCACCTCTCGATCCAATGCACAAAGGCAGGAAATGATTACAGCATACAAAAGCAGCTTTGGGAAGGTACACACAGTTTTATATATCAGAAACCTATTGAAAGCGATTTTTTTAAAAATACTAAATGATTTTGGAAATGTGTAACACAATGCTGTTTCATCAGGACTTGATTGAAGATCTGAAATATGAGCTCACAGGAAAATTTGAGCGTCTCATCGTCAGTCTGATGAGAACGCCAGCCTACCATGATGCAAAGGAAATCCACGATGCAGTCAAAGTAAGACATTTTCCTCCTAGTCAGAGTCTCCCTCCCTCCAGTCATACTGATCAAAGCTGTAGCTGCTACACATTTAACTACACGTGTCTGTTTGAAGGGAGCCGGAACAAATGAGAGATGCCTGATTGAGGTCCTGGCATCTAGAAACAACAGACAGATACACGACATGGTGGCAGCTTACAAGGATGGTAAAAAGTGTTAACCGAGATGTCATATTAAGTTGAAAGAATATTTATTAGCTCCTGGATATATTACGTAGTGATATGTGTGTGATTCCAGCCTATGGCAGAGACATTGAGGAGGATATAATCGCAGACACCTCAGGGCACTTTAAGAAGATGCTGATTGTTCTACTTCAGGTCAGTTCACTGTGGAGATGACGCAAGCGTTTAATCGCCCACGTGGTGCTTGCTTTAGCTGCCGTGCACGTAAACACTGACTGGTTTGATTGTTCCAGGGGACCAGAGATGAGTCAGGAGTGGTGGATGCAGACCTGGTGGAGCAGGATGCACAGGTGAGATTTGAAATGTTTTATTTCACTGGATGGTGCTTTTTGGGATTTTTCATTCAGCGTCCGTTGAATAAGTCTTTGAATGTTTTACGAGTACAGTCGCTTGAAATAAGAAAAAAACAGTCATACAAAATGCTTTTTTTTTTAAAACTGGCATTGCAGTCTCTGATTCTTTGCTTCAACATCAGAATAACTTAGTCGCAACTGCAGAGCCTATATAAGTGACCTGCTTCCATGGTAACCAAACTGGGTTTATGCCACTTTTTTGAGTAGCTACTTCAAACACAACTATGCCGGTTACATAAGCGTACTCCTTGTATTTTGAATCATGGATCCATATGAACAAGCCATACATACATACATACATACATGAAATGTAAAAGTTGTTTTTCTTTCACTTTAGTTGATGGATATATGAATAGTATTACTCTCATCATACTAGTACCATGATGTAACATAGTATAACAATCACAGAGGACATTTTCTTACATTAAGGACTTTTCCTCTGATGTAACCTGTATTTTCGGACCTCGTGTGTAGGACCTGTACGCAGCGGGAGAGGAGCAGTGGGGAACCGATGAGGCCAAATTCATCATGATCCTAGGAAACCGCAGTGTGACCCACCTCCGCATGGGTGAGCTCAGTTCACAGGGAGCCACACATGACAGTGAGGAATCCAGGACATTCCTGCTGTGATTTCATGTCACGGCTGTTAATGGCACCTTAAAGACAGTCACAGTCACACTCCTCTCCTACTACGTGATCATCACTGAACTTTAGAGGAAGACAGAGAGCTTGACTGCTGCTGAAGCTGCACTGAAACCAGTCATTGTACACGCAGCATCCCCATACATCGTACAAACCAAAGGGTTATTAGAATTAAGGCTCGTAAGGATTTGTAACATTGCAAAATGTTGTCTTGTATTGTTTTTTTTTCATTATATTAGTTTTCGATGCATATGAGAAGATTGCAGAGGTGTCCATCGAGGACAGCATTAAGAGTGAGCTGTCGGGAGACTTTGAGAGGCTGATGCTGGCTGTTGGTAAGAAATACACCAGAAGTACCACTTCTCTTCCACTTGGGAACTAAGACGTTGATCATTTAACCCAGCGCTTCCTTCTGCTCTGTTGTCACAGTCCAGTGCATAAGGAGCGTTTCCATGTTCTTTGCTAAGCGCCTCTACAAGTCAATGAAGGTAAACACAAGTAGTCATTTTGTCTGTTTTCATGCTTTCTGCACGCAAACATGCCCCATCAGGAACGCCGTTGTGACTGATTCATTCAACTTTCCAGGGACTTGGAACAGCTGACAACACTTTGATCCGGATCATGATTTCTCGCTCTGAAATTGACATGTTGGACATTCGAGAGTGCTTCCGCCTTGGATACGAAAAGTCCCTTCATAACATGATACAGGTTAGAAAGAAAACCCCAACTTGTTTAATTATTTATTTTTGCAAATTAGGCATGTGAACCGCAACATATCCTAATGTTACTTTGTGTGTTTAATGTGTGTAATTCAGGATGATACATCAGGCGATTACAAGAGGACGCTGCTTAAGCTGTGCGGGGGGGATGATGAGTAAGTTACATTATGCCTGCACGCAGCAGTAACAACCAGCTGGGGGTGATAAAGCACCACTTCTCAGAAGTTCTTGTTCTGAGGTCGTTGACATTGAGCTTCAATAGTTTTATTGTAAATAATGGATGAGCTTTGTTTTCTTTGTAATGGTACACAGGCGAGTTAAAAACTTGTCGGTGAACACGACATGTTAATCTAAAGTAACGTAATGTAAAGTAAAGCAAGCCTGTGCAAAAAAAGAGTTTATTTTATAGCATATTCCTCTTTCTAGAAGTGCAGCCATGCTTGACGTTTTGGCTTTGCTGAGTCTGCTGTGTTGTGTCCAACTGATCATTACAGCTTAGCTGGAGAGTTCTTCCCTGAAGCTGCTCAAATAGCCTACAAGATGTGGGAATTAAGTGCCATGACCAAAGTGCAGGTTTGGGTCCCGTCCACTCCCACTTTAGATGTGTCATTGCATGCTTGGCTTGGCGGTGTCTGGCATCTCACTTACCTGCTGGCCCCACGGTGATCTTCTTCTAGCAGAGTCACCAGCCTGCGCTGATAACATTGCCATGTCTGCATAGTGAAGGCATTGTCTAACTTTGGATATGATCAGAATGCTGTTCCCTGAAATACAAGCAAGTTTTTGTTGTTCTGCGCTCTCCAGAGCTCCATTTGGAGAGCCTGGTAACGTTGAGTTTGAATGCCAGAAAGGTCTCGGCATTGTTGTCAACAAAAGGCTGTCTCACTAACGCTTCAGAAAACTGAGCTGTTTCTCAGCCTACCAACCTTTTCATTGTCTGCGGTGTCGTGAATTCTAACTTCGTGAAGGCAGCCGCCCCCTCAAATGTCAAGAGATTATTATCATGAAGCCTTGTTTCAGTTGTTAACAGCTAAATACTATTTGAACAACAAATTTAAACCGTTTTGCATGCTCTGCAGACCTTTGTTTTTGCTTTGAGCTTATAAATCTAGTGTTTTCATTCAACTATTATTAACTATATGAATGACTGGCCTGCTTCACTTGTTTACATCATGTTGATGTCATATCTTGGTTTTAACTGTCATTCTTCCATTTTCTTGTTTTTTTTTTTTTTTGTCATTTGTGCTGCCTCAGCTGAGACCTACAGTCCGGCCTGCACCTGTTTTTGACCCTGCAGCTGACGCACAAGCCCTGAGGAAAGCTATGAAGGGATTTGGTGTGCACTTTTCCAAACTAAACCCATTTATACCGCTTGTGTCAGCTTACAAAAACATTTATATATATATATGTTATTTGCTTTTTCTTGTCCACAGGAACAGACGAAGATGCAATCATTGATATTGTTGCACAGAGAAGCAATGCTCAGAGGCAAGAGATCCGACAGGCCTTCAAATCTCTGCTGGGACGGGTGAGAGAAGCAAATAGATATATATAGCTTTGCTGTCTTGTTTGTTTGTCACAACTACCACTGTATTTAGTTTAGCTCAAAAGTACATTTGATAGCAGGTTTCTAACCCTTCATTGTGGTTGATTGGCTCCTAGGATCTGATGAAGGACCTGAAGTCTGAGCTGTCAAAGAACCTGGAGAGGCTGATCATTGGACTCATGTTGACTCCAGCCGAGTTCGATGCCAAAATGATGAGAAAGGCAATGGAGGTAACATTTATGGTTTGAGTTTTGTGTAGATGAAACTTTGATGTCTTTCGGTGCATAAAGTATATTTAAAGTATTCCTGCATTGTAGACAGGATGCTTTCATCTATCCCTCAGTTAGTATATACAGTTAAATACCTATAGTTCCTATAATAGAATAATACAATAATAGAACCTATAATTCTCATTTACAGGTCTATTATTTATTTTGAATATTTTTAGAATAGGTGTTCAGGCTTTCTTTTTAAAAAGCATGTTATGCTGTATTTTCTGAGGTTTTGCAGTTGTTCCATTATGCCTTGAAAACACAGTTTTAGCGCTTGTCTCTTTAAATCATTAGCTCAGTGGGTCCCCCTAGAGGCCTGGAGGTTCAGCCACCTTTATGACGCTGTCAGACATTTGTTCTTGTTAATACTTGCTTGGTCACCTGGTCACTGCTTGGCTGATACATACTCCCCAATAACAGAAAAATCTGTTCCTGTTCTCCTGGTGGCAAGAGCAAAATAATGTAACTTTTCTCTTGCATCTTAACACATCATCTGGCCAGAACCTTTTTTCTCGTACGGTGGCTGAGAACTGTTGTGTGATTGGTCAGAAATGTGTAGTGGTTGTGGTTAATAGAGAGGAGCAGAAACGTGATTTGCGATTCTCAAGATGTGCAGACGTTTAAACAGCAACTCTTTGTTTCCATCTCCTTGACAATCGTGAATAGTAACAACAAATCTTCCTCCTCCTCCACTTCAAACATGTCCCTTCCTCCTCCTCCATCAACTCAGAATCTGTCATCTCCTTCATTGTCACCACGCTGTCGCTGCTTTTTGTTTCTGTCACGGTATGTGTGCAGGGTTGCCGATTCTGCTTATTATTGTAACTGTGGAG
Source organism: Xenentodon cancila (assembly GCA_014839995.1). Lineage (NCBI taxonomy): Eukaryota > Metazoa > Chordata > Actinopteri > Beloniformes > Belonidae > Xenentodon > Xenentodon cancila. The sequence continues at coordinate 20,392,858 of CM026205.1, forward strand.
TTTTTTTTTTCTTTTGAAATTGTTTTAAAACGTTAGATGTCGAGGGTTGTCTTGGCTTTTCAGAGCTGTGGCTTGTTTCAGGCATGAACATACTGTATCTGCCGCCTCTCATTTTCGTTGTGTGGAATTTTAACATCAAGTAGAAGTGTAATTAACTTAAGCAGCGGGAAGTGTACACAAATCACCGAAGTGCCTGGCGACTCATTACGTAGAGGCACTTAAATCTCACACACTGCACTGTATCTACTGTACGCACACCACACACACCAGACATATTTACTTTTAAATAGTATGGTAGTGTTTCTCTTGAGTCCAAAGTTACTCTCGCTGGTTTTGGAGAGACTGCAAAAGGTTGACGATGTTTCTCTGCAAAATATCCTTTAAGAGAAGTGGATATATTTATATTTTAAGATGAAAAACAAACTGATTGGTGTCACTTTAAGGCCCCCCTTAAAGGAAGGCCTGGTCTGCTCTGGCTGGTCGTTTTATTGTTCACACTAGGTGATTGCGAGACTGATGCTCATTCTTTGCATACAAAATCCTTTGTTTGATTTTGATCATCTATGTAAAAGCAGGTGCTTCACCATTAAGGAGAGGTTTTCTGTGCATTCATGAAGAGCGGTAAAGAGGGAAAACCTCAGTCAGTGTGTTATGGCGTCTTTAAAGTTTTTTTTTCCAAGCCTGGGTTGAGATTAAAATATGAAACCATGAAGTAAAGCTGCCAATAAAGTATCATGACACTTACTCAGAAAGTATTTGATAATCAAATAACTTTATTTTTAACTCATCCAGTATTGAGTGTATTCACTTATTCATGGTGCCTCATCCTGAACATCGTACACACACAAAACTTTTGGGGGGGAAAAAGCACTGTAAAAAAACTGTATTTCCTCATTTTATAAAATTGGATTAATTTCATAATTTGCATGCAGTAAAAACAGGGGGAAAAACTCAATAGATGAAACAAAAAGTCAACTGAACTGGGATCAAGTCTGTTTTCAGTGTCCAAAAAAGCAAAGCATGGATGTTGTCAGTATTTATTAGCCGGACCAGGTCACGTGTCTTCTCTACTTGTTTAGTGTTGGTCTTTCTGAGGTAAATTAATGTTTTTATGCAGTGAATTGTCTCTCTATTTTAACAGGGAGCAGGCACAGATGAACACGCTCTGATCGAGATCCTGGTTACCAGGAGCAACAAGGACATGCATGCCATGAACGCAGCCTATCAGCACGGTGAGTTTGGATTAAAAAATAAGGATTTAAAACTCTTCTGTCCTTTTTTTTTAAATTAAATTCTAAAAACCTTCTGCTGTATATACTGTGCATTGTTATTTGCAGCCTACAAGAAGTCTCTGGAGGAAGCCATCCAGTCAGACACATCAGGCCACTTCTGTCGCATCCTAGTTTCTCTCGTGCAGGTTAGTTACTGTCACTATGAGAACTCAGACCGTGTATAATTTCCACGCCCACTCAATGTTTGCAGCCTGGTTTGTGCTGTTAGTGACTAACAGATGAGAACATCGTTTTCTCTCAGCATGTTGTGGCATACTTTTTTGATGGAATACAACATCGTGTTTGTTGTTAACCACTGATCTGCAATAGGTCAAAGTTAAGCTTGTTAGAACTCACATTTGTCCTTTATTTGCTGTGGTCAGGGTGCAAGAGAGGAGGGCCCTGCAGATGTGGAAAGGGCAGCTTTGGATGCTCAGGTGATGCAGTTGGAGACATATTGATGAATTATGCAGTGTAAGACTGCAGCATGTTTGAATATGAAATGGAAGAATACATTTGAATGTTTGTTCCTGTTGTTATTCTTTGACTTATCAGGAACTTGCTGATGCATGCAATGCAGACTCTGATGACATGGAGATGAAATTTATGAGTATCCTGTGCACCAGGAGCTTCTCCCATCTTAGGAGAGGTAGAGGTCAAAATACATCCATCACAGATATATTTGAAGTATAAGTCCGTCTGTATGTCCACCTAATTTCAACAGCAGAATGGATTTTCTCTCACCTCACAATATTTTTCTTACTTTCTTTTCCTTTTATACTTCTGGGACAGTGTTTCAGGACTTTGTCCGATGCACAAACAAAGACATAGAACAGATAATCAAGAAAGAAATGTCAGGAGATGTGAAAAATGCCTTCTATGCAATAGGTAAGAGGAGTCTTGGAGCTCATGCATGATTATATTTTGCTTTCAGTCTTTCACTTTTGGCTCTGCTGACACCCATCCTGTGACTGACTCTCAGCTCTGACTTTCTCTGTGTTTTACTATCAGTTCGCAGTGTGAAGAACCAGCCTTCTTACTTTGCAGACCGTTTGTACAAAGCGATGAAGGTACATATTTACTCAAAGTGTTTTAAAAGTGTCAGGTTTGTGCTTTCACACTATATAATTGTACTTCAACACATCATCAGGCCACTGTGTGCCAAAGACAACAAGTGACGAGCTTAAACATTTGCAGCGACTGTATCAAATCCAGAATCAGTAAAGTAAGCACTGATCTGCTCTGCAGGGTCTTGGGACAGATGACAGAGCTCTAATCCGCATCATGGTGTCTCGTAGTGAGATTGACCTTTTCAACATTCGTAAAGAGTTCAAGGAAACACATGACGCGTCCCTCCATGAATTCATCCAGGTAGAAACTATGATTGTAAGTTTCAGACTTTGCTTACTAACATGTGCTTGGTTTGTTTTGTTCTCATCCTGCTTGTGTGTCTGTGGACTTTCTATCTCCTTTACCTTTGTCTTGCTCTGTGTGAGCATGCACATCTTTTATCTGCTGCTGCTGTGGTGGGGTACGGTAATCTATAGCTTCCTGCGGTGGACTGCGGCTCTGTGGCTGCTGCACAGCTGTTAAGGAATTTCCCTAACCTAGCTTCCTCTTTATATATGATTGGCTGGCGGCTGCAGGGACAGGAAGTTCCTCAAAACAGTTCTATAATAACTTACAGATGAAATCACCGTGACACCAATACATGCTACTGAGCAGGATGCCCTGGATTTGCTTTGGCAGAAATATCAGATTACACAAGAGAAAGTATTGCAATATAGTGTTTATTCTGAAGTTTGTAGATAATGAAAAAGAATTTGTCACGCAATTTTCGAAGTTGTGTAGTTTTGTTTTGCAAGACAGAACATTAAATAGGATGCTTTTGTGTAGTTTTGTGTTGCCATACGTTTTCTGTATTGTGATCCCTCAGTGAGTTTACTCTTATTTTAATGCTGAATATGTGTTTTTAAGTTTAGTTAAAGATGACAGCCTCTTTGTCAAAGTTAATGTTCCCCTGAGGGTTTTTTTTTTTTTCATTTTGTAGTAACTGAGACATAAACAACACATCACCTGAGGCCAGGAAATGCAAAAATAAAAAAAGGGGGATGTCAAGGAGAAAACACACAAAATAAAAATGATGACTTGACTAATACCCTCACTCAGTGTCTATACCTGCAATGTGTCAGACATAATTAAAAGGAAAAACCAGAGCTGTGTTTGGGCAAAATCTTTGAATTAGCCAACCAAAAATGAAAGACATCAGATCTGTGTCTAATTTTAAGTTTAATGGGACACCACAATGTCTCCAAATAAACTGAATCTACTTCTCTGCTTCTCTGCCGCCGCTTAAAATCTTTGAGGTTTAGAGAATTGGATTTTGTGCTTTCACAGCCACAGAGCTTGAGAGGTTTACTGTATTTCAAACAAAGCCAAAACACACCAATTAGTTTCTCCTCCCTGTTTTTGTGGCGCTTCTGCCAGTAGCTTGTAAGCTTCTCTTCCTTTCATTGGTTCCTCACAGCACATGAAGGTTAGCTGCAGATCCCCAGTTCAAAGGTAGTCAGGACGGATTCTTCCAGTCTTCTACATTTCACAGACTAGGTGGTGCTTTACAGATTCAAAATCGAGATTACCAGCTATAGCATTGACAGTTTTTGCTATTGAAATCAACAATAAAACAAACTTGATGGGTAACTTTCAGTCTTGCATGTTGCTGACAGATAACCTTGGATTTTGGGTGCTAGCAGATAGATTTAATTATTTTTTGTAACATTAGAAAGTACAACTACTATGCATACTAGTGTGCTGTGTGTGTGTGTGTGTGTGTGTGTGTGTGTGTGTGTGTGTGTGTGTGTGTGTGTGTGTGTGTAGTTTGCAGTTGTTAAGTCTGTGTGCCTAAAGTTTAGTAACTAGCTGAGTAAGGCAAAAATTTGTTTTAATTTTAGATAATAGCATCTAAAATAGTGAAAGAGGTGGCAATAACAAAATATGTGATTTTTGGGTGGTGGTGTGTCGTGTTTTTTTTTTGTTTTGTATTTATTTTATCTTTAAAAAAACTGTATTGAATCTCTGAAAAGGTTAAAAAAACAAAAAAACACTGACTCTGAGCACAGAACAGCAAAATGCATCCAGAGGACTGAATGTGGCCCCCCAGGACCATCTCATACCGGCTCATTGAGGAAAAGACACCAACACCAACATTTATTTTAAAGATATGCATTTTGTTGAAGATTCTTTGGGGGATTAAGTATAAAAAGTATATACTTTATACTGCCATAAAACTCAACGACAGCAAAGAGCACGTTCCTAGAGACTGTTGCGGCTTTACTCATCATTTATCATTTAAAAAATCGGTGGATAATGGATGATGCAAAGTGGATGATGAAATAAGCTGACCCCTTGTTTCAGATCTGTCGATGTGTGGTCTTTTGTTTACTTTAACTCTGTTAATGTGATGCTATGAGGCAAAAATGTTGCCCGCCACTGCCTTGGAGGCTGCATCCTTGTTGACTTTCTTAGGTTCTTAAAATTCAGGAAACATCTAAAAAAAAAATAAAAGAAAAAAACAGGATTTTGAAAAACAGGAAGTATTCCTGTAAAATCATATTGTCCTATGTGTTATATAATAATGATGATGGTTACAGAGGTTTAGAGGTCATTGTCTACAAGCGTCAGCAGTTATAAAGGGTAATTCCACGTTCGGCTTCACATTATTGTTAATAGTCAATTTTGTTCTTTTTTTTCTGATGGTTTGCAATCTGGAAGTGAGCATTGCTTTCCTGTTTTAGTTCAATGATGATCAAAATTCATGTATGTTTGAGCATTTCCCTCTAACTCACACTTCTCTGTTTTCAATGCACGTTCAGGGTGATACCTCAGGAGACTACCGTAAAACCCTGCTGATTCTCTGTGGAGGAGAAGATTAAACCTTTCACATCTCTGCAGAATTATTCACAGACTTAAGTGACCACAAGATAGGCCTGTTCACAGAGTCAAAACAGTGGGGGCATATGTTTGCGCCCGTTGCCAGTGTTCTTCACGTCTCCTGCTGCTCTTCAGCCAAACCTACTTCAATGTTGACCTCTCAGTCTTGCAAGCCACTTTTCTGCCGTCATGTCTAATTGCCAGGATGATGTCTTTTTTTTTTACATAAAGATGTTTATGTTAGTGTTGAAGTGGGCTTCACAGGTACAGCCACACAGCATATACAAGTAAACGCTCAAGCAGTGCCTTCACTTTGCTGCACGTCCAAAGAGTACTGTAATTTCTAAAGTATCAAATATACCTAAAATAAACAAATACAATTAGAAAACTGTTGTCCTCTCTCTTTTTTTTCTCTTGCATTTAATGCAATCTTAAATAGATCACTACCTCCTAGGTAGCATTTTGCTTTACAGTTTTTGTACTGGGTGGCAATCCAGAGATGAGCTGTGCTGGTACTGACTGCAGCACTGGGCTGAGCAAAATGGGAACTAGAATTTTTAACATCAGGAAACTCCCACTCCACTTCAGAACTGCTGAACGGATTCAAAAATACCCCTATGTTGTAGTGGCTCATAAGCGTGATAACGGAATAATAATGCACTCTACTTTTAGACAGGAGCTAACAGATGTAATGAATAGAAACAAATCAAGATTATATTAACTGCAGTTCCTGTGGTTGGGTTTGTATTAGTGCTGCAGAAATACAACATGACTGAGCAAAACTATCGTACGACATACTTCAGTTCACTTTCTGTGCCGTGGTGTAATTCATTGTATGTGTCTCATTAGTGCTTGTATATAAGTGCAAGACAGCTGTCTCCGCTCTTGTTAGAGCTTCATTTGGCTGCGTTTGAGTGCAGCTGCTGTCAGGACATTTTAAGTTAAAAGGGGAAAGAAAAAAAAAGACGTATGTGGCGAGGAAATCCCCTCCAGCACGCCAAAGTCCAAGGCAACAAATACGCGAGTCTGCAGCAGCCAGTGACTGGTTTTAATGGCACACCCAACCTGAAATAGCTCTATTTGATGATAATTACAAGAGATTGAGAGATAACTACAATAGCACTATCAACATCAGTGTGTACAATGTTTTTGAATTTCCCTTTTGATAATAGGGGATTTTTTTTTTTTTTTTACTGTAGCAATGCTCAGCTTTGAATTAGGTTGTAGTTTAACTATTTCAAAGTCCTCTGAGAGAGTAATGAGTGCTTCTTTAGCCCTTTACTTTATATTTACATGGCTTTATGACATGATGTGGTCGTGCAAACAGGCCATGCACTGCACTATACCACATGTAGGCCCATTGTGCTGTGCAGTGTGTGCTATTTTTTTTAACTGATCTTTTTGTAGCATTTGTGTTTTATTCAATGTGCAACCTGCATGGGGCTGCAAGCTATTGTGCAAAATGATTTAAATTTACACAGTTCTCTTTTGGTGTGCTGTATAACTAAGTGAAGGGAGGCCACACAGTTGGATACACACCAGGTTCTGTTCAGGCTGAGCCTGCAGTATCAGGCCATTTTACTGGGGAATTCCCTAAGTCTTACAGTGAAATTGCTTCCTCCTTATTCACCAGTTTCCTTAAAAAGTGCCTCTCGGACACAAGCTGAATGTGTGGGTGAGTTGTTTATTTGTTTTACACATTTTAGCCTATAGATTTCAATGTTTGTACTTCCTATTATCTATGGCATGCATTACTTCTTTGTTTTTTTTTCTCATGCATGACAGCATTCACTTTACATTGTTATTAGGAGAGCTACCGTTGCTCTAACATAAACCAAGAAAACTAGTATAGTTCAAACATTTATTTTAAGGTCTCTATCTTAAAACTATTGCCTCCTCCGAAATTCTGTGGCCTCTACAAACCATGTATCACAATGCCTGCTTATTTCTAATATGAATGTATTTTAAATGTGAAGATTCATTTTTAAAGCAGCATAATGGTGCTCTTAGAAGAGCGACAGCACAATTACACATATGCACTAAGATACTTGGCAGTCTGGCATGCTGGTTTCCTGGATTTGAGAAAGCCTAAGTTAAATTTGCTGTTAAATATGATATAATTAGTTTAAACAGAAGCACGTCTGGGTTCCACTGTCTGCCTCTGCCGATTTTCTGGATTCTGGATTTATTTATTTTAAGCCTGATTATGATAGAGGCTCAGTTGCTGCAATAGTCCTGATTTAAACCTCGGGAAGACAGTTGAAGTCAGTGCTTGCCAGACAAAAGGACATTTTGTATTAAGTCGCACAGAGCTAATGACTATCAGCTGCTAATTTCTGCTGCTTGGAGATGGGAAAACCGGATTGTTCCTGTGCATCAGCAGGGTGAGGTGCAAACTCTTGTGACACAGTGAGGCTTCAGACTGGCGGTTACTCTTTCTTATGTGTCATCTGCTCACTTGACTGCCTTTTTCTCAGTAAGGAGAATGCTTTGAAGTGCGTTGAACAGGAGGCATGAGGCTAAGCACTGTGTGCAGTTTGTTACCAAGTGGGACTTAATGATGGGTGACATTTCCTGTATCCTCAGGCTCTCAGGCTTTTTGTTTTTTGTTCTGTGCTGGCAGGCTCAGAGTCATCACCCTGTTTATTGTTTCAGCACATCACAGCAGCCTCAGGAGGAAATACTATGCACCACTAAATACTGAAAAGGTGTTTGGTTGTAGGCTCGGGACTAGGGAAAAAACATCTTCGCATGTGAGCCACATGAGATGCGTGCTTGCTTTTTCCTGTAGCCATCAAATGGCTCTCTGGGGAGACACATTCACACGATTTGCCAGCAATCTTCTGACCAACAGGATACATGCTGTGCAGCTGTGTGTGTTTCTGTACGTGACTGACTGGTTGAAGCACGAGGCCTAAGCAGTTTAAGATTATCTTATAACTATCAAAGGGATTTTTATATAAGATGTATGGCTTATAAATCACAAGTCTATTACAGAGTCCAGCCTTCACAGACTGTCAGCCATTTGCTTTTGTCTTGTTGCTTTGTCTCTGTCTTTAGACCAAAACTTATTTTAAAAGAGTCAATATCACAAGTGTCAAAGACACGATTAAGTAGTAAAACTGTAAGGCGGTTGGGGGGAAAAAAAGAAAGTTATAGGAAACCAGTTAAAGAAGGTGACGTTTTATAGAAAATAAGAATTTAAAGACAGTTAATTCACGTGATAAAACTGAAGTCTAAAAGTATTTGGAGTGATTTTCTTTCTTGTGATTCATGTCTCACTTTACAACCTAGAAAACATACAGCTTTATATATATATATATATATATATATATATATATATATATATATATATATGTGTGTATATGCATATAAACTATGTCCACCATTGTTTTGGGAACTATGTCAAACATAATTTATACTTAAAAAAGCACTGTGTAAAGCCCATAAATATCGGCGTTGGTAGGTTTTATGATGAGAATTCGTACAACAGATTACCATTGTGTGTGACTGACTTTTTGATCATTTTTATTGTTTTTACTATAACCATATAACACATGTTATGGGTTGTTTTAATGAAATACGTGTTACTCAGTTGTTCTGAGGAAAAGCCATTTAGATATATCAATTTATGTTTGATTAACTTAATTCATTTTCTTGAAGAAATTCATTAAAGTTGGTTAAAAATTCTCTATGTTTTATTTCATTTCCATTCTTGTCAGTATGTCATGTGCACTTAGACGAAACTAGGAAGAAAGAGCATGTGTAAACTAATACAATGTGGACAATTATAAAATCCTCCCCCCTTAATTACTTTAGTGTTTTTTCATTGCTTTTCAACCCAATATGTTTCAGATTTTGTCTTGTCAGATCAATGTTTCAATATAAATTTAATTCCTTCATTTTTTAGGCCTGTAGCACATTCCAAAAAGCCTTTACCACTTGGTAATGTTTCTCACAACACTTAAAACGGGCGTTAGAGACACCAGGATGTGGTGTTTCAGGTGTCATTTTTGTCCCCATTCTTCCTGCAAACATGACTGAAGGTGTGTAGCATTTGGGAGTTTTTTTTCTGTTTTTTTTTTTTTTTTTTTTTCACACATTCACACACAGACCAGTCCAGTACTCTTTTCTTACACTTCTTCCACAACCATGTCTTTGTAATCTGTGCAGAATATGGTGCCAAATCGTTACAGACACTTTATTTTGGACTCATTGTTGATGGCAGCCTTGGTGGTTCTTTTCATCATATTTATGGTTTTTCCCAGTAAACTCTGAGCCAAGAGATGTCAACACTACCACTGGAAATAACACAAAAGACTTGTTTGGTCCCACCGTAAAGATTTAAGTGGCATTTCTGAGTGTAGCTCAGTACTGCAGTGCTTGAAAAATATTTCCCAAAGTATTCTTTTGACCATAAAGTTATCTCATGTATCAATGAATATCCTGCTCTTGATGTAATACTGTCTGAAGGGCCGTAGATCATGGATGCAGATCTTAGGCATGTACCATTGACCTTCACAAACTAAAATTCCACTAGATTTATTGAATTATTTGGTGATTTATGCAATGTAAAAGAAGAAATATGCAAATAATTTTCAGCCATTTTTTGTGAGACATTGTTTTTAAACATTTTAATTATTTTATCACACTTTCCTTTTTTTAAACTCTGGATTCAATATGTTAAAATCCTGAAGTACAGGACTAGATTCATACTGACAAGGTCAATTAAACGGATGTGACTTTTGTTGGTAGCTTTCAGTTTTTCAGACTAAATGACATAGTATTCTTTCATAAAAAGCAACATGTTTTAAGCAGTAAAGACAATAAACATTTTTGCATTTTCTTAATTATACATTTCCTAGCTCTCTTGGGAAAAAAAAACCCAAATTATAATGTTAACCCGAATCATGACAATACAATTTGATCTAGTGTCCTCTTAGTTCAAAGGAATTAGATGATGCAATTACAGAAACCCCCACCAGCCCCTTCTTTGACTTTATCAATGAGAAAACTAAAGTGATTCATACAAAATGATCGAGTTCAGTCTTTGACCTTAAGGGGGTGTGGTGGGGGAGGTTGGGGGCAGAATATATTTTATTTAAGCAATTTTAAGTCAAGAGACAATTTAAACTTACTTTTTTGAGTAGCAGATTTAGTCCCCCAGGTATCACAGTATCATCTTAGCCTTCGTGTTATTGAGAAATATTTAAAGAAATATTTAAATGTATATCATGGACACGAGATAAATGATACTTAACTGAAACTTTGAATATACATTTGTAAGGCTTCTTGCCAGAGTGTTTACATTACAGTGAGAGGCTTCTCTTGCGTTAATTTCGGCCCTCCTCCTCCGTAAACAGAGCTGTGCTCCGATTGGTCTGCAGTGCTGGGAAAATCAGAGCTGAGCTCTGAGTGGTCCATCCCGGCGGGCCAATCAGAGCTGTTTACATCAAACACTGCGAGGTGGAATTTCCCAGGTTACGGCAGAGACTCAGCAGACCACTTCCGCAGTAGCTGTCTGTCTGAGCAGCGGGACGAGAGGCCACTGCGAGCTCAAAGGTACCCAGGCGAGAGACACCTCTTTGTTTTCGGTTTTACCGCTTAACTCGCTGTAACCGCTCGCGTGCCGCGTCGCTACGAGTATTAGCCGTTGGGGAAGCGGGAGGAGTTGGCGGCTGCTTGTTGTCTGCCGTTAGCCAGCCGACAGCTAACGAAGGTGCTGCTAACACTTCGCATGACAACAGCGGGAACTAAACAGCCGCTTTCTGCCGCCGCCGGAGGTGCTTCTCACCGGCCCGACCGGCCTGCATTTAACTCTCGTCCGGTTTATCCTAGTCGGATCCATGTTGCTTTAAATATTTGCCCCTCTCTGCTTTTGTCTGCCCCCCTCCCTCCTCTTCCTCCTCCTCCTCCTCCACCACCACCTCCTCCTCCTCTCCGGATATGATGGTTGTAGTTGTCATGTTTAGCCGTCACCAAAACGAGCACTCCTTTGCCATATGTGTCACCATGGCAGAAGAAGCATCACGGTGATGTTGCTGCATTTTGTCATCTCACAGTGGTCCGATAATTGAATTTCTTTCGTCAGGTGTCAGAGTAGACAACATCCAAATGACTGTCTGACTGGGTGATATTTGATATTTCACCACTTCTAAGCGGCGGTGATATGTTCCTGCACAATATACTCCAGAAGGTGCAGATTATTAGAAAGCTGTTCATCCTCAGACTGTACAAGCAACGCAACAAACAAATGGTTGATTTGAATGTCTGGTTTGTGTTATTTCCCATGCACCTCTGCTCAGTTTCTATCAGTGATGCACATATTAGTTTTTTTGCCCTTTTTCCACAGTTCAGAGGATCATGTGTAGGAAGTGAGCAAGAGCAATGGAAGGTAAAGGACCATATCGCATCTACGATCCAGGTGGGAGCGAAGTCAAAGGCAGAGATGAGGCCGTAGGGGGGAGCAGCTATCGACAGCTGCTGGAGGAGAACAGCATACTGAGGGAGAGGATGAAGGGACTTCAGAGCTTGGGTAGGTTCCAGAAGAGAACGTGGCCATCTGATGGTTGTGAGCTGAGGGCAACACAACCTGTTCTTACTTGCCCTCGGTTGACAGTCATAAGAGAATGAAATGAAACCCTGCATTTTTATTTTTTCATTTGTAGAAAATGTACCATTACGTATTCCTTAACAGTTTGTATATAACACATACCAGCCAAAATTAACACATGCAGCAAGTATAGTAGCATGCGGTAACACAGGATAATCTTGTCTGACCGTCTTTTGACACGCTTAATTACCAGTGATGTGATTGGACTGAAAGCTTCTTTGCTGACTCACCAAAAGAGTGATGTGTTCAAATAATATCTTACTGAATATCATGTTCTAATTGTTCTATTGACGTTTGAGTTTCTTTGGTGGAAAAAAAAAAAGGAACATAGATAAAGTGATATTTCAGCTGAAAGACCTAAGATCTCTGAAAACCTGCAGGCGATTTGCTGGAAGAGTCTCAACTAGAGGCATCTCGACTGCGGCAGCGGGTGGAGGAGCTTGTGAGAGACAATGAAGCCTTAAAGTCCTCCAGCTTTGCTGCCAGTTTGTGTGCAGGAGGACCTGTTCCAACTGAGACACAAAGTAAGTCCCACACACTTGATGGTAATTAGAAATTGAATTCATTTCTTAGACCTAAATATTATTCTACTATACTTGAACTTAGTTTATCCTTGATATGGGTTTGTTTTAGGCAAACCCTGTTTACACACCACTGCAGAAAAGGAGGAGCAATCAAGCTGTTTAGGGAAGACACTTAAACCTGAGAAGCCCACTGTAAGTAATATGATGATTGTAGAATTGTATGTAAAACTGCACATAAACATGATAAGAGAGTACATCTGGCACCTGAAGAACTTTATAATATTAAAAAAAAAATTTTTTTAATTTTTTTTTTTATAACCGGTTTTTGAGATTGTGATAGATTCAGTTTGTGAAACATTGCTTCCTAACTTTGTTTTATTCCAGGAGGCGTTATCTGAATTTGAGGGGGTCAAAACGGAAAGAAAAAATTCTGATGCTTTGATTGTACGTACCAAAATAAGTACTTGGAATTAACTATCACAAAAGTTCAAATTTGGTGTGTATTACTGTAATTGTGTGTGATTTATTGAGGCCAAATTCAGAGTATTGTTTTTATGTCTGTTTCCTCAACATTGGGAATCCATCTTCGCTCTGTTGACTCACCAACAAAGTCAATACTGGTAGCTCCAGCCTGAGTCAGCCATGGGAAAGTCCAGGATTATTACTGAACAGAAATACTCGCTTGATTCATTTACACTACACTCCTAGGAAATGTGTTAACAGGACACTAGCTATAATGTTTTAGGGGCATACATTAGTAAGAATAATGTTACCGACTAATTTATCCCGTATTTGGCAGTGCTGGCACTATTAAAAAGAATATTTTTCTGACTGTATTGCTGCAGCCAACTCTGGATTTAATTCAAACAGGAAAAACTGGTTTACGTTTTCAGGGTAATCAGCTGTTCCTCTTGGTAGAAATAGCTGTGTTATGACTCCTCCTGAGTCTTTTGTGCTGGTTTGTATGCTTCTGCAGTTTATCACCTTCCTAGTCACTTTGAGATGATGACTGATCTTTTACCTATGTGGGTATCTCCAGGCTGGGTCAGCGGCAGGAGCAGTCCCCCTCATTCCCCAGGAGAATAATGAGCTTGCAAGTCAGCTGAAAAGACTAGAGAGCTCTTTCAGTATATTTGCCGAGGAGTCCAACCCAAACCAGCTGTTAGCTCACCTTGGCCGCATGGCTGTGGAGTTTCACCATCTTTCCACGAAAGTCCAAAAAAATGAACAAAGGACCTCTCTCTTACAGGTATGTTGGACTACAGATGCAGATTAAAACAAGATGACGGATCCTTGTCACATCGCTTTGATTGAAATCGGGTTTTACCTCTGAGATTTTGTTTTCTGTTAAGAGTAGAGTTGTTGACACTTTTACAGCAACTAGAAATTTGTGTCTACGTATTTGATTAAATCTGTTAAGTTTTAGTATATCAAGTTTAAACCATTCAGATGTTGTTTTTATGTAGCAAATGTTGGTGGTCAGTTTGAGACTACCAGCAACAGAGTACAACTTCTCTGGACATACATGTAATACAAATGCTGCTTAATCACTGCAGTAATCAGTTGAGTTTTAATCAGTCATGTGTAGGTTGTGCACTTCATGACAAAGACGGTTACAGGTAAACAAGAACTGAAGTTGATGATTAGAAAAAATTGCATGTATAACAAATCTTTTGACCTATCTTATGTATAAACGGCCATTTATTTATTTAATCATTCAGTTTTTGTTTTTTTTTAATTCCTAAGGATGACACAGACCGAGTAGTGAATATCTAGCTGCATGAAGATGTACTGTGTAGAGGAAGTACTATCTTAACAGGTTACGTAAAAGATAATCCAAGTCAGGGAACTGGATCTGAAGTGAGAGTAACGCAACCCGCATGATTCTTTGGAGCTATTTTGAATATTTCCCGTTCACTTGTAATAAAATGTTTTGAAAATTGGTGTTCATTCATGGGAGGAATGTGTGACGTAAAGGGCTGTAATGCAGAAAAGCACATGACATTTCCGTAAGAATTCTGCTTGTACACCTGCATACCAACTAAATTGCGACACGAAATACCTTCCCTCACACATTATACCACTGAGTTAAACATAGTTGCTTCTGCATAAAAATGCCTGTTACCGGATAAATGATGGTCATTGTGATAATGATGTGAGTTATTTTTTTTCTTTTTGGGGTTTTAGACTCTCTGTGAGCAGCTCAGACAGGAGAATAATGAGCTCAGAAAGAAAATGGAAGAAGATCATGATATCAGGAATCGAGATTTGGAACAGCTGAGGTAACATTTCTTCTTTCTCTTTTCGTTTGGCTCACATTTTTATTTTGCGTTTCCTTGGCTGAACAGGAACTTTATTCTTATCGGGTTCAAAAAGCAAATCACTGCAAATAATACACAGTACTGCCGTTTCCAGTGTAGTGATGTTTTTGACCCACAGAAAGTTGTGACAATGAAGTACTTTTATTATTTTTTTATTTTTTTATGATGGGAGATGATAGTTGAACATGGTTTCATTTCTGGTGGAGAGGGGGGGGGGGGGTATTCCAGTACTCCAGTACTTTCTGTTTTGGCGCCTAGTGTATAATGTAGGTTCTTCCCAAAGGACATCCTGAAGCTGAAGAAAACTGTCACCAGCTGTGCTTAGAAAACCAGGTTCACGGATATTATCATTTTCACTCTTACGGGCTTAGACAAGAGAACCAGAAGCTCAAGGAGCTGGTCACAGGAGGAACGGCAGTAGCGTCCACTGTGTCGCCATCTGATACCGACACTCCGGAGGCCAAAGACGAGCCGGTTAAGGAAGAATCTGCCACCGTCCGACCTAAGATGGAGGCCACCACGCCACAGAAGGTACTTTTACATTAGATTGGAGTATATGCAGCATTTTTTTTCTTTAATCTCTGTTGATAGATAATTTTATTTATTTTTTTTTTTAACATTCACATTACATTTCGGAAATCTGTTTACCGTTTAATCAGGGACTTGACTGCCTCACTTGTGCTCACGTGATGCGTGTAATGGAGGATTGTTGTGGATTCAGGAATATTTTGTCTGCTGCCCCCCAGAGTGGAAAAGCAGCGGAGAAAACCCCAACTAAAGCATGTGACATAGAGGTGTATGAAAAGAAGATCAGGCTTTTGGAGAAGCAGAGAAAGGATGTGAGTCTTTGCTTACTTTCTTTTGTTTTTAGTTACGGCTCATCCTCTTTTGCTATAGGGGAAAGTCTCTGTGTATTTGTTTCCTATATGTTCAATGTTGTTTGTTTCGCTTTCTGGCACCGCTTACAGGTTCTGGAGGTGAACAAGCAGTGGGACATTCAGTGGAACTCCATGAAGTCACAGTTTGAGCAAAAGGTACAGTAATGACTTTGCAGCTATAATGAACAGTGTGGGAAGACTTCTCCGTGCTCTTGATTGTGTATGTGTGTGTTTTGTTATTTGTTTTTTTTAAGCTTTTTAAATCCAAATTCCAGTGAAATTTGTTTTTTTTTTGTAAAGACTTAATTTAAAAAAAAAAAAAAGTTGAAAATGTTTACCTAAACCGGGTTAGTCAAATCTATCAATCATTCTTCAGCTTCTTTTTCTTTTTGTTTTGTTTATAAAAATGTTTTTTGGGTATGTTTTAAATATTTCCTACATGGGTTGTTGCTGCCTATTTAAGTAAAACTGAGACGAACACACTTTCTACTTTGACATGGATGTATATTTATATGCAGTCAAAAAATAACTATTTCTTCATAAAAGGATTTCTGCTCATTACAACTAATGTTTGTGCTGAAGAAAGTGAGTACATTTACATGTTGCTAACTCTCAACCCCCATTTAAGTTCAATTTAGTGACTTGGTAACTTAAATGCCAGATATGAATAGAATAATGTGCATTTTTTTAAAATTTCAATTACTGTCATTGCTGCTATGTATAGTGACATTTTTGAAATGATACCTTTTAGTTTTGTTTCAGTATTAATTTTCTATTTCTCAAAAAAACAAAAAACCGAGTGAAACAAATTTTGCCAGTGAAACAAATCCTTTTTTCTTTTTTTTTTTTATTTAAAATGAACTTGTTTTCAAATTGGCAAAACATGAGCAGTAGTTACCTTTGAAAGAGTGCAGGACTGAAGTTCGTGTGCGTTAGTTGGCAGTGGTGGAGCCGTATGCGTGTCCTTTTTTTTTTTTTTTTTTTTTTTTTTTTTTTTTTCTTTTTTCTGTTCGCTGTGCTTGTCCAGTGGAAAAGGTGCAATCTTGCAATAGCTCGCTATCTTAGCACTCTTACCACAAGGCCGTCAAGGCCTTCAGCAAGAATTCCCCTCACCTCTCTGGTACCCGCTGACTTCCTGCTGTGGTGCAGTGAGAGGGCAGCAACGACACACAGATATACACACTCTCGCACTCGTACTCACACACCTGCATTTATGCACACCCACAACTTTGAACATGCCTGCATTCACACTTTAAGACGGGGACACCATGCAAGGCTGGGTTTAAACCACAACCCAAAATGTATCCATTTGCGTCACAAAGTTCGTTCATATTTCATACAAAAACAGAACTGCATGTTCGCAAATGTGTCCTCATTTCTATGACATAGTTTTGTCATTGTTATAATATACATTTGTTATGTTGTATTTGAACACATGCACAGCGTGATTATTATGTTTACCGGATAGTTTTCAATCTCTGTCATTTTCAGACTCGGTGATGTTCTAATCAGCTTGAATGTTTATCCCTTAGATCACAGACCTCAGACAACGACTGGCGGAGTCCCAAAAGACTGTGCTCGAGTTGGAGGCTGAGCGAGAGCAGAGGCAGCGTGACTATGACAAGAAGCTGCTGCTGGCTAAGTCCAAGATTGAAAATGTACAGGTGAGAATCCAAGCACAGATGGTTTCAGAAACTCTGTTTAGAGGAAAGAAAAAGGTTCAAGCATTCCCACAGAGAAGCCTTTTCGACATTTTGGGTGTGTATGACTCAGGGGGAGAAGGAGTGTTTAAACTCTGAGACGGCCGAGCTGAAGCAGAAGGTTCGCTACCTGCAGGATCAGCTCCTGCCCCTCAGCAAAGAGAGAGCGTACCACGAGAAGGAGATCCAGCGCCTCAACAGGGTGGGTGTCAAAGATTTAAAAAAAAAAAAAAAAAAAAAAAAAGCAAACGTCAAGTTTCTGTCTTTGTAATACTTTGGTTTTACCTTACTTCAGGCCTTGGAAGAAGCTTTAAACCTTCACTCTCCTTCATCTGCACAACAACCTCCCGGCCAGGGAAACTTTGCAGATGCAGCCAATAACCTCAAAAAACAGGAACTACTCACTCAAATAGCTGTACTAAAAGAACAGGTAGGACATGTAACAAGTCGCATGCATAGTTATAAACTGACGTTAGTCAGCCTTCTTCAACTGCAGCTGTGATGCTTGCGTATATTAGTTTCTTACAGCTGTACAAAAGTTAAACATATTCTCCTCCATTGTGTTGTTGTATGGTAATTTAGGTAAAAATCTTTGAGGAGGATTTTAGAAAAGAAAGGAGTGACAGAGAACGAATGAATGAAGAGAAAGAAGATTTGAGGCGGCAAGTTGAGAGACTCCAGGGTCAGATTACCAATTTGACTAATCAGGTAAGTTTTGTTTTCATACAGTTTTGTCCAAAATGTATAATCAGATTAGTATAAGACAATAAATAGCCACCAGGGGGATTGTAGCTGAATAGCACTAATGTGATATACATTTATTAAATATATATATTATTTTGTGTTTTGTTTAGCTTCATCAGGCACAAAACGAGTGTCAAAGAGAACGCACAGAGAGATGTAAGCTGGAGAGACTGCAGATGCAGCATCACAAACAGGTACTGGCTGCAGCTCTATTAAAATGGTTATTAAGAGTGGTGCCGTCAGATCGTGTCGGCCGACGCGTGTGTCTGTGGTCATTCTGGCCTTGTCAAAGTACCTTCAGTCAGGAATAAGACGTTACCTGTTAAAGTCTTCAGATGTGGCATGGAGAAGTTTACAAGGAAGAAAAGGAATGGAAAAACTTGCAGACTACTGCCTCCTTGTGGCAAAATAGTTGTAGATGCTTGGCTACTACACGGTTTATTGGACAAGGCTGAAACCAAAATCAGCCGAACTCCAGTTAATATTGCAGTGCATTCAAGAGCAGCAAGTGGGACGTTTACAGCTCCAGCGGGAGGCGGCTGCAGCAGGGTTGAGGGTCTGTGGTGGCCCATGCCAAGACAAGGCTGCTGAGAGTAGCAGCCGTGCACTGACTGGGGATCACGTGTGTACTTGTGATCCGTCGTAGGGGCAGCAGCAGGAAAGGCGTACCTCAGACCCCACGTCAGGCTCAGTGAACGGCCCGCTGAGTCCCCCCTACTGTGGTCCCTTTGTGCAGGTGGGAACGCAGGGTCTTGAGGGTTGGCCCATACACTTCCCTCCACGGATGCCCAATGCAGCAGGCACCACAGCTGCTGCAGCAGCGGCGGCGGCGGCGGCAGCAGCACCCCCCCCTGCTCGAGACTTCCAGCCCGTTACTCCGGTAAGGAGTGTTTCACTGAGGAAACAGTGCTTTTGTTTTGTTTAATCCTCTTTCCTTTATTTCCTCCTTAATTTTTCATAGCAGCTCACATTTATTCAGTCATAATTGTTGAGCTGCTGTCTGTGATGGTGAACAACATTTGAATTTGGGGCCCTGGAGAGCTCAGTGGCTTGAGCGGGCTATTGCCTCCGTGCAGGCAGCCCAGGTTCGAATCCTGGCCTGTCGCTCTTTCCTGCTTGTCTTTCCCCTTCTCTTCTTACCCATTTCCTGTCCACCTACTTTGAATAAAGGCCGCTAGTGCCAAAAAATCTAAAACAAAACAACATGAAAAGTGAATTTAAATGGTGCAATCTCTTTGATCAGGGTTTTCCTTGGCAGATGTCATTCCCTCAACCCCGAGGGTCCAGAGCAGTAGGAGAGAGTTCAAGACCACCACCAGAGAATGCAGGTAAGTTGCAGCCAGCCAAGTACAACACTGTTTCCTTACATGTTCTTTTACATCATATTTATGAACTCCTGCTCCAAGACTTGATTGATGTATTGTTTCCTGGATTATAAACGGTATCAAATGCCAAAGCCAATATAACAAAATCAGTCTTATTCTTTAATGTACATCACCACTAATCTCAGTTTTTTGTTTTTTCTACATGAAACGACTGCAAAATGTATGCCATAATCAAACTTTTCGTTGATTTACTGCTTTTAATTGTTTGTCCAGATCAGTCAGCAGCAGCAGCGGCAGCAGCAACAGTGTTTGGAAAAAGGGAGAGACAGAACATAGACCCTGGAAAGCACTAAAGCATCACCAAACCCACCTAAAGGAGTCTGGGTAGTAGCATGAAACCAATTTGTTTTTGAGTTGATACGGTGTGATTGATCTATAATTTTCCTACTGAACTGTAGATATCCTATTGTAATGTTGTTTATACTTGCGTTTTATAAGGCTATTTGTGAAACACTTCACTATACTGAATATAGTCATGAAATATTATTTTAGATTTTTTTTTTTTTTTTTTTATTGGGAACTTTAAGTCATTTGTTAAATAGGTTGAAGTAATTAACATTGCTCTTTTTTTTTCTTCTTCATCCAGAAAATACACCTATGTGATTGTTTCTCTGCAAGGATGTAACAACTTACTACTTAGTTTGTTACTTGTAGGGTAACAGCAAGCCATTCCCCAATAAGATTAAGACAATATATACTCATTCCAACAATGAGTGATTATATAGATACACTGAATCATAGACTATAAAATGTGAATGTTAATTGATTTAAGAGGATTTCTACAGTGCCATTGATGTTATAGAACTGTCCAATATGTGTAACTGTTCAAAAGTGGTTGTTGAATTACAAAAATTTTAGGAAATGAATTTTAATGGTATCATACCAAAAACATGATTGTGATTACTGATAATTTATTTATAACCTGCTGTTTTGATAGTTGCATTGACTAAGTGTAAATCATTGTCTTTAGTAATGCTGTTCTTTCTATGTTGTTAGTGTAATCCCAATATATTGTAGCTATTGACATTGTATGTTTGTATCAGACACAGTACACGATTCACAGTACATACACACTTTTTTTTTTTTTTTTTTTTTCCTCCTCATTATGATGGACCTAATCTCATTAAACAACACTTCTACTTGGTTTGACCACTCATTCTGATATTTACCCTCCTCTTGAGTCCTGTTCCTCTTAGCCTCAACATGCAGCTACTAGAGGTGACTGCAGCAAAGTCTTGGGGCGCCAGTGCTGACTACTCTCCTCCTTTTTACACCCGTTTTAACACAAACTTACTGAGTTGAATTTATTGCAAATATTTCTGAGCATCCCCTTTTGTAGTTGTGCAGCTGCTTCCCAGATCAGGAGAACAACTCTTCCGGATGTCCAGCTGTGCTTTCTGTCCACTTCGATAAATAACAGGTCATGCCGTGTGAAATCAACCTGACAAAAATGCAGTAACACAAAAAGTCTGGATCCACGCCTCGAGATTGCTTTTACACTTTTAAAATGGCGACACAATCTCAAAAATCAAGACTTGCCTGTTTTAACAAACGCCAGTTATGAGTTCTATGATAGTGTGTACTTCAAGTAGTCAGATGAAGGGCTTTGAGATGTATGGCTGACATTTGGATACTGCCAAGTTTTATTTAACTACTCGAAAGAAAGTACAGAGGAACACAGTCCTGATGGGTGAGTGCTGAGAGGAGATCGTTCCAGACTGGCACTTAGGTTTCCTGTAACTACTGGAAGTTGAATTTTCCTGGTTTTTAGTCTTTTTTTTTTCTTCTTTCCCCTTTATTTTTTGCCGTAGGCAAAAAGCACATGTGAGACTTTTGTATTTGACTGGCTTAATAAATCTATTCTAAATGTCTTGTTATTATGTTATCCTCCTCATTCATGTTTTTTTTAAATGAGGATAAGATTTCAGTTCGTTTAGTTAAAATTTCCATTTTCCTACCCCTATACAGCCACAGTTTTATGCTCCCGTATAAAGAAGAGTCTACACGCCAGTGTGCCTTTCCCCATGATTTATTAACAGATCGTAATGGTTAACAGGTCCTGGGATGAGAAGGTGACATGGTGGCGTGGGGTTGCAGGGCAGCCTGAATGCACCGAAAAGCCGACCTGAACCCCGGACTCCAAGGAGACACCGCAGAGTAACTGTTTTCAAGCCTCCTCTTCATTTAACATGCCACCTCCGTGTTTCAGAAACTGTCACATCACAATATTATCTACTACCAAAGGAAATCTACTGTGCACTTGCTACGAACAGCATTGCGTAATCATTTAATTAAAAAGATCCTGTGTGTATAACTGGAGCAGGTAGTTTCGGATGTCGGCTCGGACTGTAGACACGTTGACCCCTGGGTGCCACCTCATCACCGGCTTCCCGTTCGGTCCCACCAGGAACTTCTCAAAGTTCCACTTGATGTCGCTGATCTTAAGAGGTTCCCAGAACAATCTGCCGTTGGCGTTTCCAAAGTCGTCTCCGACCGGAGGACAGGCACTCTGCGCGGCAGACAGCACAGTGGAAGTGAACTCGGATGTGCGACGTCGGTTTAGTCGAGTAAAAAAAAGGAAATATTAATGCTGCACTTAACATGGCGGTTTTTACTTGTTGGAACAGCTTGAAATCAACCGATGCCCACAAGTAGGTTAAAACATGGTGAAGAATGTACATAAGCAGTCGCAGTGCAAGTTTTAAAATAAAACTCTTGTTCTAAAACAGACTATAACTCACTTTCAGGAATGTGAAAACCTCCTGCTCGTCCTTTCCATTCACGTCACCTTTCTCAAACATCAGGAAGTTTGGAAGAAATCCGTTGCCTGGCCTGACGTGTCTGGAATTTAAGAAGAGAGCATCTTATCAGCGGATGTGCCACAGAGCACTTTGCAGCTTGGCAGCTGCCCCACATTCGCTGCAAGCTGAGAGAGACCACACTAACTTACTGCAGAGGCTTTGCTATGGAACCGTAAACCTGATGTGCTTTTAAAAAAAATCAACTGAGAGACGTGTAACTGCTGAACGTTGTCTCCCCGGATAAATGAAGCTTTGTTGACAGACGGGATTAACCAAAAGCTGGAAATTCCTCTGTGCATCCAGCGTCAAAGTTTCCTCTGTTGCAGCAGTCATCACTGATCTTCTTACCAGAGGCTCAAATAAAAAAAAAAAACAAAACAACTAATGTTTTAACACTTTCTTTTGTCTTCCAGAACAAAATCCTATCAAATTCCTTTAACACTGAGATTTGGAGTACCAATATTCTCCCCATTTTGCAGTTATGTGCAACTTTCTTTCTTTTTTAAAATCAAACAGCTGTTATTTCAACGTGTTTTGCACTAAAAGTCAAATATTTCTCACTTTAAGGCTGGCAGGATTTCATGCCTTTCCCCCGGTTCCTGTTTCCCAAACTGGTTGGAGGGAAAACCAAGAATAGTGAAACCGAGAGGTTTCATCTCCTCGTGCAGTGCATTCAGTTCTGACAAAAGAACAGGGGGGGGGGGAAGAAAAGCTGAAGCTGTGAATTGTGTTTTGATTGTTTTTTTCATATTGCAACATACAAAAAAAATGCACCCTGCATTCTGGCCTCTTACCCACATACTGACTGGTGTATTTTCAGTACGTAGCGACATTGACAAAGAGCACATGCTTGCCAACGTAGTCGCTGAAGTTCACAGTGCAGCTCCCATTTAGAGTCTTCGCGTGGTATTTGTAGATGCTGCCTTCGATGGATGAGTCACACATCTGGGTGTACACAGACAAAAGGGCAGATCAGGTGATGGCTGTTTTGCTGGCTTCAAACCAAGAGAGTAACTATTTCTACAAATGTTTTCATTATGACTGACACATTTTGTTGTATTTCTGCCACATGGTGCCCCTAGAAGCACACGTATAATGCATATTCAAAACATTATCAATCAGATCCCTGTGACAAATGCATTCTTAACTTGATGATAAATATAATAAAAAGAGATCATGTGTGCAGAGAATTCAAATTTCCAGTAAACTGAGAAGGAATCTGGGGCTAAAGCAAATACTTTTCCAGGCATAAATGCCCAACTTTTACTGGCGCTGGCTTTGTTGTATATGATGCTTCTCCGTGTCATAAGATCGATCTTTGCAGACCTATAAGTAACAAAAGCATTAGAATAAAGTGCAACAGCTCCTGTCTCATTTAGTGCTGCAGCAAAAACTCAACTGCAACTTTTAGCTCTGTGCAATAATGCGCACGTCTTCTGTAGCTTCTTAAAATCATGTTTTACCCTAAAACAAGCATCATCGGGGAAATCTAGACACCCCCCTCCCTTCTTCCCATTTGTAATTCTGTTGTCATGTAGGCCGAACTTCTCACGGCACTCACCTAACTTTAAAACAAGGTTCATGTCAAAAGGAGAACTTTGCTCTCGGAGCACCAGCGGCACTTCAACAAAGAAAAGCACACAGCCTGAACCAGAGATCTCAAATGAAACACGCAGAAATGATGTCCCCCTGTACAGTTAATAGAGGTGGAAACTAATGGACAACAGACGAATTTATATGATTTACATTCACACACATATATAAGCACTTGTACTGATACAAATAATTCCTTTGGAAGTATTTTCATTGTCACTAAGTCTTGATTTGGAACTGAACTCTAAATCCCAAATTATAGGTAAATAAATACAAAATAACAAAAATATAATAGAAGCAACTAGTATCTATGTAAAACTAAATGGCAGAAAAAAAATGAAAATGAAAAAAACATATTAATTCTTAAGGGCCGGAAAAAGCTTTCCTGCGTGTTTTTGCGTGAGAAACATTCCTGAAAACACAGGCAGCATCCGAAAACATGAGCAAACTCAGACAGAAAAAAAAACACATCAGCCAAGAGATAAGACAGTCGCTCAGAGGTTATAAAGCTTACTAAATGCCACGCACAACTATCCTCAACGCGGAAAACCGCTTATAATGGAAATATATACACCATTTATGGATTTTCATTTGAGTTAAATGAAAATAAGGTGGTTTTCAACCGTCAAAACAAACGTTTAATCAATCTTCTTTTATTCTTTTACAGTCTAATTGCGCAACTACGCAGCACAGGTGTACGTGGAAGGGGGGGGGGGTCGTGTGACGTCAGGCTTTCATATTTGTCTTCTCTGTCAGAAATGAGCCTTACAATGTGTGTGTGTGTGTGAGAGAGAGTGTGTATATCAACAGGTACCTGGATGAAGGGGTCTCCGGAGGTGCAGGGTCGCAGCAGAGCCAGCAGCAGCAGCGGTAAGAGGGGCCACATCACGGCGTCCTTCCCCGACACGGTTACCGCTTTCTCTGGAGATCTGGCAGTTTCTCCCTCGGGATAAATGAACCCCACAGGCAGGGGGCGGAGGGAGGGGTGCACAGCTGGCTGAGATGTCGCCATCTGCTGAATGGATGCATGGACGCATGCAATGTCTTTACCTCTGCAACTTGGTTAAAAGAGCACTGGAAAGCCAATCTGAACAGACAAAAGTATGAACAGCTGACAGACGTGTGCACATGCTGGCTGCTTAACCTACTGTAAAAAAACATAAACACTGTTCAGGAAGAATGAAAATGAAAAATCAACTTCAAGATACATGCATAGAGACTTTAAAAGCAATGCAACTTAACCCAGTTTCCCTGAATACAGAATCATAATTCCTCCTAAACACCATTGGGTTTATTTATTCATGGCTCATTCCTCTTCTCTGGAATCAGCTGTTGCCATGGTGAGCTTGTATTTGGCCATATGCCCCGTGGGTGGCCTCTTTGCATGCTTGTCAGAGCAATTACTTTATCTTACAGTGTTCAGCTCAGAGCTGCACTTTCCTACAATTCAACAAGCAAAACTGTGAGAGAGATATCCCCAAACCGTAAATGTTTTATGTAATGATTATCATTGAATGACTGACTAATATAAAATGCTTGAAATATAACCCTTTTCCTGACAATGAAAGAGTAACATATCATGAACTCGTAGATTTGATGGAATCATACAGTATCTATTAAACCCAATTCCTAAAAGCTTTTCAAAGCGTTCTGAAGTGCAACCCAATGCAGTCAGAGCCAGTCCAACTCTTCCGTGAAAGGTTTCAGAAGTCGAATGCCATTTCGAAGGCAAAGTCAGAAAGACAGTAAAAGTGAATGTGAATATATATAATAAAGAAGAGCATTAGAACCTATAACAGGTGTTACTTGCATATGCATGTAGCTGTCAATCAATGCAGAGACATAATGACATTTGGGCAGTCCAAATCGCAAAAAATGTATTGTATCATTAAGAGAATCATACGAAAATAACCACAGACTACTGAGCCGATGAAGTCTTTTATTGAGTAAGAATATACACGCATAGCATTTTGAGTTAGATTCAAGGGACTCGCGACGTCTTCATGAATTTTGGATCTTGTTATTCCAACATTCGCCGTCAGAGGTCCCCAGTGAGCACTGTGTCTCTGGTGAAGTCACCGCCGTCGGCGTAGTCAGTTAGCCTCGGTTAGCCGTCGGAGAGAGATGGCGTCCCTTCTGCAGCCGGACAGAGTTGTCTATCTGGTCCGCGGGGAGAAAAGTATAAGAGCGGCCCTGTCGCAGCTATACTTCTGTCGCTACTGTAGTGAGCTGCGGTCTCTGGAATGTGTGTCTCACGAGGTGCGTTGATGTTTTGTATCTTTACGCCCTGGTTACGACAAGGCAACAGTTAGCTGCTTTGTTATTAGCGGATTCGCTAGTCGCTTTGACGGATGGGTGGGACTTGTCCAATCGTCTGCCACGTTGTATGGTTAAGCCTCTTGTCAATCAAGCGGGTTTCCAGCAATCCTTGCATCTCATTGGCTGTTGTGATATAACTTCCGCTGGAGTTAGCGCTATGTTAATCGAGGAGAGCGCTTCATAGCCGATGCTATAATATTAGCATGATATAAGAGCTTGGAGCTAGAATAAAGATATGTGGGAGATGTTTATTAATTAAAATACTTATTTTAATGTTAACACAGCCTGTCCCAGGTCCTTGATGTCTAATTGATTCAGCCTCGTATGTATTTAGGCTGACCTTTAGGTACACCACGCCCAAAATGAATAGTCTTAAATTCTTCCATAAAACAACATTACTTTGCCTTTCTCGTCCCATTCTTTCCCAAATAAATGATAGGTAATTATCTAAATAGGACTAGCCTTACCTCCTGGATGAAAAGCATATATTTCGCTTCATGACATTATAAACAAATCCAAGGCTCCCACGTTGATGGTTTTGCTGAAGGTGCTCAGATTAAACCTGCGTCTCTGTTTCTGGGGACCAGGTGGACTCGCATTACTGTCCAAGCTGTCTGGAGAACATGCCGTCTGCAGAGGCTAAGCTCAAAAAGAACAGGTGAGGTTACTTCAGACTTTGTGTTTATTGATTATCCGTGTGCCATTGTATTAATGTCTGGTTTTGATTCTCTGTGTGTTCTGCTGTAGGTGTGCAAACTGCTTTGACTGCCCATGTTGCATGCACACGCTCTCCACTCGGGCCACTAACATCCCAGCTCCGTTGCCTGATGATCCTACCAAGACAGCCATGAAGAAAGCTTACTATCTTGCCTGTGGCTTCTGTCGCTGGACATCAAGGGATGTGGGAATGGCTGACAAATCAGTTGGTAGGTGGTAATTTAATTTAGAGTGACTATTTTAAGAATTTAAACTGTGTTAAATTAGTATCAAAGTCCTAGGGTGGTGTAATAGTGTTGGTTCATGAATACACTTGTTTAGGGTTTTAATTGGTTGTTAATGACTGTCCTGAGTCTGATGTATTTGTTTGTATTGTTCACTGCAGCTAGTGGTGGATGGCAGGAGCCAGAGAACCCTCATGCTCAGCGGGTATGTTTTTCCCTTGTGGTCATTTGAATTCTCACAAGCTGCTCACATGTTTCTTGATCATGCACTTTTGAATAGCTGCTTCTGAGTCTGTTGTATCTACACATATAAAGCCCATGGCAAAAGCAAACGATGTGACTCCACAGTTGCTTAGGCAACAAATTTGGCACAAACATCCAATTATCAATGTTCCACTTCTCTGGACTGATTCAGTGGGTTCAACCCAGTTAACGCTAATACCACAGACTGATGAAGTTGCGCTGGGTATTGGTGTCACCTCACTTTCAGTAACGAATTCTCTGCAGATGAGGTGAGGACAGCACTCTTTTAACACCGGACACACACACAGACACCGGCAGAGATCTCTCTCCATGTTAGGAATGGAAATTAACTTTTTTGCCTCATTGCCAAAATGCAGGTGGATTTAAATATCTACAAGCTTTTCATTTAATATATACATTTAATATAATATTTATTTTATTTTATTTTAATATACCAAATGAGATATTTTATTTCAGTTAATAAGTAGAAAAAAAGAGAATTAGAATACTTTATTAATTCCCAAGGGGAAATGCTTATGTTAAGCTTGTCTTAATAAGATAAGGAGCATAAGAAATACTGTATATTTGAAAGTAGTTTAATTAATAATAATTGCATTGTGCCAAGTATAAAGTTTGGTGGAGGGGGGGGTTATGGTGTGGGGTTGTTTTTGGCTTGGCCCAGTTCCAGTGAAAGGAACTCTGAATGCTTCACCAAGACATTTTGGACAATTGGACAACATGACTGTGCACCAGTTCACAAAGCAGGTCCATAGAGACCTGGATGACAGAGTCTGGTGTGGATAAACTTGACTGGCCAGCACAGAGTTCTGACCTCAACCCAACAGAACACCTTTGGGATGAATTAGAGCGGAGACTGAGAGACAGGTCATCTGGTCCAACTTCAGTGTGACTTCAAAAATGCGCTTCTGGAAGAATGGTCAAGAATTCCCATCAACACATTCCTAAACCTTGTGGACAGCCTTCCCAGAAGAGATAAAGCTGTTATAGGAGGGTGGACCGACGTCATACTGAACCCTATGGATTAGGAATGGGATGTCACTTAAGTTCACATGTGAGTCAAGGCAGGTGAGAGAATAATTTTAGCCATATAGTTTATATACAGAGAGAGTACAAGTTAAAAAAATAATAATACAAAATAAGTTGTATAAGAAACATGTACATTCTGCTGAGTTTATTTCACAGATTATTAGTCTTTACACATTATTGAGTTATTGCACAGTTTTGAAAAAACTCAAATAAAAGTTATTAAAGCTTGAGATCGTTTTATTATAGGAGATTTTTATAAGGTTCAACTTTTAAAAGCTAAAAATATTAATATAAATTTAATGGAAAACACTGAAGATTTAACTCGATATTCCTAATTTTAAACACACTCACTGTAAACGGATGCAAGGTCATAAAAATCAAAATGAAAACAGCCCAACACCCTTTACCACCCATCCCCAATGACAGTCACTCTCCCAGAATGAAAATCGGAGGGTTCTACTGTATTTTCCTACACATTCCTCTTTCAAAATAAGGCAGCAAGAGGAATACATCTTCTCTATGTGTTCTCTTCATGGTCCTAGCTCCCTTCATATCACCAATGTCCTGTGTTGCTGACTTTCCCTTGGTGATTTTTCTAAACGTGTGCTGCAAATGGATGAATCGTGGTCTTTCATTGCTTAAAGAAGTTCTTTTGTCCCCACAGTACTTTATTTGTTTACTGGTAACATGCTGAACAAACAGTCTCGTCACGCACCAACCAGCTGTGGGATTAACTGTTGTTAGATCTGTTCCCTCAGCTCTGCACATCTCCAAGCAAACATATGCTGTCGAACACCAAAAATGCAATTTTTTTTATTTATTTATTTTTTTTATTTTTGCCCAATGTGTCCCCTTAAAGTGAAGACGTACTGAAAACACAGCAGTGGGGATAATTTTTGTTTTGTTTTTTTACAGATCAACAAGCTGATAGAGTACTACCAGCAGCTGGCCTACCGAGAGAAGCAGGAGAGGGACAGGAAAAAGCTGGCCCGGAGACGACAGTGCATGCCCCTGGCATTCTCGGTACTCTCCTCTCTGAGACAAATATTTTCACTGTGGCTCCTCTGAAGTGTCACTTCTTCTTCTTCGTCTTTAAATGTTAAACTGCTGACTCAGTGTCATTTTTTTTTTTTTGGTGATCCAAGATAAACAATCATTTATTCGTTACACCTGTAGTTGGTTGGTTGATTGATTAGATTAATCAGCTGCTTTGCTTGATTTTGAGTGAAAGATTGACACCATGTTCATATTTTAAATTCCACTTTCAAACTATTAATGCTGGAAGATCTTAAATGGCTCTCCATTGTGTCTTCAACCTACTGCAGATGTCAGGATTTAGATGTCATGATGATTTTGAAGTGAAGTTGTACTGTGTTCAGACTACATGCCTGATGTTTCACCGGACTCAACCTAGAATCTGTCTGGTCTTTCTCAAGCCATTCTTGAAGTCATTTAGGCATTATTTAGACAAGTTTCTCTTGTTATTAATGTCGCTTTCACAATGCATTGCAGTGTTCTGCAGTCTGAAACTAGTCTATTTCCTCCACTAATAGGCTGCTTTGGTTAGTTGGCACTGAATAAATCCATGAAGTCTGTACCTGGTTGTTCAAAGTGACACAAATAGCTGTGCTGGTCTCAGGTTCCCCATCACTGCTGGTGTTTGGGGGGCTACTGCGGCTGCAGGGTGGTAAAAGGTGACTGGCTTCAGTGAAAGACGATGGCCTGACTTCACCTGGTGGAGGCTCCTCCAGATTGCAAAGCATGGCAAAAGGTCTCGCATAGTGTCTAGGACCCCAAGTCAAGTGACAAAAGTTTGTAAAGTTTGCCGGTCCATCTGTTCACAACCCCTTAAGCAGTCGAAAATCCGGCAATATCTCCACCCCAGCACAGCGGGCCGCTACACTTTTATTTTTTTTCCTTTGTCCCATTCACACCGCACAGCGGGTCAGAATATCAGCGCTACAGAGCCAGAACACGTTGGCTGTGTGAATGGTGCAGATGTGGCACTCATCGGATCCTCCCCCGCCGACTCCTCCAAAATATGGAGCCTGTTAGATTTTTGATTGGGGTGTGTAACGTATCGGCGAGCCTCACAAGCACAAGTGACGTAGTGGGTGCTGACGAGGAGCAGATTAGTCTTTGATCGTGCCATTTTACTGAGACTGTAATGTGAAACTGACAAAATCTTGTGGTGTGAACCAGCTTTTGTTTATTTTAAATGAGCTTTTGTGGACATGGTCTACATGTTTCTCCAGCTTGTTGGCACATTGCTCACGCCTGCTGATTTCTGCTTTTACAATAATCAACACTCGTTAATGCAAATCGGTCCTTTCTGTAATGCATTTGAATCAATAAAAATGTAATTTTCATGATGCATTACTGTTGCTGCTGCATGTCATCAAATAACTAATGTTTTGCTAATTTGTTTTGGTTTCACCTTGTTCTTTATTCTCTCCTTTTTCTTTGCTTCTGCACTCTGATATTTTGGTTTTTACCCCCAGCAACACACTATTCATGTGGTGGTGAGTTGTATTTTTCAACACTTGGGTAGTCTCATCTTATCGTTAGCCCTTTTCTTGTCTATTGTGTTTCTGAGCGACGCCACAGGTCACATGAATTTCTCCCCGTGTACATGAAGCTCATATCCACGCAAGGCGAGCTTTAATGTCTGTTAAAAGTAGGGAATCTAGGGAAAGTTCATAATGCTGCATAATTAGGTCCTGGATGCCCTGTGTGTCCCGTGCTATGGTAGAGACTCCTGTTTTTTAAATATAATCTTATTTTCTTTTCCTTTTAGCTGCCAGATGGCATTTGTTTCCATTTTTGTTCTTAAAAGCTGCCATAAATTCCTTCTTTTTGGCTTGTATTGTCAGTGTATAAATATATCTTTAGGTTCATTTCATAAATCCTTGTGAGTCTCCTTTAGTTCACGCTCGGCAGTCTGCCTGACCATTTCTCTTTCCCCAAACTCACCCAGGAAAAATATGGTCTTGGAACCAGATTGCAGAGGCAGAGGGCTGGAGCTCCCGTATCAAGTCTGGCTGGCCTTTCGTAAGTTATATTCTGAAATTGCAAAACTTTGAGTCCGTATATGAAGCGTTTTCTGCTTTGTGAAAACTTCAGATTTAAAGGAGAGCGCAGCGACTACGCAGTGTGATTTTGCACGTCAGCTGTGACTTAGATGAATAAATATTCCATCAGCCAGCAGCCTGATTAATCTCAAGGTGATTTAAAATCAATTAGCAGAGTTGTTGATTTTGGCTTCTGATACATTGGTAATCCATCACATTTAGCACTTTGTCACCCTATTTTTTTTTTTTTTTCTTCTCCAAGTTGAAGCATCGTTTTGTGATATATTGCAGGATGTTTTTTTAAATCTTTAAATTGGAGAGCTTTTTATGACCAGCTTTAACACCTTAAAATGAATAATTAGCTGACAAAATGGTAGGTGTTAACAAATGTCATCAGATGCAGGAGATGAATGTAAGAGCTCAGTCTGGATGAGTAGTCAGCAAGAATCTTTTTTCAGTGCAACCACGCGACTGTAAAGTCATTATAAATAGTTATGTGGTCTCTATATGTCATACAGTATTGTTAGACCCAGGTCATGATGAACAGCATATTTTAAAGGGTATCTGCAAACATTTAAGCATTGCTTGTGTATGTTAACTAGCCTTAAGGAAGGAGAGGACCAGAAGGAGATCAGCATCGAGCCGGCCCAGGCCCTTGATGAAGTGGAGCCCCTGCCTGAGGACTGCTACACCGGACCCATCAGTTTACCAGAAGGTACTGATTTACCAGAAACGACACCCATTACTCCTCTAATGGTGGTCGAGTCGAATCTGTTTCTTCAATTTCAGTTTTTCAATTTCAATTTATTTATATAGCGTCTATTACAACACAAGTTGCCTCCAGGTGCTTTCCAGAGACCCAGAACATGAGCCCCGAGCAAGTAATGCATAAATGTCTTGTGTCCTGTCAGTGACCACACTGCGCCAGAGGCTTCTGCAGCCAGACTTCCAGCCTGCAGGGGCGTCCCAGCTCCATCCCCGACACAAACATCTTCTGATGAAGCGCTCGCTGCGCTGCAGGGTCAGTACAGCTGCTCTGTATCTCTCCTTTTTTTTCTTTTTTTTCTTCTTTTTTTCCTGATCACATTCAGATAAGTGATTTTTTTTTTTTTTTTTTTCTTTTGTTACCTCCTTCAGAAATGTGAGCACAACCTGAGCAAGCCAGAGTTTAATCCAACTTCAATCAAGTTCAAAATACAGCTGGTGGCTGTGTGAGTATTGAACACGCGAGCGTTTGCTGAATATCAATCGGCCTTTAATGTACTGTAGATCAATTTATTGACGGTCCGGACTGCAGACAGCACCCAGTCAGACACATTTTGTGGTCTTTTTTGTTTTTTGTTAACATTGTAGCCACATCTTTCAACAAGGGGCACCATGGTGTCTTTGAAATACGCCTTTCATTTCTCTATCAGCATTTCATGTCTTATGAAACATCTGGAGGGAGCAACAATTTGTCTGTGTGCGTTGGTGCGCAACTCTTGAGTGAGCCAGAACAGAGAGAATAAATGCAAACCTCTTGTCACCATACCAACACGGTGTGGCTTTTCTTCTACCCGTCTCCAGAGAGCAACCAGCCCACAGTCGCTCTCATTTGTCAGTGAAACTCAAGAGACTTTGAACTTCAACATTTTCAAGACTAAAAAGCTTATTTAGACCCCCGTCCTTACCTAAAGCCCCGGGTCTGATGAGGATAAGCTGTGGGATCAGCAGGTAATCTTGGTTTTAAAAAGAAACCTATTCCTGAGGTAAAGATACTGCAATGAAAGGAAAGCTGTACATTTCATCCACAATAGTCAGAAAATGAGTTTCTTGACTCCGCCATAAAATACAAGCTTGAAACACTGAAAGGGTAAAGTTCAACAACAGAGTGATTCATTAACTGCGGGGGGGTGGACGCAGTGACGAAGCCGCCAGCGGCAGGAATGAACTAATGAATAATATTCAGCCCTCTCAGCTGCGTTCATTCACCAGTCACGTTTACGTGTTCAAGGGAATATTAGAAACCTACAGAAGCTTCTTTTTGCAGCACATTAGAGGTTATTCAGATTTGCAGACTAATTTCTTTAAAATACTCAACGCATTAATATAATATACACAAAAATCATATCCAAACAGTTTATTCTGAAGAAATATAAGACTTCTCTTTTATTATAAGGAAAGAAAATAATTATGGGATTCATTTATCTTATTAGTGTAAAAGATTTGTAATTTTTTATTTATTTATCTGATCCTCTGCTTATTCCTCCTACAGGAGTTATATTCCCGAAGTGAGGATTATGTCCATTCCAAATCTCCGATACATGAAGGTCAGTGTGTGTGAAAGTAATATCAGAGGTACGGTTATAAAACTGCGTTTTGCTGAGCGGACATCCCCTCCATCTGTGTACGTAGGAAAGCCAGGTGCTGCTAACCCTGACCAACCCAGTGGAGAACATCACCCACGTCACGCTGGCTGCTTGTGAGGAGGAAGATCCTGATGACATCAACAGCACCGCCAAGGTATTAGTCTGTAGTTTCAGCAGAGGCCGACCCAGGAACAACAACAACAAACAGAAAAAGTCCTCCCAGAACTCTTTACACAGAAAGCAAACATGTTCAATCCAGTTCAGACCCGTTTCAGTCCAGTTAATTGTAATTTAGTTATAATCAAGTTCATTTCAATTGAGTCCAAATTCAGAGTTCATCATTAAAGCAGCTGAACGCCTGCAGAGGTGAAGCACCTCCACTGGCACTTTGACCTGTTTGAAAAAAGACTTTTAACATTTTTAACGAGAACCTTAAATTCTTTTTCACTCTGTGTAACAACATCTCAATAAAACTTCCCATCTTCTCATGTTTGTCTTTTTTTTCCTCTCAAAATGGTCATTTGTTAAGTTGGAAAATACTTGAATCTTACTGGCCCGTAAAATCTTTCAGGTTATTGTTCCCAGTAAGGAGCTGGTCTTGGCAGGGAAGGATGCTGCTGCAGAGTACGACGAACTGGCTGAACCTCAGGACTTCCAGGATGATCCAGAGTAAGTAAACGTGCAACCTCGTCCGCTCTCACAGACGTGCCAGCGCGTGGTAACTCTTAACGTTATCTCTGCACTTTCTATAGTGTTGTTGCCTTCAGGAAATCCAACAAGATTGGTTTCTTCATCAAAGTCATCCCTCAGAAAGACGAGGACGCCGATGTCACAGTTTCATTTAAGATCCGACACGACTTCCGCAACCTCTCGGCTCCCATCCGGCCGAGCGAGGAGGGGGCCGACACGGGCGGCGAACCCATTTGGCTCAGTCACCACGTAGAGCTGAGGCTGGGACCGCTCGCTCCCTGAACACAAACACTAGCGTCGGGCTCCTGGAACTAGTTTCTTCAAACTACGAAGTTAATTGAACCTAAACCTGATTTCTGATTCATCTCATTGCTGAGACGCAACCGCTGTGTTTTGTGGTCTTATTTTTAGCTATAACGGCATCAGCTGCAGCTGAGATGTGACGTCGTATGTGTCGCCACAGCTTCCTCGTCTTCTGCTCTAACACTATGCCAATTATCAGTAAGCAGCTGTTTTATTGCGCGTTTATTTACAGGAAAAAGCGTCCTTATATATCCGTGTATAATTATTGAAACAGTGTTTAGTTCCTCATATTTCTTGTTAAAAGCAGTTAACCAATGTCGCACTTAAAGGATTTTCTTTAAATCACCACCACAGCTTAATATCTCTGTTTTCTATTTATACACATTTTGTGTCATTCAGCGCAATAAATGTGAAATATTTTGTGGTTTACTTGTCTTTACTATATGTTGGAAAAAGCTCAACAGAGGTGAAAACTGTCGAGACTAAGCGAGTGAAATCAGCGAGTAGAATCAGAAATCAGAACAATCTTGTTGCAACCCACACTGCACTTCTTCTAGTTTACGTATCCTCGTCGGCATCATTCTCCGGAGACAATAGTGTTGTATTAACTTGCATGCTTAAAGACTGGTGCACATAAAACGGTGTCGTCTCACTCACTGATTTTCTACGGTTGGCAAAAAGATTGGTCCTGGGTGGGAAACCGCACCTGCACAAACAGCTGCGAGAAAAGAGTGCAGAGACGTGTAGACAGCCACCGGGGTTTTAATAACGGTCTGCCAGCAAGGACTTCATAGTGCATTCAGTGCGATTCACTTTTGTTTGTTGTTGTCGTCTGGTTTTGTTTTCCTCTCATGTGACTGTCGGTGAGCTCTGCAGGATTGATGGCTCAGTCCTGCACACAGACTCCAGTCCGACAAATCTGACAGCGCAGTTTCTAAAGCGGTTGTCTCTGCTGATCATAGGCAAACTCTACATTAATGTCTGACATCGGACAGATGTTAAACAAGGCTTATAAATAACATACGAGTACATGAAGGCTATCATATTTATCTTCTATTTCTTTTTTTTTTTTTTTTTGTGGACACCACTGTCCATGTGGGTGTGTATTGTAAGCTGACTTTTTTTTTTTTTGCTCTTCACTGTGTACGTTTCATAAGAAAACCGCTGTGTAACAGTTTTATCTTCAGTACTGGCTAATAAAATAATGCAATACTCTAGCAGGCGTATTGGATTTTTGTTGTTGGCTGACATGACTTTTAAGAAACTGCATTTTTTTTTTTTCCTTTTTGTGTTGTTTTTTGGCCACTGACAAAGGATTATCTTTGTACCAAAGGACCCGCAACTTCATGTGGAAGCAGGGTTCGTTGAGCGTAAATTATGACCATCAACTTTGTTAAAGCTGCTTGTTTTTGCTCCGTTTTTTCAGTTGTTAATCTGTGAATAACCTGCGAAGTGTTTTCCTGCTTTTTAAATTTTCTCCACAGGGTGGCGCTAAAGGCAAACATTTCAGACGGCCGCTTCATGGAAAAGAGCTGTGAGAGGACAAACGCATCAAAATCCAGGCCCCGAGTGTTCTGATTTTTGTCTTTTCCAGACAAACGTTACTCAGTAATCCAAGAGCGCTTGTGCACTTTCTCCTCGGTTTTGCAGGATGTGAGTCAGGAGGATGAAATGTCTGCTTGTCAACATCAGGACCAGACCATAGAGGAGTTTGTGCTCCAGAAGATATGATTTCATATTCTACATGTATTTATTTAGAGCTTTTCGGGGATGTTTTTTACAGATGTGGTAGTGTAATCCCTCTGACGAGTTGGATCAGATGTGATGGAGGTGTGCTGCAGCTCCACAGCGAGGCCCTCTGCTGTGTAAACAGACCCACTCCATTTTGGTAATAAAGCCATGATTTTCTTTTATCTGCGGCAGATATAAACAGCCCAGTAAAGTGGCCTGTGTGAGAGTTATAAATCACCGCTGAAGATGAGGTAATAAAGTGTGCATGGGGCGAGTCCATACCTCTGAAACAACCCAGACTGGCTCATCAAACGCAGCTGATGAAAGCAGTAGCAGGGAGCAGCAGTGCTGTACTCGACACGACTTCCAGCGCTGCTGCTCCTCTGCTGGGAATATATTTGATTTAAGAAGATGCTTTGCTTGATAGATTTGTGTTGATGGTTGTGGCTATAATTTCATTTAGCTTGAAAGAGGCCTAATAAAAAAAAAAAAGTGTTTGTTGCTTGTGCTGATTTGTGCAGAAGCCTTGAAGCTGTCTCACGAGCGAGACTTTGAAAAATCCCCTAAAACCCATCTGGAAGACAAAATTCCTGGATTCCTCCAGTCATGATATTTTCCTGGATCCAGATGAGAAGGGTTTCACACACAACACCGCAGTGCTCTCATTTGCAAAGACACGCACTGTAAACAGCACAAAAACTAGACCTTTCCCTGTGTTATGGGATAAGAGTGTTTTCTTTCTTCTTCTTTTTTAAACTTTGTTAGACACAAACATCATTTCACGTCTCTTTACCATGTTTCGCGTCTTTATTTATAATGACAGCCAGCCAGGACCAGATTAAAAATTCCTCACTGAATTACTAGTTTGACTGCACCCAAGACATTTTCTGCAATTACATCATCACCCAAACCGCCAGTAAAACTCACCCACATGGAGGCATGACACAGGCAAGCAAAAGAAGGGGAAAGCAGCACCTCAGCAAGGGCGGGAAATTCCCTCCATCTAATAAAAACATTTGACTAGCGTTTCTCTATCCATTACCCCTCATAATGGATAAAGGTGTGTTTTCTCCATTAGATCTGCCAGGTGGATGATTACTGCAAAAGTAATCCTCAGAGGAGTCTCTATTTTCTCCTGTCTGCCATAATAGTTTTGGACATTTCCTGTTTCTGGGCATGTTGTCAAGGCAGAAGAAATCAAGTAGCTCTTTTTCTCTCCCCCCCCCAGTTCTGAGGTTGGTTAACAGACCTAAAGGTGCCCTGAGTGATTAATCGCCTCCTTCATCTTCTGCTCACCGGACCATCATCTGGTTAATTAGCAGTAATTGATGATGTCTGCCCAGATGAATAACTGAAGCCATGTGGTCTTTCAGCTCGGAGAGCCAAACCTGTGAAACTCTAGCTTTTCCAGAGTAGAGACAGAAAAAAAAATTAACTTTCTCCACTTTCTCTGCACCTCCCAGATCTGAATTGTGACGGCTGAAGGTTGGTTGGAATGTTGACTTTGGACGCACGGTTGAAAAAGATCGCTCTGAGAAAGCAGCTGACCCCCTCGACACCGACTCTGAAACCCTGTCCGCCTTAACTTACAGAGACGCAGAGACGGTCTGTGTTTTCATTTAGAATCTGCTCATGTGTGCAAGACGTGTAAAGGCACGAGCGCTGCAGAACAAGGCCCCATGGGAGCCCGCGAAGGCCACCAGAGGCCCGAAAATCTGCTGTAAGCCGAACATCTTGTCACCCAATGGAAATCCGAGGTGAATGTGACGACGTAGTTTCAGACATTTGCAAAGCACCATCTGTGAGCCCTGTGGACGTTACTTTAAGATCTAAGATGTTATTATAGATGCTTTCTTTGTGTCTTGCCAGAACTGTGATGAGTAGACTGGTCTCTTACACTGAGCTGCAGAAACAGTTTAGCGTCGTCCAGAGCAGAGCGACAGTGCTTCATTTAACCTGAAAACAAGATGACGGCCACACAAACAAACAGGTTAAACACCGTCACGCGTCACGTCTAGGGTAGCACGGGTCAAACCGTTTCAACGGAAACCTTCAATGGGAATTAACAGGAATCTGTGGGAATTAATCATAGAATGGATAAGAACTGGACGAGCTCTCCAGTATGTCATCCATAGATTTTCAGGAGAGTGCTTTTTAAGCTTTTTTTATACTGTGTCATGTTGCAAATGAGCGCAACGAGCGGGATTGGGAAGCCAGCTGGAACACGCCTCCCTTATGTCAATCACAGGCGTTTTAGTTTATGTTAACTTATGATGCTATTTAATATTACTTTACATTCATTCTTATCAAATCTGTTCAAGCATCCTCATCTCGAGTGCCAGAACTGAAACGACATCTGAAATGAGGACTGGCAGAGCTCCACTGGGACCTCCGGGATCTTTGCCTGCTGGTACTGGGAACAGACCCGTTGTAGCTGAGCAAACGCACAGGCACCATGGCCATCGAAAGGAAAATTCAACGAGACGGCCACGTCCATATTAAAAATATTTCTGTGATATTGAAGTTCAATGTGAAGATGAAAAAAATAAAAAAAAATATATATTGTTCTAATTATTCCAGAACACTTTCATTGTTAAACAACCTATATAGCCTATCTCTGCAAAGGACTGTTTATTTGCACTGTTGCCTCACAGGAAAGAAGTTTACTGGTGGGACCCGGTGGGTCTTTCTGTGTGGAGTTTGCATGTTCTCTCCGTGCTTGCGTGGGTTCCCTCTGGTTACTCCGGCTTCCTCCCACAGTCCAAAAACATGCAGGGTAGGTTAGTTGATCTTTCTAAATTGCCCGTAGGTGTGAATGTGCGTGTGCATGTTTGTCTGTCCTGTATGTGGCCCTGGATAGACTGGCGACCGGTCCAGGTTGTACCCCTGCCTTCCGCCTACTATGCGTCGGGATAGGCACCGACAGACCCCCGTGACCCTGCGAAGGAGTAAGCGGGTGTAGACAATGGATGGATGGTTTTAAGAAATTTAAAAAAAAAATCTTATTCTACATAGAAATGGTAAAATCGGCAATTAATTCCAAACTGGAATATTTAAAACATTTACAAGCTTCGAGTTTCTTGAATTTGAGTAGAGCACCCGCATCGTCGGATGTGTAAACGCTGTTCACATCACGTGACGGAATCGCACTGAAATCATCAAACAGATTAGGACTTTTGCACACACCAAGCACAAAATCATTTCCTGACAATAAAACAAGGTTAAATTCATAAATGAATCGCTGTAGACAGAATCAGCCGCATGGCAGCAATACTGCACTGTAAAGTGCACAAACTGATCCAATCAGGACAACAGTTGCAGGCTTCTTGGACATTTAAAGCCCTTTTCCGCAGCAGTGCATGGAAGTACACTGGTGGCTGGGAGTGTGTTTCAAAATCACTGAGGTGGCTGGTTTCAGCTGTGCAGGCAAAACCAGGAGAGCATGACCCATCATCAAATCACCAACCGTGTTCATCCGCATCCAGCATACAGAGATGTCCACATTATGCCGGTGCTGGGCAGTACTGTGCGTCCCCCCCGATGAGAGGCAAACCTTGAATCAATAGATAGAATCAATGGGCGCGTCAGTGGATTTACGGCGAGGGAATGTGAAATGTTAAACTGTTTATGTGGATTTGCAACTCCATCGGTTCAAGGAAGTCGCTGCAGGTGAAATGTCTGTGATTCATTCAAATGTCATATGTAAATGCAATTAGATTTAAAAAAAAAATGCTTTGGAAGTTTAATGTCGAACTTTCACTGATCATGATGATATAAAAAATAGTTTGTTGGCTAACTTTAATGAAGTCTTACCGGTGATGGTTTGACTCAAGACAAACTGAGATAGATTTCCAGCTGCACACATCTGCTGACCCAAAACCTGTGCCGTGCCGGCCATGCGCTGAATTAGTCGGAATATCATCTGTAAAAGAGCTCAGCTGTGGAAACACAGACGGATCCCACAAAGCACAGAGGGCTAATCTACAAAAATGACTCATGCCCGTGGTATTTGAGACATTTTGGGCTTTGCCATAACCTCTAAAAAAAATAAAACGAGGAACTTATTATAACATCGTGATGATACAGTTTGAGTGAAAAAGGAAAATCTAACCGACTGCATTACATGAA
Organism: Xenentodon cancila; assembly: GCA_014839995.1. Lineage (NCBI taxonomy): Eukaryota > Metazoa > Chordata > Actinopteri > Beloniformes > Belonidae > Xenentodon > Xenentodon cancila. Next base: position 20,433,439 of record CM026205.1, read on the forward strand.
TACTTTCAAAAGCAAAACGGAGATGTATTTAGGTGGCTTCACAAAAAGAAGAAGACTAAATCTGAGCAGGCTGAGCTTGAGCTTGTTTTTTTTTTTTAGTGTTTTTTAGTGTTTTTCTACATGCAGGGGAAAATTCAGTGGATGTTTAACTTGCAGGACATCCTTGCCAGGGATTGCGGATGGTTGACGGCTGCTACTGGGAGGATCTAGATGAAGGTTTGCTGCTGTTTTTTTTTTTTCATCTAAACTTTGTTACTCTCTTAATTTCCTGTTGATCAGGCTCATGGTTGTGATTTCCTGCCTTGCAGGACAGATAATCTTGCCAGTCCACTGACTTCAAGGGAGAATTTCACTCCATTCAGCCAGAAAGACTTCATCTTTACGCTCCCCACCGGCAGCAACACCACCGTCACTGTTGGAAATCAGGCCTCACTGGATATTCACATCTGCTGTCTATAATTTCAAATTAATTAGTGCTGAAAGGGCTTGGTGGGAGACCGTGTAGCTGTGTGCTATTAGCACACAATAAATAGTACAATGAAGTGCAGCAGAGGTGTCTCGGTTTGGACTGAGGGCGCCGAAGGTCGAATGGGAGAAATAACGAAGAGCAGTTATGGAAAGGGAGTGAGAGGCCATAAGGGCAGGAAATATGTCTTTAAATAAGGGGGAATATTTGTGTCTGAAAGCAATCTGAAGCATCTGTCTCTCCTTTCCTGTGTAACATGCTCTAATAATATTTTGGACTCAGCAACAGGGACTCCTCTCTTCTGTAGCCAAGTGTGTCTCCGGATGTCACTGTTTCAGATGAATCTGTAGTAATGTAAGTATTCGCAGGGATATAAAGTGGAAAATGCTGTTCATTCGCAGCTGCCTATATGTCAGGATGTGTAGCTGTGGGCGAAATCTTTCCATCTGCCCGAGGATGGATGAGCTTGACCCCGAAGTACTTGACCTCGTTCGGTCTGAAGCAAGAGCTGCACATTCCCTGCCGGATCCAGATCATCCTGTTCAATGTTGGAAAACTTTCTATCGAGTGAATGTTGAGAGCGGGACCACCACCGAGGTGCTGCTTTAGACAGATTAAAGTCAAATGGAGGATTTTGTGGTGCTGCTGAGGCTGTGCTTTGATATTCCGAGTACGAGAAGAACAACAAGTGGGCGTTCCCCTCAGGACCACGGTGACTTCATGTTCCTGGTGAAGCTTGCACAACATCGCCAGTTTATGCCGGCAAACTTCCAACACAATCTGTTATTAAGGTCTTTTTGTTTTTTTGTTTTTTTTGTCCTCACTTCGCTGAGCTCATAAATATTTTCATGCTGAGGGTTATCAAAACATGACCTCCATGAAAAGCTCAACAAAACATTCTTTCTTCTTCTGCGAGGAATGAACCTCGGCTCCATCGCTGCCTCCTTTGCCTTCACTCCCTCTTTTTTCGCCTGTGTTTCCTTGAGTTTTTCCTCTGCTTGCGCTCACTGCTGTCTCTGCCTCTCTGTCTACCAAGTTCTAAATTTGACATTATAAAGCTTGTGAGAGTTGCAGACCATCATTTGAGAAAACCATCTTTGGCACATTTGCCTGCATGCAGCTTTTAGACGGGTCACGGAGGCCCGGCGGGACTTCTGGGTATTCAAAACAGTCCTTTGGAGGCAGAGAGCTGCTCGCCTGAGCTGAAAATCCTGCTAGAAGGTCAAACATACCCTTGAATAGGACCAACAAATCCCAGACACCTTGGGGAATGCAGCAGAAGTTTTTGCGCTGGCTTGATCACGTACGGCCTGGAAAGGAACAACGGCGGTTTTCTTGTGTCAGCCCAAACAGAAACTTAGTACCAGCAGCTATTTATTTTCAGATTTTCTTATTCAGCACTGTAACTAGATAGGCCCAGTTGGCTGCCGCTGGGTGGATTGACAAGCGTGTATTTCAGGCTGTTTATTTTTGGTGGGGTCTCTGGGGGATACTTACATAACTAACATGGCTGTTATATCAAAACCTGATTAATATTACCACATGCATTCCTGAAGGTGGTTTTTTTTTCATCCTCCCATTTAACTGAATATTTTCTTAATTGTTTACTTTTTGCATGAATGCCATTATAAAGTACTTTTTGCGTGAATTATGTATTACTACACACTGTAGCTCATTCTCAGCTAAACTAAGAGATGAGGATAGACATGTTTCTTCCAGATGTTCTGCTGAACGCTGTACCTGGCACCGGTCTACCAAAAGAGGCAAACAGAAAGACCTTCAGTCATTTGGACATATCCTTTTACTTCAAAAATGTCATTTTTTTTTATTGAGCAGAAAACTTTTCGGAGCCGAGCCCTTCTCTATTATGAGCGTTTTCCTGATCCATCGTTTTAAGCGGCCAGTTTCTCCAAACAGAGGACCATGTCAGTCTTTCTCTCAACTAGTTTCAAAGGCTACCAAGGACTTATGAGGGTAAATATGGTAGAGCCCAAACCCGTTAAGCCTGGCTGCAGCCAATAATTAGGGTTGCCACCGGAAAGCCTGCAGCGCTCACTCAGAATTAGGAAGCAGAATGTTGGTCTGGATGAAATCCCAGAAGAAAACACGGTCCAATCCTTTGTTTAATTTGAAAAGGGAAAAATGATATTTCTTCCTTTTTATTATTTGTACAAGGGATGAAATACAATTATTCTTTCACATATACTGGCCATGAAGTGGACATCACAAACAGGGAGCTACGTCCGCTTTGTTAAAGTGACTGCTGCCAAAACATGCAGTTCCTCGAATGTCCACTAGAGGCCGGCTGCTAACACAAGTCAGTCTCCATTCACCACTGTGTTGTTGGGGGGGGGGGGGGGGGGGGGGGGGGGGTACAATCACTCTTATTTTAAATATAATACGGCATTTTGTACTATTAATATTGATTTACTTCATGAAAATTCTCTCTTGTAAAATAGATCTGGTTCCTCTACCATTCACAGCCATTTCCACTGGTACAGAACGTACCGAGCTAATCCAGCAGGAAAGGGGTGGGCTTTATGCAATGACTCATACCTGAGCATTCAAGAGCAGCTACTGGAAAACAACCAAGATGGCTACAGAATTGTTAAAACACGGCCGAGGGTAGGCTAGCGAAGGGTGGCCTTTAATCAGCCGGAGTTCGAGTGGAGCCTGGTCCTCATTTCAGATGTTCTTTTGGTGGCAGCAACTGCAACGAGGACAGATGCAGTCAGTATGATTATAAGAAAACGTCATAGGTTGAAAACTAGATTAAAAATGTTTCTTCAGAATCCTGCTGGTGACATCACAGAGGGATTGTCCAGTTCTTTTTATACAGTGTTCGACTGCAAAGATGTAGTGACTACTGTGTAATGTACCTGTTTAAACATGTCAACTGACCAATCAGACTGAGCCTTTCAAGAGAAGAACCTTAAAGAGACAAAACCCAGTTGATAAGATGTTAAGAAAGAAGAATAGTTGTTTTTTTTTTTTTACACTAAAGCAATAATATGGGCTCTTTAAAAAATAGTTGGCAAACGCAGTTTGGTTTGGTTTATACTTGTTTTGTTAAATCAGTCAACCAGAGGAATACCACTTCCAAATGAAAAGTACGAGCTTTAGCACTGAAAAAAAAACCAACTAAAAATGATAAAACCCAATAATTATTATCCCACAGGGTCTGTTTCAGTTCAAACGAATCATATATAGCTTGGAGACGGTGGGTAACCTTTTTGCTCGTGTGATTTTTTTTTTAAAGGAGCAAAAAAGTTGAGGTTCAGTTGTAACTTTGTTTTGTCTTTTATTGACTTCTCAAACATTTCAACTATTTATACGTTGCAAGAAATGTTCATGTTGATGAGAGAACCTAGCCTCAGCTGGGAGTTTGAAAAGAAAAAAAAAGGGGGAAAAATAAAAATAAAACAGCCCATGTCACTCAACCTTTGCACCATTATGATGGGAAAAAAGGTGCAGGTGGTTGTTTCTCTTAAATGGAGCCCGACCGAGTCTGTGTCTGTACCGGACTGCTCAGAGCGCAGGAGAGGAGGAGGTGGAGGAGGAGGAGGAGGAGGAGGAGGAGGAGGAGGAGGAGGAGGAGGAGGAGGAGAAGGAAAAGGAAAAGGAAAAGGAAAAGGAAAAGGAGAAGGAGGAGGAAAAGGAGAAGGAAAAGGAGAATGAAAAGGAGGAGGAGAAGAAGGAGGAGAAGGAGGAGAAGGAGGAGGAGGAAAAGGAGAAGGAAAATAGGAGGAGAAGGAGAAGGAAAATGAAGAGGGGAAAAAGAAAAGGAGATGGAGGAGAAGGAGAAGGAAAAGGAGAAGGAGCACGAGGAAAAGGAGAAGGAGAAGGAGGAGGAGGAAAAGGAAAAGGAGAAGGAGAAGGAGAAGGAGAAGGAGAAAGAGAAGAAGGAGATGGAAAAGGAGGAAATGGAGAAGGAGGGTGTTGTGGGAGAAAAGCACAGTACCTTCCTATTCATTCGAGCTGGCAAACAGGTGGCCAAGAAATGACTTATAGAAACCACTGCAGCTAACACACACCCAGTTGTCACACTATATAAACACACACACACACACACACACACACACACACACACACACACACACACACACACACACACACACAGTCTGTCTGAGTGAAGGTTGCACTAAATATTTGTGCCTCACCTCACTTCACCCCTGTCACACATAACCAGTCCTCCACCAAAGGATGGTGCAATTTTACTAAAAAAAAAAGAAAGAAACAAAACCTACTTTTGCTTTTCAGCAACACAAACAGCTAACATCTGTTTCAGAGTCATGTTGAATAAATCTTTAGATGTTTCGCACATCATGAATCTCATCTGAGCATGTCCGCTCTGATGTTCTGATGTACTCCATATCAGTTTTTCGAAGTCCCTGCACACCCCCCCCCCCCCCCCCCCCCCCCCCCCCCCGCACACCTCAAAAAAAAAAAAAAAAACAAAACATTTCCAGTGGTTCTATTTGATGGCAAAGGCGTGACAATTCACATGTGGGGATTTGAGTCATAACTAATTACTATATTTGTCAAATCCTTTTCTTCTTTCACACGACGCGCTGGGATGCGAACCAAAAAAGACAACATCAGGGCCGATAAGACGCATGGCTGCCTTCCCTGCGAACAACAAGAAAACATTAGAGTTGGTTGGATATCCACACATGCTTATTGTTGCCATGTCAGTTTTGAAAAAAAAAAAAAAACATACCCACTAGGGCCTGGCTTTCTGAGCTCAGTTTGCATGCTGGGGAGGTCTGAGGCGGGAAGCTGATGTGAAGGATTCATCACGCTGTTGCTGAAAGGCAGATTTAGCACCCTGTTAGTCAGACATCCCGGCCTGGGCAAGCTCCATGCCCACTTTCTCCACACATCTGTAAAAGCTTAAAACTCAGTGGGCTGGATCACAGAGACAGAGCTGGGCTTTGTCAGACCTCAGATTCTGTGCCAAGACTTAACCTAAATGGATTAGAGGCTCTGTTAGAGAGCACTGGAGGAAGACTGAGTTCACTGCCCCCGACCAGCAGTCCCTTCAGTTTATCAGAAATGCTCTCCACTTCAGTAAAGTTTATTATTATTACGATTATTACATTTCTGTGAGATCATTGGAGGGTAGAGTCAGTGCATTCAGCAGAGTCCCTCCTCCCTTTCTCGTTCTGTCACCTTCCCTCTCCTTTCTACTTGTTTTTCACTTCTTGCTCCGCTTCCATATAATGGCATGTGTTTTTATTGGTGCAGCAGGGGGAAGCTGGGTATTGTCTGGACAGGATCTGGGCTGAGATCAGCAGATAGGTCAGATGGCGGTTCAGGGCGGTACACAGGCTACCGACGTCATTTTTGTTTTGGTTGGACCTTGCAAACACTTAGCTAGACCTAGAAAAAGGCCAGACATACAGGAAACTGAGACTTATGAAAACAAGCAGCCAATCTAGTATTAATATTATTGTTATAAGCTGAACTCATTCATTAGAAATATGTAACTACTGAATATGCGTCCAGATGATATCAGACATCTTGTGTTCGTTTTAAGTGCATCAACAGATTGCTGTTTCCCAAGTCGTTTTGCTTTTTTTTCCAAGCCTCCTTCGTATCTGCTGGCTGCATCCTGAGCAACTGATTTCATGGTTGGTTATGGCCCACCCCAGAGTTTTCATTGTGAAGAGTGCACAAGCCTGACTGCCTCTCACTGTGCAGAAGGAGGCTGACGCTGAAAACACGCAGACAACCGATTTATGTCTACTGGCAAAAAAAAAAAAAAAAAAAAAAAAGAATAAAAAAGAAAAAGGGCAATTAATTCCTGGTGACGGGCTCCAATTACAACATGCTTAGGTTGTGGCAGTAGTGCATGACATGATGTAGCTGGTTTGTCAGTGTCATGAATCTATTATAACGTGAGCCTGCTGGTAGCCAGCTTGAAACAGGGCATGAATGCATCCCATACTATCTTCCAGGCCATGATCAATCTTGAGTTTGGTCAAAATAATTCAAGATTTCTTTTTAATTTTGTTTAATAAACCGTTCATATTGAGAAAACCTAGACTTCTAAGATACATGTATACAAAAAAAAAAAAACGGATGGCAAAGATGCGATCATCTGTCACCCCAACATGATCTAATATGGCTTAGTATATTATTAATTTTGCTAATCTGCATTACGCTTTCTGTAAATTTCATCACATGGTGTTTCAACGTTGCAGTTTCACCACAGTGTGCCATGCTCTGCTGCTTAGTCACAAGCTCCTGGTTGTCAAATTATGACACTGTAAATGTTCGTTCGGTGTCACCTTTCAACACGCAGGGTGAAAGGTGGTGGAGAAATAAGAGACTTCACATGGCTGATTACTGATTCGTTTCAGTTTTACATGATTTATTTCCAGCTAATGTTTGTTTAGACAAAACCAAGCTAGAACCGCTTGGCCAGGTTTAGAACAAACACCACGGTTTGGGTTTTAATACATCATTTTACAAGGTTTACCAAATGTTAGACACCCCACACCACAGTGAAGGTTGAAAAATGCGAACAAAGAGGTGAGCAGATATGCGCCGAGGAGAACAGGTTGCTTTTTAATCCTTCTAAAATAAAGTTGTTGTTTTTTTTTGTGGGTTTTTCTTCTTTTGTCTATTGCTGGGTCATCAGGGCTAACGGATTGAGCAGACATCCTCGGACATCCCTCTCCCAGCCACCTGTTCTGGCTTTACCGGGTGGGGACGCTGAGGCGTTCCCAACCCGACCCAAATGTATAATCTCTCCTATGAGTCCTGGTCTGGCCTGAGGCCTCTTTTCCTGTGGGTTAAGTGTTTTATGCCTCCCCCAGAAGGCATCCAGCAGGGATCCTCACCAGATGCTCAAACCACCTCAGCTGGCCTCTTTCGATGCGGAGGAGCAGTGACTCTACTCTGAGCCACTCCTCATCCAATCCCTGAGGGCCCAGCAACCATCTGGAGAAGCTCATTTGAGCCCAGCGTTATTCTTTTGATTACAGCCCAGAGTTCATGGCACTCGGTGAGGGTTGGAATATTGATCAGTTGATAAATCGAAAGCTTTGCTGATCAGTTGTGCTCTCTCTTGATTATAATGAACTGACAATGCTGTAGCACTTCATGTCCCAGTCACTTGTTATTTTTCCCTTCCCTCCACCTCCACTTGTGAATAACATCCTGAGATTTTTGAACTCCCTGAAATAAGCAGCAACTCATTGCCCAAACCTAAAGTGTGTGTGTGTGTGTGTGTGTGTGTGTGTGTGTGTGTGTGTGTGTGTGTTATAATCTCCAATTTTTGTTCATTTGCATGAATTTGAACAAAACTGGTGCAGAAATGGGAACAGCTATTCTTTGGAAATTGGATCTGTGTGCTGCCAGCTGCGATGTGGATTCAGGTGGGAACCAGCTCGAGCATTTTTTTATTTTTTTTATAGACGTTCCCTGATGCAAGGCCAGCAACAACCTGGTGAAAGCCACTTGAAGCACAGACTTGTTAGCTATTCAGCTGCACAAGTAACAACGTAATCCAACACAGATACACCGCTTGTTAGACTTGCCAGCTGTATATCCAAACAGTATGTCCAATGCAAACACAGTAACAGAAAAAAAAACAACCTTTTCTGTACTCAGGAGTCAAACTGCAGTACGACAAATAAGCTCCAGAGTGGTGACTGACAGTTATTTCCAGCTCGGATAGAAGCTACTCGAACTGTGGCAGCTCGAGGAGCTGTATCAACATCATAATGTCGACTTTATCTCTTCTAGTCTCTGAGAATTCATCTCATCTCACTTTGCAAACTGCTCTCTTGTCGGGCAGACAGTGACAATTACAGAAGCAGCAGAATATGTGCCCGGTTGGGTGAATTAACTTCCCCTCCTTCAGGGGTGTATTTCACTTCATATAATGCTCTGTGGGATTCAAGGCCTCTGAGGCTTTCCACAGCGTGGCATTTCCCCCCTGAATCCGTGGATTAGTCATATCACTTCCTATTGTCTTTGCCAGGCGGCGGCTGACTTGGCAGCGGCTCATCTTTGTCCGCGGCTTCTTGCGTTGCCAGTTGCACCACAGTTAGCGCACGTTGTCCAAAACATTAATTCCCTTTCTTTTTCCAGTTCCATTTAATTTTTGGAATTTTAAATAGCAAAAATGTAATAACACCGGAGCTGTCCTTCAATTTAGCACAATTCTCCGAACTCGAGATGCATTTGGTAGAGGACGTCATTATGTGGCCAAAGACTGACAGCTCATATTCAACAATCTTTCAAAACCATATACAACGTATGTTGTTGGTTAAGCCATTTTAGAGGCATGTGCTGGCTCATTATATGTCTCTAAAACGGGAATTTGTTCATGAGAAAAACTTTCTTTCAGTCCTTTACATCTTCACCGAGAGGGAAATGCTGCTCTCTTCACCGGAGTCTTGAGCTGGCTTCTAGTTATAGGAAAAAAATAGACAAAAAGGGAAAAAAGAAGGAAGAAAAACTTTTCCATCCAACTCCAAAGCAGCCTGGATCTGCAAGTGGAAGCTTTAATAGGAGTCAGATGTGCTCTTAATCAAAGAAACATGGTGGGAAATGTTAGTGAGCCCAAGCAAGGAGAAATGAGACTACAGGAACTGTGATAAGACTCAAAACAACTGTAACACATGACACATTTAACTTCAGAGCCAGCTAAAAATAATCCACCTCCATTGCAAACACGGTCTAACTGGGATGTTAAACATCTTTTAAGATACATGCCGACAAAATGACTTGTGAGCCAGAGTATTTGTAGACATCAAAAGGACCTACAATTAATATTTCTACCACAGACTAGATTAGATGTTCGTGTAGAGAATAATGTGACAGAAGTCACGTAACAGTAAGCAGCTTTTGCATTTTCCCACTTGCATTTACTTTTGGTATTTCAGTCATCATCTGCTGCCAGCAGGTTTGCGTGCTATTTTAAGTCTGAACCCCTAAATGTGTCAAATTTTCACGTTTTTGATTACTGCTGTGCACCTTCCAGGCAGCTTGACTTCAAATCACACAATAATATATTCTGATATGGACTGGAGCTAAAAGAAAACACATGAACCTCTTTTCTACAAAATCCTCACAGCTTAGTGTGGTAGTCAATGGTAATTTTCACCAAAAAGCACTAAAAGTTGTGTAGCTTAACCAAAGTCATTTACAAATCCAGCAGGCGGTGAGTATACGGAGTAATATCCACATATACCAAAAAGCAATCGATCAGATTTATTCCTGCTAGATACACATGCACGCTGTCCCTCACCCACGAGTAGCTGCAATTTGTCAAGCTGCTACTTATGTTGAAGTGTGAAAAGTTGAGTTTTCATCCATTTCTAACAGAGCCACCCTTCCACCGCAACAAAACGAACCCACGATTCAGTTCAACGGCGACGTCAACCCACCCAAAATCAAAAGACGGCAACGTTGTCGACACTTTCAGCGTGCACACGTGTGAGTGAGGGGTTGATAAACCCTCTGGGAGGTGGGATGATGGGAATCAATATCACATCATTTCAGATAAACTGACAGGGGAAAGTAAGCTTCCAGGTTTGCCTCGTTGCTTTGATTTTAACAACATATGGTGATCAGAATCGGGTTTGAAAAAGGAAAAGAAATGCTTTGATGTTGTGAAAGTACTTTGACCAGTGTTTTCTTTTAACAATAACAAAATTAATATCCTATTTCATGTAATGAGCTATCTTTTTAAAAAATTCAGAGATGAAAAAAGAGGAAAAGACTTTCCAGACCTACCCACTTGTTTTTTTTTTTCCCATATGTAAGTTTGGAAAAACGAAATCTCAGTGGTTGCGGTTTTAATCATGCCTGGCAGTTACTTTGGTAACAAATGAGTCTGGAACAGCAGGACTTCAGAGTTTGACCATATGGATCCTTCCTGGTGGCCGTCAGGCAGAGCATCAAAACATCCTGGTTAATATGGTGTAAGTCCCCTTTGTGCTGCAAAGTAGCTGTAAGCCGGTGACTCACGACTGCACCGATCTGGATCACCAAGACACCAGCGCTGCTGCACAAAAACGCTGGCTGATCCGGTGACTTGCAATATTTGATGGGAGTTTAAAGTTGACGTACTCAACTTTCTGTGACCTCAACTGAAGAGTGGTTTTGAAGAGTGGCTCTGGACGACGGCATACTGCGAGGAGCTGACTCCGCTGAACCCCGGCTAGTCCAAAACTGGGATCCTTGGCTAGTTGACCGTGGTCGGGAACCTTTTGCTTGAAGCTCAGCGCAGCTCAGTTCCTGTGGCGCTTAGTGCTGGTGGTGAAAGGACTTATTGATCCTGTTAGTCAGTCCCGGAAGGATGCGGTCCAACCGGAATATGTCTTGGCAGAAGGAGCTGGGTTTTCCAGCTGCATCCAGATCTAACGGTCCCTTCCTGACAGAGTTATTGTAATAGCAAGTGACTTATAGGAAAAAAAACAAACACTTTTAAACCTGTTTATGGCAACATCAAGAATGGGTTTTAGAGATAGCCTCTTTGCCATCTGGGACAGTTTGACCACATCTTCTTGTGTTGACTTCAGTATACGGACCAGTTATTAACACAGTCACAGCTGCTGCTAGATCACTGTACGGTTGTCCAGAGGGGGCTTCTGAACAGCTTAAGTGCTGTTTCAATTACTCTGAGTGGACCACTCTGTTTTGTATAAAATGGTCTCAGCGACCACCAGTGGATCTGGGCGTGTCCTGACAAGATACACCTACTGAAGACCTGCAACACTGCTTTCAGGAGCGGTGAGGGCACCAGGGACACTAAAGCAGCCTAAGAGGATCCAGGATTACTTTCGCAACTGGTCCTGGAAGGGGATTTGCCACATCACCAGGCCGAATAAGTCAAGTGGCAGTGCTTCAGTGGTTCAGCAGCTCAGCCACTTCTCTGGGCACTTCAAGATGAAGGGCACAGCATCAACCTTGGAAACGCACCCTCGTAAATCCTATTGAAACGGTTAGGTGGTACTTAGTATTGCCCACATTATTTTTTTAACCTCAGTGTTTTTTCAAATAAACAAAGGTGCAGTGAAACAAGATATATGTTCTTATATTTGCCATAAGACCCGCCATAATCACATGATGATGTAGGATTAAAAGAGTGGGTCCAAACTTTTTTTTTGTTGTTTTGGTTCTAGCCAAAGCTATCAACTTTAATGTCTAGTATACTCTTAGGAAAAAACAGCAACAACCATTAACTGAGCTCCAGCCGCTGACAGTCTGGCAGCTTAGTCTCTTAAATCCTGTAGAAGGAGATACTTAGTTCTGCCCATATGATTTTTTTTTTCTATTTGCCCTAAGATCCACTACAAGCTTTCAACTTTGATGCCCGATATACTCCCAAAGATGTCCTGTACTTGTTTTCAATAAGTTCTACCGACTGTTTGCATTTTTCAAACTGAGTTTGCATTTTTCCGTAATGGCATGCAAGAATAACCAACTTTATTGGCAATGACAGCATTTGCTTAAAATGACTTTGTGCGTTAACGTTTCAATAAAATGATTTTTCTCTCCGCTGGAGAAACTGTCACTGCTGCTCAGCAAAATTTGCGCTGATGTTGCACATGTGGTTAGCACTGAGGTAATACCACAGCGGCGTGCTCGATCCTGCGACAATGGCATACCACCGATCTAATCAGCCACTGCACCCAACCCAGCGCTGTCTCGTCCTCACTCTCCCACTGTGCTACAGTTGTGAATCCTACTCACGATGAAGTTATATCAAAATAAAGAAAAGGTATCTCGTCTGTAGGTTTCTAATGTTTTACATGTGAGGTAGAAAAATGAAAAATAAAATTTGGTAAATAAAACCTCAGATGAATAAAAAAAAAAAAAACATGACATATTACACTGTTTTATTATTTATTTGACGAAAAAATGAAGCCAAAAAGGCAAAAGTTTACCATTAACTAGCTCCTGGGTTATATACATAAAATATACCTCTATAAAAACAAAAGTCTTGGCTGTTTGGGGGTCTGGAGTGTCAGGTCCAAAAAAGAAAAAAAGCAAACAACGCCTATCATTCTACAGTCAGACAGATATTCACTAGTGGAAAACAATCAAGACAACTGCCAATCATCTCAGGGGTGGACGTCCCAGCAAGTTGACCTCAAGCTCCGGAGAGTTTGTCCAAACCCAAGAACTACATCTCAGGTCCTGCAGGCATCAGTTAACGTCTTAAATGTTAAAGTTCACGACAGTACACTCAGAAAAAGACCGAACAAGTACAGTTTTTGTGGAAGGGTTGTCAAAAGAAAACTCTTTTAATCTGAAGGGAATATGACAATGTGGCTTAGATTTGAAAACGTTGCACTGTAGCAAACCTCAGCACTTCAGGAACAATGTCTTTTGCACTGAAAAGCGCTGAAATAATGAGTGTACTTTATTTTCACATTCTGATTTTGCATTTACTCAGTTTTGTTCAATAAATAATGAGGTGCCATATCATTATTAGATTTCTTTTTTTTTTTTTTTTAATATGATGTCCTGTTACATAAACTTCTAGGTTGAGAGAAGCACTTCCTTTTTCAAATGACTGGTGCTTTTGACCGACTAGTCAGACGACAGGCTGGTGATGTCATGCATTGATAGGCGCTCAATTCACATTTGCAGGATCAAACTCAGCTATTCATCTTTTTCAAACCGCAAGCTCCTCTCCTCTCTCTGTAGACTAAACACATGCTCGCTCAGAGAGCGAGAGGCACGTAGCGATGCAAGTGCACACAATCAAATGCAACCGCACACAGCCAAAAAAAAAGGCAAACACTGAAGACCAAACAGTGCAGAATGCCAAACATCCACTTGAATGCAATGCATATCTAATTATTCAGTCTTTGTGGGGTCCATCCTGTGTGGTTACTTTCCTGTTTCTGAGGCTTGAGCTGTAACAGATAACTCCCACAGAAGACACAGCAGAATCCTGGCTCCTGAGACTTTAACTCCCATAAACATAAAATAACCAATAACCTGTCGTGCACAAGAAGCTCATGGGAAAGCAACACCGAGCTGCTCAATCCTTGGCTTGATTATCAAAGGACATTTCCACTGAGCTCCGTTTTCTGAACCGAGCTGGCTTGGTGGATGGGAAGTATCTGTGGTCTTAAAAGGGGAAATAAGAAAAACCAAGAAAGAAGTTAAAGCAAAGCAAAGTTAGAGAAAGAAGCCACCGCAGAAATTGCAGCTCTGGTGGGAAGCCCGTGGAAGCAGGATTTGTCCGTTTACACCTTGTTGCTGGTGCCTGGAATTGCAAGGGAAGTGGCAGTAACCCAGAGAGCTGCAGAGCGTGGCCTCACGCGAAAGAGGTTACGGGGCATTTGGCAGTTTACACGAGCGCCATTTATCCCTCAGTCGTGCAAGTGGAGCGAAAGCTTAAAAACAACGCTGAGCGTGATCGTTAAAATAAAGAGCTGCCGGTGTCTGTTTTTATTTAGCTAACGCTGCATTTCTGAGCACGGAAGGGCCTCGCTGCCCCCATCCAGGTGGGTGGCTGGTAACAGTAGTGGATGATGGGTTTCCTCCAGGCCGAGATGGGTTTTCCATTACACGTTATATCAGGTGAAAAAACATGTTTTCCTAATTGGTCATTGTAAAAAGCCTTTTCTTCTTAAAGCCATGTGTGGAGCAGATGGGATTAGACCTAAGTAGTATTCACCGGCAGCTATAAACAATCTGATGGCTCACAGTGCAACCGGCTCTTTACAATAACAAATGACTTTACTTAAAATAGAAAAGAGTACATCCTCCACATGCTGGGTGAATCATTTGAGGTATTGATTCTACATTGCCCTTTCCTGCTAAGTGCCCACCAGGGGTCAGGTGCAAGTGTTTATGTGAGGATGACGTAAGAGCAGCAGTATCTTCTCCAGACATCCAGCTGTGGCCATGTCCGCCTTCAGCACAGGTCACTGGTTGGTTTCACCTGGTAATGATCTCTGAGCGTGTACAAACAAGTGAACACGTATTCACACAGCTACGGGGCTCTGAGTCACCTGGCCAGAATGACAAAGGAACAGTGAACTTCAGAGTCAATGTTCATCCACATTGTGCTTTCACAGACTGATTCACCCACCTGTGGTATTCAAGAATGTTTTTGTGTCTGTCTGTTTTTTTTTCGTTTCCTGGGAGCGCAAGTGTTATGTGTAATGAGCAGTCACAGTTGCTGGAGGAGAAGCAAGAAAGCACTTCAGTGGCTTCTTTACCCTTCCTGTTTTTGAAAAGAAATATCTGCCACCATGCAAGCAGCCCTGCAGGGATGTCATCCTTGTTACACACCAGAATCCCTTGAAGGATGGTGTCCTTACGTCATTCCCCACTACTGAAGTGTAAAATGTATATGTGAGCAAGAATAATGCAAAATCACTGCAGCTGCAGCTTACCATCCATCCGTCCATCCATATCCGTCCGTCCGTCCGTCCGTCCGTCCGTCCGTCCGTCCGTCCGTCCGTCCATCCATAAAAGAAAAAGAAATATAGAGAGTAAAGGAACTAGGAAAATGTCAGGAAAATGCCCAGTGCATCATGGAAGCAGCATAGGCCTATAGCAGCATAACTAAAGGGATGTTTCAGGCTCCAAGCCATCCTTAACTATACAATTTATTAAGAAGAGTTTTAAGACTAAGCTTAAAAGTAGAAAGGGTGTCTGACTCCACAAGAAAGGATTCTGATAACTGAGGGCTCTGTCTCGTATTCTAGTTTTGAAAACCCTCGGAATCACAAATAACCTTGGAATCTGTGATAGAAGAGCTCTGTGGAGATGATAGGGAACAATGAGCTCCTTAAGGAGTTAGGCACTCAAAGAAGAAAAAATGTAAATTCTATCCTGGATTTAAAAACAAGTCAATAAAGTTTAACCAAGTTTGGATGAATATGATCCCTCCTGCTAATCCTCATCATAACTTTGGCTGCAGCCTTTTTTGGATCCGCTGGAGGATATCCAGAGTCATTTTAGGACATGCTGTTAATAAGGAACTGCAGTACTCCAATCTTAAGCTAACAAGTACATGGACTCATTTTTCTGCATCGCTCTGAGATATTATTTTTTTTACGTTAACCATATTGTGAAGGAGGCACTTCAAGAAGCATGTTTAATGCTCACTAGACGGTCTATTTATGAAGTGCTCAGGTTCAAAGACAATGACCTCAGTGTTGTCTGAGGTCTTTATGACATGTTTGTAGTGCAGAGAGCTTGTTGGTCTCATCCGGCTTCGTGGACAATGATAGCTAAATTTATGTCATGCTGCCTAATAATAGTATCTAATGTAAGCATAAAACCCCTGCGTCATATATATAGATATAGATAGATATATATGTATAGTGAGAGAGAGAGAGAGAGAGAGAGAGAGACAGAGAGAGTGAAAATGACCCAAGTAAATAGCCCTGTGGGACACCTCAATCAACTGGTGTATGAGGAAGACTCCCCATTCTCATGAACAAACCTAAATCTATCCCACAAAGACCAAGAGAATAAAGTTTAGGGAATAATGAAGCCTTTTAAATTGTGTTAAATTAAATAATGTGGTTCTTTTAATACCAATAGTACTACAACACATAAGTTTACAATGAACTGATTGAAATGACAAACAATAACAAGGTATCAAATCAGTTAAAAGCAACAAAAAAAAAGGATTTTTTTGCCCTTTTTAGGTCATAGTCTTGTTCTGTTCTCCATCATTGCTTTCTTGAGTCTTTAAGTCACCTCTGATATGATGCCTACTGTAGCTCAGTCGGCTACTCTCATCATATGTCACATAACTGGCATAAAACCGCACGCCGTTGTCACAAGAGACAACTGGAATGAAACTCCAACCTTACCTTGGGATGTTTTAGCTGACAGGAGAGATGGTAGACCGTGAGAGTTAGACAATACTTCCTAAAACTAATCAGATATTTCTTCAGATGAAAATTGAAACTGACATTTTAACACAAAAAGCTGTTTAAACGTGAAATCCATTACAGGTGAAGCTAAAAGCTTTAATATCGTTTGAGCTGTCAGACTAAGAAAGTCAAGAGTTTGCTGTGGTGAGACGATATATTTAATTCCATGAGGGACACACCACAAAGATTCAAATATAATACCACCTAAAAGTTCAATACACACCTCAACTCTACTGTAGTCTTGGAGCCTGCGACCACAGCTGTTACCACCCAGCAGTGAAGGTCTGCAGAGGAGAAAAACATGAAAGAAAGAAAAAATTATACTTGACATAACAATGGCAACAAAGTCTGTTTGCAGATGTTAAAAAAAGATTCATGCTCACAGGCAGCTCAGAATGAAACACCACTGTATAACAGCAAATCACAAAGATGCAATAAAGTCGAGAAACCGCCAGGTCCCTGACAGGAAAGAAGATATAAGCGACTTCACAGGACTTACATAAAAATACATTTCCCTCAGAGGAGATTATTAATCATTTTCAGCGCTGCATGTTGACCTGAAACATGCAGTAGAAATGCTGGTCTCTTTATGATGACAAACTTTAGTGACTCTGTAGAAAGCGAAAAGGCAGTCCCCCCTGCCTTACTTTCAATAATCTTTTTAGATTAAATGAGACTTTATTGGACCCTTTGGGCACATTTCCTCAGGGAAATTAAGTGTTCCAGCACCATAAATGAATGTAAATATAAAGTTAAAGGAAAGAAAACACAATATACCAACAATATACAGTAAATACTAGTTAAAATGTACTTTAAAAAGTCTGCACAGGAGAATACTATTGGGCAATTATTATATTGCACTCAAATATTCAATTATGATTGCACCCAGTCCAGTTTGCATTGAACTAGTTTACAGTCAACTACTTAGTCCTTAGTGACGTTAATGTTGACTGTTCCCATTTTCAGCTGACCCTCTGCCCACCCCCGCCCGAGTGTGGAGTTATACGGGGTGATGGCACGGGGAACAAAAGAGTCTCTGAGCCTGGATGTTCTGGTTTTAGGGACCAGCGGTCTCTCACTGAACAGGCTTCTCTGTGCACTGATGACGCTGTGCAGAGGATGATTGGCATCATCCATGATGGGCAACAGTTTGTCCAGAATCCTTTTCTCTTCTACCGTCACCAGGGAAACCAGCTTCATCCCAGCCACAGAACCAGTCCGTTTGATCAGCTCATCCAGCCTGGAGGAGTCCTGTGCGCCGGCTGTGCTGCCACCCCCCAGAACACCGCAGCATAAAAGAGGATGCTGGTGACCCTGGACTGGTAGAACATCCTCAGGAGTTTCCTGCAGGTGTTAAAGGATCGGCGTCTCGTCACGACGTACAGTCCACTCTGGCTCTTCCTTTATAGGTGGTCTGAGTTTCTGGTTCAGTCCAGCTTCTCATCTAACCACAGCCAGAGGAACATGTAGCTGGATACGACCTCCACTTCAACTCCCTCGATCAGAGCTGGTCGCAGACGTGGTCTGGACATCCCAAAATCAATGACCAGCTCCTTGGTCTCTGAGATGTTAGAAATACACTAGCTCAAGCAAAAGATTTAAATGAAATCCTGGGTCCACAACTTACGATTCTGTGTTCAGGCAAGCATTTGTTAAATAAGAGGTCGTGTCAGCTGGGTACCGCTTTGAGAAAAATAGCGTTGACTCATACTTTTCTTTTAATCGGGAGCCCAGTGACCTTTTCACAACATCGCCCAGACCTTGTTAGATTTGTGTCCTCTGAGTCAGTTCCTGCTCAGGGTGAACTGTGCTTCAAATCTGACATTTGCACTATGCTGTAATGCTTGTAGCATATTAATAATAATTTAAGGTGCCTGTCCAGGATTTAACATCAAATATGGAGCTGTGGCTGACACTAACAGAAGTCCAGATGCTAAAGATAATCTCTCTCTTCATGAGTTCTGCTTAAGTCAGATAAAGTTGATTAGCCTTGTAATAAATCTGATTAACCGAATAGATAATCAGGGATGAAATATTAAACGGTGAAGCAACACTTACAGAGACAGGAAAGCCATCTCGATGTATTCCCTTTGTTCTAAGAGGACAAATATCCACTCTTATCTGTAGCAGACAGTCAGATGAACCTAATAGTAACATTATAGAGTTCACTCCCTTTGCTAATAAATGACTGAAGTCTGCCTGATCAAATCTCTGAAGGATATCAGTCGCCTGCTGATTCATATTAATCAAAGAAACGGGAGACAATTATATGTGACCAGTCATCTTTAGTGCTTCTACACAAAAACACTTACTCGGAAACCTCCTTGTGATGCCCAGAAGTACTATAAAATTGTGGCTTTATTCATATAGTACCCTCACTGTGATGAGATCCATCAGCTCCAGTGGCATAAAAGCTGGGAATCTCCCTTTTTTTCAGTCAGAGGGAAAGTTCACTTTGCATTTGGCCTCTCATGGAAGTGCCAGAAACTTTGGGATGAGCATGTGTGGTGAAATTGCCTATAACCTTTACAGAGGAAATTCTTTCCTTAGACTTTCTGGGGTGTGAATTGGGGATTTTTTTCTGTCTTTTTCTGGTATAAGCGATTACTGAATAAGTCTTTGTGGTTTAATGGTACAACCGTTGAGATCCTCAACAGACGAGAATTCCCACTGCGTGTGCTTAAGTTGTGCGTCGGTTACTGTTTGTCGTGAACAATTTTATAGACATGCCACTTTCCATGTGTGGTTATTTACACAAGGTCCTCTTGTGAAAGGGGAAAACACTTCTATCTTCCTTTTCGCTCCTTGTTCATAAAGGAGGTGAGAAACTGGTGAGACAGGAAATGCTGCTCATTATCAGGTCCTGTGGGATGTTTGCTGTGTAGTGGGAAGCTGTCTGCGCTGCCGTTTGTCCCATCTGTCAGCCGGCTGGTAGGCAGCTCACATGGGTTCTCGTCAGAACTAGTAATCTCGTGGGGTCTCTTGGGTCTGACGAATGAAGATAAATAACTAGCTCCAACCTCCACTTCACTGTGACCCATCCATCGGCCTCTGTGGACCCTTTTAGCACTTTGTCCTAATGGAAAAGTTATGTACTTGCCACTATCTTCACTTGGCTCGGAGTAATGCGATATACCTCAGGCCAGTGAAGCTCTATTAAACCTGAAGAGTGACAATGATGAGCAAAGCACACTGTGGAGACTCAGGAACAGCAGGAACAACTATCACTCCTTGACTCAGTTTGGCAAAAGTTCAGGCCTTATCCAGCAACGAAGAGACACCGAAGCTCAGCTTTTGCTCTTTTATCAAACGTCTCCGTACAACAGCCACTCGAAATGATTTTGCCTTAAGAAGGAAGTTATTCTAGACTATATGGCTCAATATTTTTGCTCTGCATCACATTAACAACATAATTTAACATGAATGTTTCTGCAGCTGGGTCATTCCTACATTAACTTGGCACATCTTGATGCAGTAAGTCATTCCCAGGTGAGGCACCGAAGCAGTGGCTTATTTTCTCTGAGAAATGTAGAACAAGGAAAAGAAAGAGGGGAAAAAAGGCTAAACCAACAAAGCCTCTAGTGTACCGAAAATAAATGTGAACTTTCAGGATGGAAAAAGATTCAACATAGTCTCTTAATTCAGGGGGTAAAGGACTGAGAGAGTCTTGCAGAGCCCAGATGGCAGGAGCTATGAAGGTATGAATTTAATTACTTCCAGACAGGCAAAGCAGAGGAGGTAGTGCAAGGAACTGTATCTGCACAAATACACCCCAGGAGAGGTCTGACAGGGATGAATATTATTACAAGTCACTTCTGTATGTTAGAACTGAATCTGATACCTGCAAAAGCATAAGCAGCAGCATCAGTCTGAGCTCTGAGTCCTAATCTCTCGTGAAAGTGTTAGTTGTTCAAAAAGAGGTCAAGAATTTTCTCCAAGAATCTTGGAAACGAGTTTTGCTCAGATTTGCGGCAGTACAAAACACAGTGGTAGTGTGATGAGAGCTTAGTACTGGTGTCCCTGTAAATGTACAACTGATTCTCAACAGGATTTCAAAAACGTTCTCGTGTAATGCTTTCAATGCTCCCGATAAGTATCATCTTCCTTGTTTACATTATGAAATTGAGATTCTCCCTGTAAAATTATGGTTGTGTAAAAAAGAAAAGAAAAAAGACAGAAATGCATTTCAATCAGGAGTAATGAGGTGAGAAATGTAGCAAGAAAGGGCCTGCAACTAAATGGGAACTGAATGGTTCTTCATAAAATACACACGAGTCATAGAAGTAGACAAAGATGACCCTCCCCCAGAAATTTACACTTGATTATTTACTCATTTAGGAAAAAGAGCCAATTAAGTCATTTCTTTTGGATCCCATCAACAGGATTCTTGGTATATTTAAAGAACCCTTACCTCTGCTGGTAAAAAAAACAAAAAAACAAAAAACACCACTAAAAGGTTTGAAGTCCACCAATCTGCCACTGATGGTCGTCCACAACTTCATTACATTTGTTCCTCGCTCTCAAATGTTGCAGACTTGAGGTCAAGAATGTGAGCAAAATAAAAGAAGACCAGCGCCTGGACAGCTTGCCGCCACAGATGTAAAAAATGACTTTATTTAATTATATGAGCGGATTGAGGAGGGATATCGGATGTCTGTCCCTGACCTGAAACTCAAGAGAAAGTGGGTCACACAGCAGTGATCATAGGAGCAAGTCAGTCTACCAAAGAGTGGTTGAAGAAGAATGAAGTCGATCGTTTGGAATGACAAAGTCAAAGTCTGGACATTAATCCAAAAAATGATTGTGGGAGGGCTTGAACGTGGAGTGGGGCCCATCTGAGACAGAAAGACAGACTCAGCGTGAAATGTCCACTTGGGTTTGTTAATGCGGTCGGCCCTTGTGGAACCGAGGTAGATACTCATTTTGGACCAAAATGGGTATCTACCATCATCGGTAGTAGAGGTCAATGTGGCCATATAGATCCCCATTTTTAAACCCATCTCTACCTCAGATGGGCCCAGAAACAAATGTTGACCAGGACAGAGTTAAAGCAGCTTTGTTTAGCGACATGGACCAAACATTCTCCTTATCCATGAGTCTCTTCTTCGTTCACGTTTCCTCTCACTTATACGCCCACACAAACAGTGAAGCCTCTGACGTCCTGGCATTTCACTCGTTTGTAATGACGGCACCAGGCATCGTCGGTTTCTGCACTAACGTCATTTGCAGAAGGAAAGACAGCAGCATAATTTTGTTAGGAGCCTTCATTAAGTGATGCAGATGAATTCCTCACTGTAGCTTGCATGACAGTTAAATATACTCGTGTGTGGCTTCTGTTGTTGCTGCTTTCCAGGTTAAATTTGATTACCTTCTGATTTTGCCCCGTAAATTCAAAGAGAGAGAGAGAGAGAGAGAGAGAGAGCGCTTCTAATTCAGTCCTGTTGCTATCTGCTTTTCAGAAAGGCTCCGGCTGCCAAGCAGAAAGTTTCAAGATGGAAATTGTCTGAAAAAAAAAAAACAGAATAATTTGATTCATATGCTTGTGCCTGAGCCCATTTAATGGATGGAGTGCTGCTATGAACTGCTCACTACTGTTGCTCGATTTTATGACTGAAACTTGATTGACTGAAAAGATGCAGTTTAGGCAAAAAAAGAAAAAGTATACATGCAAAAACAAAACAAAAAGTAAATGGCTATGGGGGAGCTGGAATGAGAGGGAGGGGTGGGGTTGAAATATTTAAGCTCCCGCTCATTTCCTCTAATTCTGTAATACTTAAAACAGCCACGTAATGAATAAGGAGTAAAAAATGTTTACTGGCGAATTAAGTGATGTCCTGCACAGATTACAACCTGGGTGGAAAAGGAAAGATTCCCATCTCTTGCCTCCTGTATTTGGTGATACATTGTCCATACATGGAAACATGGAATCGAAAGTTTGGTTCATTCGTCCACTAATAAACTTAGACTGCATCACGCTTATTTTTTCTTTTTTTTTTTCTTTGCAACATCCGGAGTTTGTTTGCTTTGGCTGCTCGAGCCATGTGAACGCTGATGAGTGTGATTTTAAACTGGATAACACCAGAAATGTATTACATTAAAGCATTATAAATCAAATCCAGGCCAGTTGGCGGTGAAGAAAACAACGATTCTGTCCAGGGCAAGCCTCTGGGATTCAGCTGCAATTATTTCTGATTCCCTCATGTCTGGGCCGCATTGCTGCCAGAAACATATTCAAGAGGAAGGCAATGCTGCAATGTACCTGATTAGTTTTTTCTTTTTTTCCTTATGTGTGAAAACCACCGTTGACTCCGTGGGATTTAGGAACTACCCAGCCTGAAAGACTGTGCCGGCTGATTGGGGTTTGGTCTCAGCTTCAATCTGTGTATTAGTGCACCAGGGTTCCAACCATATGTTTATGGTGTTGTGGGTCCAATTAAACACACATACAGTTTATAAATGAACACACACTTATAACCACACAAAAAGAAAACAGTACTCTGGGGTCCAGTAGCGACTCAGACGCCCTGCCTTGCCTGTAGAAGCAATATAGACCACAAAACTCCGGCTTTTCTGACTGGGACTTGTTCCATGTAGTGTATTTAGTGTATATTCTGGATTTGGAAAATTAGAGTAAATTTAAAAGTTTAAGCAGGCGCCAGGCTGGCACCCAGGATCATTTCAATGTGAAATCAGTACAGCTCGTTAACTGCTGCTATGGACCGATAGCAGAGTCAGACCTCTGGACTTTCAAACGTGTCCTTCCAGCGGTATATATCATCAAACCACAAGCAGAGACGCCCCGATTGTACCAGGCTTCACTCATGTCCGCTGCAGACCACAAAACACCCTCTGAGGTAGTTCATGAGAAATGCAGATGGCTCATGGACTGAAAATAAACAAAAGTCAGTGCAGAAATGTGTGCGACTTGGCCAAATTAGTCCTACAAGCACAGTGTTTTTTTTTTAAAGAGCCTGCTTCAGCTCAGTTGGTAGGGAGTTGTGCCCTCACGCAATGATGCGACAAAAGATTGTCTGAGTTGTGCCTCAGCAGAACATTTACGAGCGCAGTGAGTTATCTCCCTTTCTTTTGTGTCTGCCTCCGTGTTTATGCAGCGCCTTTGAACAGGCCCGCGGCTGTATCCCATTACATCCAGATGGATGTACGGAGGGTTGGTGCAGCGAGCAAGGTAGCAAAGAATAGCCTGTGTGTGATTCAAATCAGTTCAGGCTCAGGCCATAGCCAACACTCTAATAACTTCCTTAGATGAATCCAACTTGAGGGGGAATACAAACCAGATCAATTTGGAAGGTCTGTGATGTTTTCCTTTTTTCTTTTTTGCAGCAAATGCCTTTCTTCTGAAGGAATGTGCGCCAACACTTCCCCTCTGCTCACTGGTCTCCCACACATGCAGCTGCCCTTCAGACGGTTACGCCAGGAGAGCAGAGCCGAGCAGGCTGCTGGAGAGGCTGAGAAGAGGAGGGGGGGGGGGGGGGGGGGGTGTGATATAGACACGACCGCTAATGGCTGCTTTTCCAGCTTAGAAAAGAGAGTATGTGCAGGAATGCTGGTAAAATGAAAATGAGGATGAAATAGTTGCTTTAACTGGGAAAGAAAGGAGAAGAGGAATCACAGAGGGCTGATTGATGTGTGAGGAAAGAGAAGAAAATGATCGAAGAATAATAAGTAGAAAAGTGGAAGCGGGAGGAAGAGGGTGTCTGGGGAGGGGGAGTGGCAGCGAAGTGCTTAAAAGTAGCCTTGAAGAGATTTACTGTCTGAGCTACTTTAGAGCGCCATCCATCAGGTGTGGAGACATTTCACACTGAAACCACAATCAACCTCACCTTCGGAATCAGGAAAGATGCTGAAACAACCTCACGTTGCTCGAAACATGCCAAAACAGATGTGAAAAGTGGACTATAGTTTTTCGTTAAACTTTGTGGGACCTGCTCTTAGAAAAAGGGGTGAAACGCAGACACAACTATGCATATAAGTCATGTTATCCTACATGGATGAAAGGAGATTAAGATGTTTCTGCTCATGTCTAGCAGCTGTTCACGACATATTAAACTCAGCCATGCCGTCTCGTCTTTGTATCCAAGTGTCCAGTGCCCACAGCCAATCCTTGTCTTTCTGAGGGACGTGTAAGTTTCAGTGTGAACCATTTTGAAGATAAATGAGAAACATTCATGCCATATTTCTATAAATCTTAACATTTTGAGCTCCAGGCATGATATAGTGAAACAGATGCTGCTAACCTTTTATGGCTCCACAGGGATCTTTTGAGTTGGAGATATGGATAGTCCAAAGTAAGGATTACAGTCTTAAGCTTATCATCCCAGTGTGCGTGCACGCGAGATACAAATCATCCCCATCTTGTGATGAATTCTGTCTGCGCAGTTTATTTATTTATTGCCATGTCAAGTGTGATCGTTGCATTCTGAGTTTCGTTGTGCGTTCTATTAATTTTTGTAAAAATCTCCTTCAAGCAGAACATCATCCTCCTCGTGTTATGAGCTCACCTCATTTACGGATCAGTACCGAGTACGACAAGCGATAGTCTGTACAGATGAACATGAACAATAGACACTTGTTTTGCACAACAAAAGTGTGCCGATTGCAGTTTTTTTTACTGTGGTGACAGGGAAAGGCTTCCAGTAACTAGAAACGTTATTTTTCACTCATTTGACAACTGCAGGTTTGTTTTTGCCAAGTCTGAACCTGCCCCCTCCCCCAACTAAAAGACCTCCCAAAATGGCCAAATCTTTTGGATAAAGGATGAGATAAAGTGAAGATGGAGGACAAAGAGCCAGGAGCACCTTCCTGGAGAACCATAAACCATGCTGCCAAGGAATGAGGCAACACAGATCCTTACACTGCACTGGATTAGCCATCGTGATGCACTGCCTCTGCTTTCGCCTTCTTGTACAATCTAAACTACATCAGTGAACTCAGAGGATGCACTTTGAGTGAATTTAAAATGAACAAATCCAGGGAACAATAAAAGGTTTTGTAGTGACTGTGTGTGTAAGACCTGCTAATTACTGAGCTGTTGTTGTGCAAAAAAAAATTATCCCTTACACAGTTAAGCCCATTTAATAAAATAAATTATTTATAAAGCCTCCAAATACTTTTATTGTTCTACTTGTATTAGATATACATATTATGTATTTTGTGATTTAGAGCAGAAACAAACCGAGTAGTGATTTTACAGCTTCATCTTTCAATAGAGTTCTTAAAAAGAGACATGGGCAATATTTGAAAAAGTTGACAGTTTTCTGAGGCCTTAATGAAATGTTTGTGACATGTTTTGGTCAAAATAACATGTAAATACATTACAAAAGCATCCTTTTCAGCAACGCCATCAAAGCTCTGTTCAAAAAGGCTGATTTGTAGGGGGCGGAGTCAGACACTCTGCTTCAATCCACCTTTGTCTTCTGTGACACGTGACTCAGACGTTGGACGAAAGTTGGATGATTGTACTCTGACCTGGATCTGTGATGTCACCCGTACAAACAACACATTAGAGATGCTGAGGAAGATGGTTGTTTAGGTTGAGGACCTTACCCTGATCACTTTGCCAGTCCTTGCCTACTAATTGATGTCCAAGTAAATGCTTGCATGTACATTATAGGTGCATTTTGGGGTTCACCAACAAAGCAAAGATTACATTTTTCCTCTATAAAACAATGCATACTTGCACATATTTTGTCTTCAGAGCCAGTTGAGGAAATGACAGGTCTCTCAGGACTGCACCTGCGGGCCACGCTGCTAACCTACCCTGTAATCAGCACCATGTCTGTCAGATTCTATCCAACAACAATCCTAAAAAGTGTTGCTTGCAATGAACAACTCATGTCATTTCTTCAGAGGAGCTTGAGCCTCATTAAGGGGGTGTTGTTCCTTCAGTGGTTCAGTGGTCTTTGGGTGAAGATGTTGATGGTGTGCTGTGCTGATAATACACATCGTTGTGGTGAGAAACAGTTCAGTTAAAAGAGTGAAAAATGAAAACGTGACGTGATTGATTTAAACTTTGGAATAAAGTTTATCTTTGCTTACTTAGAAGCTCTTTGTGCACACATTGCATAAAATAAGGCCTAAATACTTTTTTGTTTTTCTGGCTAAAGCTTCTGCCAGTGTCTGTAATCTCAATGTTAAATCTGTAAACACTTCTGTATGGTTCTTGATGTTTCTCCAGAGAAAATCATTTTCTGTCATTTGATATATTTTTCTTTAGGATGAAAGGTCTGGAACTTAGTGTCACATTTCTGCTGCAGTTTTTACTCTGTTTAGATTCGTCTGCCTGATGTGCATGGCGGGAAAATGGATCAGGAAAAGAAAAAGAAGTGGTGGTGGGGGGGGGGGCACTGAATGGGGCCTACTGACCCCCCATCCTCTCTCGATCGAATATGAAAGTATATTATACGTTAATGTGTTCAGTATGGAAGCTTGAAGGAAACCATATGAAAAGATCCCAGACAAAGAGCCTTCTGTGTTCCAGTTGACCCCCCCCACCCCCCCATTCCTCGTCTGCCTCGACTGAGCGAGAAGGACAGCGAGACACACGGAGGAGAGAGAGAGAGAGAGAGGAGAGGTAAAAGGGGGAGGTGTGTACGGAGACTTGTAGGAACAGAAAAGGGGCCGTACACACCCTGGCTGCCTCACAGTAAGACCCACCGTGGCTCAGGTGAGCAGTGTGACAAAACCAGCACGCACCAACCACGAAGGAGCGCAGAGTCCTGGAATTTTATCTGTCGCTGCACAACTGTGACTGCTGCAGACCAGGTCACCTGCAGCCTGTTATATCTATCTTTGCAGGGTAAGACACAACCTTTGTTTGACATAATGGGGGACTGGGATCCATGGGGAATGCAGGGAACTGGAGCAGAAGAGGAGGGAAACTTTAATATGTCTTTGTTTGAGTAGATGACAAACATCTGTGGCTGTTGTGTGTGTGTGTTTGTGTGTTTTTTTCTTTCTTTTTTCTCTGGGTCCAGGCTTGGAAAAGTGGGTGCACAGATATCCAAGCTTTTTGTTCTGTCTGCACGGAAACCAGCCAGGTTATAGACTTGAACTTCGCTGCGTAACATAATAACGTGTATCCAATTAAAGACCTGGCTGGAGACTGTATTTACTTACTCATATACATAATTACTTCCTGTTAACACAACAGGTGAGGCCTATTAACTGCTTTAATAGGGGAGCAGCAGGAGGTTTTCCTATATAGTGTGATATGTATTCATTTTTTATGGAAATTATAAATAACGTTGGGTGTTAAACAAGTCTTAATGTGAACAGACTAAGTGCTATAATCCAATTGTAATCTACAAACAATTCCTACAGTGTTGATAATGCATGCAGGCATTTACTTAAAAGACAAAAAAAACTTTCCTCCTTTGATGTCTAGCAGTTTTTCAGAAGATGATTCTGATAGTTTCAGAAAGCTCCTCCTTCTTGGCATAGGATCTTACACAAGGACTTCAGCTGTTTATCTTTGCCTCTTGAAGTTCTCCACCTGTGATTATGAGAGAAAGACGAGCAGACACTTCATTACAAGGTTCTCCGCTGCATGATTTATGAAAGCACTTCCAGGTAACCCTGAGAAAGGAAGGACAAATAGAAAGAAACATCTCTGAGTTTCATTAGAGACCTTGCAATGTTTTTCTGTGTCAGTCATCAGCCTGCACATGCTGAGGCCTGTTGATTATCACAGCTTCCCAAGGAATTATGAGTCAGGAATGCCCATTTTGGAGCACTACCCAAAATCATTTGGTGGTGGTGGTGGTGCAAATGCCCTTGAAAGGCTCTTTGTCTGAGCCAGAGAGAGAAGGAGCAAAGGGCCCTGCTAAAACCCTTTAGCATTTACAGCTGAATGACTCGAGCATGCCGAACTGTAAAGGATCCAAGCAAAGGGCAAGAGATAGCAGACACACAGCAGCTCTGGCCCCGGGGGCCTCGGTCATAAAAGCTGTCCAGTCAATGTTGTGACGAGATGGCCCGTTATAAACCCTGCAACTGACACACTTTTAAACCTTCCAGCGGCTGGAACGCAAGCTCACCTGACAACATCTCACTTATCTCAACACATGTTCGCTCACAGCAACAGACGATGTGCAGATGCCGTACCTGAGGTTGAAAAGCATGCGGCGAATGAGTTATTAGGTGGCTTTCTACGAGCCGACTGTTGATGCAGATGCGGAGTAAATGTGCAAGACAACGGCCATGAGGGACAAATGAATGATTACAGTTTGTGCAGCAACCAAAGCGATTTAATTTGTACGTCATCACTACGTGAGACAAGCAGCAGAGAACTGTGGGGTAGATTTGCTGTTGTTGTATGAATCCATCATGCACTGATGATGCACAGGAACTCTGTGATTACACACCATAGTGCCCTACGGGCCAAACTGTAAATTATATCCTTGATTGTGACCATTAAGGGGGGGTGGCAGTAGAAAACTCTGCTGGGATAGAAGAAGGGAAAATAGAGGGGCAATGTAAAATACCTTTTGAAGTTCAAGGTAACTGGAGGTGGGGTGGCGGTGGGGGGGGGTGGCATCCGAGCATCAGGTGTGACAAGCAGACAAAAGCCAGAGAGCAGCAGACATCACAAGAAAGACTGGAGGAAAAGCCAAAGTGGTACAGTAACTAGCTGAGGCGAACAAAAGAAATGTAAAAGCCGTAGATTTCAAAAGTCCATATGCTAGCGTTTTGTTTCCTGATCTGGAGTCTGCATCTCTGCTGCCGTCAGACTTGAGTGTCCTACATCTGCTCTCTGTCTGGCAGTTAATAAATAGCTCCGGTGCGGATCAAAGAATCCGACCAGATTTTAATCAGTCTGGCGAGGCCGCGCCAGGACGCGCCTTCAACATGTGTTCATCTTTCTTCTCATTTATCACAGCAGGCTCGAATTTTTGTCACAACAAAGATGAGTGTTAATGAGAAAACATCATAAAGCCACCGTAGTGAAAGGACTTGGTGACAACAAATCTAAAGAGACAACGCAAGCTTCCAAATGAGATGCAGACTCATCCGAACATGGATCACACATCTGGGGGGGATTCAAAGAGCGGTTGTCAGAGCGTCCAAACAATACCGGCCTTCATATCCTCTCATTTGTCAGGATCGCGCCAGTAACAGACACTGTGGAGGGCTTTTTTGTTTGTTTGTTTGTTTGTTTGTTCACAGCAGGGAAGCGGGGTCATGTTTGTTTAGGAGAGTTGCATATCTTAAGAAAAGATGAAGGTGAGGATTGTTACCGGAAGGTTCTGTCTGTAAACGCTTTTAGAAATCGTAGTCATACGCGTAGGCCTCTGCAACAGCCGCCCACTCCTGAGTGACAGAGCAGCGACTCACAAGCAACAACAAATGCAGCGCTGATCACATTCAAGGAGAGACAAGTCTGATCAAGGAAAAGGATGTGCAAACACTGGTTTATTATCGCAAACCCTGCCAGCAGCTCTTGTTAGCCCCTGTGGGGGAACATGACACTACTGATCTAACAAAATGCTTTAAAGGATAATCTTTGTCTCCCAGGTTCACACAGCGTGAAGATTAAACATCTACATTCACTTCCTAAGAACGCTGTAACACATCACAAACCCTGATGCAGAGATAAAGCTACTTTTTGGCAGGATTAATACAAGTTTCCATCAGTGAATCGTTCCCTTCCTTTTGTCATAGGAGAGAACGATGGCCTTATAACATTCAGACCTTTAAAAAAGTGTTTCACGTCTTTTTTCACCCGTTAAACCGGATGTCTTTAAAAACAGAGTGGACTTTTCCTCCATCAAAAAGGGACATTTAAACGTTCTCACAAATAACAAACAAACAAACAAAAAAAAACCCAAATTGGAGTAACTTAAAATGTTACTTCAGCAAACCTCCAGAAAAAGAATCAGTTACCAAGAAATCAAAGTCTTGCGTTGGTGTCAGAGCGCCAAAAACGCGCTTGTCGCAGCCTGTAAGAAACCAGCAACCAGATGTAAGTTGTTCTTTTTCTGCTTTATCGTGTCTGATGTAGTTGTTAATGTCATTGATAAAATTAATGACATTGAGAACATCTCAGAGCCATTTAGCAGCCAATGAGCTTCTAGAGCTCGGCTACGTCCCGCCCCTTTGCTTTAGATTGACGCGATGCTGATTTGACACTAGTTTAAGATTTGCAACCACAAAAAGAAAAATGACGACTGAGGGGCAGCGATGGTTTTTAGAATCGATGGAGAGAAAAGAAAACCCAGAACCCAGAAAGATGATTTCGTTCAGTTAGAGACTTCAGTTTCCCGGCGAAAGATTCTGGGTTTTGATTCTCAGGTTAAGAATAAGACTCTGTCGGGATTAAGATGAGGTATTTTCAATGACTTGCCTTAAAACCTTAAATCAGAAACAAAGCAACAGATGGCCTCACAAAGGGTGATTAAGATGACGAAAACATTTGCATAACATATTAGAAAAAAATCATTATTAAAATGGATTTGCCTTGTGCAATACTGCATTTTAACTTCTATTTTTCCTTTTTTGCAGGACAGACAATGAACACAGAGAATGATAACATAAAGGGAAGTGAACATTGACCGTCTGAACAGTCGGTCTGCCTACAGCCTGAGCAGGTTTTGTTTTCACACTGGCTGAACTACCAGAAGAAATGCAGAAAACTAGCTCTTCGGCTGCAATATTTCAGTATAACTAAAGAAAACGTCTGGAAGAAGTAAACTTTACTCCTCAGTTGGGATATCCTGAAACAAAGGCAGGGGGAAAAAACATGAGAACTGCTTTTAGAAATGGTATCTGTATTTAAAGTATGAGAAACAAACAGGAGAGCTGTTTGTATAAAGCATCTCTAATTGAAAGCTTTTGAACAGTGAATACAAACACTTTCAGGAATGACCTTTCCAGAATGAAATGTTATCCCTCACATGCACCTTAACAGCAGGAAGTCGGCATACACACAGTTCCCCTTCACGTCACTGTAGACTTATGATCCCTAAGATAAAGGGCAGATCCCTTTCTCTGGAAGAAAACTAATGTGCAGGCAGCGGACTGGGATGCATGCAGAAAGTTTGTGCTGGTGACCAAAATAGAAGAGGAGGACGAGCAACATCTGGGAAAGAAAAAGGGAGCATTAGAGGGATGCAAATAGAGAAAACTGGACAGTTTCTCAGCGCTCTGTGCCAGGTTTTTTACGCAACACAACAAACTTGAGCAATTTTCGTGGCTGTTTTCCATGGGATCTCATCCAAGACTCATTGGGGCTGACCCTCCTGGGAGGTCCATTTAGACCGAGAATAATACTTCAAGAAGAACAAAGAAAGAGCACGCTTCTTCCGTCAGATTTCAGCTGACAACTTTTGGAGGGATTACTGCTGAAAGGGGAGCCATGACCGGGGGCAACAACCCGGAACGCTGAGCTGCCTCTTTTTTCTTGTCTTTTCTCAGCGTTTTCTTGAAATATATTTGTTGCTTGGCAGTAAGGACTAAAACAGACAGAAGCAAGACCCTCAAAGACACTTTTACTGTGTGTCACAATGGAGAAGGGACATTTGTCCATCCAGAGAGGGGTGAGCTGGAGTCCAGGAGGCTTGACTAAACCTCTCCCGTTGCAGCAGGACATGCACACCCCCGAGACAGACTACAACGCATCATGGGAGAAGACAGGATTCAACAAAGAGCGCATGAGCCGGAAAACAAGTGAGTGTTTGTCACAATTCCTCTTCTTAGTTTGAGTGCTGGGCACAGCAGACAGACAGCATGCTCTTTATTTTGTTGCTTTACAACACAGAAACTGTAGTTTCCAGAGGTTCGCGGTGCTGCATTAATGCCACAGCGTGGCTCAGACGCCTGACACTTTTTTTCAAAATATGCCAGAAAATGTAGCTGAGAATGGGACAGAGCACATAAGGAAAACGGGCGGTCCAGACCTGTCAGTGTAACCTGACACAGTGAAAGGTGTATGGAACATCTGTTTTCAGGACTTAAAAATTCAGGCTGCTGCAGTGGAAAAGCAATCACCCAGCACTGCTCCAGGGGCTGTCTTAATATCAAACACAGTCACTGACAATAACAGGAGAACTTGTGGAAAAAGTGATTTGGAAACTTTTATCAGGGTGTTTTTTTTATTTTATTTTCAAAGCTGTCAACACGAAACCATTAAGACAGACCAGTCCAGCAAAAACCACTGCAGCATTGCAAGAACAAAAACTTCGGACACACTATTTAAACTGAGTTACCAAAAAAATAAAATAAAATACGATTGTCAGTTATTGTAGAAACGTCACAGCCATCATATTCTTTTTTCCTAATCTAGGTTTCGAACATCTGTGCCACCAACACCCTTCCCATCACTCATTTACTCACTAATTAGTTTCCTCGGATCGACAAAAACAACACAAAAGTCCTGATAAAAGCTCAACCCTCCCATGCTGAGATTTTCTTTGTTTTTTATAGTGGAGTATGGTCTTTTATGTCTCCCATGAGTTTGACTGAATGTTTAAGTCTCGCTGAATCTGGTTAGATCCGAGGACCAGCGTTAATCCCTGCCTTTCCATACTGCTTCACACATCAGCCTCAAGGGGCCCCTGCTGTCATCCCATTCTCCCCTCCGAGCCATAACCCGGGGAAAGATAACATCCGATGGGGTAATCTGACCTTTGATGCACAAATGCAGGGTTGCCGCCCCCCTCCCGACAAGAATCCTGCTGCTGTGGAAGAGGGGGGGGGGTGTTTCCTGTCTGCTCCCTTCCACACAGAAAAGAAAGGAAGGGACAGAGGGCAGAAAGATGAGATAGAGAAAGTTTAGAGGTAGAGGTGGGCGAGAAAGGAGGGGTCGACGTTGTCATGTAGAGGCTCTTGCATCAGGACAGGAAATTCCTGGCCTGCCTTTCCAGGTTGGAGCTTTGGGGCCAAGAGGGTTCAAAGAGGGCAGACACTTGGTTGGGGAGAATGCTCACTAAACACATGTGGCATATTCTGACTGACGTGGAGGGCAGCAGGGGTCAGGCGCTGGAACTGTGGACTCCCAGCAGTCTAATCCGTGTAAACATAAGCTGTAGTATCTCTGGGTTGCACTTCAAAGATTGCAACAAATGTCAGACGCTCCCCTGCCATCGCAGGACATGACAGAGATAAGCCGCTCAATACTTGCCATTGACTGGACACCACTCCAGAAATGTCAAAACACAGCCTCAGCGCAGCTGCTGCTGCAACATCAATACTCCTCCAGTGGAAGCTTTTTTTTTTTTTTTCCCCCTCGCAGGCATCTCCGCTTTTAATAATTAGTGAAAAGCATGTGGAGGTGCAGTGGACTTTTGAAACCGTGAAACAAAGCTGGAGGTTGAGTGACAAACACACAGCCTCCAGCTACAGACCCCTCCCTCCCTCCCTCCCTCCCTCCCTCCCTCCCTCCCTCCCTCCTGCCTCCCTGCCTGCCTGTCTGTGTGCTGATGGACCGCGAAGAAAAAAAGAAATCTGATCCCATGTCTCGCTCCAGAAAGGGAGGTGTGTGGCTATGAGACGCAGTTAAATTGAAAACTCTTGTGGAAGTACTGCGACACAGCGGAGGTCTGAGTTTTTGACAGGAAAAAGGTAAGGCACTGGATGCGCTGACATCTGCAGGCAAGCAAACTTTCAGACAACTTGAGTGGATGTTTTGTGGTCTTGGCTTGAAAAAGAGGAGAACTCGTGTCTGCTTTGTAAGTAAAGGTAACTTGTTGGTGGCACTGTTTTCATGTTGTAATACAGACTAAAAAAACGTGTTGTAACTCTTTGTTCATGACTGAAAATGAAATCAACTGAGGCGTTTATATTTATATTCATAGTCTCTAATGTTCAAAAACTTGATAAAGGGGAAAATGTTTACAGGCAGTATCACTTAGTTGTTGACATTGAATGGGATTTGCACTTGCAAGTTATTTCATCACCAATTTGGCTCATGCTCACTGTAGATGTTTATACTGAGGAATTAAAATAAGACCTGGTGGTGTTCCAAGTCATATTGACAGCACTGAGAGAAACCACTGAGGAGTCAGTAAGTACCTGTGTGATAAGTCGGCTTGTTTCTCTGCAGTAGTGTATAAACGAAGGAGACTTATGCTTAAGCCAATACTAGAGAGAGCTGTGCTTGTTTAAGAGCTTTCAGAGAATGCTTTTATCCTTGTTAACTGCCATGGAGATGCAATGCGCTGCATATATATGTCTTGGCTTTCAGGTGTAGTGATTTGACAACTGTAAATGCACTGCCATGTCAATTATCAAAATGACAATTAAGATATGAAATATTAAATGGACAATGTTGAACTTGTGCTTGGTTTATGCAAAAGGAAAGAGTTAAATCAATTACTACGAGAGCAGACTATAAGTCTGTAAAATCAACGTCAGACATAATATTCCCTTTTGCCGGACGAACAGTCATGTAAGCATTATCTTGGGTTGCCAGGAAAAACCACATTTAGAGTCAGCTCTGCAGGACAGCTTTGCGAGTGATTGATTTACATTTAATTATTGTGATTGGCACTCAATTACATCAATGATGTAGCTGTCAGGATCCATCTCTTTATGATGTGAACGCTGTGCCAGCAGAGAAAAGTCCTGGGGGTGGACATTAAATATCTTCCATCAGTCAGAGGAGCATGAATTGGATGAATAATCGACCAGATGTGTCACCATGACAACTGCTTTTCCTTTACAATGCTCATCAAAAAGTCTCTGTTTTTATTTTTGGAAAAAGAAAGTCCAAGACGTCCACATGCAATCGTGATTTTCCTCTCATGAGCTTTGATGTATGATGTAGTCACTGCATTTAAGATGGGAACACTTGATTGTATAGTATGTTTATAGACAGAAGTCACAAAATGTCTTTTTTGGAGGCTGTAGGTTGTAAAAGTGGTCTATTAAGGGTTTGAGCTGCAGTTTTGCACAAATTAGCTACAGAGAGAAACCAAAGGCATGCTGGAAGCGCAGGCGGGGAGTTTTCTCAGCAGTGGAGGAATGCTCAGGGAGGGACCGCTGCAGATGGCAAAGGAAATAGTTCCATAGCCTGAAAGGGAGCTCTTAAGCTCGGAAAACAAACTATCAGTGTGAACCAAGGCAAGTCGTATCTCATGATTCTAGTGAAACCCGTAACGCTGCAGAACGGATGGACAGAGATCATCAGCTGCTGTATTTCACACTGACCTAGATATTTTTATTAACTTAACTTAATAAACCGTGTCTCTTTCTTAACATGTTTATTTCAGATGTTTCTCATCCCACGCCTACTGGATCACCTTAGACAGCTCTGGTCTGCTGAGTCAAATATCCAGAAGGCATTTTTTCCCCCCCTGCTAGATTGGTTTGAATCAAAATCATGACAAACAACTGTTAAAAACTTTGTGGTGCAGAACCAGTTATGTGGGTTTTAAAGGGAATATTCAAAGCCAGACTTGTTAAAACTCTGTGCCTCTGTCTATTTGTTCATGAAACTAGTTTGGTTAGATTTAACAAGATGTTTAGGGAGTAGTCTTTGCACAAAGAGTGTCTTTTACACTTAATCGAACATCTCGGTTAAGTAACTAGACATATTTTACTCAGTGTGTCTGTCCTCTTTCCTCCTGTCTGCATCTCCTCAGATCTGACCAGGAGTGCCAGTCTATCAGAGAAGGAGCTGAAGGAGGCCCGTGTGAGGAGTCAGATCATCGCTGCTCAGCTCACCATCCCTTCCAACGCCAGCTCCACCTCCAGGGGTGTGCAGCTCTTCAACCGGCGCAAGCAGAGAGTGAGCGCCTTTACGTTTGAAAGCCACGGACAGAGTTCAGAAGTGGATAAAGATGAGAATGTGAAAAGCAGCCCCTTGCCCAACAAACTAACATGGGCAGAGCGGAGCAGTGAGGAAAAGGACAGAGAGCTGAACTTTAAGAATATCAAGCCGCTCTGTTCGCCACCTATAAGTATCCACTCTATAGGTGATATCATGGAAGAGCCCGTCCAGGATTTCCACAAAGAAGACAAGGAGAACAATATTATCCAAGAGAGACATTTCCTCCCTGTCAAGGAGGAGCAAGAAGAAGAGGAAGCTGTAAAGGACAAGATTTGTGAGGAGTTGGAGGACAACGTCAAACGGGACACTCCAGGAAGTAATAACATTGATCCACATGTAATGGGCCATGGTGAAAGGGGGGCAGAGACAAATGGAGGCCACACTTCTGGATACCTACCTAATGGTTGTAATAGCACCTCTGGACCTGAAAGGATGTCTTTACCCTCATCCAAGCAGACCATCACCAACAGAACTGCCAGGCCCTTCTTCTCACCACCCACAGTGCATTCTCCAGAAGCAGAGAGCCCTGTCATGGACATCCCCCCTCCTCCGTCTTATTCCACTCCCCCCCTCCCTGGTTCCACTGTCCCACAACCTGCTGTGTTTGCACCTCTGCCTCCACCTCCATCGTATCCCACACCTCCTCTGCCGGCCTTCACAAACCAACCCCCACAGACTTTCTACTCGAGTCCACCTCCAATCCCTCCTTCCATGTCTCCTGGCTGTCCTCCACCATCCATATCCCATTTTGGACCTCCCACAGCCCCGAAGCCCTCCACCTTTGTTCCTCAGCTTGCTGGAGAGAGAAAGCCAATATCACCATTCAAAACAGGGATACTTGAAGAGGCTGCTGTTAAGAGGGCAAGTAAAAAGTCAATGTTCACGTTCAAAGAAAAAACTGTGGTAGCTCCAAACCCTGAGCTACTCTCTTTGGTCCAAGGGGTGGATGAAAGGAAGAAACATGGAAACAGATCTGTGCCGGAGCCGGCCTCTGAGGAAGAGTTACTGGCTTTGGGTGCAGAGGCATCCAATTTCCTTGTGGAAAAAGAAGACAAGGCAGAAGGGGCAGCTGCTCCAGAGTGGGCCTCCTGTCTCAAGAGCTCAAGGACCCGACCGAGGGTAGAGCACCAGCCGGAGCAGACGCTCACGAATGTTTCAGGAAAAGGCGCTGAGCTGTTTAACAAGCGCCAGTCCAGGATGGAGAAATATGTGGTTGAGAATAAGAATACAGGACAAATTAGGTCTCCGTCTCCTACAGTGTCTCTTCCACCATCTTGGGTTTATCCATCAAACATGCCCGGCAGGGTTAAAGCCATTGCTAAAAGCTCTGACGTGAGTGTTCAGCTTTCACAGAACCTAAAGGCTCAACAGGCAGTCAGACAAAAACCAAAGCCCGAAGCTGCAGCACCAGAGCCGGTCCCAGAACCGTCTCCTTTGGAAAACGGTTGCTCCAAGATAGAGATGGACCTCTCAAGGCACCGGCCCTACCAGATCAACTCTTCTCTCTTCATCCTTAACCCAGTCAAAGACCCCATTAGTTCCCTTCCTAGAGGAGCACCACAGGCCAAAAACATACTCTCCACCCCTACTTTCTCCAGACAGACCTCTCAACCTAAACGCCCTCTTCCCCACTTTGGTACACAAAGAATGTCTCCTCAGCTGCCTCTCAGCCCTACAGGAACTCCGGAGTATCCGGCAAATCCAGCTTCTCCAAATGCACGGATCAGTTCTTTTATGTCTGCCATTTCTCCAGAGCGAGTATCCTCTCCTCGGGCAGGAGTACAGGCACCGAGGCCCACTTTTTCTGCCACGAAGGCAGGAATTACACCACAGGTGTGGAGACCTTCTCATTATCATTTTTAGAAATGTTTCTCACATCAGAGGGACTGAATGTTTTGTAGACTTCAAACACAAAGTGGTTTTGATGGGGCTGAAATGTATTGCACTTATTTAAACCTGTGTCTTGTTCTTCTTGTGCCTTTTATCAGAGCCATTTACTGTAGATTTGTGAGGGAACTGCTGAAACACTCAATTTTAACATGAAAAAGTGAACGAATTAGACAAGTATCTAGTCATTACAGCTACAGTACTCCTGAACCGGTCCGCACCTCATAGAAGCCTTTTGAGACATGAGATATGAAGCACTGATGGCTTTCATCAACCTGTTAGACCGATGACATTAAGACATCGGCCACTTTTGGGATAATTACTCTTAATTCAGATCCAGAACTGATGGCGAGAGGACTCCCACTAGGTATCTCCCTTAAGAATCACAGTTTTCCCGCAGAAATTGACATAGCCGTGTTGGATAGCAGCACTTGAAAATCTCATTTCCCTTCATGGATTAACTGGTTGACCAGTCCGTTTTGTACTCGAGGGTGGAATCGAACTACAATAAAAGTGTAATTGTTGTATGTATGAATGAGACATAGAGGAGCATTAACAAAGAAATGACCAGAGTCTTAATGACTGAGGGCTCTTTGCAAATTGATGAAGCCATTAACTATACACATTTCATGTCATTAAAGAGCCAAACTGACTCCTAAATTATCTGCAGACTTACAGCGCAGTTGTTTAATTTTTTTTTTCCCTTTAGCACCAAAGTCTATAAAGCAGTAATTAACCTTCAAAAACATTAACTGTTCTTTGATGTATTTAAAATAGGTTTCCAGTCCTTAAGTGGCTTGTCACATAAGCACTAATAAATATCCAATTTGACAAGATTTTCAAACACAGAAAGGAGCTCACACGTTTCCACTGGGCATCGTAATGATGCGTCTTCACAAAGCACTTTAACAGATGGTCTAACATCTGCTTTTTTGATCTATGATTTGCGATTTAATGCTGTTCACTGGTATGAAAGTTACAGCAAGAGAACTCTCTTTTTTTGTCCCTATTTCTTTGGGGGTAATTTACTCTGCTTTCCAGCATGTTTTACCTTGATATATGGTGTGTTTAGTTTGTATTGTTTTTCAAATCTGCAGCATTTGCATCATAAACCCACAGGCAGATTCTTGTTATAAACTGAAGCAGTAATTCCATCACCAATCTGCATTGTTTCAGGCTGCAGTGTTTGTGTCTGTTTCTTTTCATAAACTTTGATTCACTGATCTTTTCTTCTGTTACATCCTGCTGTGTCTTATAACTGATCTTGTTTTATGTGAGACTGAATCTTTCCTGATTAAAACATTGTGCTAACACTCTGTCATGACTTCTTTTCCTCCTTTCCTGACTTCACACGCCTATCTCAGCTATTCTTTTCACTTTTTCATGTTTGGTGTTTTACTTTCGTGCCTTCTGTGCTGCCACTGAGAACACCTAAAACATATTAATAAACTTTAAATGTACATATCATTTGCATCAGGAGGTAGATCAGTTTTGGAACACAATATATGCCATTTAAAGTGCTGAAATAACCATTAAATATCTCCATAATCCTTTACACTTTGATGAAGATTTTAGTTCTGTTTGTATAGTTTGGTCTTGTTGACCTTGAGCAGCTCTGGCATTAAGATAAATGTTATAACCCCTAATCAGAGCCGTGTTTCTTCCAAGAAGCCCACAAGTTCTGAAATACGACCACAATTATTCATTTTACAAGACTATAACTTTGAGAGATGTTTATGCTTGCACGTGAGTTTTTAACTCTGCAATCTCTCTTCATATTATTATCTCAAGATAGTTTTTAATTGGTATAAACACTAGATGGAATGCAACCTTTGCCTGGCGTATGTGACTTCATATTCCTGTAAAGGTTAGTTACCTCAGAAGGACCTGGTGACAGTAACCTGAGAGACACACTAAAGACTGGGCCTAAGCGTGCTAGTGGATAGGCTTCCTGAAGAAACACGCATAGAGAAAGCTGCTGAACTCACAGAGATCACTTTCATGCACCTGGGCCTCAGATTTAACAAAACTGATTCACCATTTAGATCCATTCAGCTGTTCTCGTGGATGTGTCTGGACAGCGTGACCATAATACATGTAGGCAAATCTAAATCTTTGTTTCTTGTTTTGCGGATGCATTTGTTGAATTAACATTGTGTGTCATGTTCCAACAGACATCAAAGGAGTCCTCACATGGTGACATTCCCAGTGAGACACCCACACCGACCAGTACACCCAGGCTTCTCAGACGTTTCAGCAGCCCAGAGGGCCCAGCCACTGGAATCAGGTCAAACCAACCTCCCGCCACCATCAGTAGCTCTACCCGCTCAGTCACATCCCCCGTGACATCTCCTGGTAGTACAAGATCCCATTCCCCTATGACCCACGAGAACATCCAGTTTTCCGCGGTCACCTCCACTTCTTCACCCAGACCTTCTGAAACAGCCATAGTCCCCACTCCTTGGTCTCCTCCATGGGGTTCAAGATGTCAGTCCCCAATGGTCAGCCCCTCCTCCACCACCTCCTCCATTCCTGCGTTTAAATCCCCAGAAATCTCTAAAACTCATTCTCCTATTTCTCCTCCTTGGAGTTCAAGATGCCAGTCCCCAATGGTGAGCCATAATAACAAGTCATCCACTGCTGTCTCTTTTTCCTCATCTAGACTCTCCCTGACGTCTACAGTCACTTCCCCATGCTCTCCTCCCTGGGGATCAAGATGCCAATCTCCAGCGGTGAGCCAGAATACCCAGATCTCCTCTGCCGCCAGTTCCACAGCCACACTTTCCCGAACATCTACAGTCTCGTCCCCTGCCTGTCCTAACTGGGGCTCACGTTCCCAGTCTCCTTCAGTCTTTCAAAGCAAATTGTCCTTTTCTTCTACTAAACCCATGCTCACGTCCTCTGCCACATCTCCTCCACAGCCCACGGACGCTCGCTGTATGTCCCCCATCGTTAATAATCTAGACTCTAAAGCCAATCATCGCCTCTTGGCAAAAAATATCATCAATGCTGCAAAGCGTAAAAACAGCCCTTCCCCTGGTGCCCTGAGTGGTCACAGCCTCCCCATCTCACCTGTGGGAAACTCCCAGCATGACTGGCACAAACCGCCCATCAGCAGCTTCCAGCCACGGGCGCTGGGGGCACAGTCCCCTACTTTCACCAGCCCTCCTCCCACTCCAACTCAAAGAATTTGCTCTCCTGTTCGGCTCTACAACACCCGTTCCCTGACCGACTCGGACGCCTCTGTAGAGTCGGAAGATTCAGGCCTTCGGTCGCCCGGCCTGCATTCCTACAACACCTGTCCGCGTGGTTGGGGAGGTAGTCTGAGGGTCAAGAGAAGCACTGTCTCCACCGACCTATGAGAGCGGGGTCAGTTGTTAAATTAAAATCAGCTTTCATAATCCGGTGTGGCATGGGATCACTGTAAACGTTGTATCAAGGTAGTTTTAGTACTTTATATGGCTCACACTGCTAGTATGGACTGACAAGAACAAGCTTTGTATAAAACACAGTTGCTGTGGCTTGTACGCTTCTTACATACCAAAAAATGCCAAGACTCAAATAACCAAAGATATTTAATTCCATTTTAGATTAGTATTATACTTTTCAAAGAAACTCTCACTGTCACTGCTGCATTTAAACAATGTTCAATGGATTATTGCCTTTAAAGATTGTGAATGAATGATCATATTTTAAGTCACAACGGGAAGAGACTTAAGGCACATAAAACCAGTCATGTCTGCACAATTCAGTGCTTTTTGATTCCAATTCAGTTCAGGCTTCAATTCCCTTTATTTGTATGACACCTGCTCATAACAAACAAACAAAAAAAATATCTCAAGGCACTTTACAAAGAAAGCAAAGGTTCAATAGAGACAAACTAATTACAGTTCAATACAGTCCAGCCATATTCCACTTCATTCAAATTCCGTGTAATTCATTTAATCCAATTCATTCCAGATTCCCCATTTTCTTGTAAATAATAAATAAATAAATACTCCAGCAGAAGCAGACCTTAGGGAGGGGAGCCATCTGCCTTGACTGGTTGA
This sequence comes from Xenentodon cancila, assembly GCA_014839995.1. Classification (NCBI taxonomy): domain Eukaryota; kingdom Metazoa; phylum Chordata; class Actinopteri; order Beloniformes; family Belonidae; genus Xenentodon; species Xenentodon cancila. Next base: position 20,475,505 of record CM026205.1, read on the forward strand.
GGGTCTGCGACGACAGAAACGAGAGACCAACAAACACCGACATTAGTTCACACATGCAGAACCTTCCAGAGATCTGCATGCAGAGTGGCTGTGAAAACTCTCAATGTACTGTATAAACATATGATCAAATTAATTATGCAGCCAGTCTGTAAATGAGATTCCATCACTTTTCCGTGACAAAAACACAGCCAAGCTGCATCAGCATGTCTGTAAAGGATCACACCAGTTTGTTATCCGTTTCAACCAAAACAGAGTAAATACATTTTCTTATAATCACAGTGCAATAACCAGTTTAACGAAGTGTGTATACGTTGAATAAGTACTGAATTTGATCAAAATGAATGTAAGTTTTACAGAAGGGTTTTAAAAGAATGTGAGAAAAAAGGAGTGTAGAACCAGAAGAAAGGTGTGGAGGGGAAGTGGGGCATTGAAAAGCCTGTTTAATCATGCACTGTTCTCATGCTTCGAGAGAAACATTTCAAAATTGTCAATTTTTATTTTTTTGTGTGTGTGTGTATTTGCTTTGTTGCTTTTACCGATCACCAATAGTCATAATTTTTTTTAATTAAAAAAATATTTAATAAGGACCAGATAAATGATCTCATACAAAGGACTTGATTGCATGAGGTTTGGAAGCAAAGACGTATGTGGCAGAAGCAGAGATGGTGACAAATGTTTAATTTCTGTGAGGGAATGAGGGGCAGAAGAATGTCGTAAGAGGCGAAGTGTTCGTCAAAAATCAAAATGAAATACAAGACTGTTAGGTTTAAAACTCTAATGTACATTCTCTATAACTTCTAAAGTTTCTTTTTATACTTTATTTGCACTTGTGGCCTTTCATTTCAACAGTTAACTTTGTATAAAAAAACAAAACAAAATACAAAACAATAAAAAATAAAAACTTGATTTATGCAAACAGGTAACTGAAGCAAACCAATGTCCCGTCAAAGCGTAAAGCTAAGACCGGCGCTGGACCGAATACCACGCTGACGTAAAGCTGGAAAACCAGCAAACCCAGCTGCCGCCGATGCTATCTCTCTGTTTCAACAGCGGAACCATGTTACAACGTTCCCGTCTTGCCCAGTTCTGCACCAGCAACAACAGATCGCGTCTTCATTCCCTGAGTCAAAAGCATCAGCACATTGCTTAATATTTACTATGTGTATCTTCTGAGTGACAGGAACTCCTGCTACTTGGTGACCTTGCTCCCTCAGCAAGATTAGGCCTATCGCTGTCATGGATTGATTTCAACCTGGGTCACCTCTGGACAAACAGCAGACATCCTCAAACACAGGAAAGAAAATATCAGTGCATCTTTGCTTGCTGGCAGGTTTCATGGTTCTACAATTTCATGTCAACATTTCTTTATTACAACACATGTTTCAGTCCATAACTGTAAGATTTCCAAATGAGCTAATAAAAAATAAAACGTAATTGAGACACCCATTGAAGTATGTTTTGTTTGTCTTGTGTTTTCATCCTGATAACACATTGCAATACTAAGTGAAATTGCCGCATATTAAAAATAAAAGAAAACAGCACAGAAAATAAGATTAAGTTTCAAGTTTTCACGATAAGGTAAATACAAGCTCAGGTGAAGAGCAGCATGTGACACATGAGCCAGAATCATTGTTTAATAAATGCAAACAAAGGCAAACTGCAGAAACAATGTATAAAATAAATTGATAAATAAAACCATGAGCTTTTACTGCTTCAATAGAAATCGAGATTTTTAGTAGCAGAGTTGCAGCTGGGTGCTGCTAATCGAACACATTTGACACCTTCACCATCTGCAAGTGTGAGAGTTGAACATCGTAAAAGAGGCTTCTGGCAGTTTGCTGGTTAGGAGAATTAAGGCGTATGCTAATGAAATGCCAAAGAGGAATGACATAAGCAAATGTCTTACAGAGGAAATGCTGCTATCCCATCAATCTGGGAAGGCCATTTCCAAACAATTTGAATTTAACACGAATCCAATAAGAACGTTTGTTTTTCATGTCACCGGTTTAAAAAACAAACAAACAAAAACAAGTGGCGGCACCGCTTAGGTTTGAAAAACTAAATCTGAACAAACCACAAACTTCTTGGAACCATGTCCTTTGGGCAGGCATGTTCAAAGTAAAGACATTTGACCACAATGCAAAGTGACACTTTTGGCGGGAAAAACTAGGAAACTGCATTACCACAAATCTGAATAAACCCAATGACTTCTGGAAAAAAAAAAAAAGTCTTTTGGACAGAGCAGCGCAAAGCAGAGATGTCTGGCCACATTGCACAGCACCACATTTTACAAAAATGAAACGGCATCTCCGCGCAAAGCACCCATCTCAACTGTCAAGCATGGCAGTGGAAGTGCAATGATCTGGGCTTGTTCTGAAGCCACTGAGTCTGGGAGCCTCACTGCCATTGAATTGCAGAATGTGAGCCCATCTGTCTAACAGATAAAGCCTGCCTGGAACTGGTTCACGAACAGGACTGTGATCCCAAACACAAAAGGAAATCAAAAACAGAAAAGGAAAAATAATCAACATGTTATTTTGGCTCAGTCAAAGTCCATAACTTATCTTGATTGAAATACTTTAAGAGATGTGCAAAAACGCAAGGCTGGCAAATGTATTAAATGCAATGCAGTAAAGTTGAAAGCAAGGGATAATGATGATTAAATATGACTGATATCTTCAGTCATATTAGTGCTGTTGAAGGTGGTCCTACAACCTATTGTAATATGGCGTGTGCTTGGTTCCTCATATATTGCTTCCCTATTTTGGCTTAACTTTTGTTTACAAATTAATGTTGTTTATGAAGTTGTATTTACCCAACTTTAAGACCTGGTTAACATTTTTCAAATCTATGTCCTGATACATATAATCTTAGAGCTAATACATTTAATTTGAAATCATGTCCTTACATTCATATGTTTCTTATGAATGAATTGGCTAACAAATTGCCAATTACCCTGAGTTATGACATAAGTAAGTTCAACCACGACATGAGTAGAGTTTTATAGTCTTGTGTTTTGTTTCCTGTGGTAATGGCATGTTTGTGGTTATACTTTGGGGGGTGGCACGTCCCAAACTGCATCAGCCTAAGGTGTAAAAAGGGAAACAACTAAAGCCACATTTATCAGAGGTTCATACACTGCCATCTGTAGGACCCCAGACAGAAGTTTAAATTAGGTTTCACTGTTGGGATAGATCCTGTACAAGCACTTCTTAGATTTCGTATATTCAAGAATATTATCAATTTTTGATATTAAGTTATGCCCTTAAGATTATATAGTTAATCCTACAATAAAATATTGTAAATCACACTACAATTATAGAATGTAACATTAGTTTTAACATGCTTTTCCTCATATATATATCACACCTAATCGACCCTATTTACCTCACTGTCATTATAGGGGAAGCCCATGTACTAGTAACAGCTGTAGTTGTGGTATTTCATTCTTAATTATACGTACATTTGCATGCATTGTTTATTTAACATACGTTTTTTTTTATTGCTATGAAACAAAATAAAAAGTAGATACACGTGCTTCTATGTAGAAAATAATCAGTGGCTTACAAAAATCACTGGCAGTCTCAAAGAATGTACGTGGAGATATGTCTATTTTTTTATTATAAAAAAAAGAAGAAAGAAAAGTAGTTGATGATGATCTCGTTAATAAAGTGAAATGAATTTATAAACTCTTCAGACTGCTGCTGCACCTGATCATCGCTGTGCTCGAGACGGCGGAGCAAAGTTTGATAAGAAGTTATGATGATTCATAATTTTGCTTTTAACGCGTTACCATAATGTAAAACAAAAAAAAAAAAGCCTTTACTGGGACACAAGAGGCCGCTCTCGAGGTGAAAAGGGCGAAGTAAAGGCAGTGCGGGGAGTTGAGTCGTTTGACAGCAGCGGCTTCTTGTTGTGCGGCGCAAAACAACAAGGATGAAGACTCGGCAACGATGCGCGATCGGGGACGACAGTCGCGCTGTTAAGCTGAAAGACCAGCGGCTTTAACTCGGTCTGCCGGTGCTAGAGGCGGACGTCGCAGGCTGGAAACTTGAATATCGGCTGGGTTGTAGATAAGCGCCTGTGCCGTTGGTGAAGTGCCCTCGGATTTGTTGTTGTTAGCCGCTGATGCTAACCATAGAAGTTGCGAGCTAGCTGGCCTAGCGAGCTAATTGTTGAAGCGCGAGAGAAAAACGAGTAACCAGGCGCTTATGTTTAACTCGACTAACCTAGTAACAGTCCGGTGACTAGACTGAAGGTTGTGTAACTAATGGGGGCAACTGGCCTCGATTACTGTGGCTTTAGCTAACCCCAAGAAGTCGAGTCGTAGTAGTTTCGTAGCTTCCCAGTTAGCCTCCACGACGCTACAAGGATGAGCAGGAAACACCACTTTAAAGGAGCCGAGGTCAGCTGCTGCGTGAAATATTTCTTATTTGGCTTCAACATCATTTTCTGGGTGAGTACATATCGATACTGCATCGCTCTGTAGCCACAATGTCTCCTAGAAAAAGTACAATAGTTGGTTAAAGTTGGCTCAGCAGCGTCCCGACGTTGGAAGAGGATCGTGATCTTTCACTTCTAAGATCCCTCGAAAGTTTACTTTATTTTATCTTAATCCACTGCTACATTTGCTTTTGGCTTAGGGTTTATAAGTATTAACGGTGACTTGTGTAACTAATTATCTCGTTCCCTTGGTTTGTTAAAGTGAGTGAAGTAAATGTTACCAAATGTTGGAGAGTGCTCTTAAGTCTTACACCAAAATCAAGTGAAGAGTTTTGCAGTTTGGTTCAAACAGTTTTGTTTTTGTTTTTAAACTCATGCTTCAACTCACTACTGCTACTTGGGGCAGATGAATGTTTTGACAAAGATGGGTAAAGTAACTCCGGTGATGGCTCTGACATGCTTGTGTTACCGCCTCTGACTTTAGTGTGAGAACTTCAGTGATTCTGGTCTTTATTGTTTGGTCAATGCAAAGTGAACCCACATCTCCTTCACAACACCCCCTCCGTCATTAACTATCTTCACTCTGAAAAGTTTCTCTGTTGAGCCTCCCTCACCCCTCCCTTGTCACCCGCCTGCCTGCGTTGCCCCTGTGTGTCTGGTGTAGTATAATGTCTGTGGGTGAAGGATCGGTGTGTCTGTCTGCCCCTGGGGGTCTGGTCTTCCCACCCACTGCTGGAAGGAAAAGGCCACACGGCCTGAATAGCACCCAGCCCTTCTCTTTTCAAGCGCCCCTTTCACACACGCCACGCCTATAGGGCTCAGGCTTTGCTGGACGGCATTGTTTCCCTTCACTCGAAACTCACAAGTGCACAAAGAGAGATGGTAAGAACAAAGAGTGGCGTAAGTGGGCCTCCGAGAGGCTCGGGTCTGTGTCTTCTTAAAACATGCATTTCCTTTATTGAACTAATCGAGTATAAGGGATGCACATGATCTTCTCCTGCTGCCGTCATTTGTCCCCACACCTAGATGTGTCATTGTACCACACCTCTGATATTATTTTTAAAAAGTGGGGTGATATTGTACGACAATCTTTCCACAAGCCCTAGTTTTGTAAAGAAGCATAAATATGTTTTATCATTTGTCTCACAAAGGGATCGTTACATGTAAGTGAGCTGGAATAAGAAATCAACCAGGAAATACTGAGTCATAGCGCCTTAGTGTTGCATCTGACTCACTTTGTGTTCTTTCACAAAGTGTGACACTCGGGTCAAGCCAACAGTCCTGTCACTGGTCTTTGTGTAAAAACCGTGGAACAAGCTCCAGCTCGATGGCTTTTTGTGTTAATAATAACAGCGACAGGATGTTCCCCCTTCATCCTTATGCTGCACAACTGGATTTGACAGACAAGCTTGTGCATTGCTGAAATAGACATAGATGGAGTTTATTCTCCTTAAATCAACCCATTTGTCTTTCCTATAGTTATCTTGTCAGGCTTGGAAATACTGCCTAAATTGAGACAAAATGCTTGTAAGACCATAAATGGTGTGAACAAAACGAAGTGGTAGAACCTAGTCGCTCTTTTCTGTGTGAATTTTCACAGCCACCAAGCATGCCGTAAGCGGCCAGACATTGTCGCCCAAAAACCACACACCTTCCCTCGTTCCTGGAATAGACACATTCCCCACATCCATTTAATTAATCAAATTTTCTGCCTGAGCAGCTGAAATGTGTAAAAGCTCTGCGTGTTGTAATTAAGTGCTCATTAAACTGTTACCAAGTTGCTGAATTGGTTGGATGCTGACACTTATTAGCCAGCTACAGCCCCGCATTGTCTGTTGACATTTGGCACACTGGATCGTCACATCACTGGTGAAAAACTGTTAGGGAGCATGTGTGAATGCAGTCATTCGGAAACACACAGCTCAGGGGGCATCTAGAGCTGGACCCTGTTATTTACTGGTGTAAACATACATCTCTAGTGATCTGATCACAAGTGGACACCTGAACGGAGGTGTGAATGCACTCAGGAAGGGTTAAGATTCCTTCTCTCACCTCTCACGCTTTGGTCTGGCATCTGGGCTGCCTCTGACTTCCTCCCACAGTTTAGAAATGTGCATCTTGGGTTGATTGGTGGTTTAATGAAAACTGTCCACAGAGGTGAATGTGAGCATGCATGGTTTTTTTTGTTTTTTTTTGTTAGGCTTTTCACAGTGTCCCCATGATGGACTGATAATGTTTGTGGTGCAGTATGTGTCCGGGGTGTAACCTGCTTCCTACCTGATGGCAGTTTAGATAGGCTCTGTCCTCCTGCCTCTTTATGACCCTGAACAGGATGAAGAGGGTGTGTGAAATGAATGGATTGCTGAATATGGACTCCCTATAGTTATAATCATTTTACAGTTTTAAAAACAAATGTGTCCTTAGCCACATTAAAGAACCACCTATTCAACTGAAGCGGCTTTACATAAGTGGCAGGTATTTGGAAATCCTCCTGTGACTGGGCAAAAGTGTCACCCTTTAGCCTTTGAATCAAAAATATAAAGCCAAAAGTAGTATTTTTGTGCAATAGTGCTTTATGTGTTTTGTCCAGTTCTACGGGATTTCAGGCTTGTTTTTTCTCTCTCCAGTCGACACCTAAGACAAGTTTTACAATTTAGTGGTCATTGTTATAGCTTGGAGTTTGAGACATTTGATATATGTATTGTCATACCCTATTCATTGTGTTTGCATGTCCATGAAAATGGACACTTGATATAAATATTATTATTTAAAAAAATTTTTTTTTACTAGTTAGTTTAGGTTAAAGGTTCAGGGATGTATCTTCTAGACATTCACTACTGCTTAGTGAAAAGCACAGATTGTTGTGAGAACTAGGTGTATTAGAGAGGCGCTGACAGAGTTCAACACAGGTAGTGGGTTGTAACTTCAGAAGACTATCCTGAATGTGACCTTTTACAGGCTACTTTTAACTCCAGGAAGCGTTGCATATAAAGGAAGTACTGTAAGCACTGTACAAAGGCATGCTCAGATGGGTTTCAATGTACCCATTCAGTCAAATTCACTCTAATCCCAACCTTATTGTGTACGATCAGGGGAGGCTTGGTTTGCAGATAGGACTGACACTGACTGAAAGCACATAGTCTGAATTAAAAAAAACAAAAAAAAGAAAAAACAACTTGCCAAGACTGCTAAGCAATGTTAGGTCATGTCACTGAAATGCTGTGTTTAAAAAGAACAGAAAGTTTGTTAAACTTTCGCTTAAATGTGCAAAA